>OZ024743.1:370116909-370439409 GCA_964016885.1 Eledone cirrhosa | reverse complement strand
CTATAGATTCGATTAGCTGCCATACGAGCGGCAACATATTTTATCACTCCTGGTTCTAAGCAGAACGAAAATCTGTTGATAAACTGAGTCCTCTGTTCAGTCACCAATACCACGATCTTGCCATTCAAGTAAGTCTGATATTTGATTTCGGATTCAGAGAAACACTTTAAACGTATGCCCGTTTGATTTGTCCAGGTGTATTTTTCTCAACCTGATTAGTTCTATCGTTCCTTTGGTATATATTGTGTGTTAGTTTCGCCTACCACAATGTTCGATTTGTCAAGCTATTTAAACGTATGTTATAACTCTGAGACCTATCTTATCGAGTGCTTTGCTAACTCATCATTTCATATAAGTAGGCCGAATTTACTTGCAAACCGCCAGAGATTCGATTTTACTGATTCCCAATTATATATATATATATATATATATATATATATATATATATATATATATATATATACATATCTATATACATATCTACATATATATATATGTATGTGTGTGTATATGCATGTAAAAGGTAAACAGAAATAACAAAAACAACAAAAACAAACAGCACAATACATCGAAAAATATATTAGTTTAACGTTTGAAATAGCAGTAAGAGGGTCTGATCCCACTACACAGTGAGTTGAGAGATGATGTGCTGAGAAGGACCTGTCCAACCCAGGCAAACATGGAAAAAACGGACGTGATGATGAGGATGATAATGATGATATATATATATATGTGTATGTGTGTGTGTGTATGGGTGTGGGTGTATGTGTTTGTGTGTTTGTTTGTGTGTTTGTGCATGTATGTGTGTTTGTGTTTGTGTATGTGTGTATACATGTATTGTAATATGGCCACCTTTAAATCAATTATGCAACCAACAACTATTGTTTAGCATAGATAAATATTGTTCCATTAAAAGTTAAAGTTTTTCAATTCTTTTAAATGATTTTAATTGCTATTCATTAATGAGATAGAATTGTACAATTTTTTTAATATGTTCATAAATTTCTCTCTAAACGTTCTCTTCCATAACCACTATGTCTCACAGTATCATTCTCACAAACAACCCATATGAAAGACTTCAACATCCCTTCTCAATAACCTTCATTTACCATTTATTCTCCTATCTACTGTTATTTCCCTCCTCTTATATGACTTTCTTCTCTTCCCTTCATTCCAATTTTCTACTTGTGTTCCTCTTATATTCTACTTAACATACCTCCTCACACTCTACCTTTCCACTCACCTGATATACACACTTCCATTGTGCCCCTTCCTTCCAACTTCCAGTTCCTTTATTATGTCTCTTACCTAAAATAGTTTCTTATCTCATTTGCATTCTTTCCATATTTTCTACTATATGATGATTTACAACTATAATTTTACTACTGTAAACTCAGACTGAATGTCTACAGAGGGAAGCTGTCAACTTCATAAAGTCACAATGAAGGCAATTTTTATAGAAGAGTAGTAACTCTGAAGGGAGGAGACATGGATTCTGTAACTTGCATGAGGACATGGTGTCTGTAATTATGGAGAGCACTGACTATGAAGTTTAAAAAAACTGAAAAAGTGAAAAGCAGACATTTTAGTTATTACAGATAACATCTGTAGTGCTGGTGCAACAGTAAAATACACCCAGCCCACACCGTAATTGGTTGTTGATGAGGGAATCCATTCAGTAAACCATACCAACATTATGAAACTTACATCTACAATAATAAACCTTAGCTATACAGGGCTGACATTAACCATATTAGTGCTGCAAAAGGTAGTAAAATGGCTACAGGAAAATACCTAACCACATGTACAATCCCCTTGTCATCAAGCAATATCATACATCTTCCAAGTGCAGAAAAAAAAGAGAAATCAAAAGACAAGTTAATGACCATGAGATGACTCCCCTCTTATTGACATGGGAATCCTCCCTTCTCAAGCCCTCCCTCCTGGCTCAGGTGGTTGAGTCTCAGAAGACACTCAACCACCTGAGAACAGGAATGGGGCGATCAAAAGCTGCTATGGCCAGATGGGGCTACAAGACCGGCCCAACCATCTGCGAATGTGGAGAGGAGGACCATACGATGCAGCACTGCCTTGTTTGCCCTCTACTACCCAACCAGTGCAGCTTAAAAGATCTCGCAGAATTTAATAATAATGCAAAGGACTGTGTAAAGAAATGGGAAACTGTCATATAACCACTTGCTTCGAAGATACGAAAAGAAGAATAAGATTAGGTAAAATATTTCAGAGCTGTAACTGTCAACATTGGCACAATAAAAGGTAGATCTGATAAAATTGTGGAGATGCTGCAGCAGAGATGTATGCTATGTGCAAGGCATGAGTTAGAGGGGCACCTCAACCAGACTCCTTAGTCTGGGAAGGTAACCATGATAAGTTATGTAAAGTAGGGGGTACTGTAAAGTGAGAACTAAATAGATAAAGTAATTGGGGTAGTTAGAGTATGCAACAGAATTGCCAAACTCACACTAGTCATAGACAATAAAACAACTGTTATCTCTGTTTTACCCTACAATTGTGACTGGCAAATGAACAAAAGTAGAGTAATTTCTATGATCATGTTTTGCATACCATCCCAATAACAATTCCATTATTATAACTTTAATGAGCAGCTCGAAGGTGGCTACTATGAAGTACATAGAATCTATGGGCATGACTTGAAGAATGAAGAAAGATGAAGTTTCTTAGAATACTGTGATCCAAATGACATAAGCATGTGAAAAACAAGATTCAGAAAGAGATCTATCTCAATATCACTCATTTTTCTATTATTAGCCCTCCTCAATATCAGCAGCAGAAGTCAAAGCATCAAATTAATCATCATAGTAGTAGTAAAAGTAGTAGTCTCTCATAATGACATTTCCAGGCCTCTTTTTTCTGAGCTTCAATGATGCTAGTGCACCGGCATCATTTTGGACACACTTATCTCCAACAACAACCTGATTTACCCTGACACATTACCTTGCAATGCAAAACATCTCACGTCTCTGATCCTCATGTTGCAAAGCAATGGCTGGCAAACCTCTTATTCTCAGCTTCCCTGTGTGGTATGTACATTCTCTATTAGCGGCTGAGTACCGGTCTCTACTTTCCCCATTATCCAATGCTTGTGTTTTGTCCTTAATGTTCAACCACCAAGTCACCGTCTGTCTAGTTGGAGCTTGGCTCCAGCCACAAGTCCCTTCAGTTGCATGCAGTAGGTTGTCGCATAAGATATTCCAGTTGTCTTCTATATCATATAATTCTAATTCGTATGCATATATTCATATTCATATACGCATATATATTCATATATACATATATATATATAATTATGCATGTATGTACATCGTCATCATCATCATTGTTTAACGTCCATCTTCCACGCTAGCATAGCGTGGACGGCTTTGTCCCACTTGAGGCAAGATTGGTCGGGGACTTTGTCTCGCTTGTACAGAACTGTTTCTGGCAGGTTTCCTATGGCTGGATGCCCTTCCTATCACGAACCACATTTACAGTGTGGACTGGGGAGCCTTTTTAACATGTCTTCTACACAACCACTTTACAGTCTGGACTGGGCACTTTTTGTCGTGTCACCAACACGACCACCTTACAGTGGATGGAAGTGGGAGGATGGAGTAAACGAACTAAGAGGGAGACTAAGCATAAGAGGTATCAAATGTTCTGGAGAGGAGATTGCGTTGGTATGGACATGTGATGCGTATGAAGGACGACAGCTGTATAAAAAAGTGCAGGGCAATGAAAATTGATGGAACCTGCGGAGTGGGTAGACCAAGAAAAACCTGGGACGACATGATACTGACCTTGCCCACCTACACCTCTCTAACACAATGACACTGGATTGAGACCTTTGGCGCCATGCAGTTGTACTGAAGTCCCGACTACAATTGCATACAAACCTACAGACAGTAGGCAACTCTTAACTCAATGTACACCACACCGCCACACCCTACTCCACCCTCCCTGTCCCGTTCCATCCACTGTGTCGATGACACAACAGTCCACACTGTAAGGTGGCCGTGTAGAAGACATAGTAAAAAGGGTCCCAGTTCACACTGTGAATGTGGTTGGTGTTAGGAAGGGCACCCAGCTGTAAAAAAACCTGCCAGAGACACTTCTGTGCGAGCGAGACATGATCTCCCGACCTTTCCCGCATCAAATGGACCAACACCGTCTAACCCATGCTAGCGTGAAAGATGGACGTTAAACGATGATGATGATTATATATATATATATATATATATATATATATATCATCATCATGGGTTAGACGGTGTTGTTCCATTTGATGCGGGAAAGGTCGGGAGATCATGTCTCGCTCGCACAGCAGAGGTACTGAGCTATCTTCAACAGTACGTCCTCATCAGATAAAATAATATGATACATGACATACCCTGACTAAGTAGATGGTTAAAATTCAGTCATACTGTTGAAGATAGCTCAGTACCTCTGAAATATATATATTAAAATATACTGGATCACACGAATGTCTATTTTTGTTAATATTTTGAATTAATATTAATAACTCCGGAAAATCATTTTGTGGAGTGCTTCTAATCTATTGTAAAACTTTATTCTTTGATTTATTCATTGAACCTTGTTTAACCTTTAAATATATATATATATATATATATATATATAATAGTAAAAAAAGAAAAAAACCGGTTTCAGCTTGTTTAAGCTGTTGACTTCGACAGTCAAAGTCAACACCTTAAACAGAACGAACTAATTCTTCCCTGCTAGTTCCACTATTAATGGTGACACAGCTAAGGTCAACACTAAGAGAGAAAGAAAGAAAACTACAGACAAGAATATGAAATTTTCTTTCTATATATACGAGGTATCTCAGAAAAGTTCCAGGACTGATGTCAAACCCAAACTTCACACTAAGAGTTTTCTCCTTCGAAGTAATCCCCCTGGAGTATGTAACTGTAATCTTAGCTCTCTGCAACGATCAAACTTTTTTCTTCATAATTTTATATACATGTCCTCTGTTTCAAGTCGTCAAGCAATGAGCACAGAGCAACGAACAAACTTGAAAACTCCGTCAGAAGCACTGGGATTACTACAGCAAGTATATGGAGATGAGACGATGTCACGCTCACGTGGTTTTGAGTGGTGCAAGAGGTTTAAAGAAGGATGCGAGGACGTGGAAGATGACCCAGAAGCGGAAGGCCCTCAACAACAAGGACTGAGGTCAACGTTGAGCGCGTCAGCCAGATGGTGCGTAGCGATCGTCGGCTGACTGTTCGACTGATGGCAAATGAGCTGGGCATGAATCGGGACAGCGTCTGGAAGATTCTCACTGAAGATTTGGACATGCGGAAAGTCTGCGCGAAGATGGTGCCAAAACTCATGAACGATGACCAGAAGGGTCGATGCATGCAAGTGTGCCAGGAAATCCTCGAGCGTCTTGAAACCGAACCAGACTTACTAGGGACAGTCATCACCGGTGATGAATCATAGATCTTCGAGTACGACCTGGAGGGGACCCGTTTTGAAGACGTGGACGACATCAAAAAGGCCGTGACGACGGAACTGCGGAGGATCCCGGAATAATCCTTCCAGGAGTGCAGGCAAGTGTGGCGGAAAAGGATGGAAAAGTGCATTAGACTCCAGGAGGATTACTTTGAAGGAGAAAACTCTTAGTGTGAAGTTTGGGTTTGAAATAAATCTATTGTGACATCAGTCCTGGAACTTTTCTGACCCACCTCGTCTGTATGTAAAAACATTTTTTCCCCATATTCTTATTGTTCTTATTAATATGCAATTTAATTGCATTATACACTTCCGTCATATGAAGAAGCCTACAAGCTGAAACCAGTACAAATAATACGGAAATTCTGAGAGCAAATCCCTTTAGCCTTTTCTACTGTTTTTTTCTTTTTACTATTTTCTTGTTTACTATTTCATATATATCAGATTGAGTGTTTACTTTTCTACATTATATATATATATATA
Organism: Eledone cirrhosa; assembly: GCA_964016885.1. Taxonomy (NCBI): domain Eukaryota; kingdom Metazoa; phylum Mollusca; class Cephalopoda; order Octopoda; family Eledonidae; genus Eledone; species Eledone cirrhosa. The sequence continues at coordinate 370,433,433 of OZ024743.1, read as the reverse complement.
TATATTATATATATATATATATATATATATATATATATATATATATATATATATATATATATATATATATATATATACATATATATACAATATGTTGAAAAGGTAACACACTAGAGAGAGATAGTGCGCCATCAATAAAACAGGGAAAAACGACCAGTGTATGGAATCTATAACCTATGAAAGGCAGGGTAGACACACGATAATTAAAAATATAAATTAAAGTGTATATACATACCTCTATAACTATATAACACACACGTACAAATACAAAGATCTGTTTCGCCAATAAGTTGTTGACTGAAATAAAATAGCCCATGGTTCATCAGCGTGTGTAAGGCTATACATTTCAGACAACTCTAAGAGAATCTAAAGCGACCGTCCAGCTTCACGCGGGAGAGAGATATCACAGCGTGTTTAGGGCAGTGAACCAGTGATGTCTGAGGGACGAGCTGCTAGAAAGGGCAGCCCAAAACCACTCAGACAAGTGTGCTCAACCAAACAGAGAGAGAGAGGAAAGACCGTTATAAGGAACGAAATATCACGATAAATTAACGGAGCCATAGACTCTCGCTATTCCCTGTCAATAATGTGCTCAAAGGAGGAGGAATCCTGAGATCATTAATTTATCGTGATATATATATATATATAACATGAGGAGAAAGAAGAATACTGCGTGGTTTGCACATGGGTTACATATGATAAAAATAGTCCTTCGTCAGTGATTTTCCAACCATCATTGGTATTTTATCGCATTAAAAATCAGATGCCTCAGGTTGGTGCGAGCAATAACTAAAAAAAGTTATTGGGACCAGTAATTCGCGTAAAGCGAGGGGGACAAGTAAACAACATAGAAAGATAAAAATAAACCGAAGATAGGAAAATAAACAAGCAACATGGTTGTCCGGTCAGCATAAGCTGGGTGGATTTCATGAGCGAGAGAGGTACAGACCGTGTCGATGTGTGTGAGATGTAAGCAAGAAGATGTAAGCATTTTCTCTGTTACCTAATAGGGGTCATTCTACTGACATGGCTTGAAAAGAGGGTGTTTGCATAATTGCAAATGAATCGAATATTATTATTAATATTTGATTACATTTATTGTATTCAGCCATGTAGAGCGATAAATTATCTGTTAGTTATTTGAATATGGCAAAGCTGGCCATTAATCGCTCGTATACATGAAATTGACCGGTCTATTTGCTGATATGCAAATCTGGCTAATCAGTAGGTCTGCTAATATGCAGATCTGAGTGATCAGGCAGTCTGCTAATATGCAAATCAAGCCGATCAATCACTGTATATTTCAGAAAATATCATATATTTTCACTAGCTCTGACACTTGGCAGGTAAGCAGTATACTGTACTGATGAAGTGTAATCACCCAGAAACATTAGTGTCTGGCCTTCTGTTTACATGCCAATACAAGAGCAAGAATGAGGGGCTCATTCTATTGACATGGTTTTAAAAAATTGGCTGAATATTATTATTAATATTCTTATTAATATTCTGTATTACTGCGTGACCAGACATCATGGTCCTGTGTCATTGCCATTGAGATGTGCAATTGGGCAAGGTCCACTTTTATCACCTCCTCCCAGGTCTTCTTGGGTCGCCCCACAAATTCACCGTAAAAACTAGAGATAAATTATTTAACTATATAGGAGCCACTTCTATAAAATTTACGGAACGCTGGTACAATCACAAACACACATTTAATAGATCGAACAAAAAATTCTCAACTTCACTTTCACATCTAATTTGGTACTTAAAATACAATAATATTGACAATTCAATTTCTTGGAGAATGGTTTCGGAAGCGCCCGCATAGCAAAATATGGCTCTCTCAAGAATTTGTCATTTATGTATCGAAGAAATCTTTCACATAATTACCAATAAAAAAAAAAACGCTATAAACAAAAAGAAAGAATTATTTAATTCTTGTATGCATCGTCAGTCCAAAACTTTGAGAAGTATCTATAATCTATAGAAAATATTATTTATAGCCTCTATATCTTACCTAATTATATTTTATATGTCTTCGTCGTGCTTTGTTGAGGTTTTTTTTTTAGATGTTTTTAATGATATTTTTGAATATATTTTTTTTGTGATGTTTTTAATGATATTTAAAAAAATATATTTTGGATGTTTGTTGAATACTTTTCTAATAGACTCTATAGGCATTATAAATCTATACATACAAATACTTAATATTCATTAAATTTATGCATAGATATAAGTAATGTTATCAAAATACATACAAACATTTTTATCTTAGAAAATATGTAATATATGATACTCTAAAATCATATATAAAATAATTTTTCCACATACTACAATTAGAATATTATCTGAAAGTAAATTCTAGAATAAACGTTAAATATAACTTAACTCTTTAAATTAAGAAATATTAGAGTTATCCTTTCCTTTGAAATGAAACATGCCTACACATATTATCTAAGTAACAGCTAAACTTTACATAAATATTGAAATTTCGTAAATTTATTGCTATCTTGATGCAACTATTGAATATACAAAATAGTATTCATCTTCTATACTAAAATAGAACTACTTCCATTTTCTTAAACCATATATTGAAAATGTAAACATATATTCACACAAAATATCGTAACTTTTCATATACAAAAATATATAAATTATTTATCTATTAAATAAATAACGTATATATTCACCAAAACTATTTATATATATTTAACTAACCTAGTGTAATATAATTGTTTCTACTATTGGCACAAGGCCAGCAATTACGCAGCACATTACTGGTATTTTATTTTATCGACCCCGTAAGGATGAAAGGCAAAGTTAACCTTGGCGGGATTTGAACTCAGTGTAACTAACCTAGTGTAATATAATAAAATAAAATATACTTATAACTGTAATCTTCATAAAATATACTTATAAATACTATCTTCATAATATTAAAACACACCAATAGAATAGAGCCAATCGTATATATGAATACAATATCTCTCACATTTTAAATTAATATTATCTCACTTTAATACATTTATTTATAATTCACACATTATATTATTAATACTTCCAAAATATATAATTAAATAATAAAATAAATAAAAATAAATATGATTATTTCATTCTCTCTACAGCCTCACAAATATGTTCTGGACAATTATATATGTATATTCTTATAAATAGTCTGTTATTAACTTCAATATATATATATATTTTTTAATCTTTCATTAAATTTTCTTCCACCCTTATAATAACCTATATTTCCTTTTCCTTATAAAAAAAAATAATCGTAATAATTATTTTAATTTACCTAGCGTCTAAACATAACGATCTTTTTCAATTTCAACATTATACTCATTAGTATATTCAACTTGTAGATTTGAAGTTCTTCTTCACTATTCAAATAGAACTCACAACATTAAGTTCTAGTTTTGAATATGTCACTATCTGTAAAACGAATTTTGTATTTTATCTTATGAGCGCGTACCAAAATTTTGGTACCCTTGAAATATCTATATAACTAAAACTGAGAATGTCTGTCTGTCTGTCTGTCTCCCTAAAACTCGAGAACCACCCACCCGATTGTTTTCAAACTTTACACATGTAATAATTATGGTCGTGTGAGTGAGTGTTTTGAGGAAAGAAATTTCAAATTTCAATGCCCTAGGGACCGCATTAGGCGATTTAGCGATCTGTCTCTATAATTCTTAATCTTTCTTTTTAGATAGATACATAGATATAACGTTGCGCCCTTATAATATCTGTCTGTATGTCTGGCTGTCTGCATTACGGCATTATGACATCGCTATCTGTGTGTGTGTATATATGTATATATAGTGTGTAACATTTTTCGAAATATTTACTTCTGCGTTCACAGACTGATTGTTTTAGTTTCAGAAGATCCCGTTAAGGGTGAAAGCAGCGATTCTTTGCTTAAACTTTAATCTATTATTTTTATATATATATATATATATATATATATATATATATATATATATATATATATATATATATATATATATATATATATATATATATATATATAATTCAAAATATTAACAAATGAAGGATATTCACATAATTAAAATATGTGCTTTATTATATATATTTCAAAGGTATTGTGTTGTTTTTTCAGTACGTCTTCATCAGATAAAATATATGATTTGATATATGACATACCGCTACGGTCATGATTATACAATTCCAGTATTGGCAGTAAAATTGTATTCATTGAGTAATCAACGAACCATATTAATCTTTGGTTATATATATATATATATAACCAAAGATTAATATGGTTCGTTGAATACTCAATGAATACAATATTACTGTTGAGTGCTTCCAATCAATTGTAAAACTAATTCTTTGATTTATTCATTGAACCTTGTTTAACATTTAAATATATATATATATATATATATATATATATATATATATATATATATATATATATATATATATATATATTTAAATGTTAAACAAGGTTCAATGAATAAATCAAAGAATTAGTTTTACAATAGATTGGAAGCACTCAACAGTAATGGTTTTCCGGAGTTATTGAGGAGGACGTACTGTTGAAGTTAGCTCAGTACCTCTGAAATATGTATAATAAAATATACTTGATCACAAGAAGTTCTATTTTTGTTAATATTTTGAATTAATATATATATATATATATATATATATATATATATATATATATATTCGTGTACAGATAGTTTTGCATACGCAATAACAAAATATAAGCAAACGTATTTATTTCACGAGGCTCGATTAGGATAAATATATATCAAATATATAAGAACCCTAGAGCAAATCCCGAGCAACGCCGGGCTATTCTACTAGTATATAATAAAATAAATATGGTTTTATAAAAGATAGTTTCCATTTATTAATATTTTTGATATTGTACTCCAGAAGTACTTGTTGAGTGCTTCTAATCTGTTATAAACTAAATTTGTTGAAAAATCAACAAATTAATTGTCTCATTGCTTATATATATATATATATATATATATATATATATATATATGAATGTATATATAGTATATTTTGCAATACACTGTATGCTTAATTAAAAGCATTTTGAAGACCATACACTATCGTTTTAAAATAGTGACAATGTCACATTTAAATTTTCAGCAAACAGGAGAGATAAACTGCCAGAGCTATGTTTCGTACTTTTGGTACTTATCAAAGCTCACTACTCCTCCTGTTTGCTGAAAATTATGTGTGTTAGATTCTTATAGTATTCCAGTAATAATCAGCAACTGATTATACAGAGCGGTCGCCGGTCCAGCAGAAATTGAAAATTAGAATTGGTGCTCTGAAATTGCGATATATATATATGAATGTATATATAGTGTGTTTTGCAATACACTGTATGCTTAATTAAAAGCATTTTGAAGACCATACGCTATTGTTTTAAAATAGTGACAATGTCACTTATTTAAATTTTCAGCAAACAGAGTAGATTAATTTTATATATCGAACAAACAAGAGGATGCATTAACATAAAGTCGTATGGGTTTCACACTTAAAAGAGAGTTACGTATCAGGCAGTTGCCCGTCATTGGATAAAACACAAATGGAAAACCAAAAATGTTTTTAAAATAAAAAAATTAGGAAGAAAATAAGAAGAGGGGGAGAATGTGCGTGGAACAATAAACACCTGAAGAAGTGGACCCTCCTCAAGTGCCTCTATCAGTGCTGCCTCTGCTCGAAACTCAACATCCACTAGAGAGACTTTTACACCAATGTTGAAGTCCTTCATTCAACAGGCGGAACAGTGCACGTCTCCAGGATAAAAGATCATTGCCTGTCCAGGATCACACTGTACGATGAACTTTCCACCGGCCAGCGTGACAGGAGAGGGGGCACCAAGGAAGCGATACAAGGACTGTTTGAAAAATCTCTTGGAGCCTGTCATATTGACCATCACCGGTAGCCCAACCTAACTGAGAACAGTGACATCAAACTTGATGTCTCCTCCTTTGAAAACACCCACAGGGTCACCCTCAAAGACAGAAGGCACAGGATGAAGAACCACAACACCAACTCATTAAACCTTAACCAGACATACAGCTGCAGCCGCTGCGGTCATCCCTGCCTGTCATGCATTGGCCTAATTGGCCAAGAGCATGCCTGCAGTCAATGTGGACCACCTTCTTCATAATCTTTGTTCATGAAACCAAGCAATCTACTATATAAATGGCAATTTCTCTGTCTGTGTATCTGTGTATCCGTGTATCTGTGTATCACCAGTTGGCGCTACACCTGTGATCCGATCCTGATGAAACTTTACACACATGTTCAGCTAGTATTCAGAAACAGGACTGGCTAATAATGGAACTCCTGGAGATATCTTTACAATGGAGGAGGAAAGAGAAGAAGTTTCAGTGAGAGCGGGGGAAGAGGAGATCCTACTACTGTATGTTAAACCCTCCCTCCGATTACACTCCTTCCTCCTCCCACAACTCAGTTGTCCAAAATAAGGCAACAACTTATTAGAAATATACATAAAGAAACTTCAAACAAAGCAGATGACAATGTGGGTTCTTGATTGTTCTCTATTCTGTAGAGAAAGAGAGGTATGAGAGAGAGAGAGAGAGAAAGAGAGAGAGGGTATGAGAAAAGAGAAAGAGTGAGAGGGTTGAGAAAGAAAGAAAGAGAGTGAGAGGAATTGGAGAGGGGAGAAAATGATAGCAGCATTCGATAACTTTAACTTTTAATTATTTATTCTTTACACACTGTTAAACTCTCCCCTTTCATAAACCTTACATCTCTTTCTCTCTCTCTTTCACACAAGACGTACTGTGACTGTGTGTGTGTGAATGTATGTGTGTGTGTGTGTGTGTGTGTGTGTGTCCGGGGAAGTTACAATGTGTCTGCACACACACACAAACATGCATCTATATATATATTTTTTTTCTTCCTAATAATCGTCTTTTTCTCCCTGTTTTCATATATATATATATATATATATATATATATATATATATATATATATATATATATATATATAGTGGTGGAACACTGGAAGGTAATATCCGTAGTGGTAGAGCACTCAGTCCATGGGACGAGTTAGGTAGAAGTGGTTACACAGCAGTTAGTTCACCATACCGAGAACAATTGTTTTACTTTAGCGGATCCTCAGCTCGAAATAGGCATGGTTATAGGAACAGTAAGGACAACCATACAAACGCGCATGCGCACAAACGCGGTCACTTCACACACACAATACTAGACTGCGTGCGAGAGGTGTAAGGGAGATAATTGCGAAAGTCCGAAAAGTTTTTAGGTTGAAAATAAAATTACAAAGAATCAGTCCGGAGCCTTGTAGTTATGCAATAGGTGTTTAGCGACGTGTGGACAACGTGTAAAAAATTCATTTCTCGTGTTTAGGCAATCACTATTACGTAATCTCTTTAGAATAGTTATTCGTTCGTCAATACATAAGCCACACGTCGGATTTCCCCTTGCGTATGGCTTGGACTTAGTGATGGTTTTCCATTGAATAGAGTAGTCTATACTTGAGTCCTTGAGGGACCATACGTGGCTCGCGAGTTTCGTGGATGAACGTCTCTCCGGGTATCTTAAGGTAGACTGGTGGTTCAGGAAATGTTCCTTAAATCGGCCCTCCACCATGCCCACATAGGATTTGACCTCCTGTGGTTCGTTTGGTCGGTTGGAAGAGACCACAGCTTCATAAATTACAGCTGGTATGTTGCATTGCTGTTGAAGGGGGCAAGCTTCAGGCTTACGGCAAGAGCACCCTGGTGGGGTGTTGCTCCTAGGGCTGCTGGTGATGTGGGCCTTCATGTTCTTAGCGCAGGAGTATCCTAGTTTAACTTTGTGTCGGTTAAAGATGGATCGGTATTTATGACCTATGGGAAAGTGTCTATCAAAGAGGCCTAGAAATTTTTTTCCTACATTGGTTTTAACGTTGAGTGAGAAGGGAGGAGAGAACCAGATAGTTTGTCTATTGTTGCGCTTACTTTTCTTGATGGTGTTGTTGCTAGTGGGAGAGTAAGTGATAGGTTGTGAGAAGCCGCTGTTAGCCAACGCCGTGTTATAGTAGGGTGCCACCCTGTCAAAGATATCCTTATTAGAGGAGCGTTTTGAGATTCTAGTACTGATATTCTTAACGAAGTTTCTAAAAATAGTGGGAGGGTGACATGAGTCCTTGTGAATGTAATTGAGTTTCTCGTTTAGCCTATGGAAGTGTCTGTGGGTGTGTGTGCGAAGGTCTAAATTAATGTCTAAGAAATCTACGCTAGAGAGGTTGGTGGCTACTGTTATCCTAAGTCATAACTCACTGAAGGTAGAAGCTAAGTATTTTTAAACTGGTCGAGGTCGTGACCACTTTTATGGCTCGATAAAGTCAGTCCATCGTCGCGGTATATTCCCGTGTGGAAGTTCGGGAATCTAACACGTAATATGTCTAAGATAAATAGGCCAACCAAGTCACATACGTTAGCACTGTCAAACGATCCCATGGAGACGTCGAATAGGTCTGAAGTTGTAGACTTCTTTGCCCAGGCTACTCCGTCGTTGAAGAGGAGGGTTTTCCGGCAGTGAGCGATGATTTCCCTGTCTAAACCATCGACGGTGGTATAAGTCGTAGCGAAGTCCAACGCTTTGTTTAACAGGGTCTCTGAGATCGACGGGTAAAAATCGACAATGTCGAACTGTGTGAACTTCGCTTTTTTGGATTTTAAAGAGTTAAACCACTTAATTACGGAGTCGTTGTTCTCCCACTGGGGCAGGTTGGACTTGGTCCTAATGGTCTTAGCCATGTTTCTAAGTATGGCCTTACTGACTAGTCCCATATCTGTGCGTGCCGGGTTTATTAGTCTACATGTGGGGTTAGAAGTAAAGTCTACCTTGTGATCTTTCAAGGTGAGGAACGCCTCCCGCTTAGCTAGAGATTGTAGCTTCTTATCTACCTTAAGGTCGGCGGCAAGTTCCTTGGCTTCTGTATTAATGTCGTGGTAGGCCATATGGTTAGCTTTCTTATATTTAGAAGTAATAGCGTTATGGGCCAGGTGGCGGAAAGTGGTGTTGTCGACTTCGTAAATATTATTAGTTTTGTCGGAAAGAACGAAGGTGTTATTAGAAGACCTAAATTTCTTAATATGATATCTGAGTTTCGTTTGAAAGGTGTTGGTGTGTTTGCGAAAGGAAATGTTAGCGACTAAGTCAAGAAGGTCCGTCGACTCCAAGAAAGCGGTTAAAGGGGGTTATCTGCCTCCGGGGAGGCCGTGAGCAGGGACCCCTTTTGGAAAAAGCCAATGATTTTGTACAAGTATAGTTTTCTAAGCAGCACTGAAGTATTTGACATGAATGCTATACATGACTGCTATTTAATACCCGAGCAACATCGGGTACCTCAGCTAGTGATATAGATTTGTGTGTGTGTATGTGTGTGCATCTGTGTGTGTGTGTGTGTGTGCGTGCATGTGTGTGTATGTGTATGATTGCATTTATGTTTGCATGCATGTATGGTGATAGGTTGATTCCTTCCAGCGAGTCTTGTCAGAAGCAACCACCTCCAACTGATCTGGTTGGATCCCCAAGTGAGACCAGCCAAGCTTATGGATGTTATCCAACTATCTTGCTCTGTGTCTATCCCCTGGTCACCTGCCGGTTAGTTTTGCCCGTAAACTCTGTCCAGTGACTTTCCTGGGACATTCCAACCACATGCCCATAATATTGGAGCTATGATCTCTCAATTCAGAGAAGTCGAAACTCTACCTAGAGTGATTCTCTGATCTCTGAGCTACGCACGCTATCGAGTAACGTTACTCCAAAGACCCTTTGGAGGAACCCCATTTTGGCCACTTGTATCTACGATCATATCCTTTTGATCATTATCCAAGATTCATGACCATAGATAAGGGTTGACACGAATACAGAATTGAAGATAGCGAGTTTGGCCCTCACACCCATCTCCCTTCCCCTGATTACCGAATGTTGAAGCTGGCACATTATTGCACCAGCTCCTACAATTCTTGCACTTAAGTCAGCCTCTTGCCTTCCATCACTCGTGTACTTGGTCCCAAGATACTAGATACTAATATTTGGTCAGCTGTGCTGCATCTGGAGCGAAAGCCACTCTACTCATCAACTAACTTGTACTCGACAATCTCCTTGCATTTCTTTGCCACACACTTAAAATAGACATTCCTGGGGAGGCTTAACAAGGAGATCCTTCTGTAATTGGAACAATCTCTTTTGACTCCCTTTTTGAAAATTGGGATTAACACTCCCAATTGCCATTGCGTAGGAGATCTAAGCCACCTAGCACACATGAGTCAGCAAGAGAATATCTTCTCCATTTAAGTCTTTCAACATCTCAGGCTAGTTTTCCTCTTCCTCAGTGGCTTTGCCTCATTTAAGCTCTTTAACTGCTTTTGTGACTTCAGCATCTGAGAGATTAGTTCCCACTCCCAGATACACTTCATGAACATCAGAAGATACTCTAATCGGGTTAAGGTGATCAGCAAAGTATTTTCTCCATCTAGCAAGGATACACCTCTCTGAAAAAAGGAGAACCCCAGATGCATTCTTGATAGCAGGGGTGGAGGAGTGCTTCTTATTACGAAGTCAGCGTGTGGTTTGCCAGAACATTTTATTAGATGATCTGATGTCAGATTCCAGCTTAACTCTAAAGTACTCCCATGTCTTAACTTTGGACGCCTTTACTGTCTCTGGTGCGATTCTTTGGGCTTGCTTGTATCGCAAGTGCAAGGAGGGGGTACTTATTTCCAAGCGAAGCTTTGTAGGCCTCCTTCTTTGCCCAGATGGCATCTTTGACCTCTTGGTTGAACCAAGGGGTCTTTCTGCCATCCAGCACCACACAATGCCTCTTTCGCCCACAGTATTTAACAGCAGAAGCAGAATCTGCTGTGCTGAAAATCTCTACTCTGTTTGAACGTTCTCAGCTTGCTCAGGGATTTCTCTGAATTTGGATGCAATAGTACCTGCATACCTGGTCCTGACTTCCTTATCTACCAATGCTTCCAACTTTATCCTGTAGGTCACCCTGGACCTGCCAGTTTTGTGAGCTTCTTTGGCTTTAGGAAGTTTTTAGTTGCAGATAACTAGATGGTGATCAGTTGAAAGCTCATCCCCTCTCTTAACATGAACGTGCAGCACAGAATCAAAGAGATCAGAGACAATAACAAAATCAATTATTGATCTGCAAAAACTGGCGATGGGCCTGCAACGTATCCTGGGAGGCGTTGGATGGTCGCAAAAGATTGCTTATCTCGAGACCCCAAAGACGGTCCAGAAGGGAGCAAACCTTGACAGTAGGACCCTGGATCATCACAACCATTACAAGTAAGGAGCAGGAACCCTGCTACTGGCTAGTTATAGTTGGGGCTTCCTCAACAACGTTCCATAGCTGTGTTACTGTAGATTTGGATGGAGTGTAGAAACTCTGATATTTAGGTGTGACTCTAGAGATGACTGCACAGGCAGAAGTGGGGATACTCACAAGTCACCGTTTGTCAGAATGTGTTATGGATTGAATCCCATTAGGCGGGAGGATTTGCCTCTTGAAGCTTAGGCTGAAAGATAAGTCTCTGTGGGTGGTGCAAGTTTATGCACCAAACAAGGAGTCCGAATACATGTTTTTCCTTGATGAAGACACTGCAGCGTTAGATGTAGTTAAAACTGAGTCATATATCGTGATGAGAAACTTCAATGCACATGTTGGCACTGACTAACTGACATGGAAAGGAATGATTGAAAGGAATGGCGACCCTGATCTAAATACGAATGGAAAGGCTTTACTAGATTTTTGTTCTAGCAATGAACTCTTTATTATGAACACCTTCGTCCAGCACAGAGGCATCCATAAATATGCATCATATAAGGGGAATCAGGGGACAGATATGTCGACATTTTAGATAATATTAAGGAAAAGAAATTTACCACTATCTTTTGAATATTCAGTGTTAATTTTTGAGTAGAGTGACCCATACTTTTGATATCTGCACATTCCATTTTGAAAATCACAATCAAAGGGACCTGCAAAAATATAAAAATAAAGTATATGAAAAGGCTTACACATATATTTGTAAAAACTATATTTCAGAACATTCAGACTATTTAAATAACTATGAAGGTTTGCTTCAATTTGTTAATTTTAAAACAATTGTGGTGTCAAGAAGCTGAAACGCAGAGAAGGACTTGTCGGTAGTGAGGGGCCAATGATATCACATTGGAAGTGTGGGCCATGTCACTCTCTTGCTCTATGTTGAGCAGCAGATTGTGGATGTCCTGTGATGACTGGTGCGAGTAAGTGTGTGTGTTTCGCTGTTTTCTCTGACCAGACATGAAACAGGTATGCATCATGCAGGGAGATCCAGTTTGGACAGAAATGGAGATACAAAAATAGATATCTTCGCTTCTTACGATAAACTATTCCGGCAGAGTTTTTTAAAAATTATTATTTACTTTCTCCATTTCACAGATGTGGTGACAAAAATAAGAATTGGTAGTGACGCAATCAAAACCTTCAGCAGCAAGGAGACATCATTGCATGGATTAGGAAGATAAATTGATTGCTACATTACAAGAGATCGGAAACGTGGTAGGCCAGATGGTGCTGCATCTTGAGGGTAATGCATTGCCATTATACATCTGAGACCAACTGAATGCAGGGAAGATTGAACAGCACCTCAAGGAGGCATTCACAGGGATTTTATGCTACTTTTGCCAAACTAGGAAAAGTGAATCATGGTGACGGTCTTCAAGGCCATTCTGGGAAAGGTGGACAAGGTGAAGAAGACCATCAATTGCTACATTTGGTAGATGAGGCCCTAGTGTCAGCAACAGAGGTTTCAAGCCACCTTGAAAGGATTGGGTTAACCACAAAACCATCAGAGGCGATGGAAAGAGGAGCTGCATTGAGACTCAGCCCTGCACCAAAGAATTCTTGTTTATCATTATCTATGGATGAGCTGGGGATAATGGAACAACCCTGAATATAAATGAATATGAATCCATGAGCCAAGTGCCCATGTGAAGCTTTAATTCAGAGACAAAAAGCATACACACTCCCCCACAAAAATTCACCCTTTCACATGAGTGATGGAAAATGCCCAAAACTCTGAGTTGTCACCATCAATGTAAGCACAATGGAAGGAAGAGCAGGAGAAATCATAGAGATGTTAGAGCAGAAGGAAATCAATGTATGCTGTGTGCAAGAGACTAGATGGAGAGGAGAGTCCGCTAGAGGGCTTGTAGGCAAAAATCAGAGCTATAAATTTTTCTGGGCGGGAAATGACAATGGGTTGGGTGGTGTAGGTATACTATTAGCGGACAAATGGGTAGATAAAGTAATCTCAGTGAACAGGGGGAATGCAAGAATCATTAAACTCAGACTAGTCCTGACTAAAACAATTGCTACAATTATATCAGCTTACGCACCCCAATCTGGGTTGTGAGACAAACTTAAGGATAGGTTTTATGAGTCCTTAATGCACACTACTGCCCTAACAATTGACAATGACTTCCTAATCATTGCAGGAGACTTTAACAGGTGCATTGGGAAACACTGTGATGGTTTCTATAGAGTCCATGGAGGCTATTATTGGTTTGGCAGAAGAAATGAAGAAGGTTTCAGGCTTCTAGAATTCTGTGACACCAATGACATGTCAATATGTAACACAACATTAAAAAAACCCTCCATTCTAGTCAGATATATTTTATCCTTATTAGAGGATGAGATAGATGGACGGTTGTAAACACAAAAGCCTTCCCCGGTGAGGAATGTAACTCCCAACATAACTTGTCAGTGACTTCATTGTCAGAACTAGAGGAACTTGGAAACAGAAGGCAACTTGGAGAAGAAAGATCTGGAAGCTGAAAGACCTCTCAGCCAGTAACAGATTTAAAGATATCTTACTCGACACCTATGACAGTAAAGAAAACAGATAGAGACATTCAATATAGAAGGCGACAGACAAGATTTGTGGTTGGAGAAAGTCCACAGTGAGAAGGAGAGTGACTTGGTGGTGGAACAATAAGGTAGATGGGGCAATTAAGGCTAAGAAACAGGCATGGAAACAATGGAAGAATGGAGGAAGCAGGGTTCATTACATAGAGACCAGGAGGGAAGCTAGGCGACAAGTATACTTAGCTAGGAGGGAAGCGGAGAATAGAAAATTCAAGTATGTTTTGCAGCATGAGGACCAGAAACAGGAGGTGTTCAGGATTGCGAGGCAGTGTGTTAGAGAAAATTGTGATGTCATTGGAGAGAAGTGTGTCCGGAATGATAATGGTGAGCTTTCCCTCACAAGTGCTGAGAAGAAAGCTGTGTGGAAGAGCCATTATGAAAGATTACTAAATGAAGAGAATGCATGGGAGAAAGAGACCCTACTCTAAGTGGACCCTATTGATGGAACAGCAATACAAGTCAGCAGCAGCATAGTAAGCAAGGCAATTAAAGATATGAATACTGGGCAGGCAATCAGTCCATCGGGTATAGCGGCCCAGATGCTGAAAGCATTTGGATCGGTAGGTCACACCATAACCACATGTATTGTTAACCAGGTTAACCTAGAGGGTGCCATACTAAAGGATTGGAGCAGCAGCTTCATTGTCAACTGCTACAAGGGTAAAGGAGATGCACTAGATAGAGGAAACTATAGAGGTGTAAAGCTGATGGACCAGGTCATGAAAGTAATGGAAAGAGTTATAGCACAGCTGATTAGGGACCGGGTAAAACTAGATGAGATGCAGCAACTGCAGAGGATATGCGATGGCTGGAGAGAAATGAGGCAAGCATGCTCCGTTGGATGTGCAATGTCAATGTGCGTGAATGATCCAGCATGGATGTGTTGAGTGAGAAACTGTGTCTGAGAGGGATAGAATGTAGTGTGCGAGAGAGGAGACTGCGGTGGTATGGGACATGTGATGCGCATGGAGGATGACCGATGGGTGAAGAAGTGCCAGGAAATGCCAGTTGAAGGAAGACGTGGTAGAGGTAGACCACGAAAAACATGGGCAGAGGTGGTGAGAACAGACCTCAGATCGCTGAAGCTCACGGTGGAGATGACGAAGAACCGTGACAAGTGGAGAGATGCTGTGCTGAATAGACCCATTCCACCCTTGCAAGCAGGGAAATGCGGATGTAAAATGATGTTGATGATGATGATGATGATGAGATATATTATCATATGACTTATTTACAATTAGGTTATATAGGAGTTATATAAGTTATATATAGCTATAGAATAAACTATAGAACTAGTTCTGGTATTTAGGGTGTGTTGGTGGTTGGGCTTATGGAGTATGAGTCAGGAAATATAGATGCTGTCTAAGGTAGGAATTATAGATGATGTCTTGGATCTAGTATAGACATTTAATTTGTAATTGGTTTTGTTTTAATGAGTCTATTAGTTATGAGTTTGGCATTCAATGGTCATATCTCCTGGGTGTTTTGTTTATTGTTGGCTTTGTTTTCAGAGTGTATTATTTACGTATAGAGGCATTCAGTGATTACCTTGCGTTTGTTCTAGATGTATCTATCTTCAGATTTAGGTATTTGATGGTCCTATTTGCTTATTTACTTATACATAATTCATGTATGGGTTATAAAAGATTTAAAATGTCTTTGTCATAATTCTAACACAATACCTATTAAAATGATTCAAACAATGAAACTTATTGATTCAACTAGCAGCTACTAAGAGAGATTGTTTATTTTCTTGAATATTTTGATTATATTATTTCCCTGACTAACCTGTGTATTCCAAATGGCTGATTGACGACATGTTTTTGCTCAAAAATATTTTTTTTCCCGTTCCTCCCTCTTCTATTCTCTATCTTTCTATTTCATCTTATATTTCTCATTGTATCTTCTGAAGAAGGACTAGTATCTGAAACATAACAACTTTTTTCCTACTATATCAAGCATTAAACTAATGTATTTCTTCATTGTACTGTGTCATTTGCTTTCTTATTTTAGTTTACTTTTTGCATACATATATTATTATATAATTTGAAACATTCTATGACATTGTTTCTATCACTAAACTGTGTATTTTATAATATAATTTGAAACATTCCATTCAATAAAGAATAAGTATCAGTTGTGTATATCCTGGATGTTTTACACTTGTTGAATATAATGTAATCGAACACTTTTTGTTAAGTTATGTTCTAAACACAAACTTGATTACAAATACTATTTAAACAAATGCTAATACTTTAGCTGACTCTTTTACTTATAAAAAATGAAATATTTAAACATTACCAGGGCATCCCTTGCTTCCAACTGAAACACTGTCTATTGCAATGTCTCCTCTGTATGAATATCCTCTTTTAGCAGTAAATTTGATAGTATGTATGTCATATTTAATATATAAACACTCTTTGTGCCAGTATAATCCTTGGTTTCCCGTCATTGACCATATCATTGTCTCATTAAATTCATTATTATCAAATGTAACATAAAGTTGACCAACACCACTTCCATACATATTGTAAGCAAACTTCAGATATTTTCCCTTGGCATTAGAAACTTGAAACCTCAACTCCGTAGTATCATCACGTATTCCATAAGAAGCTTCTGCATACATATAGAATCCTGTAAATGATTAGAATAATCAATTTATCAGTATTAATTTATTAATTTATTAATAATGTGAACATTAAATTTACAGATCAACATATACAAAAGAAACATTCTATATTCAATGGGTTAGCATAACATTTAAAATGGTAACTCAATTTCAATAAATCAAAATCATTTCACTTTTAATCAAATATTTTAAAAAGTAAAGAAAAATAATTTTGAACAGATTTCGTTTCACAATTGAAAAGAGGGTAATAGTTCTGAAATATTATGTTGAAATATTCTAAGTAAAACATTACTTTGTTTTGTTTTATTTGTCACCTTCACCCTTTATATACTTCTACAGTATTGTACATGCTTTCTGAAACTTATCAATAAAAAAACTATTCAGTTCCTTTATTGAATTTGACTGGATTTAATCTGTTTTAAGCTGTGTTACACGTGATATATGAGTTTATAACACGTTCACAAAACTTGAACTTCATTCTTAGTTGCTACAAGACATCTCTCTTTTTAATGTTTAGCAGTTTAGTAAGGCACACAGAAAAGGTACAGGACTAACTAATCATCAGATATCATTTCAAATGCCCTTCTGTCTTTTCACAGGGATAAATATTTTATTCTATGTTGTCTGAGTCCATGTTAGCTTTGAAAATAGATACCAGATCCATCTCGAAATATTCTATTTCATACCTTCAGTTGTCTCAGTTTACATTGACATTTATTTCTTTAATCAATATAGAGCCTTAGGCAAGATAGCAAGCCAACAGTTTCTGTTTCCCATAAAGGTTTATAGGTCTTCCTTGTCAATTCCAGTGGTAACTGAGCTTTCAGGTAAAGGAGATCACTCACAAACAAAAGGTTTGAAACCATCTCATCTTTTGCACAGAAGCAGTGACCAGCAAAACTTCTACAACATTTAATCGGCAAATGCACTCACTTTGGGGATTTTTTCATATATCTGTTTTTGCATAGGGCAGGTCTGCCAAGGAATATTTCGATTCTTTCTCAGAAGGGTAGTGTAACATCCATCTAAATGGTTCAGTAGAAGGCAATGTTAGGTCAAAGAACCATTCTAAACAGGCTGATTTTGAATTTGTCTGATATATTGGATTTCCAAATTTTATACAGCTTATGAAATGCATTCCAGGCCAGGGTTTTATGTATTTGAAAGTTGAGTTCATTATGAAAGAACCAAGGTACTTAGTTTTCTACTTGTTTACTGTGCCTATGCCAGCATTAGATTCTGTTGAAATAAACTCTGTTTTTTTTTTTTGTTATTGCATTAGAGTCCAACATGCGCAGCAGTTAATTCCAGTGAATGAAGGAACAATTGGGTATTTGCTACTGTGTTTGAGAGAACAGCTTAAACATTAATCCCTTCACCTCATTACCATATGAGTATGATGTAATCCAGAACACTTATAAAGAGAAAAGGTGCTAGAGTATTCCCTTGAAGAACCACATCCACTATATCGAAATATTCTATTTCTTCATCTGGAGTTATGACTTGTGATTTCATGCTGGTGTGTAATGCTCTTATTGCTTTAACTATCTTTTCTGGAATGCCATAAAGTGGCAGTATGTCAAACATTATCTCATGTTGATTGAATCGAATGCTTTCATAAAGTCCACAAAAATTATGCAAAAATATTTATTGCCATGACTTATTTTTTCAATGATTCTCCATATGGACAGTATTTCTTCAAGGATTCTTTGCAAGGGCAGTTGATGCTCTATATAAGATCAACTGTACAGATCCTATATAGAGATAGTATGCCATGACAGACTATGAGAAATATCTAATTCTTTTTAAAATTAAGAAGAAAATAAGAGAGAGAGAGAGAGAGAGAAAAGAAAAACAAGAAGCAAAAGAAGAAAAGATGAAAACATGAGAAAAAGATGAAAAAACAAGGACAACTATACAGCAACTAAAAAGATTTGTTGTTGGATCTTTTCATAGTCATTAAGCCAACAATCTGAGTATCAGCTTGTTTAGTCATAAGAAATACCTATATATGAGCAATTCTTAGGTTATTTATAAGAAAACTATGACTGGTGAAATTGCTACAGCTGATGTTCAGTTTAAACCTCAGTGCTTTTTCTTCTTCTTCACCTACTTATTTCTGGAAGGGTCATAGGGGCAGGATCCCCAAGCATACCTTCCAGCAGATCAGAAACAACAGTCTCCAATAGATATGACTGGATCCCTAAGTCAGACCAACCGAGCACATGGATATTGTCCAACTCGTGTCTACCCCTGGGTTTCCTGCAAATTGATTTTGCCTATAAAATCTGTCCAGCATTTCTTGCCTTAGACATTCTGACCACATGTCTATAATATTGTTGCTGTCATCCCTCAATTAAGAGAAGTAGCAGCTCTACCTGGAGTGACTTTCTGATTTCTGAGCTGCACACTCCACTGAGTAACAATTACTCCCTTTGGCCCATTTCAGCCACTTGTATCCATAATTGTATTCTTTCATTCATGACCATAGATAAGTGTTGACATGAAAACCAAATTGAAGATAACAAGTTTGGCTTTTACAGCTACCTCCTTTCTTTTGTTGACTGAATACTGAAGCTGGCACATTACTGCACCAGCTCCTGCAATTCCTGCACTTAATTCAACCTCCTGCCTTCCACCACTCATGAACATGACTACAAGATACTTGAACCTCTCCACCTGTTTCAAAGGAACACCATTCACATTGTAGAGTGCACTACACAGCTTCCTTCACAGGACAAGTGTCTCAGTCATCACAGCAATGACTTTGTGTGTGTTAACCATGAGAAATCCTAAGTGATTGAGAGGCCTAACATTTCAAATAAGCATAAGGGTTCTAGTTGAATGCTTCATAAGTCTAAGTGTTGGATTAGATGGATTTGTGTTTTCCTGATATGAGTAGTGTTTGTTTTATTCTGTTGTTGAGAGAGAAAGGTTGCTATGATCTCATTGGAGGATGCTTTTGAAATCTCTGTTGTTACATTTGGAATGAGGTTACAAGGTTGTATATGGACGATGTTTGGTTAAGGAAAGTTATGGGGAGTAATATAATCAGTATAAAGTGGGCATTGTTGGATGTGACAGAAAGTAATTGTTGAATTCATTTTGAATCTTGTCAGTCTTGTGGAAATGAGATGATTGAACAAACTGTAAGTTTAGCAGCCCTGTTTAATGTAAGAACCAAAAGATGTGTCACATTGCCAAAGTTTGTTGCTCAATGCACTTAATTTATCCAACCAACAGTATTCGTATTTTGTGATTAGCTTCATTGACAAATAATTCATCACACATGTGACAATGTTTCAAGTTAGCTTCTGGCAATTCACATATATTCATTATAAATGCAAGAAATATTGAATTGCTGATAAGTTTAGCTGAGCTACAGAAATTTTACCAAAAGATGAAATTCACATCAAGAAACCATAGATAGAGTAATGATCCACTTATTTCCTTTGTTTCATCAGACTGCCTTAAACATTATAGTCATTTATCTAGCTGTTAAATGTACTTATTCAATAGACACTTCATTTAAGCACTAGATCATAAAGCATTTCAGTTCATTTTTAATCCTGATAAACCGTTCTGAAAACATGGTTAGATGGTTCAACATTGAAGTATTTACTGTAGTGGTTATCTTATAATGAAAAGAGCATAGCACATGTTCATTTTCTTTTTTGCTTTTCTGACATCTAGGCTCATAATTTAACAAAGTATTATTTGCTTATTTAAGCACTACCTGGTGTTAACATTTTTTATATATTTAATTAAAATGTTTTATATACCCATTTATAATTTATTCTCAAAATGGCCAAAGGTATATTTCACAACCATAGCAAGAGCTGACTTCCCTGTTAAGGCTTGACTATGAATGTTCACTCAAGAAGCTATTCCAACAGTCCTAATAACTGATAATGTAGCTCATTTACTGTTTCTTGTGTTGTTAAATGGCGAAATGTTATTGGATGCAAAGGGTTTTATGACCCAACTTGCCGTGTTTAAATTCTCTAGAAGTACGGTTCTTCTGTGAAAATGATAATCATACTAGCTACAGTATTGTTCCAAAACTTTATAGTGACTCACATGATTAAAATACTAGACACCTGTAGCAAATCATAGCAACATTAATGTATTGATCAGGTCATATTTCAAATCACTATGCAGACTTCAATTATGCAAAATGAAGCTCTTGTTTATTCCAAATCAGATGACTATTCAAAACAACTTCAATAAATTTGAAAAATGTACCAGTGCAACAATTATCTCACAAGTATTTTACTCAAACCGATAAAGAAAGCATTATTCCTACTGATGCAGCAACTAGTTGTTTTTGTGCTTTAAATCTTTTTATACCAAACTGTCTTATAATTCTATGTAAGAACCTTTAAAATCAGATTTATAAGGAGAAAGTTATATTATTAAATCTTTTCAAATTCTTGATTATTTGAAAATCATATGTCATTTCTTTTATTAGAAATATGATAATGAAAGAGCTAAAGAAGAAAATATATTGCTTCATTTTAAATTATTCTCATGAGTTCAACAAATTTGGCTATTTAATTACAACATTTTAAATACATGAAATAGTAACTGTAATAATTTATTACCCATAAGATTCACTTGAACTAATCTGCATCTATTTATGTGAATGTTTGTACCACCTTTCCACAAGAGCTCAGATTTTCCACTTCTCCATGTAAATTCACATAATTATAAACCTAATTAGACCCATTTATACCACAGTTGTATATGTGTATTTACAAATTCGATTGTTCCAAAGTATCTTGCTAGTAATTGGACATTTTCCTTGCCTAAACAATTTTATTGTTTAATCAATTCAATAGCGAAGTTGTGAAGAAGGGGTGAGCTTGTGAAGTTTAATTGAACCAGACTCTTTAAAAATTAAATTCCAAAATTATGTTCATACATTGTTACCCAAATGACACAGGCTGAGAAATCTAGGCATGAGCCAACTCATGGTCCCAGCAGACAAAATGAAGAAAGTGTTGTCCCACAGAGGATTGCAAGGAATATGTGTCAGAATAGCTATTCCAAAACACAGGACTCATAGTTGTGTAGGGAGGTGATCTGTTGACCAATAAAGCTGAAAATTTCAGCAGCTACAGGTTGTTGCTGGAGAAGGTGTCACTGCATGTTGCATTCCTGATGAGTGACTTACCACCATAAAACAGGAAGTTTGTGATACCATTTGGCTTTTTGCTGACCTCTTTGGTCCAGTCCTACCAGCTCAAACTGGGAAAGAAGGCCTGTGATATCTAAGCCATGCTTTATGATCTTGTTGAAAGTGGCTTGGCAGTGTAACAGCACGATAGGTGGGTGAAGATCCCAAAAGTCCACAGTGAATCCACAGTAGCATTTGAGCAGCCCACTGATCAAGAGACCAAGCCTTCAGGGAAACACAGGGAAACACAGACAATCACTGTCTATGGTAAATATCAGTTGAGAGTGAGGGTATAATGTTAAGCCAGGCACTACTGTGGAGTTGGGATTCAGAGCAAAATCCTTCCAGATAGTGTTGGTCAAGCTGGCACTCAAGTCTGTCTGAGACCATGTCGCACAAGATTGTGTCCCATTTGCTTTTGGGGGAACTAAACGTCTACAGAGAGGAGAGTGTTTGTTCATCTATGAAGCTGAGACAACGCTGGTTTTAGTTTGTGTAGGCCAACATTTTTTTCTGATGAGAGTAGCTTCAGTTGTGTTTTGGATAATCATATTGATGAGGACATCACAATTATATTATCTATGATTTCAATACGTTCTTTAACAATTCTAATTACAACATTATCTTTAGTATTAGAAGTGCTGAGATCAATAACTAAATAGTACTTTAGGCTAAATTAAGCTAACAGACTGAAAGCCATACACATACATAAAGAGATGTTGATCTTACTATCATAACCTAGCTCTCCCTCTCCCCCCTCCAAGCTATACACATACATAAAAGGAGTTGATCGGATTAACATAAGCTAATGAAACACTCAATGATGAACTGCATAAATTGTTTCATTTATACAAAATAAGGTAATTAGTTGAGAATAAATTTCTTTGTCATGAACATTATACAGGCCTTCTCTGATATTGTCAAACCAGCAATCCCTTTTCTGGTTATTCAACCAGTTGGTCAGTACAGGGACAAGTTTCTTTATTAAATATATTGAGATATAAATATTGTAATAGAATGAAACAAAAACAAAAAAACAGAAACACTTTACCCTTTTTGTTGTTTGAAGCATCAGTGGTAGGTCCAGTATATCTCGATGAAGTACTGCCAAAATTCCTTCTCCATGTGAATTCATTGGGGTTCATACAGTTAATGCTGTATTCACATAGTAGTACGTTATCAAAGGTACACTCATGATTTAAGATCCCAGCTAAAATATAAATTACAGTTTCTTAGAAATGAAAGGGCACAAATTTATATGGAAAGGTTATATATGAACAAATAAACACCATAACCTAGTGCAATCTTTTTTATTCAGAAAGAAAAGCTTGACCCATAACCCTTTCCAAGGATACCAAGACTTGTGGAAGGAAGGGAGGGAGGTATCTTTAAACAGCTTGGAGTCTGCTAAAGACACCTCTTGGCCTGATAAACTGGGTAATTTATTAAGTCTACACCGAAATAGGCCACAGAGGTATTTGAATT
This sequence comes from Eledone cirrhosa, assembly GCA_964016885.1. NCBI lineage: Eukaryota > Metazoa > Mollusca > Cephalopoda > Octopoda > Eledonidae > Eledone > Eledone cirrhosa. Next base: position 370,410,177 of record OZ024743.1, on the reverse strand, counting down.
CAGAATGAAAAGAGCTAGAACAAATGTTCTAAGGACTCCAATACATATATTCTCAACATTCACTGCCAGTCTGCCTCAGATCCTACAACTTTTCTTATGCATTTATAGATTATACTGAATACACAAAATAAAAAAAATTACATTATACCTTCTCGGGACTACAAATTAATTACATAGAATTAATTTGAAATAGGTTTTGATATTTAGAAGGTTGAAGTCATAAATATGGCAGCCAAGTATCCATCAAGTTACCACAATTTTTCAATAAATAATTTGATATTTTGAAAGAATTTTTCTCTCACAAAAATCCCTGGCTGTTTAACAATGTTAGAAGTTAATACTATGTCTGAGATAATTTAATGTTAGTATAATTATAGTTTTAAATTTCAAACTTTCTATGAAAATATAAACAAATGTAAATACATTTTCAAATAAACCATGAAATATGTAAAGGTAATTCCTGTATTTATATTTTTCTGTGTATGAAATGAACAGCAAGATGTATTTACATTTTTTTACATTTTCACAGTGAAGTTTGTGATTTTTAGCTACAATTATAATTACAATAAACTTATTTTAGTTCTTCTAATATATGAGGTGCTGTGAATGATGGTTTTTAAGTTCTCCTTGTAGACATAAGGTTATGGGTATTTGTCTTCTAATGAACAGCCAATAAGTTGTGAAACGTGTACAGATAAAGCCTATATTATTATGTGTACAAAGAGAATAACAAAATGTGTTTGCATGTGTTTTTATTTTTATAATGGGTTTATAATTCAAACCTGTATACCTACATATAATTCACCTTCTATTTACTTTAATTAACATAAAGACAGAAAGAAATGCAGACACAACTTTGATATTTCTGATATGTGATCCTCAACAGAATTTAAGTTACTTTTAGTCATTCTTTTATTCTTTTACTGGTTTCAGTCATTTGACCGCAGCCATTCTGGAACATCACCTTTGAGGGATTTAGTCAATCATATCAATCCCAATATGTATTCTTTTTCAAGTCTGGTACTTATTATTTCAATCCCTTTTTATCGAATTGCTAAATTACTGGACAAAGAGTAAATATACACAGAGACATGTGTGCGTGCGCACACATGCACACACACACACACAGACACAATGGAGTTTTGTCTACCAAATTTCATTCAAGGCTACAGTAGAAGACACTTGCCCAAGATGCCACACAGTGGGACTGAACCTCAAGCCATATGGTTGCAAAGTGAATGTCTTAACCACAGAACTATGCCTGTATCTAGGTTTAAGTAAAAATACAATGGTTGTATAAAGAACAAAGCCAACCTCAGAGGGGAGAATTTTGAGCTAATGAGGGAGTATTTATATGGTCTCTCAATCTATTAGAATTAACAGTTAAATCCCCCTCCAATCATGTGCTTGACTTGGAGCTAAACAACAATAGCATCATCTTTTTTATGCCTGCTTTACATACTTGTATGGACTGAAAGGGTCATCATGGTAAAAGTCAGTTCTTATTTAAAGTTGCAGACTGCAAGACAAGTCACAAACTACAGTAAATTTTTACATTCCAACAACATTAAATTGGATTGAAATCATCATCATCAACATCAACATTATCCACTACCCCCATTTTACACCTACTTTTCCATGCTTGCATGTGTTGGATGTGCTCTTTCCACCACTGCATCTCTCCAAACATCTCCGTCCTTCAACATCTCCTCTGTGAAATTCAGTAATTTGAAATCAGTTCTCACAATCTCTGCCCAAGTCTCCTTTGGTCTCCCTCTACCACAAATCTCTTTCTCTGGGGCTCATCATCCATATGCATCACATGGCTATACAAACACATTCTCTTCTGCACACTACTTCTAATTCCTCTATAAAGCCTATCTCAGCTCATCTATGCTTTGCCTTTCACGAGTTACAGTCAAGATGTTTTGAGACGTTTATCAGAGAGACATTTATTTAACTCAGATCAACACAAAACTCTAGTCTCCCTCACAGTAGGATCCTCCAACTTCAATGCACTTGTTGTAGCACTCCAACCACTTCTGGAAGGTACCCTGGCAGGTCTCACCTACCCTTGTCACACCTCCTTCATCTCCTCCACATCCTCAAAGCAGATATCCCTGAGCTTCTCCTTCAGCTTTGGGAACATCCAGAAGATGCATGGTGCTAAGTCTGGACTGTGGGGAGGATGGGGAACAGTCTTGATCCCCATAATGGCCAAATAGTTGGTCACCAGGATGGATTTGTGGCAGGGAGCATTGTCCTGGTGCAGGTGCTACTGACCAGACTTGAAGAGTTCTGGTCTCTTGTGATGAAATCTCTTTCTGAACTACCTCAAAACCTCTACATAGTACTCTTTGTTGACTGTCTGGCCATGGGGGACCCAATGGATGTAAATGCCCTTGCTGTCAAAAAATGGGATTATCATGAGCTTCTCAGTGGACCTGCTTTGTCTGATCTTCTTGGGTCTTGTGAAGTCATCAGAAGTAACAGTTCTCTGAAATGTTTTCATCCTGTTCTTATTCTAGCTAATATGCTCTCATAGCAGCAGCCACCTCCCCAACTAATTTTATCACCTAGATAACAGAAGCTATCAACTACTTGTATGGAGCCTTCCTGGGATGGAACACGTTTATTTTACTTGTGCTCTTACTATAATTGTACCTGTGCACTTGCATCATACAAAGTTTACCTTTTTCTATTAGTCTACTTACTATACCACAACACCTCTTGTGTACCCAAGATTTACATTGTGTAAATCGTACAGAGTTACTATTTACTCCTTTGTCTTTTTTCTTGCTTACCAGAACTCAATTTTTCCTAAAAGCCCCTTTGATTCTAGTTCTGTTTTCAAAGCCAGAATCTCTTCTATAGCTCTCCCACAGATTTGGTTATTAGAATTCAGTCAGCAGCACACAGTAGTTCCCATGAGCAACCTGTCTTAAACTCTTTTGTTATGGCTTGAAGAACTAGGATAAATAGGAGTGGGCGGAGTACGGATGATGCATATTGAATTTCTCACTAAATTCAATGCCTGCTCTCACCTTATTAACAGCTCCCCTGTACATGCATTGCCTTGCTCTTACAAGTAATTCTTCTCTGCTTATTTTCTTTAAGGACCACCAGTTGACAGATTGAGGTACACTGTCAATGGCCTTTTCTAGATGAACAAAAGCCAAATATAGTGGCTTATTCTTGGCTAGAAACTTCTCTTGTAGTTGTCTCACTAGGAAGAGGCATTCTGTAGTACTTCTCCATGACACAAAACCAAACTGCATCTGATCTAAATTGATTGTTTCCCTAATTAGTTCTGCTAAGACTCTTTCAGTCAGTTTGGTTACCTGGTTCATTAGTTTTATTCTCCTGAAATTGCTCCTTTATATTGCATCACCTTTTATCTTGTAACATACTACTATGCCAGTCCTTGTGTATGATTCCATCTTGTACTAGTTGATTGATTATGCAAGTGACTATTTTAACTCTTAATTCCCCAGATAATTTCACAATCTCAGCAGCTATTTCTGATGGACCGGCAGCCATAACATTTTTCATCTTCTTGATTGTTTCCTTAACTTTATAACTGTCAATTTCAATAGTTGGGTCAGCTGGAGAGAGTCTCTCTTCCTTCCACTCATTTTCCACATTCTCCTCATAATAACATTTCCAGGACTCCTTCTTTCGTGCATCAGTAGTGCTGAGTGTTCCTGTATCATTTTGTACATACTTTTCCCCAACAACATCCTGGTTATCACAGTCCCACTTCTTAATGAAGTGGGACACCTTATTCTCACATCATTCTCACATCGTAAGTCATTGGCAAATTTCCTGCTTTCAGCTTCTCTGCTTGCTATGTATATCTATTGTCTAACTTAGCTAATTGATATCGATTTTTACTGCCTCCATTTCTCCTGTTTTTCCATGCCTGCCTCTTTTCTTTAATAGCTCAATCCACAGTGTTGTTCCACCACCAGGTCACCCTCTGTCTGGCTGGAGCAAGTCTTCTCAGTAGCCATGAGGTTGTCATGAAGTAGTAGTAGTAGTAGTATTCAAGCAATATTTATACATTAAAATAACTTTAAATGCTACCTTATGTCTGGGACACTTTGTATAATAAGTAATCAATTCAGTTAATTGTTTTAACTTAACATATTCTCTAATGTGCCGAATTGGTAGAGTCATTAGAATGTCAGATAGAATGCTTTGCAGTATGTATTCCAGCTCTGTACTCTCTGAGTTCAAATTCTGCCATGGTCAACTTGGTCTTTCATCCATTCTAGGTCAATAAAAAAAAATACCACCCTAGTACTGAGGTCAATTCTTCCTCTATATCTCTTTCTCACTTTCTCTCTCTCACTCTCAGTCCTTCTCTGGAATAAATCTGCTGTATTCAGACCTGCAGAGATATGGGCACCACCAGGCTTCAAAATTCCTAAGAAATGTTGTATAGAACCCCCATGACTCCACCAGGTGTTATGGGACCATAACATACCCTAGGAATATTTTCTTTCTTTGATCGGCTATTTGTGAGTTATTACTGCAACTTAATTTCAATTACAGCTTTTGTACCTATTTCATTTGAATAAAGGTGTGAATGTTATTACTTCTATTTACCTTTAGCCAAAAATCAATATAGTACTCAACAGTCATTGATATATAACTTTGATTAAATAAAATAAGATAATTATAATCAGAAGTATCTGGGTATAAAAATAACATGACAAGAATGGACGTGTAATGTGCAGAGATAACAGATGGAAATTTTTGTTTGGTGGTTGTAGTTTTTTAACCCGATGTCAGCACTGATTGAGTAAACCTTTTCATGTGTGAAGATATATGAATACTCTTAAGGAAAAACTAAAATGAACTAGTTTACTCAAAATATGAGAAACTCTGATAACTCAAAATTAAGGTACTTATAGAAAGCAGTGTTATCAAACCTGTCTAAAATATGTAAAGAGAGAAAAAAAAACAAGTATACATACTTTTACAATAACCTTTGGCAATGGAAATATCATCAAGGGCTAATATATTTGAATATCTTATATTTCCAGAAATACCAATGAATGAGATTCTCCCTTTTTTACTGGGTAAATTCATACAACCATGTTGCCATTTACTTCCATGGTCTCCAGAATCTTGCCATAAATACAGTGATGTTTTTTCTCCTTCTTCTATAAATTTTAATTGTAGTTCTCCATCAGACATGTAGTAATAAAACTCGGCTCTGGCTTCCATTTGTGAAATATCAATTAAAGGTGATGTCAAAGAGTTTTTATCTCCAGAACTGTAATAAGATCTAAAAATCACGTAATCTCCTGTAAAAAATGAGAAAAGTTGTGATTATTTCCATTGGTATTTATTATTAACGTTAGCTATTTGCTAAGATAAACTTACAAAGTAAAATAGAGTCTAAATTGAGCTATTTATAAGTTAAAAAACAAAATGTATTTCAGTTGTTTTTATAACGATTTAGAAAAAGATTTAATTCAAATGAGATAACATTAAATATCTGTAAAATATATTTTTACACAAAGGCTGTATGCTTCATATTCAAGTAGTATGTTATTGATGTGAGAAATGAAGTCATTAGCATTTTTAGCATGTCTGTTCTGTTGTGAGACATGCCAGCTAAATACTGAGCAATAGTACAAAATCAGCAACTTTGAGTTGTGGTACTGGTGCTGTACACTGTGGACCCTATGAACAATCCACAAAACCAACACATTTGTCCTAGACAAAATATGTAATCCTCTCTACCCGATAAACACTGTGCACAAGCAGAAAATAAAATACTTTTGTCATATTTGCCATCAGCCGTTTGACAATTCTGATTCTGAGAGAACTGTTATGTTTGGTACTGGAAAGTGTCACATAGAAACCTTGTTTTCAGTAAGCTGTTGATGTAAAACCATAGATAGGCAATAACTTATACAAGACCTTCTGAGAATGCTTAAAATTGATTACAGCAGTGAGCTATTGTTAAGTAAGTTCCTAGGGGTTATTTTTGTACTTGATGGCATACAGAAGGGTGCTGTTCCTAAATCATATAAATATAGTATACACTAAAGATAATTTCTATTAAATAATACCAATTATGCTTTATTTATTTATATCAGTTATTTTCATTTTTATATATTTTAATATCCAGTTTTCAATTGCAGAAATTGAGAGTGACATTGTGTTTGGAATTTACTCTCATTTCTGACTAAAGTGTAATTTTTATTTTCCAAGAAAATTGCATAATGATTGCAATGGAATTTAAATCTATTATAGTGTAGAGAACCAACAGTTTAATTTTTTTAGATTATAATTTTGTTACTTCATTAATGATGATATAGACCACAAAAGACAGGAAATTTTAGTGAATCGGATCTCCTTCTTAATTTCAAAATAACACTTTTAGTACCTTTAAAAAATATTTAAAAAATAAATGTAAAAATAACAGCATATGAAAACTTTAAAGAAACAAGGATTTATAATATGGTTTTGATTGAGAAGGATTGGTTGAAGTAATTTGTACAAGGCCCAGGAAGGAAGATATACAATGGGGGATAAGATGAGAATAAATAGATTGGAGGAAGTAAACAACAATCTACTTCTGAGGAGCAGAGGCTGTTGTACTAATAATTGTTTCTACTTTTGGCACAAGGTCAGGAATTATCCCAGTGTATTACTGGTACTTTATTTCATCGACCCCCGTAAGGATGAAAGGCAAAGTTAACCTCGGCAGGATTTGAACTCAGACCATAAAGGGCCGTAACTCTTTGCTGCAAAGCAAGGCGTCCGACTTTCTACCGATTCTGCCAATCCACCAGCTGTTGTACTAATAATAGAAGACAGCATGTCTTTAGGACGAGTGGCTAGAATGTATTGATGAGCAATTATTTGCCAATCAACTGGATGGCTTACTTTGGATATGAGCTTCATTTAATTTGTGTGAAGCAGCAACACCATGCAAGACGAGGGGGAAGTCTCACATTGTGAATCTCACTTGAACTTTGTAGCGTGGAAATGTTTAGGACTGAATCATTTTGTAATTCTAAACTTTTAGTACCAACCTGACTCAACCCAGCTCTGGTCATATGAAATAAAACCACCCAGTATAAAAAAAGTCCTATTTGAATTGAAATCTACCAACAGAATGTTATATAAAAACCATGTTAAGTTAGTTTCTTAGTAATACAATTATTTAAAATTTCAATAAGTCCCACAAAATTCTTCTTTAATTAAGTGAAATATATATATATATATATATAGAGAGAGAATAATGATCCTTCCTCTCTCTTCATACTAGAAAGGTACTTTATTGCATCCAAAAGAATGAAAGGCAAAGTTGACCTCAGTGGAGAGCTGGAAGGAATACAGCATTTGTAGAGGAGTTCCATGTGATTATGCTTGTGAAGTATAAGTGTTATTTCATTAAAATGTCTGTTTTCATACAGAGACCTGTTTCACATGTAATAAATGTTTCATCAAATCAGGTAATGGGTAACAATTAAGGTATACATAAATACTGTATTTGGACTTTTGATAAATTTGCATTTGAAACCCTATCCCATCAGCTGGGATCAAAGATTGCTCACACAGATGTTCTCGGGGAACTCATCTGAACAAGCTCTGGCCTACTGGACAGGCGAAGGCCTCTCTCTCCCTCAGTATACTACGGTCCAACATGACTGGGACAACATCAATTGCAAGTCTTCTGTCAGGTGGGTCGAGTCTGGCTTGGACCAACACTGCTTTGCCTCCCTCCGCTCTGCTTCTCAGCCCAACAGCAGAAGATGGTTCATTTCGGTGCCCTCCTCATGAACTGGTACCCTTCTTGATGATGAGAGCACTCAAGTTGGAGTAGCCCAATGCCTTGGCCTCTGCGTGTGTGAGCCACATAAATGCCGCTGTACGGCGGTTGTTGACAAGTTTGGCCTGCACCGTCTGTCTTGCAGCCAGAGCACAGGCCGGTTTCCCCAACATGCTGCTCTCAACGACATATTGAGAAGAAGCCTGGACGCAGCTAGCTTTCCATCTCAACTGGAGTCAGCAGGCCCCGACGGAATCACCCTCTTCCCATTTGAAAGAGATAGATCCCTCATCTGGGACGCCATCTGCTGCGATACGTTCTCCGCCTCCAACTTAGTCGCTTCGGCCACAGACCCCGGCATCGCAGAAAAATGTAAAATAAACAAATACTTGGGTTTATCTGGCGACTTCCTCTTCACACCAGTTGCTGTCGAGACCTCAGGCATACTTGGACCCCGTACAACCAGGCTCCTCCACAAGATCGGAATGTCAGCAGTCCATCTGAGGAAGGAGGCTCACAAGGTTGGGTGGCTGTTGCAGCGGGTGTCACTGGCATTGTCTACGGGAATGCTTTTGCGACCCCTCTGCCCCCTTGCCCTAGGCCTAAACCCAATCACCCTCCCCTTCACCCCTCCCTTCTCTTCTGTGACACCAGAGTTCTTGCCATCCCCTCCCCTTCCCATTCTTTTTTCTTTCTTTTTTTTTCATTTTTTCTTTTTTTCTATATTTCCCTATTCATGTTTTTCTTTTGTTTCCTTTTTTCTTTTATTATTGCCGTTATTATCCTTGTCATTATTATTATCATAATTTTTATTGTTTTTCCTTTTCCTTCAGTATTGTTTCTGATATATGGCGAGTGTCTTTCTGATACCTAGGGCAAATAAATTCACTGTATACATTGGTAAGCCAGTTAACACACTACATTGAATATAATTTACAGCTTATCATTCTTACAGAGATAGTGCTCTACTCACACACACACAGCCACACAAGGGGGGGGGGGTATCATTCTCACAGAGATAGTGCTCTTCTCAATACATGTGCAGTACCAGTCAAAACAATTTCATGCATCTCTTGCAGAGAGGGTAAATCAGGAATCATTTGCAAATACTGTCCTGTTCCTTTCTTGATCATTCCCAGTCCTCCCACTATCACTGGTATTGTAACAGCCTTGAGGTGCCACATTTTTTCGATTTCAATAAGCAAATCTTTATATTTTCCTTGCTTGTCAAATTCTTTTGCCATGATTGTGATTACATGGGATGCTCATATCAATCAATAAACAGACCTTGTTATGTTGGTCTTTTACAATGATATCTGGTCTATTTGCTTTAATGTCAGTATGTATAGGAAAGTCACAAAGAATTGTTACTTTTTCTCCTTCCGTTACAACCTCAGGGTGATGATTGTACCACTTGTCAGCAGCTTTGATTTTATAATGCCGACATATTACCCAGTGTACATATTGGCCAATTCTGTCATATCTATATTTGTACTTAATACATGGTTCACTCGTAAATAATACGATACCCCTTTATGAGGTGTCGTATTCTGTAAAATTTACTCGAAAAAATTTTCGTTCGAAGATGGATAACACAAAAAAGAGGGTTATCTTGTAGTTGCCCACGTTAAATAATTATTACTTTATTATTATTATTTGTTTTTTTTTTAAATGTATTTAAGTAAGAACGTTCTTATTAATTAAATTTTAAATTATTTAATTTCTTTTTTTTAATTTAAATTTTTTTTTCAAAAGTGTCTATTATACAACATAGAATATTGCTGAAGATATGTTTTGAATAGCACGGCGCCAAAGGAACTCCTGAAGGGGAGTGCCGAAAAATGCCTCGCTTGTCCCTCTCATGGTACGGAATTTAACTTTGTAAAACCTCCAGCTGTCTTCCACACGGTTTGTGTGGATTGTGGAGTCCTTGGGGTCCACACAGTTGTAGCGATGGTTTACAACTGCATGTTGCAAGAGGGCATTGTATAACTGCCTGCCAACGGTTACAATGCGAGTACCTGGACGAACGTACTGAGCAATGATGGGTTAAAGGGTCGCTGCATCTCGCTGGTCTACAGGTACCATCATTGTCACATTGGTATCTCGCTCCACTATACCAAGAACTTTCTTACTTAATTACATTAAAAAAAAAAATAATAATAATTTAACGCGGGCAACTACAACATAACCAAAGAGAGAGAGAGAGAGAGAGAGAGCTCTGTCAGGCAACACAGAGAGGGGAGGACTTTGCCAACATGTCAACAAGACAGCACTCGAGCGAAGATGAATACAAAAGAAAATATTACGAAAGAAAAGAGAAACAATATCCTTTTTAATGATATTGTTTCAGATTTAAAAAAGCCAAACAGTACTAACAGAAGCAACAACAACAACAACACCATCAATAACAACAGCAATAACGTCGAGAAAGACAATAACAATGACAATAAGAACAATAGCAGCAGCAACAGTATCAACGAAAACAACAACAATAACAACATCAATAACAGTAAAAACGAGCCCAGCAGCAACAACAAAACCAGTAGCAGCAGTAGCGGCAGCAATAATGGTGCCGCTGTAAAAAGGAGCCATTTCTTTTGCAGGTGTGGCCCGAAATATAGAGACAGTGCCAGTCATGGAGAAGGAGATGGCACTCACAAGGGCCATGGTGACTAGAAATACCAATCGAGTCTCCCTGAAACCTCAACCCGATTTTTTCAAGCACCAGCAGCTACCGACGGTGACTTTCCACACTGTAAGCAAAAGGTCACATTGGGTGGAGGCTCAAATTCAAAAGGCCCTGGGGTGCGTCTGGGCACGCAAAACCTACATCACCCGAGGCAAAAATTATACCACAGTAGACGTACTTTTTACCACCCACCATGAGGCGAATTCCCGCTCTTTGGTAACCCTAAAGAGTGAGGAGATAGTTTTGGTGACCTCCTACTGTGGGCAGAAAATTGTGAAGGTCAAAGTGACCCAGGACCCGCCCGACGTGCCCATACCTTGGCTGGCCACGTCTATCCTTGCTGGAGTTGAGGACAGGACGACCACGCTGCAAGTACAGAGGATAGGAGGGAGAACTGGTCAGGTATAGGAATGTAAATGCTAATACAAACTGACCAGAAGTGCATCGAGGCTATGCCGGACATTATAGACCTCGAGGAAGGAGTCCAACTCCCTATAAGCGTAGAAGGAAGGCACCCAAAGTGCTATCTCTGTGGGTCAAAGGGTCACCTAAGGGCCTTTGGCTCACAGAAGACAGCGAAGAAGAAGCCCCCCACTTCATCCGACGCCTGGTCCGCTGCTACCAAGAGCAGGACAGGCACCCATCCACCGTGAGTAGGAGGGCAAGGTTTGTGACACCCATACCGAGGCCATGGACAACTAAAACAGCGGCAGCAGTAGTGGCAACACCAGTAGCTACAGCTGAAGTAGCTACACCAGCAACAAAATCCGCGGAGAGGGCTATACTACCACCACCAACAGCCGTGGAGCACATCCCCCTCCCAGACGCCACGGAATCCGACATGGAGTGTGAGGCAGGATTGGAGTGGCAAAAGGTCTGCCACACAAAAAAAGAACCCCTTAGCTTCGCCCTCCGAAAGAGAGGGCAAACAAAGAGGGGTAAAGGCTGCAAGGCGACTCGCAGCAACACCACCACCATCACCACCACAAGCATCACCACCAACAACAATCACACCACCACCACCAGCATCACCACAAACACCAATATCGCAAACACAACAAGGCACATAGGCCCAACAACAGCAACAAGAAAACAGGATCCTCCCCCTAAAAAAAAAAATCATTACACAGCCATAAACATGGCAAATAAAGAACTCAAAGCAGCACACAGACATTACAGACAAAAATTACTACACTCCACCAACACCAGGAACATTACCAAAAAATATAAACATTGTCGAAATTAAACTGGAACATAATAAAGAGTTAACAGAAAAATTCCCCAACGGAGTGGGAGATTTCAAAGGGTCGCTTACCAAGAGGATATACACCGATATTATCTTGGAGACACCCATGACCAGCCGAAGTGACGGTTCGACTGTCCCTTTCCCACATGATCTGGGTAAGGGATCTTCTCTCTCTTATTCCATTCCTCACCCAACATGGCCGTACATAGAATAGGCAGTATAAATGTACGTGGCCCGGGGTCATCTTGGAAGCAGGGCCACCTGCTTAACGATCTCAGGGCATTAAACTTAGATGTGGTGGCCATCAGCGAAACCAGAATTTTAGAAGCACGAGACTTCGCACCGATCTTCGGCGGCTACGATGTCTACACATCTCCCAGGCGTCCGGGAGCGCGGAGCGGAGTTGCTGTGCTTTTTAGGAGAGGCTTGGATCTCGCCATACGGGCCATCTTCCTGGACCCAGAGGGTAAGTAGGTGGTGCTGGAAGTGACTGGCAGCGAAGGCAATGTTTTCAGGCTAGTAGCAGGACGGCCAGATTTCTTCAGACGTCTATAAACCTTTCTGGGAATATTCCGCTCTTTAGTGTTAGTGGGTAGCTGGAACGGTATCTTAGATGCACGCTGGGATTATGTGGGGCTAGTAAATAAGGGAGGAGGATATAAAAGCCTCCCCAACTTGTTCAGACGTTTTCAACTCTCTGACAGGTATCGACTAGATTATCCGAATGTGCCAATGTGGACATGAGAAAACCACATTGGGTTATCCGGACCGTATCTAGATAGAGTATTCTGTAAGAAAACAGATAAGGCTAGAGTAGGTTGTCCACAATTTCAAGTAGTTGACTATATGGACCACAAATTTCTGATCTGTGAAGTCGACTTAGACTTCATAGGCAAGGACCCGGTTACTGGAAGCTGAACAGCGTCTTTCCCGTCGCGCAAAGCTTGCAGAGACCAGATAAGCGAATTAGTTAAGTGGGCGTTGACGGGTGCGATCGTCAATATCAGGTGGTGGTTTACCCAATTAGAGTAGAAGCGATTAGGTTTAGCAAAGGAGTAGCAATAAAGGAAAATAGAGTAGAGGGAGAGCTAGTTAGAAAGCTAGTTAGAAAGCTAGCCGGAAGCACGTCGGTTGCGATGCCTGTCGTAAATGCCACTTCTAGCTTTCTAACAAGCTCTCCCTCTACTCTATTTTCCTTTATTGCTACTCTTTTGCTAAACCTTATCGCTTCTAGTCTAATTGGGTAAACCACCACCTGATGTTGACGATCGCACCCGTCAATGCCCACTTAACTAATTCGCTTATCTGGTCTCTGCAAGCTTTGCGCGACGGGAAAGACCATGTTCAGCTTCCAGTAACGGGGTCCTTGCCTATGAAGTCTAAGTCGACTTCACAGACCAATTCTTCAACGCAGACCAATTCTTCAACGCAGACCAATTCTTCAACCAATTTTTCAACGCAAAGCACAAAGGCTGCGTTGTCAGAGCTAGAGCACGTGCTCTGAGACAAGAGGGGACAAAAGCCGTCCAATGTCCGGGTGATGGAGGTGCGACATGGCAACAAAGCCACAATTCTATCTTTGCCTGACCAAAACAGGCGCATGTTACTTGAACCCGAGCATATGTATGAGGCTCTTCAGCAGCACTTTTCTCAACTGTTTAGGAGCGGCGGCGGACCAGATCGGAGTATGAACTTCAGTGCATACCTCTAGGGACTGCCGCAGCTCTAGACGACCGCAGCACAGTATTGCAAAAATCCGATAACAGCAGGTGACGGCATGAGGGGTAAATCACCAGGTTTTGATGGTCTGCCCTACGAGCTTTATGCGTACATGCCAGATTTGTTCGGCGACCTCTTGGCAGATGTCAACTGCAACTGGCAGCAGAACAGGAGCATTCCCGGTTTTGTGAGACAACTTCAGACCCATAACTCTGTTAAACGCAGATTTCAAGATTTTGGCCGAGGTGTTAGCAACGAGATTGGCGCTTGTCGTCGGTGATCTGGTAGGAGAGACGCAGACATGCGCCATTCCAGACAGATCCATCTACGACAACCCCCACTCATACGATACACCATAGAGAGGGTGGTTAAGGAACCTGGAACGGATGGGGCCCTGATCATGTTGGATCAATCTAAGACATTTGAAAGGGTCGACCATCGATACCTGGCGGCGGTCCTCGAGTCGGCCAGTTTCGGGCCTAATTTCAGGGGTTGGATCGCTGCGATGCACAGCAACATCTGCTCAGTTGTGAGGGTGAATGGTCATCTGTCACAGGGGTTCAGCATCATGTGCTCGGTCTGCTAGGTTGTCCCCTCACGTCGCTCTTATACGTATTGGCCCTCGAGCCGTTACTGCAAAATTGGAGGCGATGAGAGGCATCGCACGCGAACTGGGATGTGAGAGATCCGTATCGGCTTATGGCGATGACGCCACAGTGGTGGTGTCAATCACGGAACGTGTCCAGATTCTCGACACCGCTCTCAACGAATATGAAGCAGTGACAGATGCAAAGTTAAACCAGGAGGGGCCGGTAGATGCAAAGTTAAACCAGGAGCTTGCAGCTCGGTACCTGGAGAGGCAAGTCCATGCCGTCCGATAGCGTCGAAGGACCGGTTAAATTGCTCGGGGTCTGGTTCGATCCGGATCTCCAGATGGAGAAGAACTGGAGTGAGGTGCAGAGTATGGTAGCATCACCCACCCAGAAATGGGCCGAGAGGAAGCTGTCTCTTAAAGGTCGAGCAGAGGTGGCGAATGCGTTCATCGCATCCATGATCTACAACCGCCTAACCGTTGTGCCTTGCCCCGGCTCATCTCTGACAAAAATGGACCACCTCATCTTCCGCTTTTTATGGAAGGAATGTGCTCCCATGGTCAGATGATCCATCTGCTGTCAGCACCCATTGCGTGGAGGACTGAGCATGCCGTGGCTGATGATACGCAAATACGCGCTAAGGCTGCGACATCTCTGGTGCTTCCTTGACGGTGAACAGGTGTGGTCGTCGTTTGCCAGACACGCTTTTCACCAGCTCGTCTCATTAACGGATCTGCAGTCCTGGATCAGGAAAAGACCGAGGGATAGCGCTTGGAAACTGGAATGTCTCCAAGCGCTCACAGCTTTCTACCAGCTGGAACATCCACCTCGGCGTTCTATAGAGGGCTAGTGGAGGGAAGAGCTACGACATTCTCGGGGAGACTCTGGGTGTTGAAGACGATCAGCTGTTCGCTCTCTTCAAGAGAACTTTCAACCCGGGGCCTATGGACAACTTCCAGAAATCCCTGGCCTGGCAGTGCTACTGGGAAGCGTTGCCGGTTCGAGATAAGCTCTACAGGCACGGAAGTGTTTAAACACACCCCGCTTCTCTTGAGTTGGTCGAAATTAATCGGTGTTTAGCCCTTCGGGGCTAAATTCCAATTTGAACTTTACATTTAGCAGATACGCCCCCCCCCCCCCCAAAAAAAAATGGCGTCATTCAAAATATCTATTTCTCTGCCATGTCTCCACACAAAAGTTACTCCTTCAGCAAGGTATCCTTCTCAACCTTGTCTTTCTTCACCCAGCTGTCAGTGTGGAGTCTCACTTTTCTTTTCGTCTTCTTCATCGTCACATAGTGAAAGTCAGGCAAAGGCCAATTCTTTCTCTTCTTCATCAAGCGGAAGTCGAGAAGTGGCTGCTGCTGATGCATTTGGCAACAAAGGAGGTAGCAGCAGCAGCAGCAGCGGCAGTATTAACAATAATACCTGTGGTAGCAGCAGCAACAGCAGCAGAAGAAACACCAACAACAGCACCAACAACAAGACCAGTAACAGCAGTAGCGGCGGCAACAATGATGCCACTGAAAAAAGGACCATCTCTTTTGCTAGGGTGGCTCGCAACGTAGAAACAGTCCTGGTCACAGAGGAGGAGATGGCGGTGTCAAGTCACATGGTCACCAGAACTAAATTTTCAGTGTCCTGGAAACCACCAACCGACTTCCTGGAGGAACAAGAGCGACGCACAGTGTCATACCGCACAATTGCACGAAATCGTGTCGTGTGGAGAGATCCACGGAGGGCCAAATCCAGAAGGTCTTGGGAACTCTGTGGGCACGGAAAACCCACATCACCCGTGGCAAGAAGTATGCTACCGTGGACGTCCTTTTTGCAACCACCCAGGAAGCAAAATCACACTCACTGAGGACCATACGGAGTGATGACATAACGTTAGTCCCGTTTTACTGCGGGAAGAAAATTGCAAAGGTCAAGGTAACGCAGGTCCCGCCCTACGTACCCGTGCCTTGGCTGGTTGTGTCTGTTCATGAGGGTATCGAGGATAGAACAACCATTCTGCAGGTACAGAAGTTGGGGAGAGAGGTCTGGTCCGGTAATGGAATGGAGATGCTTATCCAAACCGACCAGGACTGTATCAGTGCTATTCCCGACGTAATAGACATCGGGAATGGCTCCCAACTTCCCATATCTGTGGAAGGAAGGCGCCCAAAGTGCTTCAACTGTGGATCGAAGCCTCACCTCAGAGCTTTCTGCCCACAGAAAATAACAAAGGCCAAGGTCCCTCTCCTTCCAACACCGGAACCGCTGCCATCATAAACAGAGCAGTCAGCAAAAATGTCGGATTCTACAGAGAGTAGGAGGACAACGTCCATGGCACCCATACCAAAGCCTCGGATAACAAAAACAGCGACTGCATCTGCAGCAACAGAAATAGTTGCACTAGCTGCACCTTTACTAAGAACGGCAGACCAGGCTCCACCACTACCACCACCACCACCACCAATAACAACAACAAAGATAAATGAGAGGGTTGAACTCACAGTCGGACATGAAGTATGAGGCGGCTGAGGAGTGGAAAACAGTTGTCAACAACACCAACATCAAGAACATTACCCCAAAACATTATTATTGTCGAAGGGCGGTGGATTGGCAGTATCGGTAGAGAGTCGGACACCATGCTTTGAATCATAGAGTTACGTCCCTTTATGATCTAAGTTCAAATCCCGCCGAGGTTAATTTTGCCATTCATCCTTACGGGGTCGATAAAATAAAGTACCAGTAATGTACTGGGTAATTGCTGGCCTTGTGCCCAAAATAGAAACAATTATTATTGTCGAAGGGCGGTGGATTGGCAGTATCGGTAGAGGGTCGGACGCCATGGCTTCCAGCATAGAGTTATGGCCCTTTATGGTCTGAGTTCAAATCCCACCGAGGTTAACTTTGCCTTTCATCATTACCGGGTCGATAAAATAAAGTACCAGTAATGCACTGGGATAATTTTTGGTCTTGTGCCAAAAGTAGAAACAATTACTTTTGTCTAAATTAAACTGGATGACTATAAACAATTAAAGCAACAATTCCCCAACGCAGTTGGAGATTTCAGGGGGTCACTCTACAAAAGAATATATAACGATATCATCTTGGAGACACCCATGACCAGCCGAAGGGACGGTTCTACTGTCCCTTTCCTACACGATCAAGGTAAGTGATCCTTTCTCACTTACCCCGTTTCCTCATGCAGCATGGCCGTACTTAGAATAGGCAGCATAAATGCGCGTGGCTTGGGGTCGTCATAGAAGCAGGGCCACCTGCTGAACGACCTCAGGTCACTAAACATAGATGTGGTAGCCATCAGCGAGACGAGAATCTCCGAAGCACGAGCCTTCGCACCGATCTTCGGCGGCTACGATGTATACGCATCTCTCAGTCGTCCGGGACCGGGAGGAGGAGTTGCTCTGCTTTTTCGGAGAGGTTTGGAGCTCGCCATACGGGTCATCTTCCTGGATCCAGAAGGTAAGTCGGTGGTGCTGGACGTGACCGGCAGCGAAGGCAATGCTTTCAGGCTAGTACCTGTCTATGCCCCAACAGGGACAGGACGGCCAGATTTCTTCAGACGTCTAGAGACCTTTCTTGGAACGTCCCGCTCTTTAGTGTTAGTGGGTGACTGCAACGGTATCTTAGATGCACGCTGGGATAATGTGGGGTTACTAGACAGAGGAGGAGGGTGTAAAAGGCTCAACAACCTGCTCAGACCTTTTGAACAGTCTGACAGGTATAGACTAGATTATCCGAATGTGCCAATGTGGACGTGAGCAAACCGCATCGGGTCATCCAGATTGTATTTAGATAGGGTATTCTGTAGGGAAACAGATAAGGCTAGTGTAGGTTGTCCACAATTTAAAGTAGTCAACTACACGGACCACAAATTTGTGATATGTGAAGTCGACTTAGATAGACTCCATAGGCAAGAGCCCGGTAACTGGAAGCCGAACGTATCGTTCCCGGTGCGCAAAGCTTACACTGACCAGATTAACGAATTAGTTAAGCGTGCGTTGACGGGTGCGATCGTCAACAAGAGGTGGTGGATTACCCTGAAAATGGCTACTTGAGTAGAATCGATAAGGTTTAGCAAAGGAGTAGTGATTGAGGAAAATGGAGTAGAGGGAGAGCTAGTTAGAAAGCTAGAAGAGGGGTTTAGGACAGGCATCGCAACCGACGTGCTTGCGGCGAGATTGGCACTCGACTAATTCTTCAACGCAAAGCATTAAGGATGCGTTGTCAGAGCTAGAGCACGTGCTCTGAGACACGAGGAGACGAAAGCCGTTCAATGGGCCCGGCTGGTGGAGGCGTGACGTGGCAACAAATCCAAAATTCGGTCTTTGCCTTATCAAAACAGGCGCATGTTGCTCGAACCCGAGCAGATGTATGCGGCTTTTCAACAGCACTTTGCTGTTAGGCCGGATCGGAGTATGGACTTTGGTGCATACATCGACGGAATGCTGTGGCTCTCGACGACCGCATCGCAGTGCTGCGAAAGGTCGATAACAGCAGGTGAAATACGAGAAGCGATGTCTGACTGCACGAGGGGTAAATCGCCAGGTTTAGATGGTCTGCCCTACGAGCTTTATGCGTACATGCCAGACTTATTCGGCGACCTCTTGGCAGATGTCTACTGCAACTGGCAGCAAAAAGGGAGCATTTCCAGTTTTGTGAGCCGGGGAGCGGTGGCGCTGCTGAGAAAAGACCTGAACAAGGGGGACGTTATAGACAACTTTAGGCCCATAACTCTGTTAAACGCAGAGTTCAAGATTTTGGCCAAAGTCTTAGCAAAGAGATTGGCGCTTGTCGTCAGTGATCTGGTGGGAGTGACGCAGACATGCGCCATTCCGAACAGATCCACCCACGACAACCTCTATCTCATGCGATACATCATAGTGATGGTGGTTAAGGAACCTGGCACGAGTGGGGCCCTGATCAACTTGGATCAATCTAAAGTATTTGATAGGGTCGACCATCGGTACCTGGCGGCGGTCCTCGAGGCGGCCGGCTTCGGGCTCATTTTTAGGGGCTGGATCGCTGCGATGCACAGCGACATCTGCTCGATTGTGAGGGTAAATGGTCACCTGTCGCAGCCTTTCAGCATCATGCGCTCGGTCCGCCAGGGTTGCCCCTCTCGTCCCTCTTCTACGTACTGTCCCTCGAGCCGTTGCTACACAAATTGGAGACGCGAACTGGGATGCCGGAGATCCGAGTCGGCCTACGCCGACGACGTCACCGCGGTGGTGACGAGCACCAAGCACGTCCAGATGCTCGGTACCGCTCTCAAGGAATTCGAAGCGGTGACAGGAGCAAAGATAAACCAGGAAAAGTCGGTGGGCTTGCAACTCGGCACCTGGAGAGGCAAGTCCATGTCGTCCGACAGCGTCGTAAGGCGCTGGACGGAAGGACCGGTTAAATTGCTCGGGGTCTGGTTCGGTCCGGACCTCCAGATGGAGAAAAACTGGAGCGAGGTGACGAGCAGGGTGGCCTCTCTCACCCAGAAATGGGCTGAGAGGAAGCTGTCCCTGAAAGGTCGGGTGGAAGTGGCGAATGCATAGCGTCCGTCATCTGATACCGCCTGACCGTCGTGCCTTGTCCTAAGCCTCACCTGACTGCGCTGGAACGTTTGCGGAAGGGGCGTGCTCACATGGTCAGACGGTGAACAGATGTGGTCATCGTTTGCCAGACACGCTTTTCCCCAGCTCGTCTCCTTGATGGAGCTGCAGTCCTAGACCAGAAAAAGATCGAGGGATAGCGCTTGGAAGCTGAAATGTCTCAAAGCGCTCACCGCCCTCTACCAGCTGGGGACTGATATCGCTGGAACATCCACCTTGGCGTTCTATAGTGGGCTAATGGAGGTGAGTGCGACAACGTTCTCGGGGAGACCCTGGGCGTCGAAGACGATCAGCTGCTCGCTCTCTTCAAGAGAACTTTCAGCCCGGGGCCTATGGACAACTTCCAGATATCCCTGGCCTGGCAGTGCTACCGGGGAGCATTGCTGGTTTGGGATAAGCACTATAGGCATGGAGGTGCTGTCAGCCGAGCCCGTCCGAGATGCGTGCAGGGGGACGAAACCGTCCTGCACGCACTCGTTCAGTGCCCGAGGATTACTGATTTGTGGAGTTATGTCGAACAGCTGCTGACGCGTGTAGGACAGATCGGGTTATCGACTGAGTCCATTGTGTGGATAGCCCCGCCATCCTCCTTTAAAGAGGGGGAAGGGCAGGCAGTTTTTATCTACCTGTTGGCCATAGCGAAAGAGATTGTGTGGTGGACAAGGTTGAAAGGGTTGAAGACGGACACTTTCCTCTCCGGCCAATCCCTAATTAACTTTCTCAAGTTTCACTTGAAGAGGAAAATGAGGGTGGAGAGGCAAGTGCTGTCTTCCAGTAAGTTTGTTGAAAGGTGGGTGAAAGCGATGAGTCTGGTCCGAGTGAACCGGCCCACTCTGAGTATGCACCTGTAAACTGAGGAGTGGGAAAACTGAGAGAGGGTGCTTGCCCTGGTGGTCAGGGTGGCCGGGTCTTTTATGTGGTTTTCGCCACGAGTGACTCTGGGAGGCTGCTCCCATTAGGGGGAATTTTTGTCTTTTGAAATTTTTTAGAATTTGTTTTTACACGTTTCTGTCTTATAACCTTTTTACATGGCCAAAACCCACTTTGTATCGTCCTGTGCCGTCTGTAATGTTTTTTTCATGTTAACACTTGTGGCCAATAAAGAAACCACAGTATCGGTAGAGGGTTGGACGCCATGCTTTCTAGCATAGTTACTTTATGGTCTGAGTTCAAATCCCGTCGAGGGTAACTTTACCTTTCATCCTTACGGGGTCGATAAAATAAAGTACCAGTAATGCACTGGGTAATTGCTGGCCTTGACCCAAAAGTAGAAACAATTATTATTATTATTATTGGTGGATTGGCAGTATCGGTAGAGGATCGAACGCCATGCTTTGCAGCAAAGAGTTACGGCCCTTTATGATCTGAGTTCAAATCCCGCCGAGGTTAATTTTGCCTTTCATCCTTACGGGGTCGATAAAATAAAGTACCAGTAATGCACAGGGATAATTGCTAGCCTTGTGCCAAAAGTAGAAATAATAATAATAAATATTATTACTGTAAATACAATTAATATTGACAGTTTAAGTTTTAACATGGAAAAATAATAAATGAAACAAAAATACCTTTATCAATATGATCCTCTAATCCATTTATAAACCCATATTTCCAGCCAAAATTTCCATATGCATATTCAACAACATAATTGCAAAAGTCTTCATTAAAATTGCAGTTACCATTAAAAACTGCAATTAATACGAAAAATTTCCCTTGAGAAAAATATTCTATTAATTACGTTTGCATAATTGCACAATAAATCAATACTTTTGAAGATTCACTCTATTTTCTTGCAATTTTTAACCATAAAATATTCCATTCTTAAGTAATTTATCCATGAGATTGTGAGGATTGTTAATTCATACAGTTAAAAAAGACAGTGTTTTGGACTTAAAAAGATAATATTGTGGGTTCGATTCCAGGGATGTATGTTTTGTTTTACAACAAAACAGATCATTTCATGTCGCTGCAGTATGGATAGCTGAAAATGCGTACAAGCAATAGCTGTGGATTTAACCCTGCAATGGACTGGCATCCAGTCCAGAGAGATGGCTTGTTCTGCCAGTCGCTTAACGCAATAGAAACATGGATGAGTCTCTGAGCTAGAGATATATTTTAGAAATTTTAGGATACAATGATCTGGTATTTAAAGCAATTATTACAGATCATACCCAACTCATTTATGTAATCATAATTTGTGATTTGAATGCTGTGTAGTCCTGGAAATGAGTTTATCGACAAATGGCAGATAGTGTGCTATTTTAAGTTGTACTACTGTATGGTAAATTACTGTATGGTATATTACTGATGGTATATAACTGTATGGTGTATTACTGTATGGTATATTACGGTATGGTATATTACTGTATGGTATATTACTGTATGGTATATTACTGATGGTATATAACTGTATGGTGTATTACTGTATGGTATATTACTGTATGGTAAATTACTGTATGGTATATTACTGATGGTATATAACTGTATGGTGTATTACTGTATGGTATATTACGGTATGGTATATTACTGTATGGTATATTACTGATGGTATATAACTGTATGGTGTATTACTGTATGGTATATTACGGTATGGTATATTACTGTATGGTATATTACTGATGGTATATAACTGTATGGTGTATTACTGTATGGTATATTACTGTATGGTAAATTACTGTATGGTATATTACTGATGGTATATAACTGTATGGTGTCTTACTGTATGGTATATTACGGTATGGTATATTACTGTATGGTGTATTAGTCTATGGTATATTACTGTATAGTGTATTACTTATGTTGTACTATTGTATGGTATATTACTGTATGGTATACAACTGCATGGTATATAACTGTATGGTGTATTACTGTATGGTATATAACTGTATGGTATATTAATGTATGGTATATTACTGTATGGTATATTACTGTATGGTATACAACTGCATGGTATATAACTGTATGGTGTATTACTGTATGGTATATAACTGTATGGTATATTACTGTATGGTATATTACTGTATGGTGTATTACTGTATGGTATATTACTGTATGGTGTATTACTGTATGGTAAATTACTGTATGGTAAATTACTCTATGGTATATTACTGTATGGTGTATTACTGTATGGTAAATTACTGTATGGTATATTACTGTATGGTGTATTACTGTATGGTAAATTACTGTATGGTATATTACTGTATGGTGTATTACTGTATGGTATATTACTATATTGTGAATTACTGTATGTTGTAATACTGTATGGTATATTAGTGTATGGTGTATTACTGTATGGTATATAACTGTATGGTATATTACTATATGGTGTATTACTGTATGGTATATTACTGTATGGTGTATTACTGTATGGTATATTACTGTATGGTATACAACTGCATGGTATATAACTGTATGGTGTATTACTGTATGGTATATAACTGTATGGTATATTACTGTATGGTATATTACTGTATGGTGTATTACTGTATGGTAAATTACTGTATGGTAAATTACTCTATGGTATATTACTGTATGGTGTATTACTGTATGGTAAATTACTGTATGGTATATTACTGTATGGTATATTACTGTATGGTGTATTACTGTATGGTAAATTACTCTATGGTATATTACTGTATGGTGTATTACAGTATGGTAAATTACTGTATGGTGTATTACTGTATGGTATATTACTGTATGGTATATTACTGTATGGTGTATTACTGTATGGTATATTAATGTATGGTGTATTACTGTATGGTATATTACTATATTGTGAATTACTGTATGTTGTACTACTGTATGGTATATTACTGTATGGTATATTATTGTATGGTATATTACTGTATGGTATATAACTGTATGGTATATAACTGTATGGTGTATTACAGTATGTTGTACTACTGTATGGTATATTACGTATGGTATATTACAGTATGGTATATTACTGTATGGTGTACTACTGTATGGTATATTACTGTATAGTAATTAACTGTATGGTATATAACTGTATGGTGTATTACAGTATGTTGTACTACTGTATGGTATATTACAGTATGGTATATAACTGTATGGTGTATTGCTGTATGGTATATGACTGTATAAAATATTAATGTATGGTATATTACTCTATGGTATATACTGTATGGTATATTACAGTATGGTATATAACTGTATGATATATTACTGTATGGTATATGACTGTATAAAATATTAATGTATGGTATATTACTCTATGGTATATTACTGTATGGTATATCACTGTATGGTGTATTGCTGTATGTTGTACTACTGTATGGAATATTACTGTATGATATATAACTGTATGGTGTATTGCTGGCTGTTGTACTACTGTATAGTATATTACTGTACGGTATATTATTGTATGGTGTATGAATGTATGGTATATTACTGTATAGTATATTGCTGTATGGTGTATAACTGTATGGTATATTACTGCATGGTATATTACTGTATGGTATATTATTGTATGGTGTACTACTGTATGTTATATTACTGTATGGTATATTACTGTATGGTATATTACTGTATGGTATATTACTGTATGGTGTATTACTGCATGTTGTACTACTGTATGGTATATTACTGAATGGCATATTGCTGTATGGTGTCTTACTGTATGTAATATTACTGTATGATACATTACTGTATGGTGTAAAACTGTATAGTATATTACTGTATGGTATATTACTGTATGTAATATTACTATATAGTATATTATTGTAGGGTATATTACTGTATGGTGTATTACTGAATGATGTATTATTGTATGGTATATAACTATATAGTATACTATTGTATGGTGTATTACAGTATGGTAGATTGCTGTATGTTGTACTACATTATGGTATACTACTGTATGATGTATTACTGTATGATGTATTACTGTATGGTATATTACTGTATGGTATATTACTGTATGGTATATTATTGTATGGTATATTACTGTATAATGTATTACTGTATGATGTATTACTGTATGGTATATTACTGTATGGTATATTACTGTATGGTATATTACTGTATGGTGTATTACTGCATGCTGTATTACTGTATGGTATATTAATGTATGGTATATTACTCTATGGTATATTACTGTATGGTATATTACTGTATTGTATATTACTTCTGGTATTTTACTGTATGGAATATTACTGTATGGTATATAACTGTATGGTGTATTACTGCATGGTGTATTACAGTATGATATATAACTATATGGTATACTATTGTATGGTGTATTACAGCATGGTATATTACTGTATGGTATACTACTATATGGTGTATTACTGTATGGTATATTGCTGTATGGTGTATTAAACTATGGTATATTACTCTACGGTATATTACTGTATGGTATATTATTGTGTGGTATACTAGTGTATGGTGTATTACAGTATGGTATATTACTGTAAGGTATATTATTGTATAGTATATTACAGTATGGTATAATACTGTATGGTGTATTACTCTATGGCATAATACTGTATAATATATTGCTGTATGTTGTACTACATTATGGTATATTGCTGTATCGTGTATTACTGTATGGTATATTACTATATGGTGTGTTACTGTAAGTTGTATTACTGTATGGTATATAACAGTATGGTGTATTCATTTATGGTATATTACTCTATGGTGTATTACTGTATGGTGTATTACTACATGTTGTACTACAGAATGGTATATTGCTGTATGGTATATAACTGTATGTTGTACTACTGTATGGTATATAACTGTATGGTATATAACTGTATGGTGTATTACTGCATGCTGTATTACTGTATGCTGTATTACTGTAAGGTATATTACTGTATGCTATATAACTGTATGGTATATTACTGTATGGTATATAACTGTATGGTGTATAACTGCATGGTGTAATACAGTATGGTATATAATTATATGGTATACTATTGTATGGTGTATTACAGCATGATATATTACTGTATGGTATACTACTATATGGTGTATTACTGTATGGTATATTGCTGTATGGTGTATTACTGTATAGAAAATTACTGTATGGTATATTACTGTATGGTATATTAGCGTATGGTATATTGCTGTATAGTATATTACTCTATGGTATATTACTACATGGTGTATTACTGTATATTGTACTACTGTATGGTATATTACTGTATTGTGTATTACTGTATGGTATATTACTGTATTGTATATAACTGTATGGTATATTACTGTAAGGTATATTACTGTATGTTATACTACTGTATGGTATATTACTGCAAGGTATATAACTGTATGGTATATTACTGTAGGTATATAACTGTATGGTGTATTACTGTATGACATATTGTATGGTATATTACGGTATGGTGTATTACTGCATGTTACAGTACTGTATGGTATATTACTGTATGGTGTATTACTGTATGGTGTATAAATGCATGGTGTATTACTATATGGTGTATTACTGTATGGTGTATAAATGCATGGTGTATTACTATATGGTGTATTACTGTATGGTGTTTTACTGTATGGTATATTGCTGTATGGTATATTACTGTATGGTATATTACTCTATAGTATATTACGGTATGGTATATTACTGTGATATATTACTTATTGTGTATTACTGCATAGTGTATTGCTGCATGTTGTGTTACGGTATCGTATATTACTGTATGGTATATAACTGTATCGTATATTATGCATGGTGTATTATTGTATGGTATATAACTGTATGGTATAGTACTCTATGGTGTATTACAGATTGGTATATCACTGTATGGTATACTACTGTTGGTGTATTACTCTATGGTATAGTACTCTATGGTGTATTACAGATTGGTATATCACTGTATGGTATACTACTGTTGGTGTATTACTGTATGGTTATATTACTCTATGGTATATTACTGTATGGTGTATTACTGTATGGTATATTACTGTATGGTATACTACTGTATGGTATATCACTGTATGGTATATTACGGTATGGTGTATTACTATATGGTGTGTTACTGTTTGGTATATTACTGTATGGTAAATTGCTGTATGGTGTACTATTCTATGATATATCACTGTATGATGTATTACTCTATGGCATATTACTGTATAATATATTGCTGTATGTTGTACTACATTATGGTATATTACTGTATGGTGTATTACTGTATGGTATATTACTGAATGGTATATTACTGTATGGTGTATTACTATATGGTGTGTTACTGTCTGGTATATTACTGTATGGTAAATTGCTGTATGGTGTACTATTCTATGATATATCACTGTATGATGTATTACTATGGCATATTACTGTATAATATATTGCTGTATGTTGTACTACATTATGGTATATTACTGTATGGTGTATTACTGTATGGTATATTGCTGTATGGTATATTACTGTATGGTATATTACTGTATGGTGTATTACTCTATGGTTTATTACAGTATGGTATATTATAGTATTGTATATTACCGTATGGTATATTACTGTATGGTATATAACTGTACAGTGTATTACTGCATGCTGTATTACTCTATGATGTATTACTGTATGGTATATAACTGTATGATGTATTACTCTATGGTGTATTACTGTACGGTATATATCTATATGGTATACTATTGTATGGTGTATTACAGTATGATATATTACTGTATGGTATACTGCTTTATGGTGTATTACTGTATGCTATATTACTGTATGGTGTATTACTGTATGGTATATTACTGTATAGTATATTACTGTATGGTATATTACTATATGGTGTATTACTGTATGGTATATTAGAGTATGGTATATTGTAGTGTGGTATATTACTGTATTGTATATTACTGTATGGTATATTGCTGTATGGGATATTACTGTATGGTATATAATTGTACGGTGTATTACTGCATACTGTATTGATGTATGATGTATTACTGTGTGGTATATTACTGTAAGATATATAACTGTATGATATATTACTGTATGGTATATTACTGTATGGTATATGACTGTATGGTGTATTACTGCATGGTGTATTACTCTATGGTATATAACTATATGGTATACTATTGTATGGTGAATTACAATATGGTATATTACTGTATGGTATACTACTGTATGGTGTATTACTGTATGCTATGTTACTGCATGGTGTATTACTGTATGGTATATAACTATATGGTATACTATTGTATGGTGTATTACAGTATGGTATATTACTGTATAGTATATTACTGTATGGTATATTACTGTATGGTGTATTAGTCTAAGTGTGTTACTGTATGGTAAAATACTGTATGGTGTACTACTCTATTATATATTACTCTATGATGTATTACTGTATGGTATATTACACTATGGCATATTACTGTACAATATATTGTTGGATGTTGTACTACATTATCGTATATTCCTGTATGGTGTATTACTGTATGGTATGGTGTATTACTTTATGGTATCCTACTATAGGGTGTATTACTGTATGGTGTATTACTTCATGTTGTACTACTGTATGGTATATTACTGTATGTTGTATTATTGTATAGTATATTACTGTATGGTATATTACTGTATCGTGTACTACTGTATGGTATAATACTGTCTGGTATATTACTGTATGGTGTATTACGGTATGGTATATTACTGTATGGTGTATTACTGTATGGTATATTACTGTATGGCATATTATTGTATGGTGTATGACTCTATGTTGCACTACTCTATGATGTATTACTGTATGGTATATTGCTGCATGGTGTATTACTGTATGGTATATTACTGTAGGGTATATTACTGTATGGTATATTACTGTATTACTGTATGGTATATACAGTATGTTATATTCCCATATTTTATATTACTGTATGGTATATCACTGTATGGTATATTACTGTATGATCTATTACTGTATGGTGTGTGACTGTATGTTGAATTAATTTATGTTGTATTTCTCTGTGTTGTATTTCTGGCTAGTCTATTACTCTATGTTGTGTTACTGTATGGTTATTTACTGCGTGGTATATTAGTGTATGGAATATTACTTTATGGCGTATTAATGCATGTTATACTACTGTATGGTATATTTGTCTATGGTGTATTACTGCATGTTGTACTAATGTATGGTATATAACTGTATAATGTATTACTGTATGGTGTATTACTGTATGTTATATTACTGTATGGTTTATAATTGTATGGTGTATAACTGTATGGTGTATAATTGTATGGTATATTACTGTATGGTGTATTACTATATTGTGTATTACTGTATTGTGTATTAGTGCATGGTATATTCCTGTATGGTATATTACTGTATGGTATATTACTGTATGGAATATTACTGTATAGTATATTACTGTATGGTGTATTATCGTATGGTATATTACTGTAAGGTATATTACTGTATGGTGTATTACTGTATGGTATATTACTGTATGTTGTATCACTGTATCGTGTATTACTCTATTGTGTACTACTGTATCCTATATTTCTGTATAGTATATTACTGTATGGTATATTACTCTATGGTGTATTACTGTATGTTGTACTACTGTATTGTATATTACTGTATGGTATATTACTGTATTACTTTATGGTATATTACTGTATAGTGTGTAACTGAATGTTACATTAATCTATAGTGTATTTATGTATGTTGTGTTACTGTATCGTATATTACTATATGGTGTATTACTGTATGGTGTATTACTGTATGGTATATTATTGTTCGCTGCATTACTCCATCGTATATTACTGTATGGTATATAACTCTCTGCTGTATTGTATATTACTGTATTGTATATTACTGTATTGTATATTACTGTATTGTATATAACTGTATGGTACGACTTTATGATATATTACTGGGTGGTGTATTACTGTATGGTATATTACTGCATTGTATATTACTGTGTGGTATATTACTGTATGTTGTATTACTGTATGGTGTATTACTGTGTATTATATTAGCCTATGGTGTATTACTGTATGGTATATTACTCTATGGTGAATTACTGTATGCTATATTACTGTATGGTGCATTACTGTATGATGTATTACACTATGGTATATTACTGTATGATGTATTACTGTATGGTATATTACTGTATGGAGTATTACTGTTTGGTGTATTACCGTATGGTATATTATTGTATCGTATATTACTGTATGTTTTATTACTGTATGGTATATTACTGTATGGTGTATTACTGTATGTTATATTACTGTATGGAGTATTACTGTTTGGTATATTACCGTATGGTATATTATTGTATGGTATATTACTGTATGTTTTATTACTGTATGGTATATTACTCAATTGTATATAACTGTATAGTATATTACTGTATCGTATATTACTGTATGGTATATTACTGTATTACTTTATGGTATATTACTCTATGGTATATTACTGTATGGTATATAACTGTATGGTGCATTACTGCATGGTGTATTACTGCATTGTATATTAATGTATGGTGTATTACTGTATGGTATATTACTGTATGGTATTTTACTGTATGGTATACTACTGTATGGTGTATTTCAGTATGTTATATTACTGTATGATGTATTACTCTATGGTGTTTTACTCTATGGTATTTACTGTATGGCAAATTACTGTATGGTGTACTACTCTAATATATATCACTGTACGATGTATTACTGTATTGTATATTACTCTATGGCATATTACTGTATAATATATTGCTGTATGTTGTACTACATTATGATATATTACTATATGGTGTATTACTGTATGGTGTATTACTCTATGGTATATTACTGTGTAGTATATTACTGTATGGTGTATTACTGTATGTTGCTTTACTCTATGATGTATTACTGTATGGTATATTACTGTATGGTATAATACAGTATGGTATATTACTGTATGATGTATTACTGTATGGTATATTACTGTTTGGTGTATTACTGTATGCTGTCTGACTGTATGTTGAATTAGGTTGTATTTCTCTATGTTGTGTTACTGTATGGTTTATTAGTGTATGTTGTGTTACTCTATGGTATATTACTGTATGTTGTACTCCTGTATGGTATATTACTGTATGGTATATTACTGGATTGTGTATTACTGTATGATACTTTACTATATGGTGTATGGTGTATTATCGTATAGTGTATTACTCTATGGTGTATTATTGTATGGTGTATCACTCTATGGTATATTACTTATGATATATTACTGTATAGTATATTACTGTATGGTATATTACTTTATGGTGTATTACTGCATGTTGTACTACTGCATTGTATATTACTGTATGATGTATTCCTGTATGGTATATTACTCTATTGTATATTACTGTGTGGTATATTACAGTATGATATATTACTGTATGGTGTATAACAGTATTTTATATACTGTATGGTATATTACTGTATGGTGTATTCCTGCATGTTGTACTACTCTATGTGTATTACTGTATTGTGTATTACTGTATGTTGTATTACTGTATGGTGTATTACTGTATGATATATTACTGTATGGTATATTACTGTATGGTATATTACAGTATGGTATATAACTGTATGATGTATTACTGCATGGTGTATTACTCTATGGTTAATAAATGTATGGTATACTACTGTATGATGTATTATTGTATGGTGTATTACTGTATGGTATATTACTATATGGTGTATTACTGTACGGTATATTACTGTATGGTGTCTTACCCTATGGTATATTACTCTATGGTATATTACTGCATGGTATATTACTGTATGGTATACTACTGTATGGTATATCACTGTATGGTATATTACTCTATGGTATATTACTGTATGGTATATTATTGAATGGTATATAACTGTATGGTATATTACTGTATGGTATATTACTGTATGGTATATTACTGCATGGTGTATTACTCTATGGTAAATTACTGTATGGTGTATTACTCTAATATATAACACTGTATGGTGTATTACTGTATGGTATATTACTGTATGGAGTGTTACTGTATAGTGTGTTACTGTATGGTGCATTACTGTATGGTATATTACTGTATGGAGTGTTACTGTATAGTGTTACTGTATGGTGTATTACTGTATGGTATATTACAGTATGATGTATTACTTTATGTTATATTACTCTATGGCTTATTACTGTATGGTATATTACTGTATTTTACATTACTCCATGGTATATTACTGTATGGTGTATTACTGCATGTTGCACTACTGTATGGTATAATACTGTATGGTATATTACTGTATGTTGTACTACTGTATGTTATAATACTGTAAATTGTATTTCTGTATGGTATATAACTGTATGGTATATTAATGTATGGTATATTACTGTATGGTATATTTCTATCTGGTGTATTACTGAATGGTATATTACTGTATGGTATATTACTGTATGGTATATTACTGTATGGTATATTACTGTCTGGTATATTACTGTATGGTGCATTACTCTATTGTATATTACCCTATGGGGTATAACTGTATGGTATATTACTGTATGTTGTATTACTCCATGGTATATTACTGTATGGTATATTACTGTATGGTGTATTACTCTATTGTATATTACCCGATGGGCTATAACTGTATGGTATATTACTGTATGTTGCATTACTCCATGGTATACTACTCTATGGTATATTACTGTATGCTGTATTACTCTATGGTATATTACTGTATGGTGTTTTACTGTATGGTCTACTACTGTATGCTATATTACTGTATAGTATATTACTGTATGGTATGTTACTGTGTGGTGTATTAATGTATGGTGTACTACTGTATGGTGTATCATTCTATGGTGTACTACTGCATGGTGTACTACTGCATGGTGTACTACTGTATGGTATATTACTCTATGGTGTATTACTGTATGATATATTACTGTATGGTATATTACTGTATGGTGTATTACTCTATGGTATATTACTTATAGTATATTACTGTATTGTATATTATTGTATAGTATATTACTGTATTACTTTATGGTATATTACTCTATGGTATATTACTGTATGGTATATAACTGTATGGTGTATTACTGCATGGTGTATTACTCTATGATATATTACTGTATGGTATATTACTGTATGGTTTATTACTGTATGGTGTATTACTGTATGATATATTACTGTATGGTGTATTACTGTATGATATATTACTGTATATTACTGTATATTACTCTATGGTATATTACTGTATGGTATATAACTGTATGGTGTATTGCTGCATGGTGTATTACTCTATGATATATTACTGTATGGTATATTACTGTATGGTATATTACTGTATGGTGTATTACTGTATGGTATATTACTGTATGGTATATTACTGTATGGTGTATTACTGTATGGTATATTACTATATGGTGTATTACTCTATGGTATATTACTTATAGTATATTACTGTATTGTATATTATTGTATAGTATATTACTGTAGTACTTTATGGTATATTACTCTATGGTATATTACTGTATCGTATATTACTGTATAGTATATTACTGTATCGTATATTACTGTATAGTGTATTACTGTATTACTTTATGGTATATTACTGTAATGGTATATTACTGTATGGTGTGTTACTGTATGGTATATTACTGTATATTATATTACTGTATGGTATATTACTCTATGGTGCATTAATGTATGGTGCATTACTGTATGGTATATTACTCTATAGTATATTACTCTATGGAATATTACCTTATGTTCTATTACTCTAAGGTATATTACTCTATTGTATATAACTCTATAGTATATTACTGTATAGTATATTACTGTATGGTATATTACTTTATTACTTTATGGTATATTACTATATGGTATATTACTGTATGGTGTGTAACTGTATGTTGAATTAATCTATGGTGTATTTCTGTATGTTCTGTTACTGTATGGTATATTACTGTATGGTGTGTTACTGTATCGTATTTTACTCTATGGTATATTACTGTATGGTATATTACTGTATGGTGTGTGACTGTATGTTGAATTAATCTATGGTGTATTTATGTATGTTGTGTTACCATATGGTATATTATTCTATGGTATATTACTGTATGGTATATTACTGTATGTTGTATTGCTGTATGATATATTACTGTATGGTATATTACCATATTTTATATTACTGGATTGTATATTACTGTATGGTGTATTACTGGATGGTGTGTGACTGTATCTTGAATTAATCTATGTTGTATTTTTGTATGTTGTGTTACTCTATGGAACATTACTGTATGTTGTGTTACTGTTTGGTATATTACTGTATGGTATATTACTGTATGTTATATAACTGTATGGTGTATTACTGCATGGTGTATTACTGTATTGTATATAAATGTATGGTATGCTACTGTATGGTGTATTACAGTATGGTATATTACTGTATGCTATACTACTATATGGTGTATTACTGTATGGTATATTACTGTATGGTGTATTTCTGTATGTTGTGTTACTGTATGGTATATTACTCTATGATATATTACTGTATGGTATATTACTGTATGGTATATTACTGTATGGTATATTACTTATGCTATATTACTCTATGGTATAATACATGGCTTAGTGGTTACAGCATTGGCCTTGCAATCGAAAGGTTGTGAGTTCAATTCTCAGACCGGGTGATGTGTTGTTTCCTTGAGCAAGACACTTTATTTCACATTGCTCCAGTTTACTCAGCTGTAGAAATGAGATGATAGGGACTGGGATCCATATCATTCCACTGCAAAGTGGTCGTGCAGGTGCCACGGCAAAAAAGCACCCAGCACTCACTGTAAAGAGGTTGGTGTTAGGAAGGGCATCCAGCTGTAGAAATCAAGCCAAAATCAGTTCCCGTCCCACCCTTGCAAGCAGGGAAAAAGCGGACGTAAAATGAAATGATGATGATGATGATATTACTGTATGGTGTATTACTGTATTTTATATTACTGTATGTTATATTACTGTATGATGTACTAATGTATGCTGTCCATATGTCTAGTATATGACTAACAACCCTAAATTTCATATGGAGCAAATTTTAGCTAATCTGTCCTATAATGTAGACCAAATTAGATAAATATTAAAACCATAGGCCAGTATATAGGAGATAGAGTATGTTAGTTAATTATTTATAATATTTTAGACAAAAGCATGTATAGAATTGTTAATGAACTTTTTTAAGCTTTGATTTATTTATTTATTCCTTTCATCATGAATTGTAATGGAATACACACACTCATTCACATATATTCCACATACAAACACTCACTTATACACTAACATTTACATATATTCTCAAACATATATATATTTACACACTTTGTCAGAGAAGCATGTTTAAATGTAATTGTTATAACTGATTATCAGCAAAAAAATATAAATAACAAACAATAATATATTTATTTCCTCACCTGAACAGTTATTTGTTGATAAGATCACATCATCAAGGGCAATATCATTGTTTTTAAAATCGGTTTCTTGGACAGCTTCAAATATGATTTGGTTATACCTTTGGGTGATAAATTAATAAAAGCTATCACAATGTTGAAGAAAATATTGAAAAGCCAAACAGCTTGCAAACATAATCAGTCAAAGCTTTATAAATCAATATTATATAAAGAAAATGTTTGCGAGCTGTTTGGCTTTTCATGGCTACCAAATTGAAT
Source organism: Eledone cirrhosa (assembly GCA_964016885.1). Classification (NCBI taxonomy): domain Eukaryota; kingdom Metazoa; phylum Mollusca; class Cephalopoda; order Octopoda; family Eledonidae; genus Eledone; species Eledone cirrhosa. Next base: position 370,374,874 of record OZ024743.1, on the reverse strand, counting down.
GACCAGGACTGAATCTTAGCCTTCATTAGAATCCCAACTTATAAAAGTATACTGAACAGGTTTCATCACAATAAGTTTAGATTTATAAATACTTTAAAGATAAAAGTGTAAAAGTAGTGTTTTTAAGTTTAATCATCTCAACTCCAAAAAGAGAATGACAATGAAACATTTAATCCAATGAAAGATATTTTGTGAGGTCACTCAACTGGTTTGAAAAATTAACCAAATCACCCTCAAATCAAGCCTTATGATCTTAGGAAAGGTGCCATTAGATATTCTTGTTTTCTGATAGAAGTGTACTGGAAGGCAGTCTAGTTAAAAAACTGTTGATTGGTTTGCAATATTTTTAATACAGTCCAAAATGTTTGTGCAAGTGTATATTCAGTAGAGTTCCAATTTTGTAATTAATATTCTAATGACAGCTGCTCTTGTACTTTATAATTGATCTAAATCGACAAGATACCAGACCTTATTTGCTTACTGAGTGAGGTGAAACTCATCAGAGGAGACCAAGGAAACAATGTTCCCATTGGTCTTTCCATTGGTGATACTATCTACCAGCGGAACTACTAGGCAAGCAACCACTCTTGGAAAATATCTTTAATAGGTTAGCAACTGTTGAAAGATGCTTGGAGAGAATCAGAAAGTATACAAATCTGCTTTTTGGGAGTTGGAAATTATTCAAAGTATTTTCTAACCCCAAAGATTGGAAAGAAATTCAGTCTTTTAAAGCAACCTGGATAGTTTGATCAATACACATTATACTCAGATTGAAAAGTTTTAAATCAATGTCTACAAGAAAAGTGTGAACAGGCAGTGGATTCTAGTGAGTGGCAGTTCTAAAAATGAATAGAAAAAGTATTTTGAGTAGGAGATGAGATATAATGACGGCAATGGGAAAAGGAATTAGGGAAAAGAGAAAGTAGACAGCTAATTGAGAAGTATAAATTATAGAAACAATGTATCAACAAGTATGCAAAGTCATCAAGTATTGTGGTTAATAGTTTTCATATGGAGAGTTGATATGACTGATTTGAGAGGAAGAAATTGAAAAATGGTGATTTTCATTGATACAAGTCAATACCATAAACAGCAAAAATTTGGAGTAATTGGTGCTTGCTTTAGAGAGAGGAATTATGTAATATTTTTTAGAAAAAATTTTAACAAATAATTTTAAAATATGAGAGATCAATCAACAGACAGATAAGCTGTTGCAATCTTAGAAAGAAAAGATGATACAAAAGGCACTTATTCATTTTAACATGATTTATTTTAAGCACCTTTCACTTTTTTTATTATACCTTTTTAGGTGGGATTTGCACATCAGAGGTTTTCTACTTGAAACTGATTAAGATCAGAGGTTTTAAAACTCAGGACTTTTATTTTTCTATGTAAGTATATTTTGTTTGCATTTGTAATCTATAAGAATATTTTGTTTGTATTTATAACTATATTTTCATTGCTAATAAATTGAAACTGAAATGACTGCATCTTAAATTTTTAACCAGTGATAAACAACCAGTGATAGTTTTATGTTAAAGTACTGACTTGATTTACAATTGCTGAAGTTAATTTTCACACAATTCTTAGCATCTTCTATACCCAATAATTCAAGCTAGGGCTTCTAAGAAAAATACATATTAAACCAAAATTGGTTCTAAGATGATTTGGATCTAAATGGCTCGAAATGAGCCTTGCACCTGATGAAAAACTAAAAGGTTTATAAACCTTCCTTCCATGCAACTGATTTCTTTAAATTTTAATTAATGTAATTATATATTTCCTTTACTTCTAGCTGTGTCAATATAATTGACCGATCCTTAGCCCAAAACCTAAGGCTTTGTGCTTATTTGTGCTTATAATCAACATTTGTTTAATTTCAGTCAAAACATTTTAATACTGAGTTTCATCACTCTTTGTTCTGAAGTTAGTTCAGTTGATTATAAACTTTCAACACAAATTTGTATTCAACACATTAAATTTTGGTTTTTGGTGACATTATTTATTAGATGTGAATTAGGGTGGTGGATTGGCAGTATCGGTAGGGGGTCGGACGTCATGCTTTGATGCATAGAGTTAAGGCCCTTGCCATTCTGAGTTCAAATCCCGCCGAGGTTAACTTTGCCTTTCATCCTTATGGGGGTCAATAAAATAAAGTACCAGTAATGCACTGAGGTAATTGCTGGCCTTGTGCCAAAAGTAGAAACAATTATTTATTAGATGTGAATGGATAAATCATTATTAAATATAGGGGTTAACTTTGCCTTTCATCCTTATGGGGGTCGATAAAATAAAGTACCAGTAATGCACTGGGTAATTGCTGGCCTTGTGCCTAAAGTAGAAACAATTATTAAATAGGGGGTAAGAGGTGAAATCAGAGGCATATTGTTATATCATTATTAAGTAGGGCGGTGGATTGGCAGTATCAGTAGAGGGTCGGACGCCATGCTTTCCAGCATAGTTACGTCCCTTTACGATCTGAGTTCAAATCCCGCCGAGGTTGACTTTGTCTTTCATCCTTACGGGGTCGATAAAATAAAGTACCAGTAATGCACTGGGTAATTGCTGGCCTTGTGCCTAAAGTAGAAACAATTATTAAGTAGAATGTTAAAGACAGTTGTACCTTTATTTTATGGAATGTTAAAGGTGAACAATTGTATCTTTATAACAGGGTTTTTGATAGAGTGCAAAAGAACTGATTTGCCTTTTTAAAACTTTGGCTCCAGCATTTCTACAAAATCCATAAGATATTAAAACCAAAATATTTTTCTTACCCATAATTCACTTGTAGAGGAATACATGAATATTTCCATCCATCACCTTGATTGCCTGCTATAGTGTGAATTTTAAGTTCGCTAGAATTATTTTGAACATAGATATTTAGGTTTCCTATGTTTTTTCCAGACATGTGATAGTAGAAACTAATACTGTGCATATTTCCATAGAATTCTTTCATTTTCAAAGATGTATTTTGGTTAGGTAAACCCATTGATGAGACCAGCATATATTTCCCTGCAACAAATAAATATATATATTTCTTTTATTTGCCACTAGGGCATCAAAAGTGGGACAAGTACAAAGGGGGGAGTTTACACAAAAAGGCGTCCTCAATAAGGAGGAGGCAATAACAAAATATAAAAATAAAATAAGATATAACAAAAAATAAAATTTTTAACAAAATCCTCAATAGAGAGGAGGCGCCTTGGGGGGTCGCACACACCCCCGAAAAAAGTGTGCAACCCTTCTCCTCAGGAGCACAGAGAAGGGGTGCTCCCTTGGTCTTTCATCTTCCTCACCTATAGTCTGATGTAGAGTGAAGGCCCATTCACACGGGCCATTCTCGCCACTTTCACCCATCTTTCATAGAAACGGCTGGGGTGCAGCACCTCTCTCTCCATCCTGATCCTTCTTCCGAAATGATATCGGAAGAAACGGACCAGTTGTTGGCCAGAGAGAAAGGTGCCCGACCTCAGTCCTTTCAGACGCGTCCACCATACAACCTCTTTCGCCATGGCTATTACGCACAGAAACACCGCCTCTGCTTCATCTTTGAAGGGGGGAGGCGGCTTGATCATTACAATAGACTCGGTGGTCAACCGGATCGGTCCCACCCTTGACAGCAGTTGTTCGACATAGCCCCACAGATCGGCTACGCCCGAGCAGTGTACTAATGCGTGTGCAACGGTTTCCTCGTCGCACACGCATCTGGGACAGATCTTTTTGGCGGGGTCCCTACCCGGGCGCCCGTGTCTGTAGAGCCTTTCTCGAACGGGTAAAGCCCCTCGGTAGCACTGCCAGGCCAGGGACTTCTGGAAGTTGTCCATAGGTCCCGGGCTGAATGTCCTACCGAAAAGGCTGGCCAGTTCGTCCTCCTCCATGTCTAGGGCTTCTCCGAGGGCGTCGTCGCACCTGCTGCGTACCAGCCCTCTATAGAATGTTGCGGTGGAGTCTCCACTGATAACCGGATCCGCCTGCCAGAGGGCGGTGAGCGCCTGGGCACACTCAGTGTGCCAGGCGCCCAGTTTTCTCGGTCTTTGCTTGACCCAGGATTGCAGCTCGGTGAGTGAGACGAGTCTGGGAAAGGTTCGTCTCACAAACGAGGCCCACACCGGTTGTCCGGTGAGGAATACGTAGAGGTGCCGTAGCCTTAATGCGTGTTTACGCATCATTAGCCACGGCATCCCCAGCCCTCCTTTCGAAGGGTGTTGACAGCAGATGGATCTCCTCACCATAGGAGCCCGCCTCTTCCAAAGGAATTGGAAGAGCGCGCGCTCCATCTTGGTGAGGGTTTCCCTTGGGCAGGGCACTACGGTCAGGCGGTAGTAGATGACGGACGCTATGTAGGTGTTCGCCACCTCCGCCCGACCTTTCAGGGATATTTTGCAACTGGCCCACTTCTGGGTCAGTGCAAACACTCTGTTCGTAACCTCCGCCCAGTTTTTCTCCACCTGGAGGTCCGGTCCGAACCAGACCCCGAGCAACTTCACCGGGCCCTCCGTCCAGCGTCCGACGACGCTATCGGAGGGCATCGGTCTGCCCCTCCACGTGCCGAGTTGCAAACCGATCGACTTGTCCCGGTTCAGCTTAGCCCCTGTGAACTTTTCGTACTCCTCCAGTAAGGTGCCGACCGCCTCGATTTCGGAGGCCGTCGACACCATTACTGTCACGTCATCGGCGTAGGCCGACACCGCTTTCCGCAATCCCGGTTCCAAAGGGATGCCCTGCAACAACTCCAACTTCCGCAGTAGTGGCTCGAGAGTCAATACATACAGAAGGGAGGAGAGAGGGCACCCTTGTCGGATGGACCGCGCGATTTTGAACGGCTCCGAGAGGTAGCCGTTCACCTTGACCCTAGAGCAGATGCGGCTGCTGTGCATAGCAGTGATCCAGCCCCTGAAAACGGGTCCGAAGCCTGCCGCCGCTAGCACCGCATCCAGGTAACCATGGTCGACCCTATCGAACGCCTTAGATTGATCCAAGTTGATCAGAGCCCCACCAAAGCCGGGTTCGTTCCCAACCCTCTCTATGATGTATCGCATGAGGTGGAGGTTGTCATGGATGGACCTGGACGGGATAGCGCATGTCTGCGCATCTCCCACCAGGTTGCCCACGACAAGCGCCAACCTCTTTGCTAGCACCTTGGCCAAAATCTGTAACTCTGTATTTAGCAGTGTTATGGGCCTGAAGTTACTTATTTCGTCCCCCTTGTTCTCGTCCTTCCTCACTAGCGTGACTACGCCCTTGGTCACAGTACAGGGAATTCTCCCGTTCTGTTGCCAGTTGCAGTAGACCGCCTCGAGGAGATCGGGGAACAAGTCCGGCATAGCTAGATATAATTCGTAAGGAAGACCATCGAGACCCGGGGATTTGCGTTTGCCGCATTGGCTCAGCACGTCCTCTATCTCAGCGGCCGAAATCGGCTCCTCGCAGGACTTCGCCTCCCTGTCCGAGAGGCGCGGCAGGCCGTCGAGGTATGGACCGAAGTCCACGTTCCCAACCGGCTCCCCGCCCCTCCCGAACAGTCGGGCAAAGTGCCTTTGAAAGGCCTCACACATCTGCTTAGGCTCAAGAATCGCCCGTCCATCCAGGTCTCGCAAAGACCGGATGGTGGATTTAGTTCCACTGTTGGCCTCTGTCACGCGGGCCCAGCTAACAGCTTTGGTCCCCTCGTTCCCTAGAGCACGTATTTTACTTCGGACAACGCAGCCTTCGTGCTTCGCGTCGAAAAACTGGCTCAAAGCCGTTCTCGACGCTAGCACTCTGGCCACGTCGCTGCAACAAATAAATATATAATGTGCAAGGAGATGAAAAAATAATTTTCTACTTCTATTTCTATTTCATGTTACAGCTGACAGGCTGAGGTCATGCTGGGGTATTAATATTTATGCAACACTTTCTATAGCCAGCCTTCCCTGGTTGCCCATTGATGTAATAAGGAGTTTGATGCTACTACTCTTATTTGCGTTTCATCTTGTGCTGTGGGTTCATCTGAGATCTTGGTCAGCAGAATGTCGAGATGTCTCTTGAAAACATCTGCATGCACTCCATGTAGATCTCTCAGATATTTTGGCTGTTTATTAAAAAGCTGGAGTCCTTTGAACCCCAGGTATTCTTGATGTGATGGGTGGAACCGTTGTTACTACACAGTGGCGTTCTGTTCATAGGCTTGTCCTGCCTTTAATGCCCATGTTTGTTGCTAAGCCTTCCAGGATCTTCCCTTTATATCACTCCTCTCTTTGCTCCAGGGAGTAAAGCTTTAGTTTTTTCAGCCTGCCCCAGTAGCTCATGTCATTCATTGAGGCAATCCTCTTGGTGTAGCTTCATTGGATTGCTTCAAGTTCTGCAATTAGTTTGACAGTGTGGAGCAACCACAGCTGAGAGCCATAGTCCAGTTGGCTGAGTACGAAAGTCCTCTAGAGGATCAACATGGTTTACACGTTTCTTGTCCTAAATGTCCTCAGAATCCAGCCTGCCAGTCATCAGCTGGTTTCTTGATTGCCTGTGCTACATACATGATATCAGCATAGCTTGTGAGGGAGGCTGTCCATATGACAGAGGACATGTCTCATAGAGCCACCATGAACAGTAGTGACCCCAAGATGGTTCTTGGGGCATGCCGCTTATTTCCTTTAAGGGGGCCCCATTGGCTGCAACAGTCTGGTTTCTGTCTTTTAAGAAATCATGAAGTCATTCACCTAGTTTTCCAGCTATGCGAAAGTTATGTATTTTGTGACATATCATTCAATGATCAATATTGTGGAAGACCTTTGCAAAGTCGAGATGTATCACATCCATATTAGAATGGTCTAGCAGCTATTTAAGTATCCAATCATAGTATCTGTAAGAGCTGTGTAAGACAACTTCTACTCTCGCAAAAGTCACACTAAGTGTCAGTTAGAAGGCCATTTTCCTCTAGAAAAGTGATCAGTTTCCTTCTGATGGTTTGTTCCATGATTTTACTGATATGTGAGGTAGTTTTTAGCATCTGCTCTGCTAACTTCTTTATAAATAGGACATATTATGCCTTCTTTTAGTTTTCCAGGTAGTTTACCACTTGCAAGAGATCTTTGGAAGAGTATCTGCAATGGCTTTGTTAATGTTCGCTTGCATGTTTTTAGGAGGATTGCTGGGAAACCATCAGTGTCAACTACTGAATTTGGTGTCATTTCATCTATTGCTGATGTTACATATTTCACTTATATATCTATGTGGTTCATTGTTGTCATTTCTTTGTGTAATGCAGTTGTGTTGAAGAATTTATCTAACTTATTTATTTGCATGTGTCTCATTGGGGGTGTGAAAACACTTTTGTATTGTTCATTCAGCGCCTCACTTATCTGTTGGTGGTCTGAAGTCAGTGATCCCGTAGTTTGCCAAAGTGTTCTCTTTTGCAAATTTAAAGTAGGTTTAAGGGTTTGTCTTTATGTTTTCTATAGCACTGGACTCTCTTTCTGCCTTCTCCTTTTCATGGGAGATTTTGAGTTTGAAACAGTGTGTGCCTCACATGGGATTCCGTTTTGTTCCTTACTTGTGTATGTAGCTGGTTTGAGATCTTCATTCTTCTTCTCTTAAGGAATCTCTTGTCTATGGAAATAATATTTGTGAATCTGGTGGCCTTTCTTTCTCGGGCAAACTTGGGGCATATGGTTTGTATTATTTCCATGAATTGTACACATTGTATGTTGACATCTTCCATAGAGAAACTGTCAGTCCACTTTTGCTTCAGGAGCTCCTCCTAAATCCTTTACCAATTAGCTTTATGGAAGTTTAAGCTCAATAGAGACCAAGTGCTTCCTGTAGGCTGTATATCTACATTTCTAGCTCTACTATGTTATGGTCCGATAAAATCGTTGATTTCACTTTCACATTGTGGAGGAGCTCCATATTATTTGTGAAGCAGAGATCCAGGGTATTTTCACCTCTTGTTGGGTGAAGTACCATTTGTTCCATCAAGAGTCTGATTGTAAGGTCTAACAAGGATTCTGTCTGCCATTTTTCAGGTGCCATCAACCCTGAGGAGGGCTGGCCTTTTGGCCATTTGACTTTGGGGTGGTTAAAATCTCCCAGTAGTAGGATGTTGAGACTCTGATCCAAATTGATAAGCACTTCTTCAATCCTTCTGAGGATATCTTCAAACTTGTCCCCATGTCTGGGGGCATCTGTTGGTCAATGTATGACACATATTACCATTTTGAGTTGTTTTATGTGTAGCATTAGCATGTCACAGACCGTGTAGCATTAGCATGTCACAGATGTACAAAGCAAATCTACCATGAGTTCTATCCCTCCTCTCAGTGCAAAAAACACCATACTTTGGTATGTGTATTTCCACATCTGCTATCTAGCTGTCAGGTGAGTTTCCTTTAGTGCCATGCATATTGCTTGATTGTTTATACATTCCATTTTAGTGTGATTTATATGGACAGATGCCTTTCTTAATGCCAACCACTTTGCAGTGTATACTGAGTAAATTTTACCATAACACCAGCTCTACTACATTAGACTAGATGTGTTTTATTGTGGTAACAGCACTGCCACTTTACAGAGTGGACTGGGTGTATTTTATTGCAGCAATAAATATTAGAATAAAAAAGTAGAAAGCATCAAACCTCCTGTTTTTACTCCTCATGCTCCTGTTTTTGTTCAACCCCTGATCTAGTACACCTATGACATTTCAGCTGCAACCAAACTCTCTTTTATTTATCGGATATTTTATACCTCAAACTACATTATCCAATGGGGCCGTATTTATCAAGCTTTATTTTTAAGTGCCTTTTAAAAAAAAATCTATTAGCATTTAGAAATGTAGATCAGCAGTTAGAACAATAGACTCATTTGGTAGAATAAAGGTTTTACATTCAATCGTTGGTCTAGTTCAAAAATTTCACTTGCAGAAGGTTTGAAAAAGTATAGATTGAATCATCATCATCATCCTCACTGTTTAACGTCTATTTTTGCATGTTGGCATGGCTTAGATGGGTGGTCCTGTTGTGAGACCAGTCAGATCAGATGACCATATTTTGCTCATGCAGAACTGTTTCTGGCTTGGTTTCTACAGCTGGATGCCTTTTCTAACACCAACCTCATTACTGTGTGGACTGGATGCTTTTTTGACTTCAACATGACCAACTGACAGGTTGGACTGGGCACTTTTTATTGTGTCACCAACATGACCACTTTACAGATGGGACTGGGCACTTTTTCTCATGATACCAACAGACCAACTGACAGGTTTGACTTGGAGCTTTTTGTTGCATCCTTAAAATGACCACTTTACAGTGTAGACGGGGTGCATTTTGTCATGTCACCAAGACAACCCAACCACTTTACAGTGTGGATGGGACACATTTTGTTGTGTGACTAACATGACTACTTTACAGTCAAGACAAGGTGCTTTTTGTTTTGTCATTAAAACCACCACTTTATAGTGAGGACAGAGCAGGTTTTGTCATGATACCAAAAATGACCACTCTACTGAGTGGACAGGGTACCTTTTGTCATGTCATCAACACAATTAAATAACTTGGAAATGCGCCAGCTTCAGCATTCAGTAATCAGAAGGGAAATGGGTGTAAAAGCCAAGCTCCCTGTTTTCAATTCAGTTTTCATGCCAACCATTGCCTATGGTCATGAATCTTGGGTAATGACTGAAAGAATACGATCACAGATACAAGAGCCAAAATGGGGTTCTTCTGAAGAGTCTTTGGAGTAACATTACTTGATAGAATGCATAGTTCAGAGATCAGAGAGTCACTCCAGGTAGACTCACTACTTCTCCAAATTGAGAGATCACAACTCTGATACTATGGACATGTGGTTAGAATGTCTCAGGAAAGAATCGCTGGACAGATTTTATGGGTGAAACCAACAGGTAAGAGATCCAGGGGTAGACCATGAGCAAGACAGTTAGATAACATCCATGAGCTTGGCTGATCACACTTGGGGATCCAGCCAGATCAGTTGGAGATGGTTGCTTCTGACAGGACCCACTGGAGGTAGTGTTTTGAGAACTCTGCTCCCACGACCCTCTCAGGAATAAATGGGTGAAGAAAGGAAGAAGAAGCTTGAAACACAGACATCATTATTCTAAGGTGAAAAGTTTTATAAAGAAAAATATAGAAAATGAGATTAATTACCTTTATGACTTTGCGTTGAGGAGTCAGTTTCAGGTGTTGATTGTCCTTTGTAATCACTAGCCACAACTCGTTGCCATTTAAAATATTCTGTGCCTTCACTAATCATACCACACATGTTGTTCTCAAATGAGCAATATTTTTTAATTGCTGGAAAGCCAAACAAATAAATTTTTATGAACAAATGCATGGAAATATGGTTTCTTTTTTCATCTGGTTAAAGGTCAATTGTATTCAATTGACTTAGCTCCAGTATTGAACTACTGGTTCTACAACCCAACACATTGATATTTGACTAAATCCTATATTTTAATTGCAGGAGGATTGTTAATAGATAAAAAAAAACAGTTACAATACATGCCTGAATTTATAGAGACAGATTTTATTAGCAGAACCAACCAGCAGGAATCCTAGGGGTAAACCCCAAGCAAGATGGTTTGATAACATCTATGAGCTCAGCTGGTCTCACTTGGGGATTCAGTGGGATCAATTGGAGAGGGTAGCTTCTGACAGGACCTATTGGAAAATGTACTTGAGGCCTCTGCCCCAACAACCCTCCCAAGAAGAAGTAGAAGAAGAAGTAGAAGAAGACTTAACAAGCGAGCAATAACTATAATCAGTTATTAGCTACAGCATATGTTCTGTGTCCATCTTCAGCTTGTATTCACAGATCAACAATAGTCTTCCTTTGTTGACATCTTCTGCAGCTTCCTACCACTTCTTTATGAAGCAATCATCATTAGGAAGGGCATCCAGTCATAGAAAGCTTATCAAACAAAGGGTTGCGAGGATCCTCAGTTGTGTCAAATACATGACAACTTCCCCTGTACCTGAGGTACTAAGCAAGACATCAGGTCCTTGGATTTTCTGGGAGATCAGTAGCCACTGCTTTAGTACTGACTTGGTCTATGTCCAACCCTGGCTAGCAGGGAAAGCAGACCTTAAAAAGATGATGATGATGATCCAAAAATGGTAAGTAAGTCTAACTCACTGTTTATAAGTATAAACATCAACAGCAGTACAGTAAAATTGATGTGATTTGTTGGTTGGCTTAAAATAGTAGAAGCCAAGTGTAATGAGTCCATGTCCTATTTACCAATGAAATAACCAAATATGAGATCCAGCTATTTTGATTTTTGTTAATTTGTAAGAAATAGAAGGATTTATTTGAATGATAGTATGCATTGATATGTATGTTCTAATGATAGTATCATTCTAATGATAGTATGATAGTATGTTCTAATGATAGTATCATTAGAACATCAAATAGAATGCTTTGCAATATTCATTCCAGCTCTCTTGTCAATGCAACACCTTATAACTCCTTCAGACGTTACAAGTTCATATAAGTCCATATATACATAGACTGATAGCACCAAGAAATATAAATATTTGTACTTACAATTTTCATAGCAATTAACTTTGGCCCTGTAACTTGAATGACAATAACTGTAACTAGTAAAGTAGGTACCATAACAGTTAATTATTGACTTTTCATCCCCTCTGCATTGGCCTATGCTGATGTAGACTGGTAAAGATGATTTGATAATTCCATAATCAAAATATCTGAAAAATAAATATAACAGTACAATATTTCAGTTTATGAGTTGAAGTTGTGCACTCTATAAACTAATATAATCTTAGAGTGTATTTCTTTGTTGCAAACCACATGATGTTTTACCAAAACAGCAAGACTGCAGTGGTTTCTGTTATTGTCATTGTTACTTCATTACAGCAATGACCACCCAGTGGCGTTTTTTTCAGACATATTATATCTTGGACTATATCATATACATTTTAATATTCTTTTCTTTAGTATCTTTGCTAACCATTTAGCATTGGGCTCCATCCCACATGGCTGCCAGCTTTGTCACAAGCATGCTCCCTGGCTAGATATCTATTTATTGTTTCTTCAGCAATTGAAATTAATGGAGGAAAGATTGCGAGCCTGACACTCTATCCTTCCTCCTTTCACAAAACTGTCCAAAACCTAAACTAGTATTTCGAAGTCATAACATCCTAGATAGACACACATTTCGTGTATGTTTAGCCAGAGCCAGTTGAGCCTGGTACTCAAATTTCTTCACTCTACTTTGAAAGGATCAGTATGTAATAGTATGTCCGGTTTTTAAATAATGTTTATTTCAGTCCTGGATAATGGTACTGCCAATATCAAAATAATGTTTCATGAAATCACTTTTCTCTATTTTCAAAAGAACATTAGATAACACTATGTCCAGTGTTGAAATAATGTTTCTTGAAATCATTTCAATGTCTTTGAAATAATGTTTCTATAAATTATGGATAGCAGTACACCTGTTATTGAAATAATGTTTCTCAAGTCACTTTCCTATGGAAGGGTATAATTTTAGGGAGAATTGGCTGCTATATAATACACCTGTGTGTGTGTGTGTATGATCATTGTTTCTTAGTTCTAACCGTCCTATCTTTTAGTATATCAAAGACTGCATTGTTCTTCATTTTTAAGAGTGTGATCTGAGAGAGAGATGTGATTGCTATTTCTAGCTTTTTGAACCACCATATAGAGCTTTTGTTTGTTTGGCCCCTGTGTAGTTAATGAGATAGATGTATTGTTACTTTTCATTGCTGGATAGCCCCTGTGGTGAACCAGGAAATAGCCTAGTTTTTACATTTTCCCAGCTAAAATACATTTCCTTCATTAAGTCTCTTGCTAGCTTGATTAGGCATCTCAGATCAGAAGTGAGCCCCAGAGATACAGTGTACAGAATCACCATGGTGGACAAGCTCTAATGTTTATCAATCACTGCCCTGTTGTCTTTTAGGTGAGTCTAGAATGAGAACGATAAGAGGAGGACACTCTGAAAGAAAATATGATAGAATTGAAGTAAGCATTTTTAAGGGAAGTTTCTGCTGCTACCTGTAGCTGGAAAGAGGTACTAGTCGTTTTTTTTGTCTCCTTTCCAACTAGATCTATCTTCTATGTAGCAAGAAGTAGGTCTCATCCAACATATCCCCTTATCAAGCATTAAAAAAAAGTAGCAAGCTCCCTGGAATGAGATTCAATCCACTCTTCAAAACCTAAACAATGAATGGTGGATTGCAAATTCAGATGCATGCCCATTTCTGATATTTTATGATGAAATAATCCTTGTAATGGCCCAAGGAACTGATCCATGACACAAGTCAAATCATCAGATTGTGCATTAATAGCAGGACATTAGACAACAGTAAGACAGTGTTAGTGAGAACACTTCAACTAGCTCTAAAGCTCATAACCCACTGGATGTAACAGCCATTTATTTACAAGATACTCATCATCCCACCACTGTAACAAATCACCAACTATTGTCAAAATAAGAACTGTTATTAGAAAGCTGAACAACTGAAAATCTCCTGGCCCCTGACATTTCGGCAGATATCTTAAAAGGCAGTTGCCTCACTACATGAGCACTTCATCATTATATGAAAAAAGCATGAAACAAGGAACATATACCCCTTCTTCTTCTTATTATTATTATTATTATTATTGGAAGGGAAATAGGGGCAGAGTCCTCAAGTATGCCTTCCAAAGTGTCCTTTCAGAAGCATGCACCATAGGGTCGCCGTATTGACATACAGCATTTGTCAAAGCACTCTATCCACATTCTAACGACTCTGCCAACTCACCACCTTCCTGTCAGAAGCAACCATTTCCAAGCAAGACTAGATGAGTTTGCTCGGGGTCTACCTCTGGGTCCTCTGCCAGTTGGTTCTGCCCATAAAATCTATCCAGCGATTCTTTCCTGTGACATTCAAACCACATGTCCATACTATCAGAACTGTGATCTTGCGACACTATCAGAAGCGACTCTCTAATCTCCGAACTACGCACTCTATCGAGTTACTCCAAAAACTCTTTGAAGGAAGCCCATTTCAGTCGCTTGTATTTGTGATCGCATTATTTCAGTTATTACCCATCTCTTTTAGTTAACGCTTATGACACATGATTGTGATGTACTTACTCTAAGATCTGGGACATACATAGCAGATCTGGGACATACATAGAGAGAAACTAGATAACATTTGTTGAAGTTTAAAGAAACATTTATTAATTAAGTGCTTCTTTGAAATTCAACAAATGTTGCCTAGTTCTTCCTCATATCCTGTTTATTACTCCGTGGAATACTCCTTGAAAAATATATACCATACTGGGTGTCTCATTTTGTATTATCGTGATATTTATGTTCCAAAACTCAATTGACCACGTTGAACACAACTAACTGGTGAGTTATTTCATCCCTTTTGTTACGCACATCTACTTTACAAAGAGGTCAAGTTGCCTAAAAACAAACGGATACTTCTATGTTATCTCTATCTCTTTCTCACACGCACATATGTATGTTATATTGAAGCAAATAACTTTGTGTCTACTCTGGGATTTTTACATAACCTTAACTATTGAGTACGCTGAGATGCAACTGATACTAGAAGGGAAACTTCTTATATATATATCATATATATCAAATTGTGTACTAAGCAGCTGAAGTTTATATAAGTTCATAACTGTAAACAAAATATACAGGTTTTTACTAGAGTTTCGAGAAACGCCTATGTAAATGCTTATTATCTATATGTGTTTACATATGTCTTGTTTTTTAAATTATTGCTCTATAGTTTGAAAGGGATGAACATCTGGACCTGAGGTTTGATTTTTGTTGAGACCCTATCAGAAGATATGTACATACTTCATAATTCACAGATACACAACTAAAAGCGTTATAGACACTCATCAAATATGGCCATAAGAGAAATGACTTGTCAACTTGCATAACTTTAGTGTTTCCTTTTGTAGCCAAATCAAATGCACATTGAATTATGCACTAAACAACTGAAGTGTACTATAAATCCATATTCAGCTTTGGTTAAAACAAACACACTTGTACATATTTCACTAGTAAAGAAATACTTACTTGAGTCCCAAACTGCCACATATCACTTTAGCGTCAATTTTTGTAATATCTGAATGACAAACACTAGTCCATTTACCATTATAATAGACTTTAACTAATCCCAAAGGTCCCAGTTCGATATCACCATTGTCTGAAGAAAAAAAAGATAATATGTATACTTATTTCTTTACACAAATATGCATATATATATATATATATATATATATACTAGCTGAGCTACCCGGTGATACCCGGGTATTTTATGAAAGTTACAATATATTTGGCACACATTACAAAATATTTGACCATTCAAATATGATTGCTGAATTTTAACCAAAGTAGGAATTATAGCAGAATATTTATTGCCGTTTGGTCAAAGTAAATCATCTACATAAAAATATGAGTTTTTTCCAGTGGTGATTTTTTGAATACTGCTCCCTATTACAGTCAGCATATATAATGCTTTACTCATAGATGAATCATTAGGTATGTTGTCAGTGAAAAGAGCATGACCAAAAAAATACATTTAGATTTTTTTTATTTATCCTTTTCTTTCTTTTTTTTTCTTTTTTTTGCTTAATCTAAACCTCTGAAATTCAAACAACATGTAAAGACTATTTTAAAAACTATAAATAAAATAAGAAAATAAATTTAGCATTGTTTTATGATTGAATGAAGCATTTACTTACTCATTTCTGTAATTCGGGGAAAGTGTATTTAAATTTGTACACTGTAGCTTTCACTAATCTTTGCCTCTATGGCAGTAGGATCTTGTTTGAGGGAGATTTGTTTTCTATTTCTATTAGCTATACCAACAGTTATAGTGGCTCACATGACATATTTAGATACATACACACACATGTATGTGTATAAGACAGTTGTTTGTGATTTGAAATAGATTTTGTTATCGAGTTATCACATAGAACCATTCCTTTTTGTTTCATACATATATACATACCTGAGAAAGTAAGGTGGGATTTGAAGGAAATTTGTTTGCTATTTCTACCCAACAAAGTCCTCACTTATACTACTTTATATAGCAGAGGTACCCTGGAATGCCTGCATATTCTTCCAAAGTAACACCATGCAGTAAATTTGTGGCTTCAGAATTCCTTGCAAACTACTAAGGAATTAGGATCTGTGTGTATTGTCATTGAATGAGGAATTACGGCATTGCTCATTCCAAAGCCTCTGGATAAACAACATTCTTGGTTTTGCCCTGTGGTGCCCCAATGAAGAGACAATCAGGGTTCCCAACCCTTGTTGTGCCAACATAGAGTTGACCATGTGAAAAGACAGGATCTGCCAGATTCAACCCAATGACTTTCAATGATTGCCCTTGAGATTTATTAATAGCCATAGCAAAACTGAGCCTGATCGGAAATTGAAGTCTTTGAAATTCAAATGGCAAATCAGTTGGCTTCAGAGGTATTCTGGGAATGAAACAATTGTCACCAACAAATTTTTCTGACATGATTGCAGCTTCTAGAACATTGGACATCATATTTTTGATGATGAGTCTTGTGCCATTACAAAGTGTTAGAGGATCCAGATTGTGAAGTAGCATAACCGAGGTTCCAAGTTTCAGTATCAGGTTGTGTGGAGGAATTCCCGCTTGTTCAAGACTGTTCAAAAATTCAGTTGGATAGTTTGCAACCTGGTATTGAGAAGTGATTGTGTCAACTGATTTGTAGCATATTTTCACTCCCGGTAACATCTCCAGCAGCCTTCTGTTGATTTCTTTCACAGCAACATTTTTAGGTGCTAAGATTGCTCGTTCACAGAGCAATTTTGTATCACATTGCCTGGTCTGAATGTTTAGAAACACTCTGGCAATTAGTTCTTGTTCTGTGTCAATGATATGGCCAAATGACAACTGAATATGATCATTGGAGTCCTTTTCAAGAAGTCCATTTCCCAATTTAAGTAGTTCGATGGCAAACTCACTGACACCTTCGTCACTAGTTAAGTGCACTCGCATGTTGATTGTAAGGCTCAGCAGCTGAAAGTGGGGCCAGAGATAGGATGTTTTCAGACAGGCATTGGCATAATCAGCTCGAGTCCCTCGAATAATTACAGGCAGAGTTTGTCTGAAATCACCAGCAAGAACCATTGTCACTCCTCCCATTATGCAACTATTTTCTCTCAGATCCCTTATCATCCGGTCCAAAGCTTCAATTGCTCCTTTATGGCTCATAGTAGCTTCATCCCAAATTATCATCTTGCATGCTTGCAGAAGCTTGCCCTTGGGTGAGTTCTTCTTGATGTTGCAAAAAGATTGTTCATGCCGTGTGAGATGTATGGGCAGCTTAAATATGGAATGTGCAGTTCTTCCTCCATCCAGAAGTGTTGCTGCAATGCCACTTGAAGCCACAGCAAGGGCAATATGTTGCTTTTGGCGAACTTTTGCAAGCAGGAGGTTTATGAGGAATGTCTTGCCAGTGCCAGCAGGAGCATCGATGAAGAAAAGTCCTCCCCTGTCATTTTGAACGTTTTCGATGATGTGGTAGGCGTATTTCTGATCATCCATCAATCGAGGTTCATTTTCATCCACAAACTTACACAATGCTTGAATATCGTAGTTTGTCTCCTGAAAAATGTCTTGTGCTACCTCCATTTCTTCATCTCGCTCTAGCATTCCGCAGTTAGCTATTCATTGCCTGAACTCGATGGGACAGGTCACAGACAGCTTGATTGTAAATCCTGGGGGTGTATTCCATATAAATATTGCCATGATGTCTTCGGGCTAGGGGTAGATAGTCGTCCGACATATTGTTTTTGTACTCCTGCCAGAGTAGATGAGCTTCATCAATTCCACATGCTGTGAGCATAATAGCAAAAAATTGTCTTATTTAACTGGCTACTTGAGTGATTGCTGCTTCTTCTAGGCTCTTCTTCCAGTGTCCATTGTCATGCAGGAGTCCATGCTGTTTACATGATTCTTGGTATATTGCGCACTCCCTTCCTCTGAAGCACCTAAGATCCTCAAATGACGTTAGTCCTCGAACAGTATGCAGAAGTATCCATAAATAAAAACATTCTCTGTTGTTGGGATGGACATTGTAAACACACCCAATAGCATCACTTGACTTGACTTCATGTCCTTCCACTAATTGACCCTTCTTTCTTCGATTCCAGGTCTTGCAATTGGTCCAGGTGTAGTATGTCGGGACTTCAGCATATAGGAGGGATCGAGCAAATTCATCATTCTGGCAGAGTTTAAAGAAAGCAGTTAGTGTAGTGTCATGTGATGCTTGTGCCAACTGATGACCAGTGATCTCAGTGAAGTACAGTCTCTGTCCATTTTCCAGATGGACTGCGAGGTTGACCACTGTTGGGTGGTATTGGTGGATATCAAATCCAAAGATTCGCCAGATAGCTTCATTGCTGGAGATGTATCGACCTGTTTGATACCGTTTGACCTCATCCAGCCCACCATTATTGAGTTCTTTGTCAGTAATAAAGGTAGCCATGTCACTGCCCTTATTGATATATTTTGTGACATATAGGATTGCCTTGACGGAGCTGCAATACTCAACATTTATATAAGCTTTTAAAAGTTTACACAACAATTTGTTGTGTGGGACGACCCACTGATTGTTTATGGTCAGCTCCTCTCCTCGAACTGTTAGGCTTGCAGTATTGCCTCCATGTTCTGGTCTACGCCCACGATAAAGGGGGTATCCATTATTGTCGGTCCGAGTTTCCCGAATAAAAGCTCTAGGATAATGTTTGCTGCATTTTTTATCTTTCATGCAGGGAGAGGCTGGATTGATGACTCCACATGGACCATGAATGAGTTTGGACTTGATGGTTTCAAAGAGCTCTGGATCACCACCTTTATCAGGCAACTCTGCTGAAATGATCTTATCAACATCATCTAGTCTTATCTTCTCCTTGCATCAGATTAGTGTTTGAGAGTGAGGAAGACCTCTCGTCTGCCACTCAATAGTGGTTATCCAAGCACTAAGCTCACCGAAGATTCTTCCTTCTTTTAGGAGCCAGATGAGTTTTTTTTGCTTTTCATGGAAAACCCGAGCAATGAGGTCATGTCGATCCTTTGGTTTTTGAGTTTGAAATAATTCACTTGATATTTCTGACCAGTTTGAATTGCATGTAAATGTAACGAAGAGATCTGGCCGACCAAATTTTCTGACATAGGCCATTGCATCTTGCGTGCATTCATGCATGTAATGTGGTCGTCTCGTGAAGCTTGGTGGTAGTATGACTGGCTGGCCAATATTTCTTGGGTCAACATCAGAATTGATGGCATCTCTAAGGTGGATGTAGTTATCTGCCCTCAATTTAGTTTGATTCCTTCGCAGAAAACCCAATCTTTCTGTTTCAATTTTGGCATACATGTCCACCATGAACTGGCTGGTTACTTCTTTGAATCGCAGAACTTGGTTGAAGTGGTCACGTACCATGAAATGATAAGCATAGAATTCTTTGCAGCTGATTGATCGGCCAGTTTCTTGTCCCGTTCCTGGGCTGTTCTGCCGTAGCTGAAAATGATATCCATATTGACCATTCCAAAAGATGAGCAGGTATTGGAGTGAAACATAGGCTCTATGAGTTTCACAAATTCGCTCCAAATGTCCACTTCGTTTTTGCAAAACAATGTCACGTCGTTCATGCTGTCCATAAACCATTATAATTGCAGCTTCATCAGTGACAGGTGCATTGAATCTGCATTCATGTTCTGAAGCTGGGTGTTTGTCTGCCCTAATGATTATTTTACGATCTCTGGTGTTGTTCATATGCTCCAGTGCATATTTAAATACACTGACGTACATGTGATGTTGGTGAAGCATTTCTTGTAACCTTATGACTGTGTAGATCTGCAATCCACCATGGACATTAGTACATCTTTGTTGTGCCTGTGTTTCATTTCCACCCATGAAGTAAACCTGCACAAATTTGTGAGGCTCCTGTGAAAGGGGCAGAAGGCCACCCATTAAGTGGTAACACTGTCCCTGAATTTTATAAGTTGTACAGAATCTAAAGTCAGTCACATTCCTGTCAGCCCCAAAAGATGTCATTTGAAAGGCAGAATTATATTTTATGATGTATTTATTGAAGTGTCGTGCTTCTGGTGTATGCTGAAGGAGCAGATTCTTCAGAAATTCAGGAGGTTCTTGTATTGTTTTAAGGCTCACTTTGCCTTTTGAGCAGCATATACTTGGTGTTTCTGCTGCCCACTTCTTGGCACCACAATTCTAGCAGCATTTGTTCATTTTCACAATGTTAATTTGTAGATTACTGCTCTAGTCCTTTTGGGGGACATAAGAAAATGCGCCCATCAGCCAGTTCCTTTTACTTGTGGCTTGTTCTCCTGCTCGGGCAGTAGAACGATGTGCTTGATTAACATTTCGTCTGATTTGCTGCTGTTCCTTAATTTGTTTTTTTTTTGTGTAGCAGCAGTCCTTTGTTCCCTTTCATCCAAATGGTGTGCTCGAGCTAAAGCTGTTTGGGCTCTGTTAGCAGCTAGACGGGCATGCCGAACTTCTTCACTTTCTTCAGATCGCTGTGTTTTCTTTCTCTTAGCCTCTGAAGAGGACCTTCCATATAATGATCTGGAACGTTTTCTAGGCATTTGAAGTGATATTATTACACACCACACGATAAAATAAAGTACCAGTAATGCACTGGAAAAATTGCTGGCCTTGTGCGAAAAGTAGAAACAATTATTACACACCACGCTCTTTCTGAAATAGAAACAACTATAGAATGTATTGTTCACTCAGTAAAGTTGTTTTAAATGATCTCTTTATATGAATGTATATTAGGTGTAATTAATTTTAGACATATGTAGAAAATATTGGGATTTCAGATTGTATTCTGAAATTATCATTTTTTTTATCCAACTCCGCCCCCCAAAACGACAAACACTACAAAAAATGTTAATTCAAATAACAGTGGAAAATAATATATTCAAATAATATCTTTTTAAAATACCGTTTTTCTTTTGTCTGTTAAATACATACATATATACAACTTCTATAAAAGCATCTGTGATTTCTTTAGACGTATGTAGAAAATAAGCTTTGATGGTAACATATATCGTCTGCTAAAGAACGCTCCCCCCCCCCCCCCCATAACACACACATGTGTGTGTAAATATATATATAAATGCAGAAACACGTTAGGTAAAGAATCCCTCTAATCACCCTCGCTCTCTCCTGCCTCTTTACTTTTTTTGCTCTCTCCCATCTTTTCTCTTTTCTTATTGTCTTTCTCTCCCCATCCGCCTCACTCCTTTTCTCTTTCTCATCTCCTCTCTTTCTTTCTCTCTCTCATACTCTAAAGAATAGCGAATAAAACATAAATAAAAGATAAATAATATTGGGAGAGTTAAGAAGTGTGTAAAGATAATAAATAAATAAAAGTTAATGAACGCTGGCTACTTTCCTTCTCTCTCTCCCATCCCATTACTCTCTCTCTCTTTTTCTCTCTCACATTAGAATAGAGAACAAAAAATAAAGAAAAGATAAATAACGTTAAGGAAGCGGGAGAGTTAAAACGTGTGTACAAATAATAAAGAAATACAAGTTAACAACGCTTGAAGCCTTCCTTCTCTCTCTTTCATCGTCTTTCTCTCTCACCCCCTTACTCTCTTTCCTTCTCTCTCACATCCCCTTACTCTCTCTCTCTCTCCCATCTCCCACTCTCTCTCTTTCTCTCTCATTCCTTACTCTCTCTCTCTCCCATCCACTCACTCTGTCTCTCTTTCTCTCTCATCCCCTTACTCTCTCTCCCATCTCCCACTCTCTATCTTTCTCTCTCATCCCTTACTCTCTCTCTTTCTCTCTCCCACCCCTCACTCTCTTATCTACAGACTGGATAACATAAACAAACAAAATGGATGATCTCTTTTGAATTTCATTAGAAAATAAGATA
This sequence comes from Eledone cirrhosa, assembly GCA_964016885.1. Classification (NCBI taxonomy): domain Eukaryota; kingdom Metazoa; phylum Mollusca; class Cephalopoda; order Octopoda; family Eledonidae; genus Eledone; species Eledone cirrhosa. The sequence goes on along the minus strand of OZ024743.1, from coordinate 370,352,931 downwards.
AATTGAATTTAAATGAATTTCTTGTTTTGCAAAGTAAAACATTTTCGACCGTAACCTGTCCGAGTTTATAGTGAATATGTACAGGTAATTCTGAGGAGTTTGGTCCGGTAGTTTGCTAGTTTTAGGCGGACACACAGAATCGTAAACTTGCATTTTCACACTCACACACACGCATTATACGTACATACATATATGTGTACAGACGTACAGTAGTATGTATATATACACATACATGCACACATATATATATATGTACGTACATATATACATGTGTGCATGTATGTATATATACATACTACTGTACGTCTGTACACATATATGTATGTACGTATACATACTTATATTTAGGTATCAGCCCTACTAAGAGTGAGAAATGAAATTTCGTTTCATTCTTTTCCATTAATCTCTCTCTCTCTCTCTCTCTCTCTCTCTCTCTCTCTCTCTCTCTCTCTCTCTCTCTCTCTCTCTCTCTCTCTCTATATATATATATATATATATATATATATATATATATATATATATAATATAAGATCAAAAGATGGTTAAAAGAGTTCCAAGTATTTTATTATGCGCATTTCAAAAACAAATATCATCATGGGATGATATCTGCGTTCTCATCAGATAAAATAGGGATACATGATATGAAGCTTAAAAAACACTTGTGAATAGTGAAGATTTAAATCAACATATGAAAAATAATTTAAGATTGATGTATGAGATTGGGAAAAAGTGAGGGGGCTTGGAAAAGGTAAGGAAGAGGAGGAGATGAGAGTAAAGAATGGTGGGGGAGGAGTATAAGAAGGAAGGATGAAAGAGGAGGAGAGATGGGTGATAGAGAGAGATAGCCTTTACAACTGAGAAAAATATATATTGTCTCACATAGAGAAGTTAAAAAGCCGTTGGAAGATAATAGATAATTTAAAAGAATTTGAAATTGAAAGTTAATGAGGTTTATGCATGAAAAGAAAAAGGAATTAAGAATAATATTAAATTAAGGTTTGTATATTGAAGGGTTTAATAATATGTGCGAGGAAAAGAAATTATTAATATGTATTATTAAAATAAAAATATTAATGTTATTAAGGATATAATGTGAAAAGAAGGAGAAGAATGAATGAGTTATGAATTTAGAGGAATTAGTTAGGGTTTAAATTTGTTTTTATGTAATGTAATATGTATAGGTAATATGTGTACGTAAATAGTTTGTTTAAAAATGAGCGCAGAAGGCAAAGAAGAAAATAATGTTTAAGGAAGAAAATATCTAACATCAAAAAATATATATGTTTACGAAATATTTTCTAATGGTAATAATATAATATATTAAAAGAAATTAGTTAGGGTTTAAGTTTGTTTTTATGTATTGTAATATGTAAAAGTCAAACGAGCATGAAAGGATGAGATAAGAGAAATTTAAGGAAGAAAAATCTAACGTAAAAAAAAATGTTTATGTTTACGAAGGACTATTAAAGGTATAATGTATTAACAAAAAAATAATAATAATTTTTATGGCCAATGATATGAGGAAAGATGGAAGAATGGATAATGTTGTGATGAGTAATAATAAGAATTGAGAAGTAGTTAGGAAGAAAAAGTACAGGTTAGAAATTAAAAAGAAAAGAGAAAGAAAGGAAAGTGATAAAGAGGAATGATATAAAATGAGTAACTTGTATTATATAATATATAATAAATAATATTGAAATAAGGTAGAAAGATGGGTTTATTTTTAAAAGATATATAAGCCTTTAAGAAAAAGGATTTTAAACTAGTAAGGTATTAGATATTAGCTGTATACTTTATGGAATGTTCTATGGAATTTATGCAAGCAGAGAGAAAATAAATCCGTGCGTCTATTTATTATAGAATTGAAATTAGATATAATGGTAAATTTCTCAGCTAGGCAAAGATTACATGTTCTGGATAGGGAGGCATTCAAGTAGGGAGAGGCAGAACAAATTTTTCTCCAAGAGATGTTATAGTTAATATTTTTGTCTTTCAAGGACCATATGAGTTCTGAGAGTGTCGTGTTACTTCTTTTAAGTTGGTATTTAAAAGACGAATTGTGATTATAAAATCTAGCTTTGAAGGAGGTGGAAGTGGAACCGAAATAGGTAAAGGAATTGGTATCAGTTATAACCTTACATTCATAGACTAAGTTTTTATCAAGACAATAGTTATTAAGAGGACATTTAGTTCTAACAGAGCAATTACAATTACGATTAGAGAAATTAATTAGAGTTATTAACAAGTGACCTAGTGTTATTTATAGGAGGAATTGGATTGGAGAAGTTATTTACGATAGGAATAATAGTTTCCTGATTTAGATTGGTATTATGAACATTCCACGAAGTTACGTTTGACGTCGTATTTGAGTTTACAGAATCTAGCCTAGAGTTAACAATGACGTCGGGAATACTACTGCTATTATTATGACGCTCAGTGTTGGAAGGATGTGATTTAATATTTAATATTTTATTGTTGTGTTTAGAGATAATGTTAGAGATGTTGGAAGAGGTGGAATAAGAAAATTTTATTGTATGTTTGTTAAAGATTTTACTATAGATATGTGAGGGAGGGAAGCATTTATCTAAGGCCCTAAAGAATAGTTTAGGAATATTATTATTAATAGAAATAGAGAAAGGAGCATTATACCAGATTATATTTTTGTATCTAGGTCTTTTATTTAAGTTATTGGATTTATCATAATTAATTATTTTACTGTAAGACCTTCTAGGATTGGTTTCTTTACTGTATTAAATTTTATCAGGATAACCGGCTTTAGAAAGCGCATTATTATAGTAATTGGCGTTAGCATCGAAGATATTTTTTATTAGAGGATAGGTTTGATATTCTTTTTCCAATATTACTGACTATAGTATTTTTAATGTTAGTGGGGTGGTTAGATTTAAAATAAAAATAATTTAGATTCTCATTGTTTTATGGTAAGGGTCAAGATTAAGGGATATATCCAAGAAGTTAGCTAGTTTGACGTTGTTATCAAATTCAATTTTAAGGTTATGTTGCTTAAAGAGATCACGTATATTGTTCTTAATAATATTAAGGTTAACTAAATTGCAATTTAAGATAGTAAAAAGTCCATCGTCACGATAAATTCCACCGCGAAGTTGAGGAATTTTCCGATTTAAAGAATTCAAAAAAAAAATAAATACCAATCAAATTAGTCAATTGCAATGAATCGGAAGCACCCATTGTGATATCAAAGTTGTTGGAAGTATCAGCTCTAGTCCAGTATTCATTGTTGAAGTCTAAGATGGTTTTTCTTGCGGTGAGAATGATATGAAGTTCATCTGTGGTGATGTCAGAATATTTAAATGCGAAAGATAGAGCATTGTTGAGAAGTGAAGGCGAAATAGAAGAATAGTATCTGGCAATATGAAATTGAATAAATTTTTGTTTGTTTTTCTTATTCAGCCAATTACTTCAGATGTACCAAACCATAAATTTAAGTTAGAAATAGAGCAATTAGAACGAACCTGTGGGATAATTCTATCCAAGATGGCTTTACTAACAACCCCCATAACTGATTTAGAGGGGGCAATTAGTCTAACAGGTAGTTCCGTTCGAAAATTACTTTTATGATCCTTGAGATTTATCCTCGGAGTTCTTGGGAGGAATGGTTCGGTCTTTTTTTCAATACCAAGTTTTAACATAATCTCAGAATCTTCAAAGTTTATAGATTCCAAATTGTCATGGTTAGTTTTACGATAGTTCTTGCTTAGTTCCTTAAGGATAAGGTTATTATAGTTATCCGTAGATACACCATATAAATTATTAGTTTTTTCGGAGTGGACTAAGACATTTTTAGAGGAATTAAGGTTTAAAATCGTATTCCTGAGATTTACAAGGTGCTCTTGTCATCTGTAAGGGTTTCTCTTGAATTTAAGACTTCTTATAATATTAGTTAATTCTTCCTCGAACTGCACTAGATTTTTGATGGAAGGAGGATTTCTTCTAGAGTTAAATAAATGATCAAGAAAGTTATGTTCCTTAGTATAGAAATTTTCTTTTTGGCGCTGGTCGGGGAAAAAGCTATCCATCTAAGCCTTCTCATAAAGGAGTCAGTTTTTTCAATCAGAAGTTTAGTGAATTCAAATTTACCAGGTATAGGAATGTCCTTAGTTGAAGTGGTTATGTTGAAATAATCCATGTTGTAGAAGAAAAATTAAAGACCATCAAAAGGTATCCGATATGACGGTTAGCGCTCAAACAGTTAAGGAGCTAGTTAATGTAGGAGGTGAGCTTTATTGTAGTACAATAAAACAATGCAAATATCGGATCTTTTGATCTTATATTATTTATACTCCAGTCCTACAAACTGTAGAGTGCTACTTATCCGATATTTGCATTGCTTTATTGTGCTACAATAAAACTCACCTCCTACATTATATATATATATATATATATATATATATATATATATATATATATATATATATATATATATATATATATATATATATATATATTTATATATATATGTATGTAGGAATGTATGTTCTTCTGGTTTAATTTCGCAAATTTTTACCAATAGTGAGAGTCGGTTTCTAACATAGACACAAGGTATGTATGTATGTATGTATGTATGTATGTATGTATGTATGTATGTATGTATGTATGTATGTATGTATGTCTTCTTTATGCCTGCGAGACCTGGGTCACATATCGACACCACCTCAAGCAATTGGAGCGTTTCCATCAGATGTGTCTCAGACGGATCCATGGCGTTCACTGGAGGGACCACATCAGTGATGTCGCGATTTTGGAAAGCTCTATGTGTGACAGTATAGAAGCTCTTGTGCTTAAGCAACGACTCCGTTGGAGTGGTCACCTTGCCAGGATGAAGGATTCTAGAATACCAAAACAACTCTTTTATGGAGAGTTGGTTAAAGGAAAACGACCGCCACATAAACCAAAAAAGAGGTATAAGGATTCCTTGAAAGCCTCTCTGAAAGACGCTAACATCTCTGCTGATACATGGGAAAATATTGCTGCTGATCGTAATAAATGGAGAAAGACTGTTTATGAGGGAAAAGTTGCCTTTGAGGCATCTCGAATCGCATACGAGAAAGTAAAGCGGGATGTGAGGAAGGGCATTGCTGTGGCACTTCCAGACGGCGAGGGTCCTCCTATGGTGCTGACATGCAGCGTCTGTGCGAGACTCTGCCTAAGCAAAGCTGGACTCAAAAGTCATCTTCGCAGTCATAAAGTAAGACCAGTGGTTGACTATCAGGCTGCTGTTGGAGATGCTACTCATCATGCTTGCCAAACATGCGGTAGAGAATGTAAATCAGCAGGAGGGCTCAAGCGACATGCAAAAGTACACGAACTCCAACCACAGCCGACTATTCCCAGTGAATGTTTTGGTTGCCGACTCTGTGCAAGACATTTTAGATCATTGGCTGGGCTAAAAAGCCACATTCGATCGCAGCGCTGTTAGTTGCTATCGTGTGTGTGTGTGTGTGTGTGTGTGTGTGTCTATAGATATGTTTATGTGTGCGTGTATGTGTATATGTATATGTATATGTATATTATTATTGTTGTTGTCGTTATTATTATTGTTGTTATTATTATTATTATTAATGTATACGTGTGTGTGTATATATATGTGTGTATATATGTATGTGTATATGTGTATATATATATATATATGTATATATATATATATTTATTAATTAATTTTATTTTTATTTTCCCTCGTGCAATGGCGATACTCGATAACAAGGGGGCAGCCATCATGTATCTATGTATGTATGTATGTATGTATGTATGTATGTATGTATGTATGTATGTATGTATGTATGTATGTATGTATGTATGTATGTATTGAAGGCGTGTGGCAGACTGGTTCGGGAATTAGATACGCAATTGTGAGGTTCTGAGTTCGAATCCCAGACCGGGCGATGCGTTATGTCCTTGAGCAAGACACTTTATTTCACGTTGCTCCTTCTACCTGGAGTTGTGACCGATAGATAGTATTAGCAATTGGAAAGACCAACGGAAACATTGTTTCCTTGGTCCGATTTGACGAAAGTCGATCGTTCCTATATATATATATATATATATAGTTGGTATTTGTGTTTATCAAATATATTAATTTATATTAACTAGTATTACACGGCTCGGAAATACTTCTTTCTTTGAGCTATTACATTGTAAACGACTGCCTGAGGTTTGAACTCATTATTAATAGTATACTGCTCCTTACGTAGAGCTAAATTTAGCCCCATATAAACGGCTGTTATTTCTAGCAGCACGAGTATGGGGCAGCTAGACACTGGATAACCGTATGTGATAAACGATGTGCGTTAAACAGTCTTTTTAAATATTTTGAAGTGGAACATACCAATTTTTCTGTGCTTGCTGAGGAGATATAAATGCGGTATTTTTTCCACTTTTTTCATTTTTCGAAACATATTTGGATTTTAAGGTTTAAACCTGTCTACGGAACAGGTTTGATTTTGAAATTTACATTTGTCCAAGCACCACGGCCATTTGCCAAAATGCTTTGTTTTTATTGATTTATTATTTTAAATCGAGACAGGCAAACTGTAGTATTATAATTAATATTTTTCGAGCTAGCTAACTTTAGTCGTTTACAATACAAACACGGATATGTTGGTATTTGTGTTTATCAAATATATTAATTTATATTAACTAATATATATAAGTATATATATATATATATATATATATATATACAACAACAACAACTGCATATACAGCAATAACACTAACCATGTTAGGGCTGTGCACGGTAGTGGGGTGGCTGGTGCGGCCATGTGCGAGAACCCCCCGACCGTCATCAAGCAATCACACAACTGGAACAAGAACAAGAATATGAAGACGTCGCATCTCAGAGTTGCCGCACTTAATGTTGGCATTCTAACAGGTAGATCTGGTGAGATAGCAGAGATGCTGGAGAGAAGGCATGTGGATGTGTGCTGTGTGCAAGAGATGATATGGAGAGGTGCCTCTGCAAGACTAATCCCAGGCAAACATCTTACTTATAAACTTTTCTGGGTGGGTAAAGATGATGGGTTAGGTGGGTGGGCATTTTACTGGCTGAGAGATGGATCGATAAGACAATAGAGATAGTTAGAGTTAGTAATAGAATAATTAAGCTTAGATTAGTTGTAGGCAAGAGATTACTGACAATCATCTCTGCCTATGCTCCCCAGGCAGGCCTAGGTAAAGAAGAGAAAGACTGTTTTTACGAGCAACTTTTACAGACAGCCACAATGACATCGTTATGCTAGCAGGGGACTTCAATGGACATGTTGGACATCTCCAGGATGGATAAACTGGGTTACATGGTGGGCGCGGTTATGGCTCAAGAAATGAAGAAGGAGTGAGGCTTCTTGAATTTTTTGATACAAGTGCACTAACCATTTGCAACACTAACTTCCAGAAACCTACCAACCGCCTAATAACCTACAAATCAGGCGAGCACATATGCCATATTGACTTCCTGATAGTTAGACAGCGAGACAGACTGATGGTGTCAAATGCTAAAGAATACCCCGGGGAAGAATGTACCCCACAGCATAGGTTAGTCGTTAGTGACATCTCATTAGCAAGAGACAGAATGAGACATACAGGAATGCGTGGAAAAGAAAGGTCTGGAAGTTAAAAGACCTTTCACTAAAATATAAATTTAGGAAAGCCCTTCAAGATGTGTATGACGAAAAAGAAGACGATTTAGAGTCATATGACATGGATGATAACTGGAATTTCTTATGTGACAACATACTGCAGGCTACTGAAGAAACTTGTGGCTGGAGCAGAGCTCCAACCAGACAGAGAGTGACCTGGTGGTGGAACAGCACGGTAGACAGGGCCTTTAGAGACAGAAGACTAACATGGAACGCTTGGAAAAAAATGGTGGGAGTAGAGATCATACACAACCGCTAAGAGAGGAGCTAGACGTCAGGTGTACTTAGCACGCAGGGAGGCTGAGAGTAGGAGGTTTGCCAATGTTCTGCGACGGGAAGATTAGAGACGTGCAGTGTTCCGCATTGCAAGGCGATGTGTCAATGCAAATCAGGATGTTGTTGGAGATAAGTGTGTCCGGAATGATGCCGGTGTACTTAGTGTCACGAATGATCCAAAAAAAGGAGGCCTGGAAATGTCATTATGAGAGACTGATGTACGTGGAGAAGGAATGGGAGAGAGAGAAATTACCCCCAGTAGACCCGACAGAGGGACCAGCTATTGAGATTGACGAATATAGGGTCCAAGAGGCAATTAAGGAAATAAAAAATGATAAGGCTTCTGGACCGTCGGGGATCGTTGCTGAGATGCTGAAGGCATCAGGAGAAGTAGGCACTAAACTGGTTGCACGCATCATTAATCAAGCTATATATGGTGGTGCCATACCCAAATACTGGTGCAGCAGTATTCATAAATGCTACAAAGGTAAAGGGGATGCTCTGGAGAGGAGCAATTATAGAAGCATAAAGCTGATGGATCAGGTTATGAAAGTGGCAGAGAGAATATTAGCGCAGCTGATTAGAGAAGGGGTCAAACTAGATGAGATGCAGTTTGGTTTAGTGCCTGGGAAAAGTACAACAGATGCCCTCTTCTTAGTGAGACAACTACAAGAGAGGTTCTTAGAGAAGAATAAGCCACTACACTTAGCTTGTGTTGACCTAGAGAAGGCCTTTGATAGGGTACCCAAATCTGTCATCTGGTGGTCCCTAAGAAAACTAGGTATAGAGGAATGGCTTGTGAGGACAGTGCAAGCTTTGTACAGAGATGCTGTCAGTAAAGTGAGAGTAAGAATGGAGTTTAGTGACGAATTCCAGATACAAGTAGGAACTTATCAGGGTTCGGTCCTCAGCCTAGTCATGTTCATCATAGTCCTCCAAGTCATAACAGAGGAGTTTAAGACTGGCTGCCCATGGGAACCTCTCTATGCTGATGATCTGGTTCTTATAGCACACTCAGTAGAGGCGCTAGAGAATAAATTCTGGCTATGAAAACAGCACTTGGAATCAAGAGGACTGAGAGTGAAAATAGCTAAGACAAAAGTGTTGATAAGTAGAAGAGAGGACAAAACTCTGATTCCATCAGGGAAATAGCCATATTCGATATGTAGAAAAGGAACTGGCATAAATTCTATAAAATGTACGCAATGCAGATCTTGAGTACACAAGAGATGTAGTGGGATAACAGGCAAACTAACAGGTAGGGAAAACTATTTATGCAGTAGATGTACAGGGAAAGTTGTGAGTAGTAATCGCAGTGATAGACACATTTTTCAAAGCAGGTGGGTTCTACAGAAGTGGTTGATAGCTTCCAGTACCTAGGTGATCAGATTAGCATGGGAGGGGTGTGTGTTCCGAAGCCATAGTATCTAGAATAAGGACGGGTTGGAAGAAGTTTAGGGAGCTGCTTCCTCTGTTGACAAAGAAGGGTTTCTCCCTGCGTACGAAAGGCTGGTTATATGATGCCTGTGTGACATGCGCGATGCTGCATGGTAGTGAAACATGGGCAGCAACTGCAGAGGATATGCGATGGCTGGAGAGAAATGAAGCAAGCATGCTCCGTTGGATGTGCAATGCCAATGTGCGTGAACGACCAAGCATAGATGAGTTTAGAGAGAAACTGGGAATAAGAGGGATAAGTTGTGGTCTGCAGGAGAGAAGACTGAGATGGTATGGACATATGATATGCATGGAGGATGACCGCTGGTTAAAGAAGTGCCAAGAAATGCCAGTAGAAGGAAGACGCAGTAGAGGAAGACCACGAAAAACATGGGCGGAGTTGGTGAAAGCAGACGTCAGATCGCTGAAACTCACGGAGAAGATGACGAAGGACCGTGACAAGTAGAGAAATGCTGTGCTGAATAGGACCCGTCCCACCCTTGCAAGCAGGGAAAAGCGGACGTAAAATGATGATAATGATGATATATATAAATATCTATATATATGTAATAATGATTTAAACACATATTCAAATGTATATGTGTGATGTACACCTTAACACTTGGTACGAAAGCGTCAAGAAACACTCAATTTTGAGGGGTTTCTTGATAAGCATTATCAACCTTACAATGATGATGCACTTCTAAAGTACATATTGCTGCACACGAATTCGGCAAAAAATTCAGTTGGGACTTTGAAGAAAAATTAGGTATATTTTGGTCCATTTTTTCATTGTATTTTTAATTTGATATATATATATATATATATATATATATATGTGTGTGTGTGTAGCGACGTGGTTAGTGGGTCTGGTAACTACTTCTGAGCGGATCCGAGAATAGCCCTTAAAAGGACTGTTGTCACATACGGTAAGGATGAACAGACGGAAGCACAAACTGAAAGGACGAGCAAGGCGAGAGATGTAGTTTCGGTCAGCTATTTATTTTCATACATGAAGCGACGATACAGAGGTACGTGGCAGAGGAGAGGAACAACGATACGCGAGCTGACTCTGCCAAAGGTCGACTGGCGAAAGTGTTTGGAATCACTCTATTTATACAAAAATAATCGTTTGATGTTTAATCGCTGCATAGGCGTTTTATTTTAGTGGCTTTAAGGGTTGTATGTTTCACGGTGAGGTAGCTAGCTAAGCAGATAGATAAAGTTGTTGTTTATTTCACAGATGTTATTTCCGGTGGCTGTACACACATATATATATATATATATATAATCAAAGGGATATTTAATTTGTTGGTAATTCAACAAATATATTTATAACAGATTCGAAGCACTCGACAAGTTTTCTGGAGTATAATATCAATGATATTAATAAATGAAAACTATATTTATAAAACCATATTTATTCTATTATATATATTTCAAGGGTACCAAAACTTTGGTACTTCTCATCAGATAAAATACAAAGTCTGTTTTATAAATAGTGACATACCCAGGAATCAGACCTTAACGGTTCAAGTTCCGTTTGGATAGTGAAAGGAAAGAGGGAAAAGGGGAAGAAAGGAAAAAAACAAATATTTCAAATTATTTTGATGAATATGCAAATGAAGTTGAAGCGTAGGGCTGAAAAAAATCGTTATTTTTAGAAGCTAGGGGAACGATTTCGAAAACACCCGCATACCGAAATATGGCTCTCCCAATGATCTGTCATTTGTGTATCGAGGAATTTTTTTATATACTTAACTGTCAAAATTCTATTAATTAAAAAAAAAAAAAAAATGAATTATTCAGTTCTTTCAGGCATCGCCAAAGAACGCCTTTCCGAAGTATCTATAATATTCATTACACTTGACTACATCTTATATGTCTTTACAATGCTTCTGTTGTTTAGTGATTTTTTTTAAATGATCTTTTTCTTCTTAAATTAATATTTTTACCAATGATATTCTTTTCCAAATGATACTCTTCTTAATGTATTTTTTTAGATTGATACTCTTTAATTGATATTTTGAATGATATCCTCTTTACGATAGTTTTTCTAAATGCACTCTTGACTTATCTAATAATATATTTTTTTCTTCTGTTAATTTTTAAACTTTTCACACATCTATCGACGTAGATAGTATCTAAATACATATATAATTGAAATTCTCATCCTTGAAAACATGTAATATAAAATACCTTATAATCTCACACAAAATAATATATAATTTTCTCTACATACATTCCGCATTTTCTAAGAAAATTATTCATACAATCTAACATTAACAGTTTAACAAATAATATTGGAGTTATCAATTGAGCAAACATGGACATGCTGCATAACAACTTGTATGTTAAATTCTATGTAATTTCGCTAACTTAATCATTTTCTGTAAATATTTTCAATTTTTGATGAACCTATTTGAATGTACAAAATGTTCTTCTCTTAAAATTTGAACTACGTCTTTTTTCTTAACTATATATTTAAAATGTAGACTCAACATCCTTCGTAATTTATATTAGAAATATAAACAAATTAATATGTGTGTTATATATCTATAAAAAATAACAGCATAATATTTATATTTATATATTTATTAATCCCTATAGATTAATCCCTATATATTTACAACCTCTTGTAATATAATAAGATAAAGTGTACTTACGACCATAATTCTTCATATAATCTAATTATAATGATTATATATATAATATTATAACTCATGATTTAGTTAAATATTTTTTAAATTCTGGATTGATATTCCACCACTTCAACAAACTTTTAATTTTTAACGTTTCAATTTTTAAATTCACGCACACTGTAATACTATTAATATAAGCTTCTCTTCCCCCCCCCCCCCATATATATATATATATATATATATATATATATATATATATATATATATATATATATATATATATATATCCTAATAATTATTTAAATCTACCTAGTGTCTAAAAATAACGATTTTTTCAGCCCTACGCTTCAACTTCATTTGCATATTTATCAAAATAATTTGAGATATTTGTTTTTTTCCTTTCTTCCCCTTTTCCCTCTTTCCTTTCACTATCCAAACGTAACTTGAACCGTTAAGGTCTGATTCCTGGGTATGTCACTATTTATAAAACAAAATTTGTATTTTATCTGACGAGGGCGTACCAGAGTTTTGGTACCCTTGAAATATATATAATAGAATAAATATTGTTTTATAAATATAGTTTCTCTTTATTAATATCATTGATATATATATATATATATATATATATATATATATATATATATATATATATAGTCTGCAGTGGGTGGGGTCATAAGTAAACCTTGAAACCTAAAATACCGCAATACATGTTACTTGTATGAATAAATACTAATAGTTTTGCACTAGATAGTGCACTGTTTTCTTTATTCCTATCTACGGCCATTTTTGCTGCACACATACCTATATATATATATATATATATATATATTTTATTTATAATAAATTGGAATGAAAGCAACTGGTGCGTGTGTTTCTTATTGTTACACTTTGGGAGGGTCATGTTGCCAATAAGAAACACACGCACTAGTTGCTTTCACTCCAATTTATTATAAATTAATAACATTTTTTTATAAATTTCCGGTTGGTTGGTTCCACAACCAGATGGTTGTTCATACATCCGGGTGTCCGTGTGTGTTTTTATTTATATATGTTTATATATGTATATATATATATATATATACATATATACTGAAGTAAAAGTTAAGTGGAAATATCCAAGTAACACTTGAGAGACCACAGTCAATTTAGAATGGAAATAGAAACACAATAATTTCTTCTAGTTGACTCAAGGGATCACATTACACTGAAATACAATATAGCCAGTAACTCGAAAGATACTTCTGGACCGGTTAGTCAGACCTAAGCCATTTATCCAAAATATATTTCTTCACATGGGGACAACCACCAAAGCAATCGAGTCGTGTGTTGGGGTAGTGCTTATCCGAAGTTAATTGTGAGAGTATCCACCATTTTTCGGAATTACAAAGCTGACAAAATTTTGACCCATTTATGTAGGTGGTAGATCTTTCTACAATACGCCATTTGATGGTAAAGGCATGCCATTGTTCTTATGGTCCCATACGTGGTTTGCGAGCAGGGTGGTGTGTTTTTTATCAGGATATCTGAATGTTGTTTTGTGATTCCGGAACCGGTTTTTAGAAATATATTTTGGATAAATGGCTTAGGCCTGACTAACAGGTCCAGAAATATCTTTCGAGTTACTGACTATATTGTATTTCAGTGAAATGTGATCCATGCAGTTAACTAGAAGAAATTATTGTGCTTCTATTTCCATTCTAAATTGACTGTGGTCTCTCAAGAGTTACTTCCCTAGTATCTTAACCTCTTTTTAAAAATAACTCCGTTTTCTAAATTACCTGCTCCTGTGTAAACTCTTTTGTTATATCCCCATAGGGAAAGCACAATCAACCATAGGCGGCCATCTTTGTTTTTTATCTTCCTCAGGACAGGCTGAAGAAATTGGGGCCCAGAACCCAACGAAACTTGACTACCTGTTTATGTCACTGTTTAATTATATATATATATATATATGAGTTCTAGTCCTGTAGAAGCCATTTCTATATTAAGTATTTATACTCTGCTATGTATTGAGTATTTAGGAGATTAGTATCAGTGAACATATATATATTATCAAGAATGACAATAGATGCCGGTGTTTTTTACTTCACAGAAGTCAAATAAATTAATATAAATAATTTGTTACCTGTTGGTCACAATTCCCAGACTCGAGTGTGTAGAGAAGAGCAGAAATCTTCTCTTGGAGGTGTTAGTATTTCTTTAGGCTGCCGGTATTCTACTTTTTGCTGGCGAAGGAAGTGAGACAGGAGTCATCTCTTGACAAGGTCTCAGATGTTCTTGTTGTCGCTTCGGAGTTCAGGATGCGAGAGAGGCTGATGGCTTGCCAGCCCTCAGACACATAGTCCCCAGGGGGATGCAACTCCATTTAGTATATGAATCTGCCAATGGGGGTCGCGCCTGTCGCAAAGGGACGTAACTCCTATACGTGGTGAGTTACGACCGTCGTAAAGGGACGCAACTCCCATACGTGGTGAGTCACAGTCGTAAGGGGCCGCTACGCTACAAGTACCTTACTTACTGTGGTTACCCCCGATCGAACCCGGGATAAACTTATATATATACATATATATATATATATATATATATATATATATATATAAATATATATAAATGTCTAATGGTAGCTAAGATGCTTCCATGGGCGGTATGCCAGTGGAGCACTCTATGCTCCTACGGAGAAGAGTATGATAGAATGGTAAACGAAAAATCAGTGATGCATCGGAACTCAATATATTGTGTTACAATTGTTTCCCCGGCGAGCAGCTCGAGGTGCGATCTGTGTGTGGATCGACCTGACTCTAGTCTTGCAGGTTTCTTGGACACGTCTATTGATTTCGGATCATATCCTCTTTCTTGGGTTTTCTGGCTCTAGAAGCCTATATCGGCCACCTTCATTCGCTTTGTGCGTCCTTGGGTTGGTCACTGGTTAGTGACGTCATCCTTATTCTGACCAATGGTATCAGCCCGCTGACCGTCAGTGCGTGAGATGTCACTAGCCCACTGCTCCGTCGACAGAATTACTGCTGTTTGTCAGCTTACACTCCCACTCGCACACACACACACAGATACTGACAGATACATACAGAGTAGTTTGTGTGTGCTTACGTTCACACACATAAATAGTCACACAAATATACGCATACATGCCCACAGAGAGGCACACACGCACATACGCGCATTTATATACGCACGCATATACACAGACACACACACATACACGCACCCGTATATATAGATACACAGACGTACGCATCCGTACATATACATACACATACACTCACAGATATATATACACATACATTTACGCAAACACATATGCACATATATATGCATACATACACACACACATACATATGTATATATATACACACCCACTCACACGTCCACACACATACGTCTACACACATGTATACATATACATACACACACACACGCATATATACATACATATACATATACATATACGCACACACATACATACACTCATATATATGAATGTATATACAGTGTATTTTGCAATACACTGTATGCTTAATTAAAAGCATTTCGAAGACCTTACGCTATTGTTTCAGAGTACTGACAGTCTGACTTACTTTAATTTTCAGCAAACAGGGGAGATAAAGCTGACAGAGCTCTGTTTCGCACTTTTTGGTGCTTATTAAAGCTAACTACTCCTCCCGTTTGCTGAAAATCATGAATGTTTGATTCTTATAGAATTCTAGTAATAATCAGGAACTGATTATACAGAGCGGTTGCCGGTCAAGCAGAAATTGAAAATTAGAATTGGTGCTCTGAAATAGCGATGTATATATGAATGTGTATATAGTGTATTTTGCAATACACTGTATGCTTAAATGTTTGCTGAAAATTAAAGTAAGTGAGACTGTCACTACTCTAAAAACAATAGCGTAAGGTCTTCGAAATGCTTTTAATTACGCATACAATGTATTGCAAAATATACTATATATACATTCATATATATATCGCTATTTCAGAGCACCAATTCTAATACTCATATATATATATATATATATATATATATATATATATATATATATATATATATATATATATATATATATATATATACATACATACATACACACACACATACCACAATACATTTTTTCTCCTCCTCCTGCACGTGTGCATACACACACATACAGACTCGCACATATATTCTTACACATATGTATACATTTATGTACACACATCTACACACACATAAAAGAATGTACAAAAAATACATGTAAGAAAGGCATATAAGGATACACATTGGGTTGTGCATGCAGACGGAGTTGATATGCTGCCAACGTGGATAAATCCGCGTATAGACACCTCAAGAAAGGCTACATATGGGGAGTTCATGGTATTAACGTAAAGGGTATGCCCAGACCGTATATCGTAGATGCATGCATGATGTATAAAAGAATGTATGCAGAATATAGAAAAAAAAATATATTAAAAAATATATAAAAAATGCATATATATATATAACTTGTAGTGGGACTGTTATAATAATAATAATGGTTGCCTTATTGGCCACAAGAGCTAACATGAAGAAAAACATTACAGACGGTACAGAAGGGTACAGGACGATACAAAGTGGGTTTTGGCCGTGTAAAAAGGTTATAACAAGAAAATAGAAATGTGTAAAAACAAATCAAAATGAATTCAAACAACAAACATTCCCCAAAAAGGGGGAACCTCCGAGGGTCACTCATGGTGAAAACCACACAAAAGACCACGGCCACTCTGACCACCAGAGAAAGCACTCTCTCTCTCAGTTCTCCCACTCCTCAGGCACAGGCGCATACTCAGAACGGGCCCGTTTACTCGGACCAGATTCGCTACTTTCACCCACCGGTCAACAAACTTGGTCGAGTACAATCTCGCCGCAAGTACGTCGGTTGCGATGCCTTTCTTAACCGCCTCTTCTAGCTTTCTAACTAGCTCACCCGCTACTCTATTTTTCTCTATCGCTACTCCTTTGCTAAACCTTATCGATTCTACTCTTAGCCCTTTTCAGAGTAAGCCACTACCTGTTGTTGACGATCGCACCCGTCAACGCAGGCTTAACTAATTCGCTAATCCTGTCTCTGAAAGCATTGCGCGCCGGGAACTACGCGTTCATCTTTAATTGACCGGGCCCTTGCCTATGGAGTCTATCCAAGTCAACTTCACAGATCACAAATTTGTGGTCCATGTGGTCGACTACTTTAAATTGTGGACAACCTACACTAGCCTTATCTGTTTCCCTACAGAATACCCTATCTAAATACGATCTGGATGACCCAATGCGGTTTGCCCATGTCCACATTCGCACATTCAGATAATCCAGTCTATACCTGTCAGACTGTTCATAACGTCTGAGCAGGTTGTTGAGGCTTTTACATCCTCCTCCTCTGTCTACTAGCCCCACATAATCCCAGCGTGCATCTAAGATACCGTTCCAGTCGCCCACTAACACTAAGGAGCGGGACGTTCCAAGAAAGGTCTCTAGACGTCTGAAAAAATCTGGCCGTCCTGTCCCTGTCGGGGCGTAGACGGCTACTAGCCTGAAAGTATTGCCTTCGCTGCCGGTCACGTCCAGCACCACTGACTTATCTTCTGGGTCCAGGAAGGTGGCCCATATGGTGAGATCCAAGCCTCTCCGAAAAAGCAGAGCAACTACTCCCCGCGCTCCCGGACGGCTGGGAGATGTGTAGACATCGTAGCTGCCGAAGATCAGTGCGAAGGCTCGTGCTTCGGAGATTCTGGTCTCGCTGATGGCTACCACATCAATGTTTAGTGATCTGAGATCGTTAAACAGGCCACGTACATTTACACTGCCTATTCTAAGTACGGCCATGCTGGGTGAGGAACGGGGTAAGTGAGAAAGGATAACTTACCTTGATCGTGTGGTGAAGGGACAGCCGAACCGTCCCTTCGGCTGGTTATGGTTGTCTCCAGGTTGATATCTATGTATATTCTCTTGGAGATTGACTCCTGAAATTCCCAACGCAGTTGGGGAATTTTTGTTTTAAATGTTTATTATGTTCCAGTTTAATTTCGACTGTTTATATATTTTGGTAATATTCTTGGTGTTGGTGGGGTGTAGTAATTTTTGTCTGTAATGTCTGTGTGCTGCTTTATATGTTAAATTAATTCTTTGTTTGCACTGTTTATGGCTGTCAATTTTTGGCGGGAGGAGCTTTGTTTTGTTGCTATTTTCTTGTTGTTGCTGTTGGATGTGTGTGCTTTGTTGTGTTTGAGATGTTGGTGGTTGTGGTAATGCTGGTGCTGGTGTTGTGGTTGTTGTTGGTGGTGGAGCCTGGTCTGCCGTTCTTGGGACAGGTGCAGCTAGTGCAACTGTTTCTGTTGCTGACATTGCCGCCGCTGTTTTTGTTATCCGTGGCTTTGGTATGGGTGTCACGGACGTTGTCCTCCTACTCTCTGTAGAATTTGCCGACATCCTCGCTGCCTGCCCTGTTTCTGATGGCAGCGGTTCCGGCGTTGGAAGGAGGGGGACCTTCGCTTTTGTTATCTTCTGTAGGCAGAAAGCCCTGAGGTGAGACTTTGATCCATACCTGTAACACTTTGGGGGCGCCTTCCTTCCACACAGATATGGGAGGTTGGGAGCCATTCTCGAGGTCTATTATGTCGGGAATAGCACTGATGCAATCCTGGTCGGTTTGGATGAGCATCTCCTTTCCAATACCGTACCAATCCTCTCTCTCCAACTTCTGTACCTGCAGAATGGTTGTTTTGTCCTCGATGCCCGCAAGGACAGATACAACCAGCCAAGGCACGGGTATTTGGGCGGGACCTGGGTCACCCTGACCTTTGAAAATTTTTTCCCGCAGTAGAAAGGGACTAACGTTATTTCATAATTCCGCAGGGTTTTCAATGAGTGATTTTGCTTCCTGGCTGGCAGCAAAAAGGACGTCTACGGTAGCATACTTCTTACCTCAGGTGATGTGGGTTTTCCGTGCCCACACAGTCCCTAAGGCCTTTTGAATTTGTGCTTCCATGGCTCTCTCGACACGACGCGATTTCGTGTCAAATGTGCGGTATGACACTGTGCGTCGCTCTTCTTCCTCCAGGAAGTCAGTTGGTGGTTTTAAGGAGACTGAAAATTCAGTTCTGCTTACCATGTGACTTGACACCGCCCTCTCCTTCTCTGTGATCAGGACTGTCTCTACGTTGCGTGCCACCCTAGCAAAAGAGATGGTCCTTTTTTCAGCGACACCATTGTTGCTACCGCGACTGCTGCTACTGGTCTTGTTAATGTTGTTGCTGCTGCTGCTGCTACCACTGGTGGTGTTATTGTTACTGCTGCTGCTGATGCTGCTACCACTGGTGGTGTTATTATTACTGCTGCCGCAGCTGCAACCACTGGTGGTGTTATTGTTACTGCTGCTGCTGCTGCTACCACTGGTGGTGTTATTGCTACTGCTGCTGCTGCTACCACTGGTGGTGTTATTATTACTGCTGCCGCAGCTGCAACCACTGGTGGTGTTATTGTTACTGCTGCTGCTGCTGCTACCACTGGTGGTGTTATTGCTACTGCTGCTGCTGCTGCTACCACTGGTGGTGTTATTATTACTGCTGCCGCAGCTGCAACCACTGGTGGTGTTATTATTACTGCTGCTGCTGCTGCTACCACTGGTGGTGTTATTGCTACTGCTGCTGCTGCTACCACTGGTGGTGTTATTGTTAGTGCTGCCGCAGCTGCTACCACTGGTGGTGTTATTGCTACTGCTGCTGCTGCTGCTACCACTGGTGGTGTTATTGTTACTGCTGCTGCTGCTGCTGCTACCACTGGTGGTGTTATTGTTACTGCTGCTGCTGCTGCTGCTACCACTGGTGGTGTTATTATTACTGCTGCTGCTGCTGCTGCTACCACTGGTGGTGTTATTGTTACTGCTGCCGCAGCTGCTGCTACCACTGGTGGTGTTATTGTTACTGCTGCTACTGCTACTGCTGCTACCACTGGTGGTGTTATTGCTACTGCTGCTGCTGCTGCTACCACTGGTGGTGTTATTGCTACTGCTGCTGCTGCTGCTACCACTGGTGGTGTTATTGTTACTGCTGCTGCTGCTGCTACCACTGGTGGTGTTATTGCTACTGCTGCCGCAGCTGCTACCACTGGTGGTGTTATTGTTACTGCTGCTGCTGCTGCTACCACTGGTGGTGTTATTGTTACTGCTGCTGCTGCTGCTACCACTGGTGGTGTTATTGCTACTGCTGCCGCAGCTGCTACCACTGGTGGTGTTATTGTTACTGCTGCTACTGCTGCTGCTGCTACCACTGGTGGTGTTATTGCTACTGCTGCTGCTGCTGCTACCACTGGTGGTGTTATTGCTACTGCTGCTGCTGCTGCTACCACTGGTGGTGTTATTGTTACTGCTGCTGCTGCTGCTACCACTGGTGGTGTTATTGCTACTGCTGCTGCAGCTACCACTGGTGGTGTTATTGCTACTGCTGCTGCTGCTACCACTGGTGGTGTTATTGCTACTGCTGCTGCTGCTACCACTGGTGGTGTTATTGTTACTGCTGCTGCTGCTACCACTGGTGGTGTTATTGTTACTGCTGCTGCCGCAGCTGCTACCACTGGTGGTGTTATTGATACTGCTGCCGCAGCTGCTACCACTGGTGGTGTTATTGTTACTGCTGCTGCAGCTGCTACCACTGGTGGTGTTATTGCTACTGCTGCTGCTGCTGCTACCACTGGTGGTGTTATTGTTACTGCTGCCGCAGCTGCTACCACTGGTGGTGTTATTGCTACTGCTGCTGCTGCTGCTACCACTGGTGGTGTTATTGTTACTGCTGCCGCAGCTGCTACCACTGGTGGTGTTATTGCTACTGCTGCTGCTGCTGCTACCACTGGTGGTGTTATTGCTACTGCTGCTGCTGCTGCTACCACTGGTGGTGTTATTGTTACTGCTGCCGCAGCTGCTACCACTGGTGGTGTTATTGCTACTGCTGCTGCTGCTGCTACCACTGGTGGTGTTATTGTTACTGCTGCCGCAGCTGCTACCACTGGTGGTGTTATTGCTACTGCTGCTGCTGCTGCTACCACTGGTGGTGTTATTGCTACTGCTGCTGCAGCTGCTACCACTGGTGGTGTTATTGCTACTGCTGCCGCAGCTGCTACCACTGGTGGTGTTATTGTTACTGCTGCTGCTGCTGCTACCACTGGTGGTGTTATTGTTACTGCTGCTGCTGCTGCTACCACTGGTGGTGTTATTGTTACTGCTGCCGCAGCTGCTACCACTGGTGGTGTTATTGCTACTGCTGCTGCTGCTGCTACCACTGGTGGTGTTATTGCTACTGCTGCTGCTGCTGCTACCACTGGTGGTGTTATTGTTACTGCTGCTGCTGCTGCTACCACTGGTGGTGTTATTGCTACTGCTGCTGCTGCTACCACTGGTGGTGTTATTGTTACTGCTGCCGCAGCTGCTACCACTGGTGGTGTTATTATTACTGCTGCTGCTGCTGCTACCTCTGGTGGTGTTATTGTTACTGCTGCTGCTGCTGCTACCACTGGTGGTGTTATTGTTACTGCTGCTGCTGCTGCTACCACTGGTGGTGTTATTGCTACTGCTGCCGCAGCTGCTACCACTGGTGGTGTTATTATTACTGCTGCTGCTGCTGCTACCACTGGTGGTGTTATTGCTACTGCTGCTGCTGCTGCTACCACTGGTGGTGTTATTGCTACTGCTGCCGCAGCTGCTACCACTGGTGGTGTTATTATTACTGCTGCTGCTGCTGCTACCACTGGTGGTGTTATTGTTACTGCTGCTGCTGCTGCTACCTCCTTTGTTGTCGATATTGCCAAATGCATGAGCAGCAGCCGCTTCTCGACCACCGCTGATGGAAAGGACTTTGCCTGCTTTCACTACGTGAAGAAGACGAAAAGGAAAGCGAGACTCTCACTAACGGCTTGGTGAAGAAGGAAGTTTTGAGGAAAGACAAGATAGAGAACGATAGCTTGGTGAAGAAGGAAGTTTTGAGGAAAGACAAGATAGAGAACGATAGCTTGGTGAAGAAGGAAGTTTTGAGGAAAGACAAGATAGAGAACGATAGCTTGCTGAAGAAGGAAGTTTTGAGGAAAGACAAGATAGAGAACGATAGCTTGGTGAAGAAGGAAGTTTTGAGGAAAGACAAGATAGAGAACGATAGCTTGGTGAAGAAGGAAGTTTTGAGGAAAGACAAGATAGACAACGATAGCTTGGTGAAGAAGGAAGTTTTGAGGAAAGACAAGATAGAGAACGATAGCTTGCTGAAGAAGGAAGTTTTGAGGAAAGACAAGATAGAGAACGATAGCTTGGTGAAGAAGGAAGTTTTGAGGAAAGACAAGATAGAGAACGATAGCTTGGTGAAGAAGGAAGTTTTGAGGAAAGACAAGATAGACAACGATAGCTTGGTGAAGAAGGAAGTTTTGAGGAAAGACAAGATAGAGAACGATAGCTTGGTGAAAAAGGAAATTTTGAGGAAAGACAAGATAGAGAACGATAGCTTGGTGAAGAAGGAAGTTTTGAGGAAAGACAAGATAGAGAACGATAGCTTGGTGAAGAAGGAAGTTTTGAGGAAAGACAAGATAGACAACGATAGCTTGGTGAAGAAGGAAGTTTTGAGGAAAGACAAGATAGACAACGATAGCTTGGTGAAGAAGGAAGTTTTGAGGAAAGACAAGATAGAGAACGAGAGCTTGGTGAAGAAGGAAGTTTTGAGGAAAGACAAGATAGAGAACGATAGCTTGGTGAAGAAGGAAGTTTTGAGGAAAGACAAGATAGACAACGATAGCTTGGTGAAGAAGGAAGTTTTGAGGAAAGACAAGATAGAGAACGATAGCTTGGTGAAGAAGGAAGTTTTGAGGAAAGACAAGATAGAGAACGATAGCTTGGTGAAAAAGGAAATTTTGAGGAAAGACAAGATAGACAACGATAGCTTGGTGAAGAAGGAAGTTTTGAGGAAAGACAAGATAGAGAACGATAGCTTGGTGAAAAAGGAAATTTTGAGGAAAGACAAGATAGACAACGATAGCTTGGTGAAGAAGGAAGTTTTGAGGAAAGACAAGATAGAGAACGAGAGCTTGGTGAAGAAGGAAGTTTTGAGGAAAGACAAGATAGAGAACGATAGCTTGGTGATGAAGGAAGTTTTGAGGAAAGACAAGATAGAGAACGATAGCTTGGTGATGAAGGAAGTTTTGAGGAAAGACAAGATAGAGAACGATAGCTTGGTGAAAAAGGAAATTTTGAGGAAAGACAAGATAGACAACGATAGCTTGGTGAAGAAGGAAGTTTTGAGGAAAGACAAGATAGAGAACGAGAGCTTGGTGAAGAAGGAAGTTTTGAGGAAAGACAAGATAGAGAACGATAGCTTGGTGATGAAGGAAGTTTTGAGGAAAGACAAGATAGAGAACGATAGCTTGGTGAAGAAGGAAGTTTTGAGGAAAGACAAGATAGAGAACGATAGCTTGGTGAAAAAGGAAATTTTGAGGAAAGACAAGATAGACAACGATAGCTTGGTGAAGAAGGAAGTTTTGAGGAAAGACAAGATAGAGAACGAGAGCTTGGTGAAGAAGGAAGTTTTGAGGAAAGACAAGATAGAGAACGATAGCTTGGTGATGAAGGAAGTTTTGAGGAAAGACAAGATAGAGAACGATAGCTTGGTGATGAAGGAAGTTTTGAGGAAAGACAAGATAGAGAACGATAGCTTGGTGAAGAAGGAAGTTTTGAGGAAAGACAAGATAGAGAACGATAGCTTGGTGAAGAAGGAAGTTTTGAGGAAAGACAAGATAGAGAACGATAGCTTGGTGATGAAGGAAGTTTTGAGGAAAGACAAGATAGACAACGATAGCTTGGTGAAGAAGGAAGTTTTGAGGAAAGACAAGATAGAGAACGATAGCTTGGTGAAGAAGGAAGTTTTGAGGAAAGACAAGATAGAGAACGATAGCTTGGTGAAGAAGGAAGTTTTGAGGAAAGACAAGATAGAGAACGATAGCTTGGTGAAGAAGGAAGTTTTGAGGAAAGACAAGATAGACAACGATAGCTTGGTGAAGAAGGAAGTTTTGAGGAAAGACAAGATAGAGAACGATAGCTTGGTGAAGAAGGAAGTTTTGAGGAAAGACAAGATAGACAACGATAGCTTGGTGAAGAAGGAAGTTTTGAGGAAAGACAAGATAGACAACGATAGCTTGGTGAAGAAGGAAGTTTTGAGGAAAGACAAGATAGAGAACGAGAGCTTGGTGAAGAAGGAAGTTTTGAGGAAAGACAAGATAGAGAACGATAGCTTGGTGATGAAGGAAGTTTTGAGGAAAGACAAGATAGAGAACGATAGCTTGGTGATGAAGGAAGTTTTGAGGAAAGACAAGATAGACAACGATAGCTTGGTGAAGAAGGAAGTTTTGAGGAAAGACAAGATAGAGAACGATAGCTTGGTGAAGAAGGAAGTTTTGAGGAAAGACAAGATAGAGAACGATAGCTTGGTGAAGAAGGAAGTTTTGAGGAAAGACAAGATAGAGAACGATAGCTTGGTGAAGAAGGAAGTTTTGAGGAAAGACAAGATAGACAACGATAGCTTGGTGAAGAAGGAAGTTTTGAGGAAAGACAAGATAGACAACGATAGCTTGGTGAAGAAGGAAGTTTTGAGGAAAGACAAGATAGAGAACGAGAGCTTGGTGAAGAAGGAAGTTTTGAGGAAAGACAAGATAGAGAACGATAGCTTGGTGATGAAGGAAGTTTTGAGGAAAGACAAGATAGAGAACGATAGCTTGGTGATGAAGGAAGTTTTGAGGAAAGACAAGATAGACAACGATAGCTTGGTGAAGAAGGAAGTTTTGAGGAAAGACAAGATAGAGAACGATAGCTTGGTGAAGAAGGAAGTTTTGAGGAAAGACAAGATAGACAACGATAGCTTGGTGAAGAAGGAAGTTTTGAGGAAAGACAAGATAGAGAACGATAGCTTGGTGAAGAAGGAAGTTTTGAGGAAAGACAAGATAGAGAACGATAGCTTGGTGAAGAAGGAAGTTTTGAGGAAAGACAAGATAGAGAACGATAGCTTGGTGAAGAAGGAAGTTTTGAGGAAAGACAAGATAGAGAACGATAGCTTGGTGAAGAAGGAAGTTTTGAGGAAAGACAAGATAGACAACGATAGCTTGGTGAAGAAGGAAGTTTTGAGGAAAGACAAGATAGAGAACGAGAGCTTGGTGAAGAAGGAAGTTTTGAGGAAAGACAAGATAGAGAACGATAGCTTGGTGATGAAGGAAGTTTTGAGGAAAGACAAGATAGACAACGATAGCTTGGTGAAGAAGGAAGTTTTGAGGAAAGACAAGATAGACAACGATAGCTTGGTGAAGAAGGAAGTTTTGAGGAAAGACAAGATAGACAACGATAGCTTGGTGAAGAAGGAAGTTTTGAGGAAAGAAAAGATAGACAAAGATAGCTTGGTGAAGAAGGAAGTTTTGAGGAAAGACAAGATAGAGAACGATAGCTTGGTGAAGAAGGAAGTTTTGAGGAAAGACAAGATAGAGAACGATAGCTTGGTGAAGAAGGAAGTTTTGAGGAAAGACAAGATAGAGAACGATAGCTTGGTGAAGAAGGAAGTTTTGAGGAAAGACAAGATAGAGAACGATAGCTTGGTGAAGAAGGAAGTTTTGAGGAAAGACAAGATAGAGAACGATAGCTTGGTGAAGAAGGAAGTTTTGAGGAAAGACAAGATAGAGAACGATAGCTTGGTGATGAAGGAAGTTTTGAGGAAAGACAAGATAGACAACGATAGCTTGGTGAAGAAGGAAGTTTTGAGGAAAGACAAGATAGAGAACGATAGCTTGGTGAAGAAGGAAGTTTTGAGGAAAGACAAGATAGAGAACGATAGCTTGGTGAAGAAGGAAGTTTTCAGGAAAGACAAGATAGAGAACGATAGCTTGG
The DNA here is from genome assembly GCA_964016885.1 of Eledone cirrhosa. Taxonomy (NCBI): domain Eukaryota; kingdom Metazoa; phylum Mollusca; class Cephalopoda; order Octopoda; family Eledonidae; genus Eledone; species Eledone cirrhosa. The sequence continues at coordinate 370,326,990 of OZ024743.1, read as the reverse complement.
TGAAGAAGGAAGTTTTGAGGAAAGACAAGATAGAGAACGATAGCTTGGTGAAGAAGGAAGTTTTGAGGAAAGACAAGATAGAGAACGATAGCTTGGTGAAGAAGGAAGTTTTGAGGAAAGACAAGATAGAGAACGATAGCTTGGTGATGAAGGAAGTTTTGAGGAAAGACAAGATAGACAACGATAGCTTGGTGAAGAAGGAAGTTTTGAGGAAAGACAAGATAGAGAACGATAGCTTGGTGAAGAAGGAAGTTTTGAGGAAAGACAAGATAGAGAACGATAGCTTGGTGAAGAAGGAAGTTTTGAGGAAAGACAAGATAGAGAACGATAGCTTGGTGAAGAAGGAAGTTTTGAGGAAAGACAAGATAGAGAACGATAGCTTGGTGAAGAAGGAAGTTTTGAGGAAAGACAAGATAGAGAACGATAGCTTGGTGAAGAAGGAAGTTTTGAGGAAAGACAAGATAGAGAACGATAGCTTGGTGAAGAAGGAAGTTTTGAGGAAAGACAAGATAGAGAACGATAGCTTGGTGATGAAGGAAGTTTTGAGGAAAGACAAGATAGACAACGATAGCTTGGTGAAGAAGGAAGTTTTGAGGAAAGACAAGATAGAGAACGATAGCTTGGTGAAGAAGGAAGTTTTGAGGAAAGACAAGATAGAGAACGATAGCTTGGTGAAGAAGGAAGTTTTGAGGAAAGACAAGATAGACAACGATAGCTTGGTGAAGAAGGAAGTTTTGAGGAAAGACAAGATAGAGAACGATAGCTTGCTGAAGAAGGAAGTTTTGAGGAAAGACAAGATAGAGAACGATAGCTTGGTGAAGAAGGAAGTTTTGAGGAAAGACAAGATAGAGAACGATAGCTTGGTGAAGAAGGAAGTTTTGAGGAAAGACAAAATAGAGAACGATAGCTTGGTGAAGAAGGAAGTTTTGAGGAAAGACAAGATAGACAACGATAGCTTGGTGAAGAAGGAAGTTTTGAGGAAAGACAAGATAGAGAACGATAGCTTGGTGAAGAAGGAAGTTTTGAGGAAAGACAAGATAGAGAACGATAGCTTGCTGAAGAAGGAAGTTTTGAGGAAAGACAAGATAGAGAACGATAGCTTGGTGAAGAAGGAAGTTTTGAGGAAAGACAAGATAGAGAACGATAGCTTGGTGAAGAAGGAAGTTTTGAGGAAAGACAAGATAGAGAACGATAGCTTGGTGAAGAAGGAAGTTTTGAGGAAAGACAAGATAGAGAACGATAGCTTGGTGAAGAAGGAAGTTTTGAGGAAAGACAAGATAGAGAACGATAGCTTGGTGAAGAAGGAAGTTTTGAGGAAAGACAAGATAGACAACGATAGCTTGGTGAAGAAGGAAGTTTTGAGGAAAGACAAGATAGAGAACGATAGCTTGCTGAAGAAGGAAGTTTTGAGGAAAGACAAGATAGAGAACGATAGCTTGGTGAAGAAGGAAGTTTTGAGGAAAGACAAGATAGAGAACGATAGCTTGGTGAAGAAGGAAGTTTTGAGGAAAGACAAGATAGAGAACGATAGCTTGGTGAAGAAGGAAGTTTTGAGGAAAGACAAGATAGACAACGATAGCTTGGTGAAGAAGGAAGTTTTGAGGAAAGACAAGATAGAGAACGATAGCTTGCTGAAGAAGGAAGTTTTGAGGAAAGACAAGATAGAGAACGATAGCTTGGTGAAGAAGGAAGTTTTGAGGAAATACAAGATAGAGAACGATAGCTTGGTGAAGAAGGAAGTTTTGAGGAAAGACAAGATAGACAACGATAGCTTGGTGAAGAAGGAAGTTTTGAGGAAAGACAAGATAGAGAACGATAGCTTGGTGAAGAAGGAAGTTTTGAGGAAAGACAAGATAGAGAACGATAGCTTGGTGAAGAAGGAAGTTTTGAGGAAAGACAAGATAGAGAACGATAGCTTGGTGAAGAAGGAAGTTTTGAGGAAAGACAAAATAGAGAACGATAGCTTGGTGAAGAAGGAAGTTTTGAGGAAAGACAAGATAGAGAACGATAGCTTGGTGAAGAAGGAAGTTTTGAGGAAAGACAAGATAGAGAACGATAGCTTGGTGAAGAAGGAAGTTTTGAGGAAAGACAAGATAGAGAACGATAGCTTGGTGAAGAAGGAAGTTTTGAGGAAAGACAAGATAGAGAACGATAGCTTGGTGAAGAAGGAAGTTTTGAGGAAAGACAAGATAGAGAACGATAGCTTGGTGAAGAAGGAAGTTTTGAGGAAATACAAGATAGAGAACGATAGCTTGGTGAAGAAGGAAGTTTTGAGGAAAGACAAGATAGAGAACGATAGCTTGGTGAAGAAGGAAGTTTTGAGGAAAGACAAGATAGAGAACGATAGCTTGGTGAAGAAGGAAGTTTTGAGGAAAGACAAGATAGAGAACGATAGCTTGGTGAAGAAGGAAGTTTTGAGGAAAGACAAGATAGAGAACGATAGCTTGCTGAAGAAGGAAGTTTTGAGGAAAGACAAGATAGAGAACGATAGCTTGTTGAAGAAGGAAGTTTTGAGGAAAGACAAGATAGAGAACGATAGCTTGCTGAAGAAGGAGGTTTTGAGGAAAGACAAGATAGAGAACGATAGCTTGGTGAAGAAGGAAGTTTTGAGGAAAGACAAGATAGAGAACGATAGCTTGGTGAAGAAGGAAGTTTTGAGGAAAGACAAGATAGAGAACGATAGCTTGGTGAAGAAGGAAGTTTTGAGGAAAGACAAAATAGAGAACGATAGCTTGGTGAAGAAGGAAATTTTGAGGAAAGACAAGGTAGAGAACGATAGCTTGGTGAAAAAGGAAATTTTGAGGAAAGACAAGATAGAGAACGATAGCTTGGTGAAGAAGGAAGTTTTGAGGAAAGACAAGATAGAGAACGATAGCTTGGTGAAGAAGGAAATTTTGAGGAATGACAAGATAGAGAACGATAGCTTGGTGAAGAAGGAAGTTTTGAGGGAAGACAAGATAGAGAACGATAGCTTGGTGAACAAGGAAATGTTGAGGAAAGACAAGATAGAGAACGATAGCTTGGTGAAGAAGGAAGTTTTGAGGAAAGACAAGATAGAGAACGATAGCTTGGTGAAGAAGGAAATTTTGAGGAAAGACAAGATAGAGAACGATAGCTTGGTGAAGAAGGAAATTTTGAGGAAAGACAAGATAGAGAACGATAGCTTGGTGAAGAAGGAAATTTTGAGGAAAGACAAGATAGAGAACGATGGCTTGATGAAGAAGGAAATTTTGAGGAAAGACAAGATAGAGAACGATAGCTTGGTGAAGAAGGAAATTTTGAGGAAAGACAAGATAGAGAACGATAGCTTGGTGAAGAAGGAAATTTTGAGGAAAGACAAGATAGAGAACGATAGCTTGGTGAAGAAGGAAATTTTGAGGAAAGACAAGATAGAGAACGATAGCTTGGTGAAGAAGGAAATTTTGAGGAAAGACAAGATAGAGAACGATAGCTTGGTGAAGAAGGAAATTTTGAGGAAAGACAAGATAGAGAACGATAGCTTGGTGAAGAAGGAAGTTTGAGGAAAGACAAGATAGAGAACGATAGCTTGGTGAAGAAGGAAATTTTGAGGAAAGACAAGATAGAGAACGATAGCTTGGTGAAGAAGGAAATTTTGAGGAAAGACAAGATAGAGAACGATAGCTTGGTGAAGAAGGAAATTTTGAGGAAAGACAAGATAGAGAACGATAGCTTGGTGAAGAAGGAAATTTTGAGGAAAGACAAGATAGAGAACGATAGCTTGGTGAAGAAGGAAATTTTGAGGAAAGACAAGATAGAGACCGATAGCTTGGTGAAGAAGGAAATTTTGAGGAAAGACAAGATAGAGAACGATAGCTTGGTGAAGAAGGAAATTTTGAGGAAAGACAAGATAGAGAACGATAGCTTGGTGAAGAAGGAAGTTTTGAGGAAAGACAAGATAGAGAACGATAGCTTGGTGTAGGAGGAAATTTTGAGGAAAGACAAGATAGAGAACGATAGCTTGGTGAAGAAGGAAATTTTGAGGAAAGACAAGATAGAGAACGATAGCTTGGTGAAGAAGGAAGTTTTGAGGAAAGACAAGATAGAGAACGATAGCTTGGTGAAGAAGGAAGTTTTGAGGAAAGACAAGATAGAGAACGATAGCTTGTTGAAGAAGGAAGTTTTGAGGAAAGACAAGATAGAGAACGATAGCTTGGTGAAGAAGGAAATTTTGAGGAAAGACAAGATAGAGAACGATAGCTTGGTGAAGAAGGAAGTTTTGAGGAAAGACAAGATAGAGAACGATAGCTTGGTGAACAAGGAAATTTTGAGGAAAGACAAGATAGAGAACGATAGCTTGGTGAAGAAGGAAGTTTTGAGGAAAGACAAGATAGAGAACGATAGCTTGGTGAAGAAGGAAATTTTGAGGAAAGACAAGATAGAGAACGATAGCTTGGTGAAGAAGGAAATTTTGAGGAAAGACAAGATAGAGAACGATAGCTTGGTGAAGAAGGAAATTTTGAGGAAAGACAAGATAGAGAACGATGGCTTGCTGAAGAAGGAAATTTTGAGGAAAGACAAGATAGAGAACGATAGCTTGGTGAAGAAGGAAATTTTGAGGAAAGACAAGATAGAGAACGATAGCTTGGTGAAGAAGGAAATTTTGAGGAAAGACAAGATAGAGAACGATAGCTTGGTGAAGAAGGAAATTTTGAGGAAAGACAAGATAGAGAACGATAGCTTGGTGAAGAAGGAAATTTTGAGGAAAGACAAGATAGAGAACGATAGCTTGGTGAAGAAGGAAATTTTGAGGAAAGACAAGATAGAGAACGATAGCTTGGTGAAGAAGGAAGTTTGAGGAAAGACAAGATAGAGAACGATAGCTTGGTGAAGAAGGAAATTTTGAGGAAAGACAAGATAGAGAACGATAGCTTGGTGAAGAAGGAAATTTTGAGGAAAGACAAGATAGAGAACGATAGCTTGGTGAAGAAGGAAATTTTGAGGAAAGACAATATAGAGAACGATAGCTTGGTGAAGAAGGAAATTTTGAGGAAAGACAAGATAGAGAACGATAGCTTGGTGAAGAAGGAAATTTTGAGGAAAGACAAGATAGAGACCGATAGCTTGGTGAAGAAGGAAATTTTGAGGAAAGACAAGATAGAGAACGATAGCTTGGTGAAGAAGGAAATTTTGAGGAAAGACAAGATAGAGAACGATAGCTTGGTGAAGAAGGAAGTTTTGAGGAAAGACAAGATAGAGAACGATAGCTTGGTGTAGGAGGAAATTTTGAGGAAAGACAAGATAGAGAACGATAGCTTGGTGAAGAAGGAAATTTTGAGGAAAGACAAGATAGAGAACGATAGCTTGGTGAAGAAGGAAATTTTGAGGAAAGACAAGATAGAGAACGATAGCTTGGTGAAGAAGGAAATTTTGAGGAAAGACAAGATAGAGAACAATAGCTTGGTGAAGAAGGAAATTTTGAGGAAAGACAAGATAGAGAACGATAGCTTGGTGAAGAAGGAAATTTTGAGGAAAGACAAGATAGAGAACGATAGCTTGGTGAAGAAGGAAGTTTTGAGGAAAGACAAAATAGAGAACGATAGCCTGGTGAAGAAGGAAATTTTGAGGAAAGACAAGGTAGAGAACGATAGCTTGGTGAAAAAGGAAATTTTGAGGAAAGACAAGATAGAGAACGATAGCTTGGTGAAGAAGGAAGTTTTGAGGAAAGACAAGATAGAGAACGATAGCTTGGTGAAGAAGGAAGTTTTGAGGAAAGACAAGATAGAGAACGATAGCTTGGTGAAGAAGGAAGTTTTGAGGAAAGACAAGATAGAGAACGATAGCTTGGTGAAGAAGGAGATTTTGAGGAAAGACAAGATAGAGAACGATAGCTTGGTGAAGAAGGAAGTTTTGAGGAAAGACAAGATAGAGAACGATAGCTTGGTGAACAAGGAAATTTTGAGGAAAGACAAGATAGAGAACGATAGCTTGGTGAAGAAGGAAATTTTGAGGAAAGACAAGATAGAGAACGATAGCTTGGTGAAGAAGGAAGTTTTGAGGAAAGACAAGATAGAGAACGATAGCTTGGTGAAGAAGGAAATTTTGAGGAAAGACAAGATAGAGAACGATAGCTTGGTGAAGAAGGAAGTTTTGAGGAAAGACAAGATAGAGAACGATAGCTTGGTGTAGGAGGAAATTTTGAGGAAAGACAAGATAGAGAACGATAGCTTGGTGAAGAAGGAAATTTTGAGGAAAGACAAGATAGAGAACGATAGCTTGGTGAAGAAGGAAATTTTGAGGAAAGACAAGATAGAGAACGATAGCTTGGTGAAGAAGGAAATTTTGAGGAAAGACAAGATAGAGAACAATAGCTTGGTGAAGAAGGAAATTTTGAGGAAAGACAAGATAGAGAACGATAGCTTGGTGAAGAAGGAAATTTTGAGGAAAGACAAGAGAGAGAACGATAGCTTGGTGAAGAAGGAAGTTTTGAGGAAAGACAAAATACAGAACGATAGCTTGGTGAAGAAGGAAATTTTGAGGAAATACAAGGTAGAGAACGATAGCTTGGTGAAAAAGGAAATTTTGAGGAAAGACAAGATAGAGAACGATAGCTTGGTGAAGAAGGAAGTTTTGAGGAAAGACAAGATAGAGAACGATAGCTTGGTGAAGAAGGAAATTTTGAGGAAAGACAAGATAGAGAACGATAGCTTGGTGAAGAAGGAAGTTTTGAGGAAAGACAAGATAGAGAACGATAGCTTGGTGAAGAAGGAAATTTTGAGGAAAGACAAGATAGAGAACGATAGCTTGGCGAAGAAGGAAGTTTTGAGGAAAGACAAGATAGAGAACGATAGCTTGGTGAACAAGGAAATTTTGAGGAAAGACAAGATAGAGAAAGATAGCTTGGTGAAGAAGGAAATTTTGAGGAAAGACAAGATAGAGAACGATGGCTTGATGAAGAAGGAAATTTTGAGGAAAGACAAGATAGAGAACGATAGCTTGGTGAAGAAGGAAATTTTGAGGAAAGACAAGATAGAGAACGATAGCTTGGTGAAGAAGGAAATTTTGAGGAAAGACAAGATAGAGAACGATAGCTTGGTGAAGAAGGAAATTTTGAGGAAAGACAAGATAGAGAACGATAGCTTGGTGAAGAAGGAAATTTTGAGGAAAGACAAGATAGAGAACGATAGCTTGGTGAAGAAGGAAATTTTGAGGAAAGACAAGATAGAGAACGATAGCTTGGTGAAGAAGGAAATTTTGAGGAAAGACAAGATAGAGAACGATAGCTTGGTGAAGAAGGAAGTTTGAGGAAAGACAAGATAGAGAACGATAGCTTGGTGAAGAAGGAAATTTTGAGGAAAGACAAGATAGAGAACGATAGCTTGGTGAAGAAGGAAATTTGAGGAAAGACAAGATAGAGAACGATAGCTTGGTGAAGAAGGAAATTTTGAGGAAAGACAAGATAGAGAACGATAGCTTGGTGAAGAAGGAAATTTTGAGGAAAGACAAGATAGAGAACGATAGCTGGGTGAAGAAGGAAATTTTGAGGAAAGACAAGATAGAGACCGATAGCTTGGTGAAGAAGGAAATTTTGAGGAAAGACAAGATAGAGAACGATAGCTTGGTGAAGAAGGAAATTTTGAGGAAAGACAAGATAGAGAACGATAGCTTGGTGAAGAAGGAAGTTTTGAGGAAAGACAAGATAGAGAACGATAGCTTGGTGTAGGAGGAAATTTTGAGGAAAGACAAGATAGAGAACGATAGCTTGGTGAAGAAGGAAATTTTGAGGAAAGACAAGATAGAGAACGATAGCTTGGTGAAGAAGGAAATTTTGAGGAAAGACAAGATAGAGAACGATAGCTTGGTGAAGAAGGAAGTTTTGAGGAAAGACAAGATAGAGAACGATAGCTTGGTGAAGAAGGAAGTTTTGAGGAAAGACAAGATAGAGAACGATAGCTTGGTGAAGAAGGAAGTTTTGAGGAAAGACAAGATAGAGAACGATAGCTTGGTGAAGAAGGAAGTTTTGAGGAAAGACAAGATAGAGAACGATAGCTTGGTGAAGAAGGAAATTTTGAGGAAAGACAAGATAGAGAACGATAGCTTGGTGAAGAAGGAAGTTTTGAGGAAAGACAAGATAGAGAACTATAGCTTGGTGAAGAAGGGAATTTTGAGGAAAGACAAGATAGAGAACGATAGCTTGGTGAAGAAGGAAGTTTTGAGGAAAGACAAGATAGAGAACGATAGCTTGGTGAAGAAGGAAGTTTTGAGGAAAGACAAGATAGAGAACGATAGCTTGGTGAAGAAGGAAGTTTTGAGGAAAGACAAGATAGAGAACGATAGCTTGGTGAAGAAGGAAATTTTGAGGAAAGACAAGATAGAGACCGATAGCTTGGTGAAGAAGGAAGTTTTGAGGAAAGACAAGATAGAGAACGATAGCTTGGTGTAGGAGGAAATTTTGAGGAAAGACAAGATAGAGAACGATAGCTTGGTGAAGAAGGAAATTTTGAGGAAAGACAAGATAGAGAACGATAGCTTGGTGAAGAAGGAAATTTTGAGGAAAGACAAGATAGAGAACGATAGCTTGGTGAAGAAGGAAATTTTGAGGAAAGACATGATAGAGAACGATAGCTTGGTGAAGAAGGAAGTTTTGAGGAAAGACAAGATAGAGAACGATAGCTTGGTGAAGAAGGAAATTTTGAGGAAAGACAAGATAGAGAACGATAGCTTGGTGAAGAAGGAAATTTTGAGGAAAGACATGATAGAGAACGATAGCTTGGTGAAGAAAGAAATTTTGAGGAAAGACAAGATAGAGAACGATAGCTTGGTGAAGAAGGAAATTTTGAGGAAAGACAAGATAGAGAACGATAGCTTGGTGAAGAAGGAAATTTTGAGGAAAGACAAGATAGAGAACGATAGCTTGGTGAAGAAGGAAGTTTTGAGGAAAGACAAGATAGAGAACGATAGCTTGGTGAAGAAGGAAATTTTGAGGAAAGACAAGATACAGAACGATAGCTTGGTGAAGAAGGAAATTTTGAGGAAAGACAAGATAGAGAACGATAGCTTGGTGGAGAAGGAAATTTTGAGGAAAGACATGATAGAGAACGATAGCTTGGTGAAGAAGGAAATTTTGAGGAAAGACAAGATAGAGAACGATAGCTTGGTGAAGAAGGAAGTTTTGAGGAAAGACAAGATAGAGAACGATAGCTTGGTGAAGAAGGAAATTTTGAGGAAAGACAAGATAGAGAACGATAGCTTGGTGAAGAAGGAAGTTTTGAGGAAAGACAAGATAGAGAACGATAGCTTGGTGAAGAAGGAAGTTTTGAGGAAAGACAAGATAGAGAACGATAGCTTGGTGAAGAAGGAAATTTTGAGGAAAGACATGATAGAGAACGATAGCTTGGTGAAGAAAGAAATTTTGAGGAAAGACAAGATAGAGAACGATAGCTTGGTGAAGAAGGAAATTTTGAGGAAAGTCAAGATAGAGAACGATAGCTTGGTGAAGAAGGAAATTTTCAGGAAAGACAAGATAGAGAACGATAGCTTGGTGAAGAAGGAAGTTTTGAGGAAAGACAAGATAGAGAACGATAGCTTGGTGAAGAAGGAAATTTTGAGGAAAGACAAGATACAGAACGATAGCTTGGTGAAGAAGGAAATTTTGAGGAAAGACAAGATAGAGAACGATAGCTTGGTGGAGAAGGAAATTTTGAGGAAAGACATGATAGAGAACGATAGCTTGGTGAAGAAGGAAATTTTGAGGAAAGACAAGATAGAGAACGATAGCTTGGTGAAGAAGAAAGTTTTGAGGAAAGACAAGATAGAGAACGATAGCTTGGTGAAGAAGGAAATTTTGAGGAAAGACAAGATAGAGAACGATAGCTTGGTGAAGAAGGAAGTTTTGAGGAAAGACAAGATAGAGAACGATAGCTTGGTGAAGAAGGAAGTTTTGAGGAAAGACAAGATAGAGAACGATAGCTTGCTGAAAAAGGAAGTTTTGAGGAAAGACAAGATAGAGAACGATAGCTTGGTGAAGAAGGAAGTTTTGAGGAAAGACAAGATAGAGAACGATAGCTTGGTGAAGAAGGAAGTTTTGATGAAAGACAAGATAGAGAACGATAGCTTGGTGAAGAAGGAAGTTTTGAGGAAAGACAAGATAGACAACGATAGCTTGGTGAAGAAGGAAGTTTTGAGGAAAGACAAGATAGAGAACGATAGCTTGCTGAAGAAGGAAGTTTTGAGGAAAGACAAGATAGAGAACGATAGCTTGGTGAAGAAGGAAGTTTTGAGGAAAGACAAGATAGAGAACGATAGCTTGGTGAAGAAGGAAGTTTTGAGGAAAGACAAGATAGACAACGATAGCTTGGTGAAGAAGGAAGTTTTGAGGAAAGACAAGATAGAGAACGATAGCTTGCCGAAGAAGGAAGTTTTGAGGAAAGACAAGATAGAGAACGATAGCTTGGTGAAGAAGGAAGTTTTGAGGAAAGACAAGATAGAGAACGATAGCTTGGTGAAGAAGGAAGTTTTGAGGAAAGACAAGATAGAGAACGATAGCTTGGTGAAGAAGGAAGTTTTGAGGAAAGACAAGATAGAGAACGATAGCTTGGTGAAGAAGGAAGTTTTGAGGAAAGACAAGATAGACAACGATAGCTTGGTGAAGAAGGAAGTTTTGAGGAAAGAGAAGATAGAGAACGATAGCTTGGTGAAGAAGGAAGTTTTGAGGAAAGACAAGATAGAGAACGATAGTTTGCTGAAGAAGGAAGTTTTGAGGAAAGACAAGATAGAGAACGATAGCTTGGTGAAGAAGGAAGTTTTGAGGAAAGACAAGATAGAGAACGATAGCTTGGTGAAGAAGGAAGTTTTGAGGAAAGACAAGATAGAGAACGATAGCTTGCTGAAGAAGGAAGTTTTGAGGAAAGACAAGATAGAGAACGATAGCTTGGTGAAGAAGGAAGTTTTGAGAAAAGACAAGATAGAGAACGATAGCTTGGTGAAGAAGGAAGTTTTGAGGAAAGACAAGATAGAGAACGATAGCTTGGTGAAGAAGGACATTTTGAGGAAAGACAAGATAGAGAACGATAGCTTGGTGAAGAAGGAAGTTTTGAGGAAAGACAAGATAGAGAACGATAGCTTGGTGAAGAAGGAAATTTTGAGGAAAGACAAGATAGAGAACGATAGCTTGGTGAAGAAGGAAGTTTTGAGGAAAGACAAGATAGAGAACGATAGCTTGGTGAAGAAGGAAGTTTTGAGGAAAGACAAGATAGAGAACGATAGCTTGGTGAAGAAGGAAGTTTTGAGGAAAGACAAGATAGAGAACGATAGCTTGGTGAAGAAGGAAGTTTTGAGGAAAGACAAGATAGAGAACGATAGCTTGGTGAAGAAGGAAGTTTTGAGGAAAGACAAGATAGAGAACGATAGCTTGGTGAAGAAGGAAGTTTTGAGGAAAGACAAGATAGAGAACGATAGCTTGGTGAAGAAGGAAGTTTTGAGGAAAGACAAGATAGAGAACGATAGCTTGGTGAAGAAGGAAGTTTTGAGGAAAGACAAAATAGAGAACGATAGCTTGGTGAAGTAGGAAATTTTGAGGAAAGACAAGGTAGAGAACGATAGCTTGGTGAAAAAGGAAATTTTGAGGAAAGACAAGATAGAGAACGATAGCTTGGTGAAGAAGGAAGTTTTGAGGAAAGACAAGATAGAGAACGATAGCTTGGTGAAGAAGGAAATTTTGAGGAAAGACAAGATAGAGAACGATAGCTTGGTGAAGAAGGAAGTTTTGAGGTAAGACAAGATAGAGAACGATAGCTTGGTGAAGAAGGAAATTTTGAGGAAAGACAAGATAGAGAACGATAGCTTGGTGAAGAAGGAAGTTTTGAGGAAAGACAAGATAGAGAACGATAGCTTGGTGAACAAGGAAATTTTGAGGAAAGACAAGATAGAGAACGATAGCTTGGTGAAGAAGGAAATTTTGAGGAAAGACAAGATAGAGAACGATAGCTTGGTGAAGAAGGAAATTTTGAGGAAAGACAAGATAGAGAACGATGGCTTGATGAAGAAGGAAATTTTGAGGAAAGACAAGATAGAGAACGATAGCTTGGTGAAGAAGGAAATTTTGAGGAAAGACAAGATAGAGAACGATAGCTTGGTGAAGAAGGAAATTTTGAGGAAAGACAAGATAGAGAACGATAGCTTGGTGAAGAAGGAAGTTTGAGGAAAGACAAGATAGAGAACGATAGCTTGGTGAAGAAGGAAATTTTGAGGAAAGACAAGATAGAGAACGATAGCTTGGTGAAGAAGGAAATTTTGAGGAAAGACAAGATAGAGAACGATAGCTTGGTGAAGAAGGAAATTTTGAGGAAAGACAAGATAGAGAACGATAGCTTGGTGAAGAAGGAAATTTTGAGGAAAGACAAGATAGAGAACGATAGCTTGGTGAAGAAGGAAATTTTGAGGAAAGACAAGATAGAGACCGATAGCTTGGTGAAGAAGGAAATTTTGAGGAAAGACAAGATAGAGAACGATAGCTTGGTGAAGAAGGAAATTTTGAGGAAAGACAAGATAGAGAACGATAGCTTGGTGTAGGAGGAAATTTTGAGGAAAGACAAGATAGAGAACGATAGCTTGGTGAAGAAGGAAATTTTGAGGAAAGACAAGATAGAGAACGATAGCTTGGTGAAGAAGGAAATTTTGAGGAAAGACAAGATAGAGAACGATAGCTTGGTGAAGAAGGAAATTTTGAGGAAAGACAAGATAGAGAACAATAGCTTGGTGAAGAAGGAAATTTTGAGGAAAGACAAGATAGAGAACGATAGCTTGGTGAAGAAGGAAATTTTGAGGAAAGACAAGAAAAAGAACGATAGCTTGGTGAAGAAGGAAATTTTGAGGAAAGACAAGATAGAGAACGATAGCTTGGTGAAGAAGGAAATTTTGAGGAAAGACAAGATAGAGAACGATAGCTTGGTGAAGAAGGAAATTTTGAGGAAAGACAAGATAGAGAACGATAGCTTGGTGAAGAAGGAAATTTTGAGGAAAGACAAGATAGAGAACGATAGCTTGGTGAAGAAGGAAATTTTGAGGAAAGACATGATAGAGAACGATAGCTTGGTGAAGAAAGAAATTTTGAGGAAAGACAAGATAGAGAACGATAGCTTGGTGAAGAAGGAAATTTTGAGGAAAGACAAGATAGAGAACGATAGCTTGGTGAAGAAGGAAATTTTGAGGAAAGACAAGATAGAGAACGATAGCTTGGTGAAGAAGGAAGTTTTGAGGAAAGACAAGATAGAGAACGATAGCTTGGTGAAGAAGGAAATTTTGAGGAAAGACAAGATAGAGAACGATAGCTTGGTGAAGAAGGAAATTTTGAGGAAAGACAAGATAGAGAACGATAGCTTGGTGGAGAAGGAAATTTTGAGGAAAGACAAGATAGAGAACGATAGCTTGGTGAAGAAGGAAATTTTGAGGAAAGACAAGATAGAGAACGATAGCTTGGTGAAGAAGGAAGTTTTGAGGAAAGACAAGATAGAGAACGATAGCTTGGTGAAGAAGGAAATTTTGAGGAAAGACAAGATAGAGAACGATAGCTTGGTGAAGAAGGAAGTTTTGAGGAAAGACAAGATAGAGAACGATAGCTTGGTGAAGAAGGAAATTTTGAGGAAAGACAAGATAGAGAACGATAGCTTGGTGAAGAAGGAAATTTTGAGGAAAGACAAGATAGAGAACGATAGCTTGGTGAAGAAGGAAATTTTGAGGAAAGACAAGATAGAGAACGATAGCTTGGTGAAGATGGAAATTTTGAGGAAAGACATGATAGAGAACGATAGCTTGGTGAAGAAGGAAATTTTGAGGAAAGACAAGATAGAGAACGATAGCTTGGTGAAGAAGGAAGTTTTGAGGAAAGACAAGATAGAGAACGATAGCTTGGTGAAGAAGGAAATTTTGAGGAAAGACAAGATAGATAACGATAGCTTGGTGAAGAAGGAAATTTTGGGGAAAGACAAGATAGAGAACGATAGCTTGGTGAAGAAGGAAATTTTGAGGAAAGACAAGATAGAGAACGATAGCTTGGTGAAGAAGGAAATTTTGAGGAAAGACAAGATAGAGAACGATAGCTTGGGGAAGAAGGAAATTTTGAGGAAAGACAAGATAGAGAACGATAGCTTGGTGAAGAAGGAAATTTTGAGGAAAGACAAGATAGAGAACGATAGCTTCGTGAAGAAGGAAATTTTGAGGAAAGACAAGATAGAGAACGATAGCTTGGTGAAGAAGGAAATTTTGAGGAAAGACAAGATAGAGAACGATAGCTTGGTGAAGAAGGAAATTTTGAGGAAAGACAAGATAGAGAACGATAGCTTGGTGAAGAAGGAAGTTTTGAGGAAAGACAAGATAGAGAACGATAGCTTGGTGAAGAATGAAATTTTGAGGAAAGACAAGATAGAGAACAGTAGCTTGGTGAAGAAGGAAATCTTGAGGAAAGACAAGATAGAGAAAGATAGCTTGGTGAAGAAGGAAATTTTGAGGAAAGACAAGATAGAGAACGATAGCTTGGTGAAGAAGGAAATTTTGAGGAAAGACAAGATAGAGAACGATAGCTTGGTGAAGAAGGAAATTTTGAGGAAAGACAAGATAGAGAACGATAGCTTGGCGAAGAAGGAAATTTTGAGGAAAGACAAGATAGAGAACGATAGCTTGGTGAAGAAGGAAGTTTTGAAGAAAGACAAGATAGAGAACGATAGCTTGGTGAAGAAGGAAATTTTGAGGAAAGACAAGATAGAGAACGATAGCTTGGTGAAGAAGGAAGTTTTGAGGAAAGACAAGATAGAGAACGATAGCTTGCTGAAGAAGGAAGTTTTGAGGAAAGACAAGATAGAGAACGATAGCTTGGTGAAGAAGGAAGTTCTGAGGAAAGACAAGATATAGAACGATAGCTTGGTGAAGAAGGAAATTTTGAGGAAAGACAAGATAGAGAATGATAGCTTGGCGAAGAAGGAAATTTTGAGGAAAGACAAGATAGAGAACGATAGCTTGGTGAAGAAGGAAATTTTGAGGAAAGACAAGATAGAGAACGATAGCTTGGTGAAGAAGGAAATTTTGAGGAAAGACAAGATAGAGAACGATAGCTTGGTGAAGAAGGAAATTTTGAGGAAAGACAAGATAGAGAACGATAGCTTGGTGAAGAAGGAAGTTTTGAGGAAAGACAAGATAGAGAACGATAGCTTGGTGAAGAAGGAAATTTTGAGGAAAGACAAGATAGAGAACGATAGCTTGGTGCAGAAGGAAATTTTGAGGAAAGGCAAGATAGAGAACGATAGCTTGGTGAAGAAGGAAATTTTGAGGAAAGACAAGATAGAGAACGATAGCTTGGTGAAGAAGGAAATTTTGAGGAAAGACAAGATAGAGAACGATAGCTTGGTGGAGAAGGAAATTTTGAGGAAAGACAAGATAGAGAACGATAGCTTGGTGAAGAAGGAAATTTTGAGGAAAGACAAGATAGAGAACGATAGCTTGGTGAAGAAGGAAATTTTGAGGAAAGACAAGATAGAGAACGATAGCTTGGTGAAGAAGGAAATTTTGAGGAAAGACAAGATAGAGAACGATAGCTTGGTGAAGAAGGAAGTTTTGAAGAAAGACAAGATAGAGAACGATAGCTTGGTGAAGAAGGAAATTTTGAGGAAAGATAAGATAGAGAACGATAGCTTGGTGAAGAAGGAAGTTTTGAGGAAAGACAAGATAGAGAACGATAGCTTGCTGAAGAAGGAAGTTTTGAGGAAAGACAAGATAGAGAACGATAGCTTGGTGAAGAAGGAAGTTTTGAGGAAAGACAAGATAGAGAACGATAGCTTGGTGAAGAAGGAAATCTTGAGGAAAGACAACATAGAGAACGATAGCTTGGTGAAGGAGGAAATTTTGAGGAAAGACAAGATAGAGAACGATAGCTTGGTGAAGAAGGAAATTTTGAGGAAAGACAAGATAGAGAACGATAGTTTGGTGAAGAGGGAAATTTTGAGGAAAGACAAGATAGAGAACGATAGCTTGGTGAAGAAGGAAATTTTGAGGAAAGACAAGATAGAGAACGATAGCTTGGTGAAGAAGGAAGTTTTGAGGAAAGACAAGATAGAGAACGATAGCTTGGTGAAGAAGGAAATTTTGAGGAAAGACAAGATAGAGAACGATAGCTTGATGAAGAAGTACGTTTTGAGGAAAGACAAGATAGAGAACGATAGCTTGGTGAAGAAGGAAATTTTGAGGAAAGACAAGATAGAGAACGATAACTTGGTGAAGAAGGAAATTTTGAGGAAAGACAAGATAGAGAACGATAGCTTGGTGAAGAAGGAAATTTTGAGGAAAGACAAGATAGAGAACGATAGCTTGGTGAAGAAGGAAATTTTGAGGAAAGACAAGATAGAGAACGATAGCTTGGTGAAGAAGGAAATTTTGAGGAAAGACAAGATAGAGAACGATAGCTTGGTGAAGAAGGAAATTTTGAGGAAAGACAAGATAGAGAACGATAGCTAGGTGAAGAAGGAAATTTTTAGGAAAGACAAGATAGAGAACGATAGCTTGGTGAAGAAGGAAATTTTGAGGAAAGACAAGATAGAGAACGATAGCTTGGTGAAGAAGGAAATTTTGAGGAAAGACAAGATAGAGAACGATAGCTTGGTGAAGAAGGAAATTTTGAAGAATGACAAGATAGAGAACGATAGTTTGGTGAAGAAGGAAATTTTGAGGAAAGACAAGATAGAGAACGATAGCTTGGTGAAGAAGGAAATTTTGAGGAAAGACAAGATAGAGAACTATAGCTTGGTGAAGAAGGAAATTTTGAGGAAAGACAAGATAGAGAACGATAGCTTGGTGAAGAAGGAAATTTTGAGGAAAGACAAGATACAGAACGATAGCTTGGTGAAGAAGAAAATTTTGAGGAAAGACAAGATAGAGAACGATAGCTTGGTGAAGAAGGAAATTTTGAGCAAAGACAAGATAGAGAACGATAGCTTGGTGAAGAAGTAAATTTTGAGGAAAGACAAGATAGAGAACGATAGCTTGGTGAAGAAGGAAATTTTGAGGAAAGACAAGATAGAGAACGATAGCTTGGTGAAGAAGGAAGTTTTGAGGAAAGACAAGATAGAGAACGATAGCTTGGTGAAGAAGGAAATTTTGAGGAAAGACAAGATAGAGAACGATAGCTTGGTGAAGAAGAAAGTTTTGAGGAAAGACAAGATAGAGAACGATAGCTTGGTGAAGAAGGAAATTTTGAGGAAAGACAAGATAGAGAACGATAACTTGGTGAAGAAGGAAATTTTGAGGAAAGACAAGATAGAGGACGATAGCTTGGTGAAGAAGGAAATTTTGAGGAAAGACAAGATAGAGAACGATAGCTTGGTGAAGAAGGAAATGTTGAGGAAAGACAAGATAGAGAACGATAGCTTGGTGAAGAAGGAAATTTTGAGGAAAGACAAGATAGAGAACGATAGCTTGGTGAAGAAGGAAATTTTGAGGAAAGACAAGATAGAGAACGATAGCTTGGTGAAGAAGGAAATTTTGAGGAAAGACAAGATAGAGAACGATAGCTTGGTGAAGAAGGAAATTTTGAGGAAAGACAAGATAGAGAACGATAGCTTGGTGAAGAAGGAAATTTTGAGGAAAGACAAGATAGAGAACGATAGCTTGGTAAAGAAATGAAATTTTGAGGAAAGACAAGATAGAGAACGATAGCTTGGTGAAGAAGGAAATTTTGAGGAAAGACAAGATAGAGAACGATAGCTTGGTGAAGAAGGAAATTTTGAGGAAAGACAAGATAGGGAACGATAGCTTGGTGAAGAAGGAAATTTTGAGGAATGACAAGATAGAGAACGATAGCTTGGTGAAGAAGGAAGTTTTGAGGAAAGACAAGATAGAGAACGATAGCTTGGTGAAGAAGGAAATTTTGAGGAAAGACAAGATAGAGAACGATAGCTTGGTGAAGAAGGAAATTTTGAGGAAAGACAAGATAGAGAACGATAGCTTGGTGAAGAAGGAAATTTTGAGGAAAGACAAGATAGAGAACGATAGCTTGGTGAAGAAGGAAATTTTGAGGAAAGACAAGATAGAGAACGATAGCTTGGTGAAGAAGGAAATTTTGAGGAAAGACAAGATAGAGAACGATAGCTTGGTGAAGAAGGAAATTTTGAGGAATGACAAGATAGAGAACGATAGCTTGGTCAAGAGGGAAATTTTGAGGAAAGACAAGATAGAGAACGATAGCTTGGTGAAGAAGGAAATTTTGAGGAAAGACAAGATAGAGAACGATAGCTTGGCGAAGAAGGAAATTTTGAGGAAAGACAAGATAGAGAAAGATAGCTTGGTGAAGAAGGAAGTTTTGAGCAAAGACAAGATAGAGAACGATAGCTTGGTGAAGAAGGAAGTTTTGAGGAAAGACAAGATAGAGAACGATAGCTTGGTCAAGAAGGAAGTTTTGAGGAAAGACAAGATAGACAACGATAGCTTGGTGAAGAAGGAAATTTTGAGGAAAGACAAGATAGAGAACAGTAGCTTGGTGAAGAAGGAAATCTTGAGGAAAGACAAGATAGAGAAAGATAGCTTGGTGAAGAAGGAAATTTTGAGGAAAGACAAGATAGAGAACGATAGCTTGGTGAAGAAGGAAATTTTGAGGAAAGACAAGATAGAGAACGATAGCTTGGTGAAGAAGGAAATTTTGAGGAAAGACACGATAGAGAACGATAGCTTGGTGAAGAAGGAAATTTTGAGGAAAGACAAGATAGAGAACGATAGCTTGGTGAAGAAGGAAGTTTTGAAGAAAGACAAGATAGAGAACGATAGCTTGGTGAAGAAGGAAATTTTGAGGAAAGACAAGATAGAGAACGATAGCTTGGTGAAGAAGGAAGTTTTGAGGAAAGACAAGATAGAGAACGATAGCTTGCTGAAGAAGGAAGTTTTGAGGAAAGACAAGATAGAGAACGATAGCTTGGTGAAGAAGGAAGTTCTGAGGAAAGACAAGATAGAGAACGATAGCTTGGTGAAGAAGGAAATTTTGAGGAAAGACAAGATAGAGAATGATAGCTTGGCGAAGAAGGAAATTTTGAGGAAAGACAAGATAGAGAACGATAGCTTGGTGAAGAAGGAAATTTTGAGGAAAGACAAGATAGAGAACGATAGCTTGGTGAAGAAGGAAATTTTGAGGAAAGACAAGATAGAGAACGATAGCTTGGTGAAGAAGGAAATTTTGAGGAAAGACAAGATAGAGAACGATAGCTTGGTGAAGAAGGAAATTTTGAGGAAAGACAAGATAGAGAACGATAGCTTGGTGAAGAAGGAAATTTTGAGGAAAGACAAGATAGAGAACGATAGCTTGGTGAAGAAGGAAATTTTGAGGAAAGACAAGATAGAGAACGATAGCTTGGTGAAGAAGGAAGTTTTGAGGAAAGACAAGATAGAGAACGATAGCTTGGTGAAGAAAGAAATTTTGAGGAAAGACAAGATAGAGAACGATAGCTTGGTGCAGAAGGAAATTTTGAGGAAAGGCAAGATAGAGAACGATAGCTTGGTGAAGAAGGAAATTTTGAGGAAAGACAAGATAGAGAACGATAGCTTGGTGAAGAAGGAAATTTTGAGGAAAGACAAGATAGAGAACGATAGCTTGGTGAAGAAGGAAATTTTGAGGAAAGACAAGATAGAGAACGATAGCTTGGTGAAGAAGGAAGTTTTGAAGAAAGACAAGATAGAGAACGATAGCTTGGTGAAGAAGGAAATTTTGAGGAAAGATAAGATAGAGAACGATAGCTTGGTGAAGAAGGAAGTTTTGAGGAAAGACAAGATAGAGAACGATAGCTTGCTGAAGAAGGAAGTTTTGAGGAAAGACAAGATAGAGAACGATAGCTTGGTGAAGAAGGAAGTTTTGAGGAAAGACAAGATAGAGAACGATAGCTTGGTGAAGAAGGAAATCTTGAGGAAAGACAACATAGAGAACGATAGCTTGGTGAAGGAGGAAATTTTGAGGAAAGACAAGATAGAGAACGATAGCTTGGTGAAGAAGGAAATTTTGAGGAAAGACAAGATAGAGAACGATAGTTTGGTGAAGAGGGAAATTTTGAGGAAAGACAAGATAGAGAACGATAGCTTGGTGAAGAAGGAAATTTTGAGGAAAGACAAGATAGAGAACGATAGCTTGGTGAAGAAGGAAGTTTTGAGGAAAGACAAGATAGAGAACGATAGCTTGGTGAAGAAGGAAATTTTGAGGAAAGACAAGATAGAGAACGATAGCTTGATGAAGAAGTACGTTTTGAGGAAAGACAAGATAGAGAACGATAGCTTGGTGAAGAAGGAAATTTTGAGGAAAGACAAGATAGAGAACGATAACTTGGTGAAGAAGGAAATTTTGAGGAAAGACAAGATAGAGAACGATAGCTTGGTGAAGAAGGAAATTTTGAGGAAAGACAAGATAGAGAACGATAGCTTGGTGAAGAAGGAAATTTTGAGGAAAGACAAGATAGAGAACGATAGCTTGGTGAAGAAGGAAATTTTGAGGAAAGACAAGATAGAGAACGATAGCTTGGTGAAGAAGGAAATTTTGAGGAAAGACAAGATAGAGAACGATAGCTAGGTGAAGAAGGAAATTTTGAGGAAAGACAAGATAGAGAACGATAGCTTGGTGAAGAAGGAAATTTTGAGGAAAGACAAGATAGAGAACGATAGCTTGGTCAAGAGGGAAATTTTGAGGAAAGACAAGATAGAGAACGATAGCTTGGTGAAGAAGGAAATTTTGAGGAAAGACAAGATAGAGAACGATAGCTTGGTGAAGAAGGAAATTTTGAGGAAAGACAAGATAGAGAACGATAACTTGGTGAAGAAGGAAATTTTGAGGAAAGACAAGATAGAGGACGATAGCTTGGTGAAGAAGGAAATTTTGAGGAAAGACAAGATAGAGAACGATAACTTGGTGAAGAAGGAAATTTTGAGGAAAGACAAGATAGAGGACGATAGCTTGGTGAAGAAGGAAATTTTGAGGAAAGACAAGATAGAGAACGATAGCTTGGTGAAGAAGGAAATGTTGAGGAAAGACAAGATAGAGAACGATAGCTTGGTGAAGAAGGAAATTTTGAGGAAAGACAAGATAGAGAACGATAGCTTGGTGAAGAAGGAAATTTTGAGGAAAGACAAGATAGAGAACGATAGCTTGGTGAAGAAGGAAATTTTGAGGAAAGACAAGATAGAGAACGATAGCTTGGTGAAGAAGGAAATTTTGAGGAAAGACAAGATAGAGAACGATAGCTTGGTGAAGAAGGAAATTTTGAGGAAAGACAAGATAGAGAACGATAGCTTGGTAAAGAAATGAAATTTTGAGGAAAGACAAGATAGAGAACGATAGCTTGGTGAAGAAGGAAATTTTGAGGAAAGACAAGATAGAGAACGATAGCTTGGTGAAGAAGGAAATTTTGAGGAAAGACAAGATAGGGAACGATAGCTTGGTGAAGAAGGAAATTTTGAGGAATGACAAGATAGAGAACGATAGCTTGGTGAAGAAGGAAGTTTTGAGGAAAGACAAGATAGAGAACGATAGCTTGGTGAAGAAGGAAATTTTGAGGAAAGACAAGATAGAGAACGATAGCTTGGTGAAGAAGGAAATTTTGAGGAAAGACAAGATAGAGAACGATAGCTTGGTGAAGAAGGAAATTTTGAGGAAAGACAAGATAGAGAACGATAGCTTGGTGAAGAAGGAAATTTTGAGGAAAGACAAGATAGAGAACGATAGCTTGGTGAAGAAGGAAATTTTGAGGAAAGACAAGATAGAGAACGATAGCTTGGTGAAGAAGGAAATTTTGAGGAAAGGCAAGATAGAGAACGATAGCTTGGTGAAGAAGGAAATTTTGAGGAAAGACAAGATAGAGAACGATAGCTTGGTGAAGAAGGAAATTTTGAGGAAAGACAAGATAGAGAACGATAGCTTGGTGGAGAAGGAAATTTTGAGGAAAGACAAGATAGAGAACGATAGCTTCGTGAAGAAGGAAATTTTGAGTAAAGACAAGATAGAGAACGATAGCTTGGTGAAGAAGGAAGTTTTGAGGAAAGACAAGATAGAGAACGATAGCTTGGTCAAGAAGGAAGTTTTGAGGAAAGACAAGATAGACAACGATAGCTTGGTGAAGAAGGAAATTTTGAGGAAAGACAAGATAGAGAACAGTAGCTTGGTGAAGAAGGAAATCTTGAGGAAAGACAAGGTAGAGAAAGATAGCTTGGTGAAGAAGGAAATTTTGAGGAAAGACAAGATAGAGAACGATAGCTTGGTGAAGAAGGAAATTTTGAGGAAAGACAAGATAGAGAACGATAGCTTGGTGAAGAAGGAAATTTTGAGGAAAGACACGATAGAGAACGATAGCTTGGTGAAGAAGGAAATTTTGAGGAAAGACAAGATAGAGAACGATAGCTTGGTGAAGAAGGAAATTTTGAGGAAAGACAAGATAGAGAACGATAGCTTGGTGAAGAAGGAAATTTTGAGGAATGACAAGATAGAGAACGATAGCTTGGTCAAGAGGGAAATTTTGAGGAAAGACAAGATAGAGAACGATAGCTTGGTGAAGAAGGAAATTTTGAGGAAAGACAAGATAGAGAACGATAGCTTGGCGAAGAAGGAAATTTTGAGGAAAGACAAGATAGAGAACGATAGCTTGGTGAAGAAGGAAGTTTTGAGCAAAGACAAGATAGAGAACGATAGCTTGGTGAAGAAGGAAGTTTTGAGGAAAGACAAGATAGAGAACGATAGCTTGGTCAAGAAGGAAGTTTTGAGGAAAGACAAGATAGACAACGATAGCTTGGTGAAGAAGGAAATTTTGAGGAAAGACAAGATAGAGAACAGTAGCTTGGTGAAGAAGGAAATCTTGAGGAAAGACAAGATAGAGAAAGATAGCTTGGTGAAGAAGGAAATTTTGAGGAAAGACAAGATAGAGAACGATAGCTTGGTGAAGAAGGAAATTTTGAGGAAAGACAAGATAGAGAACGATAGCTTGGTGAAGAAGGAAATTTTGAGGAAAGACAAGATAGAGAACGATAGCTTGGTGAAGAAGGAAATTTTGAGGAAAGACACGATAGAGAACGATAGCTTGGTGAAGAAGGAAATTTTGAGGAAAGACAAGATAGAGAACGATAGCTTGGTGAAGAAGGAAGTTTTGAAGAAAGACAAGATAGAGAACGATAGCTTGGTGAAGAAGGAAATTTTGAGGAAAGACAAGATAGAGAACGATAGCTTGGTGAAGAAGGAAGTTTTGAGGAAAGACAAGATAGAGAACGATAGCTTGCTGAAGAAGGAAGTTTTGAGGAAAGACAAGATAGAGAACGATAGCTTGGTGAAGAAGGAAGTTCTGAGGAAAGACAAGATAGAGAACGATAGCTTGGTGAAGAAGGAAATTTTGAGGAAAGACAAGATAGAGAATGATAGCTTGGCGAAGAAGGAAATTTTGAGGAAAGACAAGATAGAGAACGATAGCTTGGTGAAGAAGGAAATTTTGAGGAAAGACAAGATAGAGAACGATAGCTTGGTGAAGAAGGAAATTTTGAGGAAAGACAAGATAGAGAACGATAGCTTGGTGAAGAAGGAAATTTTGAGGAAAGACAAGATAGAGAACGATAGCTTGGTGAAGAAGGAAATTTTGAGGAAAGACAAGATAGAGAACGATAGCTTGGTGAAGAAGGAAATTTTGAGGAAAGACAAGATAGAGAACGATAGCTTGGTGAAGAAGGAAATTTTGAGGAAAGACAAGATAGAGAACGATAGCTTGGTGAAGAAGGAAGTTTTGAGGAAAGACAAGATAGAGAACGATAGCTTGGTGAAGAAAGAAATTTTGAGGAAAGACAAGATAGAGAACGATAGCTTGGTGCAGAAGGAAATTTTGAGGAAAGACAAGATAGAGAACGATAGCTTGGTGAAGAAGGAAATTTTGAGGAAAGACACGATAGAGAACGATAGCTTGGTGAAGAAGGAAATTTTGAGGAAAGACAAGATAGAGAACGATAGCTTGGTGAAGAAGGAAGTTTTGAAGAAAGACAAGATAGAGAACGATAGCTTGGTGAAGAAGGAAATTTTGAGGAAAGACAAGATAGAGAACGATAGCTTGGTGAAGAAGGAAGTTTTGAGGAAAGACAAGATAGAGAACGATAGCTTGCTGAAGAAGGAAGTTTTGAGGAAAGACAAGATAGAGAACGATAGCTTGGTGAAGAAGGAAGTTCTGAGGAAAGACAAGATAGAGAACGATAGCTTGGTGAAGAAGGAAATTTTGAGGAAAGACAAGATAGAGAATGATAGCTTGGCGAAGAAGGAAATTTTGAGGAAAGACAAGATAGAGAACGATAGCTTGGTGAAGAAGGAAATTTTGAGGAAAGACAAGATAGAGAACGATAGCTTGGTGAAGAAGGAAATTTTGAGGAAAGACAAGATAGAGAACGATAGCTTGGTGAAGAAGGAAATTTTGAGGAAAGACAAGATAGAGAACGATAGCTTGGTGAAGAAGGAAATTTTGAGGAAAGACAAGATAGAGAACGATAGCTTGGTGAAGAAGGAAATTTTGAGGAAAGACAAGATAGAGAACGATAGCTTGGTGAAGAAGGAAATTTTGAGGAAAGACAAGATAGAGAACGATAGCTTGGTGAAGAAGGAAGTTTTGAGGAAAGACAAGATAGAGAACGATAGCTTGGTGAAGAAAGAAATTTTGAGGAAAGACAAGATAGAGAACGATAGCTTGGTGCAGAAGGAAATTTTGAGGAAAGGCAAGATAGAGAACGATAGCTTGGTGAAGAAGGAAATTTTGAGGAAAGACAAGATAGAGAACGATAGCTTGGTGAAGAAGGAAATTTTGAGGAAAGACAAGATAGAGAACGATAGCTTGGTGAAGAAGGAAATTTTGAGGAAAGACAAGATAGAGAACGATAGCTTGGTGAAGAAGGAAGTTTTGAAGAAAGACAAGATAGAGAACGATAGCTTGGTGAAGAAGGAAATTTTGAGGAAAGATAAGATAGAGAACGATAGCTTGGTGAAGAAGGAAGTTTTGAGGAAAGACAAGATAGAGAACGATAGCTTGCTGAAGAAGGAAGTTTTGAGGAAAGACAAGATAGAGAACGATAGCTTGGTGAAGAAGGAAGTTTTGAGGAAAGACAAGATAGAGAACGATAGCTTGGTGAAGAAGGAAATCTTGAGGAAAGACAACATAGAGAACGATAGCTTGGTGAAGGAGGAAATTTTGAGGAAAGACAAGATAGAGAACGATAGCTTGGTGAAGAAGGAAATTTTGAGGAAAGACAAGATAGAGAACGATAGTTTGGTGAAGAGGGAAATTTTGAGGAAAGACAAGATAGAGAACGATAGCTTGGTGAAGAAGGAAATTTTGAGGAAAGACAAGATAGAGAACGATAGCTTGGTGAAGAAGGAAGTTTTGAGGAAAGACAAGATAGAGAACGATAGCTTGGTGAAGAAGGAAATTTTGAGGAAAGACAAGATAGAGAACGATAGCTTGATGAAGAAGTACGTTTTGAGGAAAGACAAGATAGAGAACGATAGCTTGGTGAAGAAGGAAATTTTGAGGAAAGACAAGATAGAGAACGATAACTTGGTGAAGAAGGAAATTTTGAGGAAAGACAAGATAGAGAACGATAGCTTGGTGAAGAAGGAAATTTTGAGGAAAGACAAGATAGAGAACGATAGCTTGGTGAAGAAGGAAATTTTGAGGAAAGACAAGATAGAGAACGATAGCTTGGTGAAGAAGGAAATTTTGAGGAAAGACAAGATAGAGAACGATAGCTTGGTGAAGAAGGAAATTTTGAGGAAAGACAAGATAGAGAACGATAGCTAGGTGAAGAAGGAAATTTTGAGGAAAGACAAGATAGAGAACGATAGCTTGGTGAAGAAGGAAATTTTGAGGAAAGACAAGATAGAGAACGATAGCTTGGTCAAGAGGGAAATTTTGAGGAAAGACAAGATAGAGAACGATAGCTTGGTGAAGAAGGAAATTTTGAGGAAAGACAAGATAGAGAACGATAGCTTGGTGAAGAAGGAAATTTTGAGGAAAGACAAGATAGAGAACGATAACTTGGTGAAGAAGGAAATTTTGAGGAAAGACAAGATAGAGGACGATAGCTTGGTGAAGAAGGAAATTTTGAGGAAAGACAAGATAGAGAACGATAACTTGGTGAAGAAGGAAATTTTGAGGAAAGACAAGATAGAGGACGATAGCTTGGTGAAGAAGGAAATTTTGAGGAAAGACAAGATAGAGAACGATAGCTTGGTGAAGAAGGAAATGTTGAGGAAAGACAAGATAGAGAACGATAGCTTGGTGAAGAAGGAAATTTTGAGGAAAGACAAGATAGAGAACGATAGCTTGGTGAAGAAGGAAATTTTGAGGAAAGACAAGATAGAGAACGATAGCTTGGTGAAGAAGGAAATTTTGAGGAAAGACAAGATAGAGAACGATAGCTTGGTGAAGAAGGAAATTTTGAGGAAAGACAAGATAGAGAACGATAGCTTGGTGAAGAAGGAAATTTTGAGGAAAGACAAGATAGAGAACGATAGCTTGGTAAAGAAATGAAATTTTGAGGAAAGACAAGATAGAGAACGATAGCTTGGTGAAGAAGGAAATTTTGAGGAAAGACAAGATAGAGAACGATAGCTTGGTGAAGAAGGAAATTTTGAGGAAAGACAAGATAGGGAACGATAGCTTGGTGAAGAAGGAAATTTTGAGGAATGACAAGATAGAGAACGATAGCTTGGTGAAGAAGGAAGTTTTGAGGAAAGACAAGATAGAGAACGATAGCTTGGTGAAGAAGGAAATTTTGAGGAAAGACAAGATAGAGAACGATAGCTTGGTGAAGAAGGAAATTTTGAGGAAAGACAAGATAGAGAACGATAGCTTGGTGAAGAAGGAAATTTTGAGGAAAGACAAGATAGAGAACGATAGCTTGGTGAAGAAGGAAATTTTGAGGAAAGACAAGATAGAGAACGATAGCTTGGTGAAGAAGGAAATTTTGAGGAAAGACAAGATAGAGAACGATAGCTTGGTGAAGAAGGAAATTTTGAGGAAAGGCAAGATAGAGAACGATAGCTTGGTGAAGAAGGAAATTTTGAGGAAAGACAAGATAGAGAACGATAGCTTGGTGAAGAAGGAAATTTTGAGGAAAGACAAGATAGAGAACGATAGCTTGGTGGAGAAGGAAATTTTGAGGAAAGACAAGATAGAGAACGATAGCTTCGTGAAGAAGGAAATTTTGAGTAAAGACAAGATAGAGAACGATAGCTTGGTGAAGAAGGAAGTTTTGAGGAAAGACAAGATAGAGAACGATAGCTTGGTCAAGAAGGAAGTTTTGAGGAAAGACAAGATAGACAACGATAGCTTGGTGAAGAAGGAAATTTTGAGGAAAGACAAGATAGAGAACAGTAGCTTGGTGAAGAAGGAAATCTTGAGGAAAGACAAGGTAGAGAAAGATAGCTTGGTGAAGAAGGAAATTTTGAGGAAAGACAAGATAGAGAACGATAGCTTGGTGAAGAAGGAAATTTTGAGGAAAGACAAGATAGAGAACGATAGCTTGGTGAAGAAGGAAATTTTGAGGAAAGACACGATAGAGAACGATAGCTTGGTGAAGAAGGAAATTTTGAGGAAAGACAAGATAGAGAACGATAGCTTGGTGAAGAAGGAAATTTTGAGGAAAGACAAGATAGAGAACGATAGCTTGGTGAAGAAGGAAATTTTGAGGAATGACAAGATAGAGAACGATAGCTTGGTCAAGAGGGAAATTTTGAGGAAAGACAAGATAGAGAACGATAGCTTGGTGAAGAAGGAAATTTTGAGGAAAGACAAGATAGAGAACGATAGCTTGGCGAAGAAGGAAATTTTGAGGAAAGACAAGATAGAGAACGATAGCTTGGTGAAGAAGGAAGTTTTGAGCAAAGACAAGATAGAGAACGATAGCTTGGTGAAGAAGGAAGTTTTGAGGAAAGACAAGATAGAGAACGATAGCTTGGTCAAGAAGGAAGTTTTGAGGAAAGACAAGATAGACAACGATAGCTTGGTGAAGAAGGAAATTTTGAGGAAAGACAAGATAGAGAACAGTAGCTTGGTGAAGAAGGAAATCTTGAGGAAAGACAAGATAGAGAAAGATAGCTTGGTGAAGAAGGAAATTTTGAGGAAAGACAAGATAGAGAACGATAGCTTGGTGAAGAAGGAAATTTTGAGGAAAGACAAGATAGAGAACGATAGCTTGGTGAAGAAGGAAATTTTGAGGAAAGACACGATAGAGAACGATAGCTTGGTGAAGAAGGAAATTTTGAGGAAAGACAAGATAGAGAACGATAGCTTGGTGAAGAAGGAAGTTTTGAAGAAAGACAAGATAGAGAACGATAGCTTGGTGAAGAAGGAAATTTTGAGGAAAGACAAGATAGAGAACGATAGCTTGGTGAAGAAGGAAGTTTTGAGGAAAGACAAGATAGAGAACGATAGCTTGCTGAAGAAGGAAGTTTTGAGGAAAGACAAGATAGAGAACGATAGCTTGGTGAAGAAGGAAGTTCTGAGGAAAGACAAGATAGAGAACGATAGCTTGGTGAAGAAGGAAATTTTGAGGAAAGACAAGATAGAGAATGATAGCTTGGCGAAGAAGGAAATTTTGAGGAAAGACAAGATAGAGAACGATAGCTTGGTGAAGAAGGAAATTTTGAGGAAAGACAAGATAGAGAACGATAGCTTGGTGAAGAAGGAAATTTTGAGGAAAGACAAGATAGAGAACGATAGCTTGGTGAAGCAGGAAATTTTGAGGAAAGACAAGATAGAGAACGATAGCTTGGTGAAGAAGGAAATTTTGAGGAAAGACAAGATAGAGAACGATAGCTTGGTGAAGAAGGAAATTTTGAGGAAAGACAAGATAGAGAACGATAGCTTGCTGAAGAAGGAAGTTTTGAGGAAAGACAAGATAGAGAACGATAGCTTGGTGAAGAAGGAAGTTCTGAGGAAAGACAAGATAGAGAACGATAGCTTGGTGAAGAAGGAAATTTTGAGGAAAGACAAGATAGAGAATGATAGCTTGGCGAAGAAGGAAATTTTGAGGAAAGACAAGATAGAGAACGATAGCTTGGTGAAGAAGGAAATTTTGAGGAAAGACAAGATAGAGAACGATAGCTTGGTGAAGAAGGAAATTTTGAGGAAAGACAAGATAGAGAACGATAGCTTGGTGAAGCAGGAAATTTTGAGGAAAGACAAGATAGAGAACGATAGCTTGGTGAAGAAGGAAATTTTGAGGAAAGACAAGATAGAGAACGATAGCTTGGTGAAGAAGGAAATTTTGAGGAAAGACAAGATAGAGAACGATAGCTTGGTGAAGAAGGAAATTTTGAGGAAAGACAAGATAGAGAACGATAGCTGGTGAAGAATGAAGTTTTGAGGAAAGACAAGATAGAGAACGATAGCTTGGTGAAGAAAGAAATTTTGAGGAAAGACAAGATAGAGAACGATAGCTTGGTGCAGAAGGAAATTTTGAGGAAAAGCAAGATAGAGAACGATAGCTTGGTGAAGAAGGAAATTTTGAGGAAAGACAAGATAGAGAACGATAGCTTGGTGAAGAAGGAAATTTTGAGGAAAGACAAGATAGAGAACGATAGCTTGGTGGAGAAGGAAATTTTGAGGAAAGACAAGATAGAGAACGATAGCTTGGTGAAGAAGGAAATTTTGAGGAAAGACAAGATAGAGAACGATAGCTTGGTGAAGAAGGAAATTTTGAGGAAAGACAAGATAGAGAACGATAGCTTGGTGAAGAAGGAAATTTTGAGGAAAGACAAGATAGAGAACGATAGCTTGGTGAAGAAGGAAGTTTTGAAGAAAGACAAGATAGAGAACGATAGCTTGGTGAAGAAGGAAATTTTGAGGAAAGATAAGATAGAGAATGATAGCTTGGTGAAGAAGGAAGTTTTGAGGAAAGACAAGATAGAGAACGATAGCTTGCTGAAGAAGGAAGTTTTGAGGAAAGACAAGATAGAGAACGATAGCTTGGTGAAGAAGGAAGTTTTGAGGAAAGACAAGATAGAGAACGATAGCTTGGTGAAGAAGGAAATCTTGAGGAAAGACAACATAGAGAACGATAGCTTGGTGAAGGAGGAAATTTTGAGGAAAGACAAGATAGAGAACGATACTTTGGTGAAGAAGGAAATTTTGAGGAAAGACAAGATAGAGAACGATAGTTTGGTGAAGAGGGAAATTTTGAGGAAAGACAAGATAGAGAACGATAGCTTGGTGAAGAAGGAAATTTTGAGGAAAGACAAGATAGAGAACGATAGCTTGGTGAAGAAGGAAGTTTTGAGGAAAGACAAGATAGAGAACGATAGCTTGGTGAAGAAGGAAATTTTGAGGAAAGACAAGATAGAGAACGATAGCTTGATGAAGAAGTACGTTTTGAGGAAAGACAAGATAGAGAACGATAGCTTGGTGAAGAAGGAAATTTTGAGGAAAGACAAGATAGAGAACGATAACTTGGTGAAGAAGGAAATTTTGAGGAAAGACAAGATAGAGAACGATAGCTTGGTGAAGAAGGAAATTTTGAGGAAAGACAAGATAGAGAACGATAGCTTGGTGAAGAAGGAAATTTTGAGGAAAGACAAGATAGAGAACGATAGCTTGGTGAAGAAGGAAATTTTGAGGAAAGACAAGATAGAGAACGATAGCTTGGTGAAGAAGGAAATTTTGAGGAAAGACAAGATAGAGAACGATAGCTAGGTGAAGAAGGAAATTTTGAGGAAAGACAAGATAGAGAACGATAGCTTGGTGAAGAAGGAAATTTTGAGGAAAGACAAGATAGAGAACGATAGCTTGGTGAAGAAGGAAATTTTGAGGAAAGACAAGATAGAGAACGATAGCTTGGTGAAGAAGGAAATTTTGAGGAAAGACAAGATAGAGAACGATAGCTTGGTGAAGAAGGAAGTTTTGAGGAAAGACAAGATAGAGAACGATAGCTTGGTGAAGAAGGAAATTTTGAGGAAAGACAAGATAGAGAACGATAGCTTGGTGAAGAAGAAAGTTTTGAGGAAAGACAAGATAGAGAACGATAGCTTGGTGAAGAAGGAAATTTTGAGGAAAGACAAGATAGAGAACGATAACTTGGTGAAGAAGGAAATTTTGAGGAAAGACAAGATAGAGGACGATAGCTTGGTGAAGAAGGAAATTTTGAGGAAAGACAAGATAGAGAACGATAGCTTGGTGAAGAAGGAAATGTTGAGGAAAGACAAGATAGAGAACGATAGCTTGGTGAAGAAGGAAATTTTGAGGAAAGACAAGATAGAGAACGATAGCTTGGTGAAGAAGGAAATTTTGAGGAAAGACAAGATAGAGAACGATAGCTTGGTGAAGAAGGAAATTTTGAGGAAAGACAAGATAGAGAACGATAGCTTGGTGAAGAAGGGAATTTTGAGGAAAGACAAGATAGAGAACGATAGCTTGGTGAAGAAGGAAATTTTGAGGAAAGACAAGATAGAGAACGATAGCTTGGTAAAGAAATGAAATTTTGAGGAAAGACAAGATAGAGAACGATAGCTTGGTGAAGAAGGAAATTTTGAGGAAAGACAAGATAGAGAACGATAGCTTGGTGAAGAAGGAAATTTTGAGGAAAGACAAGATAGAGAACGATAGCTTGGTGAAGAAGGAAATTTTGAGGAATGACAAGATAGAGAACGATAGCTTGGTGAAGAAGGAAGTTTTGAGGAAAGACAAGATAGAGAACGATAGCTTGGTGAAGAAGGAAATTTTGAGGAAAGACAAGATAGAGAACGATAGCTTGGTGAAGAAGGAAATTTTGAGGAAAGACAAGATAGAGAACGATAGCTTGGTGAAGAAGGAAATTTTGAGGAAAGACAAGATAGAGAACGATAGCTTGGTGAAGAAGGAAATTTTGAGGAAAGACAAGATAGAGAACGATAGCTTGGTGAAGAAGGAAGTTTTGAGGAAAGACAAGATAGAGAACGATAGCTTGGTGAAGAAGGAAATTTTGAGGAAAGACAAGATAGAGAACGATAGCTTGATGAAGAAGTACGTTTTGAGGAAAGACAAGATAGAGAACGATAGCTTGGTGAAGAAGGAAATTTTGAGGAAAGACAAGATAGAGAACGATAACTTGGTGAAGAAGGAAATTTTGAGGAAAGACAAGATAGAGAACGATAGCTTGGTGAAGAAGGAAATTTTGAGGAAAGACAAGATAGAGAACGATAGCTTGGTGAAGAAGGAAATTTTGAGGAAAGACAAGATAGAGAACGATAGCTTGGTGAAGAAGGAAATTTTGAGGAAAGACAAGATAGAGAACGATAGCTTGGTGAAGAAGGAAATTTTGAGGAAAGACAAGATAGAGAACGATAGCTAGGTGAAGAAGGAAATTTTGAGGAAAGACAAGATAGAGAACGATAGCTTGGTGAAGAAGGAAATTTTGAGGAAAGACAAGATAGAGAACGATAGCTTGGTGAAGAAGGAAATTTTGAGGAAAGACAAGATAGAGAACGATAGCTTGGTGAAGAAGGAAATTTTAAGGAAAGACAAGATAGAGAACGATAGCTTGGTGAAGAAGAAAATTTTGAGGAAAGACAAGATAGAGAACGATAGCTTGGTGAAGAAGGAAATTTTGAAGAATGACAAGATAGAGAACGATAGTTTGGTGAAGAAGGAAATTTTGAGGAAAGACAAGATAGAGAACGATAGCTTGGTGAAGAAGGAAATTTTGAGGAAAGACAAGATAGAGAACTATAGCTTGGTGAAGAAGGACATTTTGAGGAAAGACAAGATAGAGAACGATAGCTTGGTGAAGAAGGAAATTTTGAGGAAAGACAAGATACAGAACGATAGCTTGGTGAAGAAGAAAATTTTGAGGAAAGACAAGATAGAGAACGATAGCTTGGTGAAGAAGGAAATTTTGAGCAAAGACAAGATAGAGAACGATAGCTTGGTGAAGAAGTAAATTTTGAGGAAAGACAAGATAGAGAACGATAGCTTGGTGAAGAAGGAAATTTTGAGGAAAGACAAGATAGAGAACGATAGCTTGGTGAAGAAGGAAGTTTTGAGGAAAGACAAGATAGAGAACGATAGCTTAGTGAAGAAGGAAATTTTGAGGAAAGACAAGATAGAGAACGATAGCTTGGTGAAGAAGAAAGTTTTGAGGAAAGACAAGATAGAGAACGATAGCTTGGTGAAGAAGGAAATTTTGAGGAAAGACAAGATAGAGAACGATAACTTGGTGAAGAAGGAAATTTTGAGGAAAGTCAAGATAGAGGACGATAGCTTGGTGAAGAAGGAAATTTTGAGGAAAGACAAGATAGAGAACGATAGCTTGGTGAAGAAGGAAATGTTGAGGAAAGACAAGATAGAGAACGATAGCTTGGTGAAGAAGGAAATTTTGAGGAAAGACAAGATAGAGAACGATAGCTTGGTGAAGAAGGAAATTTTGAGGAAAGACAAGATAGAGAACGATAGCTTGGTGAAGAAGGAAATTTTGAGGAAAGACAAGATAGAGAACGATAGCTTGGTGAAGAAGGAAATTTTGAGGAAAGACAAGATAGAGAACGATAGCTTGGTGAAGAAGGAAATTTTGAGGAAAGACAAGATAGAGAACGATAGCTTGGTAAAGAAATGAAATTTTGAGGAAAGACAAGATAGAGAACGATAGCTTGGTGAAGAAGGAAATTTTGAGGAAAGACAAGATAGAGAACGATAGCTTGGTGAAGAAGGAAATTTTGAGGAAAGACAAGATAGAGAACGATAGCTTGGTGAAGAAGGAAATTTTGAGGAATGACAAGATAGAGAACGATAGCTTGGTGAAGAAGGAAGTTTTGAGGAAAGACAAGATAGAGAACGATAGCTTGGTGAAGAAGGAAATTTTGAGGAAAGACAAGATAGAGAACGATAGCTTGGTGAAGAAGGAAATTTTGAGGAAAGACAAGATAGAGAACGATAGCTTGGTGAAGAAGGAAATTTTGAGGAAAGACAAGATAGAGAACGATAGCTTGGTGAAGAAGGAAATTTTGAGGAAAGACAAGATAGAGAACGATAGCTTGGTGAAGAAGGAAATTTTGAGGAAAGACAAGATAGAGAACGATAGCTTGGTGAAGAAGGAAATTTTGAGGAATGACAAGATAGAGAACGATAGCTTGGTCAAGAGGGAAATTTTGAGGAAAGACAAGATAGAGAACGATAGCTTGGTGAAGAAGGAAATTTTGAGGAAAGACAAGATAGAGAACGATAGCTTGGCGAAGAAGGAAATTTTGAGGAAAGACAAGATAGAGAACGATAGCTTGGTGAAGAAGGAAGTTTTGAGCAAAGACAAGATAGAGAACGATAGCTTGGTGAAGAAGGAAGTTTTGAGGAAAGACAAGATAGAGAACGATAGCTTGGTCAAGAAGGAAGTTTTGAGGAAAGACAAGATAGACAACGATAGCTTGGTGAAGAAGGAAATTTTGAAGAATGACAAGATAGAGAACGATAGTTTGGTGAAGAAGGAAATTTTGAGGAAAGACAAGATAGAGAACGATAGCTTGGTGAAGAAGGAAATTTTGAGGAAAGACAAGATAGAGAACTATAGCTTGGTGAAGAAGGAAATTTTGAGGAAAGACAAGATACAGAACGATAGCTTGGTGAAGAAGAAAATTTTGAGGAAAGACAAGATAGAGAACGATAGCTTGGTGAAGAAGGAAGTTTTGAGGAAAGACAAGATAGAGAACGATAGCTTGGTGAAGAAGTAAATTTTGAGGAAAGACAAGATAGAGAACGATAGCTTGGTGAAGAAGGAAATTTTGAGGAAAGACAAGATAGAGAACGATAGCTTGGTGAAGAAGGAAGTTTTGAGGAAAGACAAGATAGAGAACGATAGCTTGGTGAAGAAGGAAATTTTGAGGAAAGACAAGATAGAGAACGATAGCTTGGTGAAGAAGAAAGTTTTGAGGAAAGACAAGATAGAGAACGATAGCTTGGTGAAGAAGGAAATTTTGAGGAAAGACAAGATAGAGAACGATAACTTGGTGAAGAAGGAAATTTTGAGGAAAGACAAGATAGAGGACGATAGCTTGGTGAAGAAGGAAATTTTGAGGAAAGACAAGATAGAGAACGATAGCTTGGTGAAGAAGGAAATGTTGAGGAAAGACAAGATAGAGAACGATAGCTTGGTGAAGAAGGAAATTTTGAGGAAAGACAAGATAGAGAACGATAGCTTGGTGAAGAAGGAAATTTTGAGGAAAGACAAGATAGAGAACGATAGCTTGGTGAAGAAGGAAATTTTGAGGAAAGACAAGATAGAGAACGATAGCTTGGTGAAGAAGGAAATTTTGAGGAAAGACAAGATAGAGAACGATAGCTTGGTGAAGAAGGAAATTTTGAGGAAAGACAAGATAGAGAACGATAGCTTGGTAAAGAAATGAAATTTTGAGGAAAGACAAGATAGAGAACGATAGCTTGGTGAAGAAGGAAATTTTGAGGAAAGACAAGATAGAGAACGATAGCTTGGTGAAGAAGGAAATTTTGAGGAAAGACAAGATAGAGAACGATAGCTTGGTGAAGAAGGAAATTTTGAGGAATGACAAGATAGAGAACGATAGCTTGGTGAAGAAGGAAGTTTTGAGGAAAGACAAGATAGAGAACGATAGCTTGGTGAAGAAGGAAATTTTGAGGAAAGACAAGATAGAGAACGATAGCTTGGTGAAGAAGGAAATTTTGAGGAAAGACAAGATAGAGAACGATAGCTTGGTGAAGAAGGAAATTTTGAGGAAAGACAAGATAGAGAACGATAGCTTGGTGAAGAAGGAAATTTTGAGGAAAGACAAGATAGAGAACGATAGCTTGGTGAAGAAGGAAATTTTGAGGAAAGACAAGATAGAGAACGATAGCTTGGTGAAGAAGGAAATTTTGAGGAATGACAAGATAGAGAACGATAGCTTGGTCAAGAGGGAAATTTTGAGGAAAGACAAGATAGAGAACGATAGCTTGGTGAAGAAGGAAATTTTGAGGAAAGACAAGATAGAGAACGATAGCTTGGCGAAGAAGGAAATTTTGAGGAAAGACAAGATAGAGAACGATAGCTTGGTGAAGAAGGAAGTTTTGAGCAAAGACAAGATAGAGAACGATAGCTTGGTGAAGAAGGAAGTTTTGAGGAAAGACAAGATAGAGAACGATAGCTTGGTCAAGAAGGAAGTTTTGAGGAAAGACAAGATAGACAACGATAGCTTGGTGAAGAAGGAAGTTTTGAGGAAAGACAAGATAGAGAACGATACCTTGCTGAAGAAGGAAGTTTTGAGGAAAGACAAGATAGAGAACGATAGCTTGGTGAAGAAGGAAGTTTTGAGGAAAGACAAGATAGAGAACGATAGCTTGGTGAAGAAGGAAGTTTTGAGGAAAGACAAGATAGAGAACGATAGCTTGCTGAAGAAGGAAGTTTTGAGGAAAGACAAGATAGAGAACGATAGCTTGGTGAAGAAGGAAGTTTTGAGGAAAGACAAGATAGAGAACGATAGCTTGCTGAAGAAGGAGGTTTTGAGGAAAGACAAGATAGAGAACGATAGCTTGGTAAAGAAGGAAGTTTTGAGGAAAGACAAGATAGAGAACGATAGCTTGGTGAAGAAGGAAGTTTTGAAGAAAGATAAGATAGAGAACGATAGCTTGGTGAAGAAGGAAGTTTTGAGGAAAGACAAGATAGAGAACGATAGCTTGGTGAAGAAGTAAGTTTTGAAGAAAGATAAGATAGAGAACGATAGCTTGGTGAAGAAGGAAGTTTTGAGGAAAGACAAGATAGAGAACGATAGCTTGGTGAAGAAGGAAATTTTGAGGAAAGACAAGATAGAGAACGATAGCTTGGTGAAGAAGGAAGTTTTGAGGAAAGACAAGATAGAGAACGATAGCTTGGTGAAGAAGGACATTTTGAGGAAAGACAAGATAGAGAACGATAGCTTGGTGAAGAAGGAAGTTTTGAGGAAAGACAAGATAGAGAACGATAGCTTGGTGAAGAAGGAAATTTTGAGGAAAGACAAGATAGAGAACGATAGCTTGGTGAAGAAGGAAGTTTTGAGGAAAGACAAGATAGAGAACGATAGCTTGGTGAAGAAGGAAGTTTTGAGGAAAGACAAGATAGAGAACGATAGCTTGGTGAAGAAGGAAGTTTTGAGGAAAGACAAGATAGAGAACGATAGCTTGGTGAAGAAGGAAGTTTTGAGGAAAGACAAGATAGAGAACGATAGCTTGGTGAAGAAGGAAGTTTTGAGGAAAGACAAGATAGAGAACGATAGCTTGGTGAAGAAGGAAGTTTTGAGGAAAGACAAGATAGAGAACGATAGCTTGGTGAAGAAGGAAGTTTTGAGGAAAGACAAAATAGAGAACGATAGCTTGGTGAAGAAGGAAATTTTGAGGAAAGACAAGGTAGAGAACGATAGCTTGGTGAAAAAGGAAATTTTGAGGAAAGACAAGATAGAGAACGATAGCTTGGTGAAGAAGGAAGTTTTGAGGAAAGACAAGATAGAGAACGATAGCTTGGTGGAGAAGGAAATTTTGAGGAAAGACAAGATAGAGAACGATAGCTTGGTGAAGAAGGAAGTTTTGAGGTAAGACAAGATAGAGAACGATAGCTTGGTGAAGAAGGAAATTTTGAGGAAAGACAAGATAGAGAACGATAGCTTGGTGAAGAAGGAAGTTTTGAGGAAAGACAAGATAGAGAACGATAGCTTGGTGAACAAGGAAATTTTGAGGAAAGACAAGATAGAGAACGATAGCTTGGTGAAGAAGGAAATTTTGAGGAAAGACAAGATAGAGAACGATAGCTTGGTGAAGAAGGAAATTTTGAGGAAAGACAAGATAGAGAACGATAGCTTGGTGAAGAAGGAAATTTTGAGGAAAGACAAGATAGAGAACGATAGCTTGGTGTAGGAGGAAATTTTGAGGAAAGACAAGATAGAGAACGATAGCTTGGTGAAGAAGGAAATTTTGAGGAAAGACAAGATAGAGAACGATAGCTTGGTGAAGAAGGAAATTTTGAGGAAAGACAAGATAGAGAACGATAGCTTGGTGAAGAAGGAAATTTTGAGGAAAGACAAGATAGAGAACAATAGCTTGGTGAAGAAGGAAATTTTGAGGAAAGACAAGATAGAGAACGATAGCTTGGTGAAGAAGGAAATTTTGAGGAAAGACAAGATAGAGAACGATAGCTTGGTGAAGAAGGAAATTTTGAGGAAAGACAAGATAGAGAACGATAGCTTGGTGAAGAAGGAAATTTTGAGGAAAGACAAGATAGAGAACGATAGCTTGGTGAAGAAGGAAATTTTGAGGAAAGACAAGATAGAGAACGATAGCTTGGTGAAGAAGGAAATTTTGAAGAAAGACAAGATAGAGAACGATAGCTTGGTGAAGAAGGAAATTTTGAGGAAAGACATGATAGAGAACGATAGCTTGGTGAAGAAAGAAATTTTGAGGAAAGACAAGATAGAGAACGATAGCTTGGTGAAGAAGGAAATTTTGAGGAAAGACAAGATAGAGAACGATAGCTTGGTGAAGAAGGAAATTTTGAGGAAAGACAAGATAGAGAACGATAGCTTGGTGAAGAAGGAAGTTTTGAGGAAAGACAAGATAGAGAACGATAGCTTGGTGAAGAAGGAAATTTTGAGGAAAGACAAGATAGAGAACGATAGCTTGGTGAAGAAGGAAATTTTGAGGAAAGACAAGATAGAGAACGATAGCTTGGTGGAGAAGGAAATTTTGAGGAAAGACAAGATAGAGAACGATAGCTTGGTGAAGAAGGAAATTTTGAGGAAAGACAAGATAGAGAACGATAGCTTGGTGAAGAAGGAAGTTTTGAGGAAAGACAAGATAGAGAACGATAGCTTGGTGAAGAAGGAAATTTTGAGGAAAGACAAGATAGAGAACGATAGCTTGGTGAAGAAGGAAGTTTTGAGGAAAGACAAGATAGAGAACGATAGCTTGGTGAAGAAGGAAATTTTGAGGAAAGACAAGATAGAGAACGATAGCTTGGTGAAGAAGGAAATTTTGAGGAAAGACAAGATAGAGAACGATAGCTTGGTGAAGAAGGAAATTTTGAGCAAAGACAAGATAGAGAACGATAGCTTGGTGAAGAAGTAAATTTTGAGGAAAGACAAGATAGAGAACGATAGCTTGGTGAAGAAGGAAATTTTGAGGAAAGACAAGATAGAGAACGATAGCTTGGTGAAGAAGGAAGTTTTGAGGAAAGACAAGATAGAGAACGATAGCTTGGTGAAGAAGGAAATTTTGAGGAAAGACAAGATAGAGAACGATAGCTTGGTGAAGAAGAAAGTTTTGAGGAAAGACAAGATAGAGAACGATAGCTTGGTGAAGAAGGAAATTTTGAGGAAAGACAAGATAGAGAACGATAACTTGGTGAAGAAGGAAATTTTGAGGAAAGACAAGATAGAGGACGATAGCTTGGTGAAGAAGGAAATTTTGAGGAAAGACAAGATAGAGAACGATAGCTTGGTGAAGAAGGAAATGTTGAGGAAAGACAAGATAGAGAACGATAGCTTGGTGAAGAAGGAAATTTTGAGGAAAGACAAGATAGAGAACGATAGCTTGGTGAAGAAGGAAATTTTGAGGAAAGACAAGATAGAGAACGATAGCTTGGTGAAGAAGGAAATTTTGAGGAAAGACAAGATAGAGAACGATAGCTTGGTGAAGAAGGAAATTTTGAGGAAAGACAAGATAGAGAACGATAGCTTGGTGAAGAAGGAAATTTTGAGGAAAGACAAGATAGAGAACGATAGCTTGGTAAAGAAATGAAATTTTGAGGAAAGACAAGATAGAGAACGATAGCTTGGTGAAGAAGGAAATTTTGAGGAAAGACAAGATAGAGAACGATAGCTTGGTGAAGAAGGAAATTTTGAGGAAAGACAAGGTAGAGAACGATAGCTTGGTGAAAAAGGAAATTTTGAGGAAAGACAAGATAGAGAACGATAGCTTGGTGAAGAAGGAAGTTTTGAGGAAAGACAAGATAGAGAACGATAGCTTGGTGGAGAAGGAAATTTTGAGGAAAGACAAGATAGAGAACGATAGCTTGGTGAAGAAGGAAGTTTTGAGGTAAGACAAGATAGAGAACGATAGCTTGGTGAAGAAGGAAATTTTGAGGAAAGACAAGATAGAGAACGATAGCTTGGTGAAGAAGGAAGTTTTGAGGAAAGACAAGATAGAGAACGATAGCTTGGTGAACAAGGAAATTTTGAGGAAAGACAAGATAGAGAACGATAGCTTGGTGAAGAAGGAAATTTTGAGGAAAGACAAGATAGAGAACGATAGCTTGGTGAAGAAGGAAATTTTGAGGAAAGACAAGATAGAGAACGATAGCTTGGTGAAGAAGGAAATTTTGAGGAAAGACAAGATAGAGAACGATAGCTTGGTGTAGGAGGAAATTTTGAGGAAAGACAAGATAGAGAACGATAGCTTGGTGAAGAAGGAAATTTTGAGGAAAGACAAGATAGAGAACGATAGCTTGGTGAAGAAGGAAATTTTGAGGAAAGACAAGATAGAGAACGATAGCTTGGTGAAGAAGGAAATTTTGAGGAAAGACAAGATAGAGAACAATAGCTTGGTGAAGAAGGAAATTTTGAGGAAAGACAAGATAGAGAACGATAGCTTGGTGAAGAAGGAAATTTTGAGGAAAGACAAGATAGAGAACGATAGCTTGGTGAAGAAGGAAATTTTGAGGAAAGACAAGATAGAGAACGATAGCTTGGTGAAGAAGGAAATTTTGAGGAAAGACAAGATAGAGAACGATAGCTTGGTGAAGAAGGAAATTTTGAGGAAAGACAAGATAGAGAACGATAGCTTGGTGAAGAAGGAAATTTTGAGGAAAGACAAGATAGAGAACGATAGCTTGGTGAAGAAGGAAATTTTGAGGAAAGACATGATAGAGAACGATAGCTTGGTGAAGAAAGAAATTTTGAGGAAAGACAAGATAGAGAACGATAGCTTGGTGAAGAAGGAAATTTTGAGGAAAGACAAGATAGAGAACGATAGCTTGGTGAAGAAGGAAATTTTGAGGAAAGACAAGATAGAGAACGATAGCTTGGTGAAGAAGGAAGTTTTGAGGAAAGACAAGATAGAGAACGATAGCTTGGTGAAGAAGGAAATTTTGAGGAAAGACAAGATAGAGAACGATAGCTTGGTGAAGAAGGAAATTTTGAGGAAAGACAAGATAGAGAACGATAGCTTGGTGGAGAAGGAAATTTTGAGGAAAGACAAGATAGAGAACGATAGCTTGGTGAAGAAGGAAATTTTGAGGAAAGACAAGATAGAGAACGATAGCTTGGTGAAGAAGGAAGTTTTGAGGAAAGACAAGATAGAGAACGATAGCTTGGTGAAGAAGGAAATTTTGAGGAAAGACAAGATAGAGAACGATAGCTTGGTGAAGAAGGAAGTTTTGAGGAAAGACAAGATAGAGAACGATAGCTTGGTGAAGAAGGAAATTTTGAGGAGAGACAAGATAGAGAACGATAGCTTGGTGAAGAAGTAAATTTTGAGCAAAGACAAGATAGAGAACGATAGCTTGGTGAAGAAGTAAATTTTGAGGAAAGACAAGATAGAGAACGATAGCTTGGTGAAGAAGGAAATTTTGAGGAAAGACAAGATAGAGAACGATAGCTTGGTGAAGAAGGAAGTTTTGAGGAAAGACAAGATAGAGAACGATAGCTTGGTGAAGAAGGAAATTTTGAGGAAAGACAAGATAGAGAACGATAGCTTGGTGAAGAAGAAAGTTTTGAGGAAAGACAAGATAGAGAACGATAGCTTGGTGAAGAAGGAAATTTTGAGGAAAGACAAGATAGAGAACGATAACTTGGTGAAGAAGGAAATTTTGAGGAAAGACAAGATAGAGGACGATAGCTTGGTGAAGAAGGAAATTTTGAGGAAAGACAAGATAGAGAACGATAGCTTGGTGAAGAAGGAAATGTTGAGGAAAGACAAGATAGAGAACGATAGCTTGGTGAAGAAGGAAATTTTGAGGAAAGACAAGATAGAGAACGATAGCTTGGTGAAGAAGGAAATTTTGAGGAAAGACAAGATAGAGAACGATAGCTTGGTGAAGAAGGAAATTTTGAGGAAAGACAAGATAGAGAACGATAGCTTGGTGAAGAAGGAAATTTTGAGGAAAGACAAGATAGAGAACGATAGCTTGGTGAAGAAGGAAATTTTGAGGAAAGACAAGATAGAGAACGATAGCTTGGTAAAGAAATGAAATTTTGAGGAAAGACAAGATAGAGAACGATAGCTTGGTGAAGAAGGAAATTTTGAGGAAAGACAAGATAGAGAACGATAGCTTGGTGAAGAAGGAAATTTTGAGGAAAGACAAGATAGAGAACGATAGCTTGGTGAAGAAGGAAATTTTGAGGAATGACAAGATAGAGAACGATAGCTTGGTGAAGAAGGAAGTTTTGAGGAAAGACAAGATAGAGAACGATAGCTTGGTGAAGAAGGAAATTTTGAGGAAAGACAAGATAGAGAACGATAGCTTGGTGAAGAAGGAAATTTTGAGGAAAGACAAGATAGAGAACGATAGCTTGGTGAAGAAGGAAATTTTGAGGAAAGACAAGATAGAGAACGATAGCTTGGTGAAGAAGGAAATTTTGAGGAAAGACAAGATAGAGAACGATAGCTTGGTGAAGAAGGAAATTTTGAGGAAAGACAAGATAGAGAACGATAGCTTGGTGAAGAAGGAAATTTTGAGGAATGACAAGATAGAGAACGATAGCTTGGTCAAGAGGGAAATTTTGAGGAAAGACAAGATAGAGAACGATAGCTTGGTGAAGAAGGAAATTTTGAGGAAAGACAAGATAGAGAACGATAGCTTGGCGAAGAAGGAAATTTTGAGGAAAGACAAGATAGAGAACGATAGCTTGGTGAAGAAGGAAGTTTTGAGCAAAGACAAGATAGAGAACGATAGCTTGGTGAAGAAGGAAGTTTTGAGGAAAGACAAGATAGAGAACGATAGCTTGGTCAAGAAGGAAGTTTTGAGGAAAGACAAGATAGACAACGATAGCTTGGTGAAGAAGGAAGTTTTGAGGAAAGACAAGATAGAGAACGATACCTTGCTGAAGAAGGAAGTTTTGAGGAAAGACAAGATAGAGAACGATAGCTTGGTGAAGAAGGAAGTTTTGAGGAA
This sequence comes from Eledone cirrhosa, assembly GCA_964016885.1. Lineage (NCBI taxonomy): Eukaryota > Metazoa > Mollusca > Cephalopoda > Octopoda > Eledonidae > Eledone > Eledone cirrhosa. The sequence goes on along the minus strand of OZ024743.1, from coordinate 370,283,910 downwards.
AGACAAGATAGAGAACGATAGCTTGGTGAAGAAGGAAGTTTTGAGGAAAGACAAGATAGAGAACGATAGCTTGCTGAAGAAGGAAGTTTTGAGGAAAGACAAGATAGAGAACGATAGCTTGGTGAAGAAGGAAGTTTTGAGGAAAGACAAGATAGAGAACGATAGCTTGCTGAAGAAGGAGGTTTTGAGGAAAGACAAGATAGAGAACGATAGCTTGGTAAAGAAGGAAGTTTTGAGGAAAGACAAGATAGAGAACGATAGCTTGGTGAAGAAGGAAGTTTTGAAGAAAGATAAGATAGAGAACGATAGCTTGGTGAAGAAGGAAGTTTTGAGGAAAGACAAGATAGAGAACGATAGCTTGGTGAAGAAGTAAGTTTTGAAGAAAGATAAGATAGAGAACGATAGCTTGGTGAAGAAGGAAGTTTTGAGGAAAGACAAGATAGAGAACGATAGCTTGGTGAAGAAGGAAATTTTGAGGAAAGACAAGATAGAGAACGATAGCTTGGTGAAGAAGGAAGTTTTGAGGAAAGACAAGATAGAGAACGATAGCTTGGTGAAGAAGGACATTTTGAGGAAAGACAAGATAGAGAACGATAGCTTGGTGAAGAAGGAAGTTTTGAGGAAAGACAAGATAGAGAACGATAGCTTGGTGAAGAAGGAAATTTTGAGGAAAGACAAGATAGAGAACGATAGCTTGGTGAAGAAGGAAGTTTTGAGGAAAGACAAGATAGAGAACGATAGCTTGGTGAAGAAGGAAGTTTTGAGGAAAGACAAGATAGAGAACGATAGCTTGGTGAAGAAGGAAATTTTGAGGAAAGACAAGATAGAGAACGATAGCTTGGTGAAGAAGGAAATTTTGAGGAAAGACAAGATAGAGAACAATAGCTTGGTGAAGAAGGAAATTTTGAGGAAAGACAAGATAGAGAACGATAGCTTGGTGAAGAAGGAAATTTTGAGGAAAGACAAGATAGAGAACGATAGCTTGGTGAAGAAGGAAATTTTGAGGAAAGACAAGATAGAGAACGATAGCTTGGTGAAGAAGGAAATTTTGAGGAAAGACAAGATAGAGAACGATAGCTTGGTGAAGAAGGAAATTTTGAGGAAAGACAAGATAGAGAACGATAGCTTGGTGAAGAAGGAAATTTTGAGGAAAGACAAGATAGAGAACGATAGCTTGGTGAAGAAGGAAATTTTGAGGAAAGACATGATAGAGAACGATAGCTTGGTGAAGAAAGAAATTTTGAGGAAAGACAAGATAGAGAACGATAGCTTGGTGAAGAAGGAAATTTTGAGGAAAGACAAGATAGAGAACGATAGCTTGGTGAAGAAGGAAATTTTGAGGAAAGACAAGATAGAGAACGATAGCTTGGTGAAGAAGGAAGTTTTGAGGAAAGACAAGATAGAGAACGATAGCTTGGTGAAGAAGGAAATTTTGAGGAAAGACAAGATAGAGAACGATAGCTTGGTGAAGAAGGAAATTTTGAGGAAAGACAAGATAGAGAACGATAGCTTGGTGGAGAAGGAAATTTTGAGGAAAGACAAGATAGAGAACGATAGCTTGGTGAAGAAGGAAATTTTGAGGAAAGACAAGATAGAGAACGATAGCTTGGTGAAGAAGGAAGTTTTGAGGAAAGACAAGATAGAGAACGATAGCTTGGTGAAGAAGGAAATTTTGAGGAAAGACAAGATAGAGAACGATAGCTTGGTGAAGAAGGAAGTTTTGAGGAAAGACAAGATAGAGAACGATAGCTTGGTGAAGAAGGAAATTTTGAGGAAAGACAAGATAGAGAACGATAGCTTGGTGAAGAAGGAAATTTTGAGGAAAGACAAGATAGAGAACGATAGCTTGGTGAAGAAGGAAATTTTGAGCAAAGACAAGATAGAGAACGATAGCTTGGTGAAGAAGTAAATTTTGAGGAAAGACAAGATAGAGAACGATAGCTTGGTGAAGAAGGAAATTTTGAGGAAAGACAAGATAGAGAACGATAGCTTGGTGAAGAAGGAAGTTTTGAGGAAAGACAAGATAGAGAACGATAGCTTGGTGAAGAAGGAAATTTTGAGGAAAGACAAGATAGAGAACGATAGCTTGGTGAAGAAGAAAGTTTTGAGGAAAGACAAGATAGAGAACGATAGCTTGGTGAAGAAGGAAATTTTGAGGAAAGACAAGATAGAGAACGATAACTTGGTGAAGAAGGAAATTTTGAGGAAAGACAAGATAGAGGACGATAGCTTGGTGAAGAAGGAAATTTTGAGGAAAGACAAGATAGAGAACGATAGCTTGGTGAAGAAGGAAATGTTGAGGAAAGACAAGATAGAGAACGATAGCTTGGTGAAGAAGGAAATTTTGAGGAAAGACAAGATAGAGAACGATAGCTTGGTGAAGAAGGAAATTTTGAGGAAAGACAAGATAGAGAACGATAGCTTGGTGAAGAAGGAAATTTTGAGGAAAGACAAGATAGAGAACGATAGCTTGGTGAAGAAGGAAATTTTGAGGAAAGACAAGATAGAGAACGATAGCTTGGTGAAGAAGGAAATTTTGAGGAAAGACAAGATAGAGAACGATAGCTTGGTAAAGAAATGAAATTTTGAGGAAAGACAAGATAGAGAACGATAGCTTGGTGAAGAAGGAAATTTTGAGGAAAGACAAGATAGAGAACGATAGCTTGGTGAAGAAGGAAATTTTGAGGAAAGACAAGATAGAGAACGATAGCTTGGTGAAGAAGGAAATTTTGAGGAATGACAAGATAGAGAACGATAGCTTGGTGAAGAAGGAAGTTTTGAGGAAAGACAAGATAGAGAACGATAGCTTGGTGAAGAAGGAAATTTTGAGGAAAGACAAGATAGAGAACGATAGCTTGGTGAAGAAGGAAATTTTGAGGAAAGACAAGATAGAGAACGATAGCTTGGTGAAGAAGGAAATTTTGAGGAAAGACAAGATAGAGAACGATAGCTTGGTGAAGAAGGAAATTTTGAGGAAAGACAAGATAGAGAACGATAGCTTGGTGAAGAAGGAAATTTTGAGGAAAGACAAGATAGAGAACGATAGCTTGGTGAAGAAGGAAATTTTGAGGAATGACAAGATAGAGAACGATAGCTTGGTCAAGAGGGAAATTTTGAGGAAAGACAAGATAGAGAACGATAGCTTGGTGAAGAAGGAAATTTTGAGGAAAGACAAGATAGAGAACGATAGCTTGGCGAAGAAGGAAATTTTGAGGAAAGACAAGATAGAGAACGATAGCTTGGTGAAGAAGGAAGTTTTGAGCAAAGACAAGATAGAGAACGATAGCTTGGTGAAGAAGGAAGTTTTGAGGAAAGACAAGATAGAGAACGATAGCTTGGTCAAGAAGGAAGTTTTGAGGAAAGACAAGATAGACAACGATAGCTTGGTGAAGAAGGAAGTTTTGAGGAAAGACAAGATAGAGAACGATACCTTGCTGAAGAAGGAAGTTTTGAGGAAAGACAAGATAGAGAACGATAGCTTGGTGAAGAAGGAAGTTTTGAGGAAAGACAAGATAGAGAACGATAGCTTGGTGAAGAAGGAAGTTTTGAGGAAAGACAAGATAGAGAACGATAGCTTGCTGAAGAAGGAAGTTTTGAGGAAAGACAAGATAGAGAACGATAGCTTGGTGAAGAAGGAAGTTTTGAGGAAAGACAAGATAGAGAACGATAGCTTGCTGAAGAAGGAGGTTTTGAGGAAAGACAAGATAGAGAACGATAGCTTGGTAAAGAAGGAAGTTTTGAGGAAAGACAAGATAGAGAACGATAGCTTGGTGAAGAAGGAAGTTTTGAAGAAAGATAAGATAGAGAACGATAGCTTGGTGAAGAAGGAAGTTTTGAGGAAAGACAAGATAGAGAACGATAGCTTGGTGAAGAAGTAAGTTTTGAAGAAAGATAAGATAGAGAACGATAGCTTGGTGAAGAAGGAAGTTTTGAGGAAAGACAAGATAGAGAACGATAGCTTGGTGAAGAAGGAAATTTTGAGGAAAGACAAGATAGAGAACGATAGCTTGGTGAAGAAGGAAGTTTTGAGGAAAGACAAGATAGAGAACGATAGCTTGGTGAAGAAGGACATTTTGAGGAAAGACAAGATAGAGAACGATAGCTTGGTGAAGAAGGAAGTTTTGAGGAAAGACAAGATAGAGAACGATAGCTTGGTGAAGAAGGAAATTTTGAGGAAAGACAAGATAGAGAACGATAGCTTGGTGAAGAAGGAAGTTTTGAGGAAAGACAAGATAGAGAACGATAGCTTGGTGAAGAAGGAAGTTTTGAGGAAAGACAAGTTAGAGAACGATAGCTTGGTGAAGAAGGAAGTTTTGAGGAAAGACAAGATAGAGAACGATAGCTTGGTGAAGAAGGAAGTTTTGAGGAAAGACAAGATAGAGAACGATAGCTTGGTGAAGAAGGAAGTTTTGAGGAAAGACAAGATAGAGAACGATAGCTTGGTGAAGAAGGAAGTTTTGAGGAAAGACAAGATAGAGAACGATAGCTTGGTGAAGAAGGAAGTTTTGAGGAAAGACAAAATAGAGAACGATAGCTTGGTGAAGAAGGAAATTTTGAGGAAAGACAAGGTAGAGAACGATAGCTTGGTGAAAAAGGAAATTTTGAGGAAAGACAAGATAGAGAACGATAGCTTGGTGAAGAAGGAAGTTTTGAGGAAAGACAAGATAGAGAACGATAGCTTGGTGGAGAAGGAAATTTTGAGGAAAGACAAGATAGAGAACGATAGCTTGGTGAAGAAGGAAGTTTTGAGGTAAGACAAGATAGAGAACGATAGCTTGGTGAAGAAGGAAATTTTGAGGAAAGACAAGATAGAGAACGATAGCTTGGTGAAGAAGGAAGTTTTGAGGAAAGACAAGATAGAGAACGATAGCTTGGTGAACAAGGAAATTTTGAGGAAAGACAAGATAGAGAACGATAGCTTGGTGAAGAAGGAAATTTTGAGGAAAGACAAGATAGAGAACGATAGCTTGGTGAAGAAGGAAATTTTGAGGAAAGACAAGATAGAGAACGATAGCTTGGTGAAGAAGGAAATTTTGAGGAAAGACAAGATAGAGAACGATAGCTTGGTGTAGGAGGAAATTTTGAGGAAAGACAAGATAGAGAACGATAGCTTGGTGAAGAAGGAAATTTTGAGGAAAGACAAGATAGAGAACGATAGCTTGGTGAAGAAGGAAATTTTGCGGAAAGACAAGATAGAGAACGATAGCTTGGTGAAGAAGGAAATTTTGAGGAAAGACAAGATAGAGAACAATAGCTTGGTGAAGAAGGAAATTTTGAGGAAAGACAAGATAGAGAACGATAGCTTGGTGAAGAAGGAAATTTTGAGGAAAGACAAGATAGAGAACGATAGCTTGGTGAAGAAGGAAATTTTGAGGAAAGACAAGATAGAGAACGATAGCTTGGTGAAGAAGGAAATTTTGAGGAAAGACAAGATAGAGAACGATAGCTTGGTGAAGAAGGAAATTTTGAGGAAAGACAAGATAGAGAACGATAGCTTGGTGAAGAAGGAAATTTTGAGGAAAGACAAGATAGAGAACGATAGCTTGGTGAAGAAGGAAATTTTGAGGAAAGACATGATAGAGAACGATAGCTTGGTGAAGAAAGAAATTTTGAGGAAAGACAAGATAGAGAACGATAGCTTGGTGAAGAAGGAAATTTTGAGGAAAGACAAGATAGAGAACGATAGCTTGGTGAAGAAGGAAATTTTGAGGAAAGACAAGATAGAGAACGATAGCTTGGTGAAGAAGGAAGTTTTGAGGAAAGACAAAATAGAGAACGATAGCTTGGTGAAGAAGGAAATTTTGAGGAAAGACAAGATAGAGAACGATAGCTTGGTGAAGAAGGAAATTTTGAGGAAAGACAAGATAGAGAACGATAGCTTGGTGGAGAAGGAAATTTTGAGGAAAGACAAGATAGAGAACGATAGCTTGGTGAAGAAGGAAATTTTGAGGAAAGACAAGATAGAGAACGATAGCTTGGTGAAGAAGGAAGTTTTGAGGAAAGACAAGATAGAGAACGATAGCTTGGTGAAGAAGGAAATTTTGAGGAAAGACAAGATAGAGAACGATAGCTTGGTGAAGAAGGAAGTTTTGAGGAAAGACAAGATAGAGAACGATAGCTTGGTGAAGAAGGAAATTTTGAGGAAAGACAAGATAGAGAACGATAGCTTGGTGAAGAAGGAAATTTTGAGGAAAGACAAGATAGAGAACGATAGCTTGGTGAACAAGGAAATTTTGAGGAAAGACAAGATAGAGAACGATAGCTTGGTGAAGAAGGAAATTTTGAGGAAAGACAAGATAGAGAACGATAGCTTGGTGAAGAAGGAAATTTTGAGGAAAGACAAGATAGAGAACGATAGCTTGGTGAAGAAGGAAGTTTTGAGGAAAGACAAGATAGAGAACGATAGCTTGGTGAAGAAGGAAGTTTTGAGGAAAGACAAAATAGAGAACGATAGCTTGGTGAAGAAGGAAATTTTGAGGAAAGACAAGGTAGAGAACGATAGCTTGGTGAAAAAGGAAATTTTGAGGAAAGACAAGATAGAGAACGATAGCTTGGTGAAGAAGGAAGTTTTGAGGAAAGACAAGATAGAGAACGATAGCTTGGTGAAGAAGGAAATTTTGAGGAAAGACAAGATAGAGAACGATAGCTTGGTGAAGAAGGAAGTTTTGAGGTAAGACAAGATAGAGAACGATAGCTTGGTGAAGAAGGAAATTTTGAGGAAAGACAAGATAGAGAACGATAGCTTGGTGAAGAAGGAAGTTTTGAGGAAAGACAAGATAGAGAACGATAGCTTGGTGAACAAGGAAATTTTGAGGAAAGACAAGATAGAGAACGATAGCTTGGTGAAGAAGGAAATTTTGAGGAAAGACAAGATAGAGAACGATAGCTTGGTGAAGAAGGAAATTTTGAGGAAAGACAAGATAGAGAACGATAGCTTGGTGAAGAAGGAAATTTTGAGGAAAGACAAGATAGGGAACGATAGCTTGGTGTAGGAGGAAATTTTGAGGAAAGACAAGATAGAGAACGATAGCTTGGTGAAGAAGGAAATTTTGAGGAAAGACAAGATAGAGAACAATAGCTTGGTGAAGAAGGAAATTTTGAGGAAAGACAAGATAGAGAACGATAGCTTGGTGAAGAAGGAAATTTTGAGGAAAGACAAGATAGAGAACAATAGCTTGGTGAAGAAGGAAATTTTGAGGAAAGACAAGATAGAGAACGATAGCTTGGTGAAGAAGGAAATTTTGAGGAAAGACAAGATAGAGAACGATAGCTTGGTGAAGAAGGAAATTTTGAGGAAAGACAAGATAGAGAACGATAGCTTGGTGAAGAAGGAAATTTTGAGGAAAGACAAGATAGAGAACGATAGCTTGGTGAAGAAGGAAATTTTGAGGAAAGACAAGATAGAGAACGATAGCTTGGTGAAGAAGGAAATTTTGAGGAAAGACAAGATAGAGAACGATAGCTTGGTGAAGAAGGAAGTTTTGAGGAAAGACATGATAGAGAACGATAGCTTGGTGAAGAAAGAAATTTTGAGGAAAGACAAGATAGAGAACGATAGCTTGGTGAAGAAGGAAATTTTGAGGAAAGACAAGATAGAGAACGATAGCTTGGTGAAGAAGGAAATTTTGAGGAAAGACAAGATAGAGAACGATAGCTTGGTGAAGAAGGAAGTTTTGAGGAAAGACAAGATAGAGAACGATAGCTTGGTGAAGAAGGAAATTTTGAGGAAAGACAAGATAGAGAACGATAGCTTGGTGAAGAAGGAAATTTTGAGGAAAGACAAGATAGAGAACGATAGCTTGGTGGAGAAGGAAATTTTGAGGAAAGACAAGATAGAGAACGATAGCTTGGTGAAGAAGGAAATTTTGAGGAAAGACAAGATAGAGAACGATAGCTTGGTGAAGAAGGAAGTTTTGAGGAAAGACAAGATAGAGAACGATAGCTTGGTGAAGAAGGAAATTTTGAGGAAAGACAAGATAGAGAACGATAGCTTGGTGAAGAAGGAAGTTTTGAGGAAAGACAAGATAGAGAACGATAGCTTGGTGAAGAAGGAAATTTTGAGGAAAGACAAGATAGAGAACGATAGCTTGGTGAAGAAGGAAATTTTGAGGAAAGACAAGATAGAGAACGATAGCTTGGTGAAGAAGGAAATTTTGAGGAAAGACAAGATAGAGAACGATAGCTTGGTGAAGATGGAAATTTTGAGGAAAGACATGATAGAGAACGATAGCTTGGTGAAGAAGGAAATTTTGAGGAAAGACAAGATAGAGAACGATAGCTTGGTGAAGAAGGAAATTTTGAGGAAAGACAAGATAGAGAACGATAGCTTGGTGAAGAAGGAAGTTTTGAGGAAAGACAAGATAGAGAACGATAGCTTGGTGAAGAAGGAAGTTTTGAGGAAAGACAAGATAGAGAACGATAGCTTGGTGAAGAAGGAAGTTTTGAGGAAAGACAAGATAGAGAACGATAGCTTGGTGAAGAAGGAAGTTTTGAGGAAAGACAAGATAGAGAACGATAGCTTGGTGAAGAAGGAAGTTTTGAGGAAAGACAAGATAGAGAACGATAGCTTGGTGAAGAAGGAAGTTTTGAGGAAAGACAAGATAGAGAACGATAACTTGGTGAAGAAGGAAGTTTTGAGGAAAGACAAAATAGAGAACGATAGCTTGGTGAAGAAGGAAATTTTGAGGAAAGACAAGGTAGAGAACGATAGCTTGGTGAAAAAGGAAATTTTGAGGAAAGACAAGATAGAGAACGATAGCTTGGTGAAGAAGGAAGTTTTGAGGAAAGACAAGATAGAGAACGATAGCTTGGTGAAGAAGGAAATTTTGAGGAAAGACAAGATAGAGAACGATAGCTTGGTGAAGAAGGAAGTTTTGAGGTAAGACAAGATAGAGAACGATAGCTTGGTGAAGAAGGAAATTTTGAGGAAAGACAAGATAGAGAACGATAGCTTGGTGAAGAAGGAAGTTTTGAGGAAAGACAAGATAGAGAACGATAGCTTGGTGAAGAAGGAAATTTTGAGGAAAGACAAGATAGAGAACGATAGCTTGGTGAAGAAGGAAATTTTGAGGAAAGACAAGATAGAGAACGATAGCTTGGTGAAGAAGGAAATTTTGAGGAAAGACAAGATAGAGAACGATAGCTTGGTGAAGAAGGAAATTTTGAGGAAAGACAAGATAGAGAACGATAGCTTGGTGTAGGAGGAAATTTTGAGGAAAGACAAGATAGAGAACGATAGCTTGGTGAAGAAGGAAATTTTGAGGAAAGACAAGATAGAGAACGATAGCTTGGTGAAGAAGGAAATTTTGAGGAAAGACAAGATAGAGAACGATAGCTTGGTGAAGAAGGAAATTTTGAGGAAAGACAAGATAGAGAACAATTGCTTGGTGAAGAAGGAAATTTTGAGGAAAGACAAGATAGAGAACGATAGCTTGGTGAAGAAGGAAATTTTGAGGAAAGACAAGATAGAGAACGATAGCTTGGTGAAGAAGGAAATTTTGAGGAAAGACAAGATAGAGAACGATAGCTTGGTGAAGAAGGAAATTTTGAGGAAAGACAAGATAGAGAACGATAGCTTGGTGAAGAAGGAAATTTTGAGGAAAGACAAGATAGAGAACGATAGCTTGGTGAAGAAGGAAATTTTGAGGAAAGACAAGATAGAGAACGATAGCTTGGTGAAGAAGGAAATTTTGAGGAAAGACATGATAGAGAACGATAGCTTGGTGAAGAAAGAAATTTTGAGGAAAGACAAGATAGAGAACGATAGCTTGGTGAAGAAGGAAATTTTGAGGAAAGACAAGATAGAGAACGATAGCTTGGTGAAGAAGGAAATTTTGAGGAAAGACAAGATAGAGAACGATAGCTTGGTGAAGAAGGAAGTTTTGAGGTAAGACAAGATAGAGAACGATAGCTTGGTGAAGAAGGAAATTTTGAGGAAAGACAAGATAGAGAACGATAGCTTGGTGAAGAAGGAAATTTTGAGGAAAGACAAGATAGAGAACGATAGCTTGGTGGAGAAGGAAATTTTGAGGAAAGACAAGATAGAGAACGATAGCTTGGTGAAGAAGGAAATTTTGAGGAAAGACAAGATAGAGAACGATAGCTTGGTGAAGAAGGAAGTTTTGAGGAAAGACAAGATAGAGAACGATAGCTTGAGGAAGAAGGAAATTTTGAGGAAAGACAAGATAGAGAACGATAGCTTGGTGAAGAAGGAAGTTTTGAGGAAAGACAAGATAGAGAACGATAGCTTGGTGAAGAAGGAAATTTTGAGGAAAGACAAGATAGAGAACGATAGCTTGGTGAAGAAGGAAATTTTGAGGAAAGACAAGATAGAGAACGATAGCTTGGTGAAGAAGGAAATTTTGAGGAAAGACAAGATAGAGAACGATAGCTTGGTGAAGATGGAAATTTTGAGGAAAGACATGATAGAGAACGATAGCTTGGTGAAGAAGGAAATTTTGAGGAAAGACAAGATAGAGAACGATAGCTTGGTGAAGAAGGAAGTTTTGAGGAAAGACAAGATAGAGAACGATAGCTTGGTGAAGAAGGAAATTTTGAGGAAAGACAAGATAGATAACGATAGCTTGGTGAAGAAGGAAATTTTGGGGAAAGACAAGATAGAGAACGATAGCTTGGTGAAGAAGGAAATTTTGAGGAAAGACAAGATAGAGAACGATAGCTTGGTGAAGAAGGAAATTTTGAGGAAAGACAAGATAGAGAACGATAGCTTGGGGAAGAAGGAAATTTTGAGGAAAGACAAGATAGAGAACGATAGCTTGGTGAAGAAGGAAATTTTGAGGAAAGACAAGATAGAGAACGATAGCTTCGTGAAGAAGGAAATTTTGAGAAAAGACAAGATAGAGAACGATAGCTTGGTGAAGAAGGAAATTTTGAGGAAAGACAAGATAGAGAACGATAGCTTGGTGAAGAAGGAAATTTTGAGGAAAGACAAGATAGAGAACGATAGCTTGGTGAAGAAGGAAGTTTTGAGGAAAGACAAGATAGAGAACGATAGCTTGGTGAAGAAGGAAATTTTGAGGAAAGACAAGATAGAGAACAGTAGCTTGGTGAAGAAGGAAATCTTGAGGAAAGACAAGATAGAGAACGATAGCTTGGTGAAGAAGGAAATTTTGAGGAAAGACAAGATAGAGAACGATAGCTTGGTGAAGAAGGAAATTTTGAGGAAAGACAAGATAGAGAACGATAGCTTGGTGAAGAAGGAAATTTTGAGGAAAGACAAGATAGAGAACGATAGCTTGGTGAAGAAGGAAATTTTGAGGAAAGACAAGATAGAGAACGATAGCTTGGTGAAGAAGGAAGTTTTGAAGAAAGACAAGATAGAGAACGATAGCTTGGTGAAGAAGGAAATTTTGAGGAAAGACAAGATAGAGAACGATAGCTTGGTGAAGAAGGAAGTTTTGAGGAAAGACAAGATAGAGAACGATAGTTTGCTGAAGAAGGAAGTTTTGAGGAAAGACAAGATAGAGAACGATAGCTTGGTGAAGAAGGAAGTTCTGAGGAAAGACAAGATAGAGAACGATAGCTTGGTGAAGAAGGAAGTTTTGAGGAAAGACAAGATAGAGAACGATAGCTTGGTGAAGAAGGAAATTTTGAGGAAAGACAAGATAGAGAACGATAGCTTGGTGCAGAAGGAAATTTTGAGGAAAGGCAAGATAGAGAACGATAGCTTGGTGAAGAAGGAAATTTTGAGGAAAGACAAGATAGAGAACGATAGCTTGGTGAAGAAGGAAATTTTGAGGAAAGACAAGATAGAGAACGATAGCTTGGTGGAGAAGGAAATTTTGAGGAAAGACAAGATAGAGAACGATAGCTTGGTGAAGAAGGAAATTTTGAGGAAAGACAAGATAGAGAACGATAGCTTGGTGAAGAAGGAAATTTTGAGGAAAGACAAGATAGAGAACGATAGCTTGGTGAAGAAGGAAGTTTTGAAGAAAGACAAGATAGAGAACGATAGCTTGGTGAAGAAAGAAATTTTAAGGAAAGATAAGATAGAGAACGATAGCTTGGTGAAGAAGGAAGTTTTGAGGAAAGACAAGATAGAGAACGATAGCTTGCTGAAGAAGGAAGTTTTGAGGAAAGACAAGATAGAGAACGATAGCTTGGTGAAGAAGGAAGTTTTGAGGAAAGACAAGATAGAGAACGATAGCTTGGTGAAGAAGGAAATTTTGAGGAAAGACAAGATAGAGAACGATAGCTTGGTGAAGAAGGAAGTTTTGAGGAAAGACAAGATAGAGAACGATAGCTTGCTGAAGAAGGAAGTTTTGAGGAAAGACAAGATAGAGAACGATAGCTTGGTGAAGAAGGAAGTTCTGAGGAAAGACAAGATAGAGAACGATAGCTTGGTGAAGAAGGAAATTTTGAGGAAAGACAAGATAGAGAATGATAGCTTGGCGAAGAAGGAAATTTTGAGGAAAGACAAGATAGAGAACGATAGCTTGGTGAAGAAGGAAATTTTGAGGAAAGACAAGATAGAGAACGATAGCTTGGTGAAGAAGGAAATTTTGAGGAAAGACAAGATAGAGAACGATAGCTTGGTGAAGAAGGAAATTTTGAGGAAAGACAAGATAGAGAACGATAGCTTGGTGAAGAAGGAAATTTTGAGGAAAGACAAGATAGAGAACGATAGCTTGGTGAAGAAGGAAATTTTGAGGAAAGACAAGATAGAGAACGATAGCTTGGTGAAGAAGGAAATTTTGAGGAAAGACAAGATAGAGAACGATAGCTTGGTGAAGAAGGAAGTTTTGAGGAAAGACAAGATAGAGAACGATAGCTTGGTGAAGAAAGAAATTTTGAGGAAAGACAAGATAGAGAACGATAGCTTGGTGCAGAAGGAAATTTTGAGGAAAGGCAAGATAGAGAACGATAGCTTGGTGAAGAAGGAAATTTTGAGGAAAGACAAGATAGAGAACGATAGCTTGGTGAAGAAGGAAATTTTGAGGAAAGACAAGATAGAGAACGATAGCTTGGTGGAGAAGGAAATTTTGAGGAAAGACAAGATAGAGAACGATAGCTTGGTGAAGAAGGAAATTTTGAGGAAAGACAAGATAGAGAACGATAGCTTGGTGAAGAAGGAAATTTTGAGGAAAGACAAGATAGAGAACGATAGCTTGGTGAAGAAGGAAATTTTGAGGAAAGACAAGATAGAGAACGATAGCTTGGTGAAGAAGGAAGTTTTGAAGAAAGACAAGATAGAGAACGATAGCTTGGTGAAGAAGGAAATTTTGAGGAAAGATAAGATAGAGAACGATAGCTTGGTGAAGAAGGAAGTTTTGAGGAAAGACAAGATAGAGAACGATAGCTTGCTGAAGAAGGAAGTTTTGAGGAAAGACAAGATAGAGAACGATAGCTTGGTGAAGAAGGAAGTTTTGAGGAAAGACAAGATAGAGAACGATAGCTTGGTGAAGAAGGAAATCTTGAGGAAAGACAACATAGAGAACGATAGCTTGGTGAAGGAGGAAATTTTGAGGAAAGACAAGATAGAGAACGATAGCTTGGTGAAGAAGGAAATTTTGAGGAAAGACAAGATAGAGAACGATAGTTTGGTGAAGAGGGAAATTTTGAGGAAAGACAAGATAGAGAACGATAGCTTGGTGAAGAAGGAAATTTTGAGGAAAGACAAGATAGAGAACGATAGCTTGGTGAAGAAGGAAGTTTTGAGGAAAGACAAGATAGAGAACGATAGCTTGGTGAAGAAGGAAATTTTGAGGAAAGACAAGATAGAGAACGATAGCTTGATGAAGAAGTACGTTTTGAGGAAAGACAAGATAGAGAACGATAGCTTGGTGAAGAAGGAAATTTTGAGGAAAGACAAGATAGAGAACGATAACTTGGTGAAGAAGGAAATTTTGAGGAAAGACAAGATAGAGAACGATAGCTTGGTGAAGAAGGAAATTTTGAGGAAAGACAAGATAGAGAACGATAGCTTGGTGAAGAAGGAAATTTTGAGGAAAGACAAGATAGAGAACGATAGCTTGGTGAAGAAGGAAATTTTGAGGAAAGACAAGATAGAGAACGATAGCTTGGTGAAGAAGGAAATTTTGAGGAAAGACAAGATAGAGAACGATAGCTAGGTGAAGAAGGAAATTTTGAGGAAAGACAAGATAGAGAACGATAGCTTGGTGAAGAAGGAAATTTTGAGGAAAGACAAGATAGAGAACGATAGCTTGGTCAAGAGGGAAATTTTGAGGAAAGACAAGATAGAGAACGATAGCTTGGTGAAGAAGGAAATTTTGAGGAAAGACAAGATAGAGAACGATAGCTTGGTGAAGAAGGAAATTTTGAGGAAAGACAAGATAGAGAACGATAACTTGGTGAAGAAGGAAATTTTGAGGAAAGACAAGATAGAGGACGATAGCTTGGTGAAGAAGGAAATTTTGAGGAAAGACAAGATAGAGAACGATAACTTGGTGAAGAAGGAAATTTTGAGGAAAGACAAGATAGAGGACGATAGCTTGGTGAAGAAGGAAATTTTGAGGAAAGACAAGATAGAGAACGATAGCTTGGTGAAGAAGGAAATGTTGAGGAAAGACAAGATAGAGAACGATAGCTTGGTGAAGAAGGAAATTTTGAGGAAAGACAAGATAGAGAACGATAGCTTGGTGAAGAAGGAAATTTTGAGGAAAGACAAGATAGAGAACGATAGCTTGGTGAAGAAGGAAATTTTGAGGAAAGACAAGATAGAGAACGATAGCTTGGTGAAGAAGGAAATTTTGAGGAAAGACAAGATAGAGAACGATAGCTTGGTGAAGAAGGAAATTTTGAGGAAAGACAAGATAGAGAACGATAGCTTGGTAAAGAAATGAAATTTTGAGGAAAGACAAGATAGAGAACGATAGCTTGGTGAAGAAGGAAATTTTGAGGAAAGACAAGATAGAGAACGATAGCTTGGTGAAGAAGGAAATTTTGAGGAAAGACAAGATAGGGAACGATAGCTTGGTGAAGAAGGAAATTTTGAGGAATGACAAGATAGAGAACGATAGCTTGGTGAAGAAGGAAGTTTTGAGGAAAGACAAGATAGAGAACGATAGCTTGGTGAAGAAGGAAATTTTGAGGAAAGACAAGATAGAGAACGATAGCTTGGTGAAGAAGGAAATTTTGAGGAAAGACGAGATAGAGAACGATAGCTTGGTGAAGAAGGAAATTTTGAGGAAAGACAAGATAGAGAACGATAGCTTGGTGAAGAAGGAAATTTTGAGGAAAGACAAGATAGAGAACGATAGCTTGGTGAAGAAGGAAATTTTGAGGAAAGACAAGATAGAGAACGATAGCTTGGTGAAGAAGGAAATTTTGAGGAAAGGCAAGATAGAGAACGATAGCTTGGTGAAGAAGGAAATTTTGAGGAAAGACAAGATAGAGAACGATAGCTTGGTGAAGAAGGAAATTTTGAGGAAAGACAAGATAGAGAACGATAGCTTGGTGGAGAAGGAAATTTTGAGGAAAGACAAGATAGAGAACGATAGCTTGGTGAAGAAGGAAGTTTTGAGGAAAGACAAGATAGAGAACGATAGCTTGGTGAAGAAAGAAATTTTGAGGAAAGACAAGATAGAGAACGATAGCTTGGTGCAGAAGGAAATTTTGAGGAAAGGCAAGATAGAGAACGATAGCTTGGTGAAGAAGGAAATTTTGAGGAAAGACAAGATAGAGAACGATAGCTTGGTGAAGAAGGAAATTTTGAGGAAAGACAAGATAGAGAACGATAGCTTGGTGGAGAAGGAAATTTTGAGGAAAGACAAGATAGAGAACGATAGCTTGGTGAAGAAGGAAATTTTGAGGAAAGACAAGATAGAGAACGATAGCTTGGTGAAGAAGGAAATTTTGAGGAAAGACAAGATAGAGAACGATAGCTTGGTGAAGAAGGAAATTTTGAGGAAAGACAAGATAGAGAACGATAGCTTGGTGAAGAAGGAAGTTTTGAAGAAAGACAAGATAGAGAACGATAGCTTGGTGAAGAAGGAAATTTTGAGGAAAGATAAGATAGAGAACGATAGCTTGGTGAAGAAGGAAGTTTTGAGGAAAGACAAGATAGAGAACGATAGCTTGCTGAAGAAGGAAGTTTTGAGGAAAGACAAGATAGAGAACGATAGCTTGGTGAAGAAGGAAGTTTTGAGGAAAGACAAGATAGAGAACGATAGCTTGGTGAAGAAGGAAATCTTGAGGAAAGACAACATAGAGAACGATAGCTTGGTGAAGGAGGAAATTTTGAGGAAAGACAAGATAGAGAACGATAGCTTGGTGAAGAAGGAAATTTTGAGGAAAGACAAGATAGAGAACGATAGCTTGGTCAAGAGGGAAATTTTGAGGAAAGACAAGATAGAGAACGATAGCTTGGTGAAGAAGGAAATTTTGAGGAAAGACAAGATAGAGAACGATAGCTTGGTGAAGAAGGAAATTTTGAGGAAAGACAAGATAGAGAACGATAACTTGGTGAAGAAGGAAATTTTGAGGAAAGACAAGATAGAGGACGATAGCTTGGTGAAGAAGGAAATTTTGAGGAAAGACAAGATAGAGAACGATAACTTGGTGAAGAAGGAAATTTTGAGGAAAGACAAGATAGAGGACGATAGCTTGGTGAAGAAGGAAATTTTGAGGAAAGACAAGATAGAGAACGATAGCTTGGTGAAGAAGGAAATGTTGAGGAAAGACAAGATAGAGAACGATAGCTTGGTGAAGAAGGAAATTTTGAGGAAAGACAAGATAGAGAACGATAGCTTGGTGAAGAAGGAAATTTTGAGGAAAGACAAGATAGAGAACGATAGCTTGGTGAAGAAGGAAATTTTGAGGAAAGACAAGATAGAGAACGATAGCTTGGTGAAGAAGGAAATTTTGAGGAAAGACAAGATAGAGAACGATAGCTTGGTGAAGAAGGAAATTTTGAGGAAAGACAAGATAGAGAACGATAGCTTGGTAAAGAAATGAAATTTTGAGGAAAGACAAGATAGAGAACGATAGCTTGGTGAAGAAGGAAATTTTGAGGAAAGACAAGATAGAGAACGATAGCTTGGTGAAGAAGGAAATTTTGAGGAAAGACAAGATAGGGAACGATAGCTTGGTGAAGAAGGAAATTTTGAGGAATGACAAGATAGAGAACGATAGCTTGGTGAAGAAGGAAGTTTTGAGGAAAGACAAGATAGAGAACGATAGCTTGGTGAAGAAGGAAATTTTGAGGAAAGACAAGATAGAGAACGATAGCTTGGTGAAGAAGGAAATTTTGAGGAAAGACGAGATAGAGAACGATAGCTTGGTGAAGAAGGAAATTTTGAGGAAAGACAAGATAGAGAACGATAGCTTGGTGAAGAAGGAAATTTTGAGGAAAGACAAGATAGAGAACGATAGCTTGGTGAAGAAGGAAATTTTGAGGAAAGACAAGATAGAGAACGATAGCTTGGTGAAGAAGGAAATTTTGAGGAAAGGCAAGATAGAGAACGATAGCTTGGTGAAGAAGGAAATTTTGAGGAAAGACAAGATAGAGAACGATAGCTTGGTGAAGAAGGAAATTTTGAGGAAAGACAAGATAGAGAACGATAGCTTGGTGGAGAAGGAAATTTTGAGGAAAGACAAGATAGAGAACGATAGCTTGGTGAAGAAGGAAGTTTTGAGGAAAGACAAGATAGAGAACGATAGCTTGGTGAAGAAAGAAATTTTGAGGAAAGACAAGATAGAGAACGATAGCTTGGTGCAGAAGGAAATTTTGAGGAAAGGCAAGATAGAGAACGATAGCTTGGTGAAGAAGGAAATTTTGAGGAAAGACAAGATAGAGAACGATAGCTTGGTGAAGAAGGAAATTTTGAGGAAAGACAAGATAGAGAACGATAGCTTGGTGGAGAAGGAAATTTTGAGGAAAGACAAGATAGAGAACGATAGCTTGGTGAAGAAGGAAATTTTGAGGAAAGACAAGATAGAGAACGATAGCTTGGTGAAGAAGGAAATTTTGAGGAAAGACAAGATAGAGAACGATAGCTTGGTGAAGAAGGAAATTTTGAGGAAAGACAAGATAGAGAACGATAGCTTGGTGAAGAAGGAAGTTTTGAAGAAAGACAAGATAGAGAACGATAGCTTGGTGAAGAAGGAAATTTTGAGGAAAGATAAGATAGAGAACGATAGCTTGGTGAAGAAGGAAGTTTTGAGGAAAGACAAGATAGAGAACGATAGCTTGCTGAAGAAGGAAGTTTTGAGGAAAGACAAGATAGAGAACGATAGCTTGGTGAAGAAGGAAGTTTTGAGGAAAGACAAGATAGAGAACGATAGCTTGGTGAAGAAGGAAATCTTGAGGAAAGACAACATAGAGAACGATAGCTTGGTGAAGGAGGAAATTTTGAGGAAAGACAAGATAGAGAACGATAGCTTGGTGAAGAAGGAAATTTTGAGGAAAGACAAGATAGAGAACGATAGTTTGGTGAAGAGGGAAATTTTGAGGAAAGACAAGATAGAGAACGATAGCTTGGTGAAGAAGGAAATTTTGAGGAAAGACAAGATAGAGAACGATAGCTTGGTGAAGAAGGAAGTTTTGAGGAAAGACAAGATAGAGAACGATAGCTTGGTGAAGAAGGAAATTTTGAGGAAAGACAAGATAGAGAACGATAGCTTGATGAAGAAGTACGTTTTGAGGAAAGACAAGATAGAGAACGATAGCTTGGTGAAGAAGGAAATTTTGAGGAAAGACAAGATAGAGAACGATAACTTGGTGAAGAAGGAAATTTTGAGGAAAGACAAGATAGAGAACGATAGCTTGGTGAAGAAGGAAATTTTGAGGAAAGACAAGATAGAGAACGATAGCTTGGTGAAGAAGGAAATTTTGAGGAAAGACAAGATAGAGAACGATAGCTTGGTGAAGAAGGAAATTTTGAGGAAAGACAAGATAGAGAACGATAGCTTGGTGAAGAAGGAAATTTTGAGGAAAGACAAGATAGAGAACGATAGCTAGGTGAAGAAGGAAATTTTGAGGAAAGACAAGATAGAGAACGATAGCTTGGTGAAGAAGGAAATTTTGAGGAAAGACAAGATAGAGAACGATAGCTTGGTCAAGAGGGAAATTTTGAGGAAAGACAAGATAGAGAACGATAGCTTGGTGAAGAAGGAAATTTTGAGGAAAGACAAGATAGAGAACGATAGCTTGGTGAAGAAGGAAATTTTGAGGAAAGACAAGATAGAGAACGATAACTTGGTGAAGAAGGAAATTTTGAGGAAAGACAAGATAGAGGACGATAGCTTGGTGAAGAAGGAAATTTTGAGGAAAGACAAGATAGAGAACGATAACTTGGTGAAGAAGGAAATTTTGAGGAAAGACAAGATAGAGGACGATAGCTTGGTGAAGAAGGAAATTTTGAGGAAAGACAAGATAGAGAACGATAGCTTGGTGAAGAAGGAAATGTTGAGGAAAGACAAGATAGAGAACGATAGCTTGGTGAAGAAGGAAATTTTGAGGAAAGACAAGATAGAGAACGATAGCTTGGTGAAGAAGGAAATTTTGAGGAAAGACAAGATAGAGAACGATAGCTTGGTGAAGAAGGAAATTTTGAGGAAAGACAAGATAGAGAACGATAGCTTGGTGAAGAAGGAAATTTTGAGGAAAGACAAGATAGAGAACGATAGCTTGGTGAAGAAGGAAATTTTGAGGAAAGACAAGATAGAGAACGATAGCTTGGTAAAGAAATGAAATTTTGAGGAAAGACAAGATAGAGAACGATAGCTTGGTGAAGAAGGAAATTTTGAGGAAAGACAAGATAGAGAACGATAGCTTGGTGAAGAAGGAAATTTTGAGGAAAGACAAGATAGGGAACGATAGCTTGGTGAAGAAGGAAATTTTGAGGAATGACAAGATAGAGAACGATAGCTTGGTGAAGAAGGAAGTTTTGAGGAAAGACAAGATAGAGAACGATAGCTTGGTGAAGAAGGAAATTTTGAGGAAAGACAAGATAGAGAACGATAGCTTGGTGAAGAAGGAAATTTTGAGGAAAGACGAGATAGAGAACGATAGCTTGGTGAAGAAGGAAATTTTGAGGAAAGACAAGATAGAGAACGATAGCTTGGTGAAGAAGGAAATTTTGAGGAAAGACAAGATAGAGAACGATAGCTTGGTGAAGAAGGAAATTTTGAGGAAAGACAAGATAGAGAACGATAGCTTGGTGAAGAAGGAAATTTTGAGGAAAGGCAAGATAGAGAACGATAGCTTGGTGAAGAAGGAAATTTTGAGGAAAGACAAGATAGAGAACGATAGCTTGGTGAAGAAGGAAATTTTGAGGAAAGACAAGATAGAGAACGATAGCTTGGTGGAGAAGGAAATTTTGAGGAAAGACAAGATAGAGAACGATAGCTTGGTGAAGAAGGAAATTTTGAGTAAAGACAAGATAGAGAACGATAGCTTGGTGAAGAAGGAAGTTTTGAGGAAAGACAAGATAGAGAACGATAGCTTGGTCAAGAAGGAAGTTTTGAGGAAAGACAAGATAGACAACGATAGCTTGGTGAAGAAGGAAATTTTGAGGAAAGACAAGATAGAGAACAGTAGCTTGGTGAAGAAGGAAATCTTGAGGAAAGACAAGATAGAGAAAGATAGCTTGGTGAAGAAGGAAATTTTGAGGAAAGACAAGATAGAGAACGATAGCTTGGTGAAGAAGGAAATTTTGAGGAAAGACAAGATAGAGAACGATAGCTTGGTGAAGAAGGAAATTTTGAGGAAAGACACGATAGAGAACGATAGCTTGGTGAAGAAGGAAATTTTGAGGAAAGACAAGATAGAGAACGATAGCTTGGTGAAGAAGGAAATTTTGAGGAAAGACAAGATAGAGAACGATAGCTTGGTGAAGAAGGAAGTTTTGAGGAAAGACAAGATAGAGAACGATAGCTTGGTGAAGAAGGAAATTTTGAGGAAAGACAAGATAGAGAACGATAGCTTGGTGAAGAAGAAAGTTTTGAGGAAAGACAAGATAGAGAACGATAGCTTGGTGAAGAAGGAAATTTTGAGGAAAGACAAGATAGAGAACGATAACTTGGTGAAGAAGGAAATTTTGAGGAAAGACAAGATAGAGGACGATAGCTTGGTGAAGAAGGAAATTTTGAGGAAAGACAAGATAGAGAACGATAGCTTGGTGAAGAAGGAAATGTTGAGGAAAGACAAGATAGAGAACGATAGCTTGGTGAAGAAGGAAATTTTGAGGAAAGACAAGATAGAGAACGATAGCTTGGTGAAGAAGGAAATTTTGAGGAAAGACAAGATAGAGAACGATAGCTTGGTGAAGAAGGAAATTTTGAGGAAAGACAAGATAGAGAACGATAGCTTGGTGAAGAAGGGAATTTTGAGGAAAGACAAGATAGAGAACGATAGCTTGGTGAAGAAGGAAATTTTGAGGAAAGACAAGATAGAGAACGATAGCTTGGTAAAGAAATGAAATTTTGAGGAAAGACAAGATAGAGAACGATAGCTTGGTGAAGAAGGAAATTTTGAGGAAAGACAAGATAGAGAACGATAGCTTGGTGAAGAAGGAAATTTTGAGGAAAGACAAGATAGAGAACGATAGCTTGGTGAAGAAGGAAATTTTGAGGAATGACAAGATAGAGAACGATAGCTTGGTGAAGAAGGAAGTTTTGAGGAAAGACAAGATAGAGAACGATAGCTTGGTGAAGAAGGAAATTTTGAGGAAAGACAAGATAGAGAACGATAGCTTGGTGAAGAAGGAAATTTTGAGGAAAGACAAGATAGAGAACGATAGCTTGGTGAAGAAGGAAATTTTGAGGAAAGACAAGATAGAGAACGATAGCTTGGTGAAGAAGGAAATTTTGAGGAAAGACAAGATAGAGAACGATAGCTTGGTGAAGAAGGAAGTTTTGAGGAAAGACAAGATAGAGAACGATAGCTTGGTGAAGAAGGAAATTTTGAGGAAAGACAAGATAGAGAACGATAGCTTGATGAAGAAGTACGTTTTGAGGAAAGACAAGATAGAGAACGATAGCTTGGTGAAGAAGGAAATTTTGAGGAAAGACAAGATAGAGAACGATAACTTGGTGAAGAAGGAAATTTTGAGGAAAGACAAGATAGAGAACGATAGCTTGGTGAAGAAGGAAATTTTGAGGAAAGACAAGATAGAGAACGATAGCTTGGTGAAGAAGGAAATTTTGAGGAAAGACAAGATAGAGAACGATAGCTTGGTGAAGAAGGAAATTTTGAGGAAAGACAAGATAGAGAACGATAGCTTGGTGAAGAAGGAAATTTTGAGGAAAGACAAGATAGAGAACGATAGCTAGGTGAAGAAGGAAATTTTGAGGAAAGACAAGATAGAGAACGATAGCTTGGTGAAGAAGGAAATTTTGAGGAAAGACAAGATAGAGAACGATAGCTTGGTGAAGAAGGAAATTTTGAGGAAAGACAAGATAGAGAACGATAGCTTGGTGAAGAAGGAAATTTTAAGGAAAGACAAGATAGAGAACGATAGCTTGGTGAAGAAGAAAATTTTGAGGAAAGACAAGATAGAGAACGATAGCTTGGTGAAGAAGGAAATTTTGAAGAATGACAAGATAGAGAACGATAGTTTGGTGAAGAAGGAAATTTTGAGGAAAGACAAGATAGAGAACGATAGCTTGGTGAAGAAGGAAATTTTGAGGAAAGACAAGATAGAGAACGATAGCTTGGTGAAGAAGGAAATTTTGAGGAAAGACAAGATAGAGAACGATAGCTTGGTGAAGAAGGAAATTTTGAGGAAAGACAAGATACAGAACGATAGCTTGGTGAAGAAGAACATTTTGAGGAAAGACAAGATAGAGAACGATAGCTTGGTGAAGAAGGAAATTTTGAGCAAAGACAAGATAGAGAACGATAGCTTGGTGAAGAAGTAAATTTTGAGGAAAGACAAGATAGAGAACGATAGCTTGGTGAAGAAGGAAATTTTGAGGAAAGACAAGATAGAGAACGATAGCTTGGTGAAGAAGGAAGTTTTGAGGAAAGACAAGATAGAGAACGATAGCTTGGTGAAGAAGGAAATTTTGAGGAAAGACAAGATAGAGAACGATAGCTTGGTGAAGAAGAAAGTTTTGAGGAAAGACAAGATAGAGAACGATAGCTTGGTGAAGAAGGAAATTTTGAGGAAAGACAAGATAGAGAACGATAACTTGGTGAAGAAGGAAATTTTGAGGAAAGTCAAGATAGAGGACGATAGCTTGGTGAAGAAGGAAATTTTGAGGAAAGACAAGATAGAGAACGATAGCTTGGTGAAGAAGGAAATGTTGAGGAAAGACAAGATAGAGAACGATAGCTTGGTGAAGAAGGAAATTTTGAGGAAAGACAAGATAGAGAACGATAGCTTGGTGAAGAAGGAAATTTTGAGGAAAGACAAGATAGAGAACGATAGCTTGGTGAAGAAGGAAATTTTGAGGAAAGACAAGATAGAGAACGATAGCTTGGTGAAGAAGGAAATTTTGAGGAAAGACAAGATAGAGAACGATAGCTTGGTGAAGAAGGAAATTTTGAGGAAAGACAAGATAGAGAACGATAGCTTGGTAAAGAAATGAAATTTTGAGGAAAGACAAGATAGAGAACGATAGCTTGGTCAAGAGGGAAATTTTGAGGAAAGACAAGATAGAGAACGATAGCTTGGTGAAGAAGGAAATTTTGAGGAAAGACAAGATAGAGAACGATAGCTTGGCGAAGAAGGAAATTTTGAGGAAAGACAAGATAGAGAACGATAGCTTGGTGAAGAAGGAAGTTTTGAGCAAAGACAAGATAGAGAACGATAGCTTGGTGAAGAAGGAAGTTTTGAGGAAAGACAAGATAGAGAACGATAGCTTGGTCAAGAAGGAAGTTTTGAGGAAAGACAAGATAGACAACGATAGCTTGGTGAAGAAGGAAATTTTGAAGAATGACAAGATAGAGAACGATAGTTTGGTGAAGAAGGAAATTTTGAGGAAAGACAAGATAGAGAACGATAGCTTGGTGAAGAAGGAAATTTTGAGGAAAGACAAGATAGAGAACTATAGCTTCTTGAAGAAGGAAATTTTGAGGAAAGACAAGATAGAGAACGATAGCTTGGTGAAGAAGGAAATTTTGAGGAAAGACAAGATACAGAACGATAGCTTGGTGAAGAAGAAAATTTTGAGGAAAGACAAGATAGAGAACGAGAGCTTGGTGAAGAAGGAAGTTTTGAGGAAAGACAAGATAGAGAACGATAGCTTGGTGAAGAAGTAAATTTTGAGGAAAGACAAGATAGAGAACGATAGCTTGGTGAAGAAGGAAATTTTGAGGAAAGACAAGATAGAGAACGATAGCTTGGTGAAGAAGGAAGTTTTGAGGAAAGACAAGATAGAGAACGATAGCTTGGTGAAGAAGGAAATTTTGAGGAAAGACAAGATAGAGAACGATAGCTTGGTGAAGAAGAAAGTTTTGAGGAAAGACAAGATAGAGAACGATAGCTTGGTGAAGAAGGAAATTTTGAGGAAAGACAAGATAGAGAACGATAACTTGGTGAAGAAGGAAATTTTGAGGAAAGACAAGATAGAGGACGATAGCTTGGTGAAGAAGGAAATTTTGAGGAAAGACAAGATAGAGAACGATAGCTTGGTGAAGAAGGAAATGTTGAGGAAAGACAAGATAGAGAACGATAGCTTGGTGAAGAAGGAAATTTTGAGGAAAGACAAGATAGAGAACGATAGCTTGGTGAAGAAGGAAATTTTGAGGAAAGACAAGATAGAGAACGATAGCTTGGTGAAGAAGGAAATTTTGAGGAAAGACAAGATAGAGAACGATAGCTTGGTGAAGAAGGAAATTTTGAGGAAAGACAAGATAGAGAACGATAGCTTGGTGAAGAAGGAAATTTTGAGGAAAGACAAGATAGAGAACGATAGCTTGGTAAAGAAATGAAATTTTGAGGAAAGACAAGATAGAGAACGATAGCTTGGTGAAGAAGGAAATTTTGAGGAAAGACAAGATAGAGAACGATAGCTTGGTGAAGAAGGAAATTTTGAGGAAAGACAAGATAGAGAACGATAGCTTGGTGAAGAAGGAAATTTTGAGGAATGACAAGATAGAGAACGATAGCTTGGTGAAGAAGGAAGTTTTGAGGAAAGACAAGATAGAGAACGATAGCTTGGTGAAGAAGGAAATTTTGAGGAAAGACAAGATAGAGAACGATAGCTTGGTGAAGAAGGAAATTTTGAGGAAAGACAAGATAGAGAACGATAGCTTGGTGAAGAAGGAAATTTTGAGGAAAGACAAGATAGAGAACGATAGCTTGGTGAAGAAGGAAATTTTGAGGAAAGACAAGATAGAGAACGATAGCTTGGTGAAGAAGGAAATTTTGAGGAAAGACAAGATAGAGAACGATAGCTTGGTGAAGAAGGAAATTTTGAGGAATGACAAGATAGAGAACGATAGCTTGGTCAAGAGGGAAATTTTGAGGGAAGACAAGATAGAGAACGATAGCTTGGTGAAGAAGGAAATTTTGAGGAAAGACAAGATAGAGAACGATAGCTTGGCGAAGAAGGAAATTTTGAGGAAAGACAAGATAGAGAACGATAGCTTGGTGAAGAAGGAAGTTTTGAGCAAAGACAAGATAGAGAACGATAGCTTGGTGAAGAAGGAAGTTTTGAGGAAAGACAAGATAGAGAACGATAGCTTGGTCAAGAAGGAAGTTTTGAGGAAAGACAAGATAGACAACGATAGCTTGGTGAAGAAGGAAGTTTTGAGGAAAGACAAGATAGAGAACGATACCTTGCTGAAGAAGGAAGTTTTGAGGAAAGACAAGATAGAGAACGATAGCTTGGTGAAGAAGGAAGTTTTGAGGAAAGACAAGATAGAGAACGATAGCTTGGTGAAGAAGGAAGTTTTGAGGAAAGACAAGATAGAGAACGATAGCTTGCTGAAGAAGGAAGTTTTGAGGAAAGACAAGATAGAGAACGATAGCTTGGTGAAGAAGGAAGTTTTGAGGAAAGACAAGATAGAGAACGATAGCTTGCTGAAGAAGGAGGTTTTGAGGAAAGACAAGATAGAGAACGATAGCTTGGTAAAGAAGGAAGTTTTGAGGAAAGACAAGATAGAGAACGATAGCTTGGTGAAGAAGGAAGTTTTGAAGAAAGATAAGATAGAGAACGATAGCTTGGTGAAGAAGGAAGTTTTGAGGAAAGACAAGATAGAGAACGATAGCTTGGTGAAGAAGTAAGTTTTGAAGAAAGATAAGATAGAGAACGATAGCTTGGTGAAGAAGGAAGTTTTGAGGAAAGACAAGATAGAGAACGATAGCTTGGTGAAGAAGGAAATTTTGAGGAAAGACAAGATAGAGAACGATAGCTTGGTGAAGAAGGAAGTTTTGAGGAAAGACAAGATAGAGAACGATAGCTTGGTGAAGAAGGACATTTTGAGGAAAGACAAGATAGAGAACGATAGCTTGGTGAAGAAGGAAGTTTTGAGGAAAGACAAGATAGAGAACGATAGCTTGGTGAAGAAGGAAATTTTGAGGAAAGACAAGATAGAGAACGATAGCTTGGTGAAGAAGGAAGTTTTGAGGAAAGACAAGATAGAGAACGATAGCTTGGTGAAGAAGGAAGTTTTGAGGAAAGACAAGATAGAGAACGATAGCTTGGTGAAGAAGGAAGTTTTGAGGAAAGACAAGATAGAGAACGATAGCTTGGTGAAGAAGGAAGTTTTGAGGAAAGACAAGATAGAGAACGATAGCTTGGTGAAGAAGGAAGTTTTGAGGAAAGACAAGATAGAGAACGATAGCTTGGTGAAGAAGGAAGTTTTGAGGAAAGACAAGATAGAGAACGATAGCTTGGTGAAGAAGGAAGTTTTGAGGAAAGACAAAATAGAGAACGATAGCTTGGTGAAGAAGGAAATTTTGAGGAAAGACAAGGTAGAGAACGATAGCTTGGTGAAAAAGGAAATTTTGAGGAAAGACAAGATAGAGAACGATAGCTTGGTGAAGAAGGAAGTTTTGAGGAAAGACAAGATAGAGAACGATAGCTTGGTGGAGAAGGAAATTTTGAGGAAAGACAAGATAGAGAACGATAGCTTGGTGAAGAAGGAAGTTTTGAGGTAAGACAAGATAGAGAACGATAGCTTGGTGAAGAAGGAAATTTTGAGGAAAGACAAGATAGAGAACGATAGCTTGGTGAAGAAGGAAGTTTTGAGGAAAGACAAGATAGAGAACGATAGCTTGGTGAACAAGGAAATTTTGAGGAAAGACAAGATAGAGAACGATAGCTTGGTGAAGAAGGAAATTTTGAGGAAAGACAAGATAGAGAACGATAGCTTGGTGAAGAAGGAAATTTTGAGGAAAGACAAGATAGAGAACGATAGCTTGGTGAAGAAGGAAATTTTGAGGAAAGACAAGATAGAGAACGATAGCTTGGTGTAGGAGGAAATTTTGAGGAAAGACAAGATAGAGAACGATAGCTTGGTGAAGAAGGAAATTTTGAGGAAAGACAAGATAGAGAACGATAGCTTGGTGAAGAAGGAAATTTTGAGGAAAGACAAGATAGAGAACGATAGCTTGGTGAAGAAGGAAATTTTGAGGAAAGACAAGATAGAGAACAATAGCTTGGTGAAGAAGGAAATTTTGAGGAAAGACAAGATAGAGAACGATAGCTTGGTGAAGAAGGAAATTTTGAGGAAAGACAAGATAGAGAACGATAGCTTGGTGAAGAAGGAAATTTTGAGGAAAGACAAGATAGAGAACGATAGCTTGGTGAAGAAGGAAATTTTGAGGAAAGACAAGATAGAGAACGATAGCTTGGTGAAGAAGGAAATTTTGAGGAAAGACAAGATAGAGAACGATAGCTTGGTGAAGAAGGAAATTTTGAGGAAAGACAAGATAGAGAACGATAGCTTGGTGAAGAAGGAAATTTTGAGGAAAGACATGATAGAGAACGATAGCTTGGTGAAGAAAGAAATTTTGAGGAAAGACAAGATAGAGAACGATAGCTTGGTGAAGAAGGAAATTTTGAGGAAAGACAAGATAGAGAACGATAGCTTGGTGAAGAAGGAAATTTTGAGGAAAGACAAGATAGAGAACGATAGCTTGGTGAAGAAGGAAGTTTTGAGGAAAGACAAGATAGAGAACGATAGCTTGGTGAAGAAGGAAATTTTGAGGAAAGACAAGATAGAGAACGATAGCTTGGTGAAGAAGGAAATTTTGAGGAAAGACAAGATAGAGAACGATAGCTTGGTGGAGAAGGAAATTTTGAGGAAAGACAAGATAGAGAACGATAGCTTGGTGAAGAAGGAAATTTTGAGGAAAGACAAGATAGAGAACGATAGCTTGGTGAAGAAGGAAGTTTTGAGGAAAGACAAGATAGAGAACGATAGCTTGGTGAAGAAGGAAATTTTGAGGAAAGACAAGATAGAGAACGATAGCTTGGTGAAGAAGGAAGTTTTGAGGAAAGACAAGATAGAGAACGATAGCTTGGTGAAGAAGGAAATTTTGAGGAAAGACAAGATAGAGAACGATAGCTTGGTGAAGAAGGAAATTTTGAGCAAAGACAAGATAGAGAACGATAGCTTGGTGAAGAAGTAAATTTTGAGGAAAGACAAGATAGAGAACGATAGCTTGGTGAAGAAGGAAATTTTGAGGAAAGACAAGATAGAGAACGATAGCTTGGTGAAGAAGGAAGTTTTGAGGAAAGACAAGATAGAGAACGATAGCTTGGTGAAGAAGGAAATTTTGAGGAAAGACAAGATAGAGAACGATAGCTTGGTGAAGAAGAAAGTTTTGAGGAAAGACAAGATAGAGAACGATAGCTTGGTGAAGAAGGAAATTTTGAGGAAAGACAAGATAGAGAACGATAACTTGGTGAAGAAGGAAATTTTGAGGAAAGACAAGATAGAGGACGATAGCTTGGTGAAGAAGGAAATTTTGAGGAAAGACAAGATAGAGAACGATAGCTTGGTGAAGAAGGAAATGTTGAGGAAAGACAAGATAGAGAACGATAGCTTGGTGAAGAAGGAAATTTTGAGGAAAGACAAGATAGAGAACGATAGCTTGGTGAAGAAGGAAATTTTGAGGAAAGACAAGATAGAGAACGATAGCTTGGTGAAGAAGGAAATTTTGAGGAAAGACAAGATAGAGAACGATAGCTTGGTGAAGAAGGAAATTTTGAGGAAAGACAAGATAGAGAACGATAGCTTGGTGAAGAAGGAAATTTTGAGGAAAGACAAGATAGAGAACGATAGCTTGGTAAAGAAATGAAATTTTGAGGAAAGACAAGATAGAGAACGATAGCTTGGTGAAGAAGGAAATTTTGAGGAAAGACAAGATAGAGAACGATAGCTTGGTGAAGAAGGAAATTTTGAGGAAAGACAAGATAGAGAACGATAGCTTGGTGAAGAAGGAAATTTTGAGGAATGACAAGATAGAGAACGATAGCTTGGTGAAGAAGGAAGTTTTGAGGAAAGACAAGATAGAGAACGATAGCTTGGTGAAGAAGGAAATTTTGAGGAAAGACAAGATAGAGAACGATAGCTTGGTGAAGAAGGAAATTTTGAGGCAAGACAAGATAGAGAACGATAGCTTGGTGAAGAAGGAAATTTTGAGGAAAGACAAGATAGAGAACGATAGCTTGGTGAAGAAGGAAATTTTGAGGAAAGACAAGATAGAGAACGATAGCTTGGTGAAGAAGGAAATTTTGAGGAAAGACAAGATAGAGAACGATAGCTTGGTGAAGAAGGAAATTTTGAGGAATGACAAGATAGAGAACGATAGCTTGGTCAAGAGGGAAATTTTGAGGAAAGACAAGATAGAGAACGATAGCTTGGTGAAGAAGGAAATTTTGAGGAAAGACAAGATAGAGAACGATAGCTTGGCGAAGAAGGAAATTTTGAGGAAAGACAAGATAGAGAACGATAGCTTGGTGAAGAAGGAAGTTTTGAGCAAAGACAAGATAGAGAACGATAGCTTGGTGAAGAAGGAAGTTTTGAGGAAAGACAAGATAGAGAACGATAGCTTGGTCAAGAAGGAAGTTTTGAGGAAAGACAAGATAGACAACGATAGCTTGGTGAAGAAGGAAGTTTTGAGGAAAGACAAGATAGAGAACGATACCTTGCTGAAGAAGGAAGTTTTGAGGAAAGACAAGATAGAGAACGATAGCTTGGTGAAGAAGGAAGTTTTGAGGAAAGACAAGATAGAGAACGATAGCTTGGTGAAGAAGGAAGTTTTGAGGAAAGACAAGATAGAGAACGATAGCTTGCTGAAGAAGGAAGTTTTGAGGAAAGACAAGATAGAGAACGATAGCTTGGTGAAGAAGGAAGTTTTGAGGAAAGACAAGATAGAGAACGATAGCTTGCTGAAGAAGGAGGTTTTGAGGAAAGACAAGATAGAGAACGATAGCTTGGTAAAGAAGGAAGTTTTGAGGAAAGACAAGATAGAGAACGATAGCTTGGTGAAGAAGGAAGTTTTGAAGAAAGATAAGATAGAGAACGATAGCTTGGTGAAGAAGGAAGTTTTGAGGAAAGACAAGATAGAGAACGATAGCTTGGTGAAGAAGTAAGTTTTGAAGAAAGATAAGATAGAGAACGATAGCTTGGTGAAGAAGGAAGTTTTGAGGAAAGACAAGATAGAGAACGATAGCTTGGTGAAGAAGGAAATTTTGAGGAAAGACAAGATAGAGAACGATAGCTTGGTGAAGAAGGAAGTTTTGAGGAAAGACAAGATAGAGAACGATAGCTTGGTGAAGAAGGACATTTTGAGGAAAGACAAGATAGAGAACGATAGCTTGGTGAAGAAGGAAGTTTTGAGGAAAGACAAGATAGAGAACGATAGCTTGGTGAAGAAGGAAATTTTGAGGAAAGACAAGATAGAGAACGATAGCTTGGTGAAGAAGGAAGTTTTGAGGAAAGACAAGATAGAGAACGATAGCTTGGTGAAGAAGGAAGTTTTGAGGAAAGACAAGATAGAGAACGATAGCTTGGTGAAGAAGGAAATTTTGAGGAAAGACAAGATAGAGAACGATAGCTTGGTGAAGAAGGAAATTTTGAGGAAAGACAAGATAGAGAACAATAGCTTGGTGAAGAAGGAAATTTTGAGGAAAGACAAGATAGAGAACGATAGCTTGGTGAAGAAGGAAATTTTGAGGAAAGACAAGATAGAGAACGATAGCTTGGTGAAGAAGGAAATTTTGAGGAAAGACAAGATAGAGAACGATAGCTTGGTGAAGAAGGAAATTTTGAGGAAAGACAAGATAGAGAACGATAGCTTGGTGAAGAAGGAAATTTTGAGGAAAGACAAGATAGAGAACGATAGCTTGGTGAAGAAGGAAATTTTGAGGAAAGACAAGATAGAGAACGATAGCTTGGTGAAGAAGGAAATTTTGAGGAAAGACATGATAGAGAACGATAGCTTGGTGAAGAAAGAAATTTTGAGGAAAGACAAGATAGAGAACGATAGCTTGGTGAAGAAGGAAATTTTGAGGAAAGACAAGATAGAGAACGATAGCTTGGTGAAGAAGGAAATTTTGAGGAAAGACAAGATAGAGAACGATAGCTTGGTGAAGAAGGAAGTTTTGAGGAAAGACAAGATAGAGAACGATAGCTTGGTGAAGAAGGAAATTTTGAGGAAAGACAAGATAGAGAACGATAGCTTGGTGAAGAAGGAAATTTTGAGGAAAGACAAGATAGAGAACGATAGCTTGGTGGAGAAGGAAATTTTGAGGAAAGACAAGATAGAGAACGATAGCTTGGTGAAGAAGGAAATTTTGAGGAAAGACAAGATAGAGAACGATAGCTTGGTGAAGAAGGAAGTTTTGAGGAAAGACAAGATAGAGAACGATAGCTTGGTGAAGAAGGAAATTTTGAGGAAAGACAAGATAGAGAACGATAGCTTGGTGAAGAAGGAAGTTTTGAGGAAAGACAAGATAGAGAACGATAGCTTGGTGAAGAAGGAAATTTTGAGGAAAGACAAGATAGAGAACGATAGCTTGGTGAAGAAGGAAATTTTGAGGAAAGACAAGATAGAGAACGATAGCTTGGTGAAGAAGGAAATTTTGAGCAAAGACAAGATAGAGAACGATAGCTTGGTGAAGAAGTAAATTTTGAGGAAAGACAAGATAGAGAACGATAGCTTGGTGAAGAAGGAAATTTTGAGGAAAGACAAGATAGAGAACGATAGCTTGGTGAAGAAGGAAGTTTTGAGGAAAGACAAGATAGAGAACGATAGCTTGGTGAAGAAGGAAATTTTGAGGAAAGACAAGATAGAGAACGATAGCTTGGTGAAGAAGAAAGTTTTGAGGAAAGACAAGATAGAGAACGATAGCTTGGTGAAGAAGGAAATTTTGAGGAAAGACAAGATAGAGAACGATAACTTGGTGAAGAAGGAAATTTTGAGGAAAGACAAGATAGAGGACGATAGCTTGGTGAAGAAGGAAATTTTGAGGAAAGACAAGATAGAGAACGATAGCTTGGTGAAGAAGGAAATGTTGAGGAAAGACAAGATAGAGAACGATAGCTTGGTGAAGAAGGAAATTTTGAGGAAAGACAAGATAGAGAACGATAGCTTGGTGAAGAAGGAAATTTTGAGGAAAGACAAGATAGAGAACGATAGCTTGGTGAAGAAGGAAATTTTGAGGAAAGACAAGATAGAGAACGATAGCTTGGTGAAGAAGGAAATTTTGAGGAAAGACAAGATAGAGAACGATAGCTTGGTGAAGAAGGAAATTTTGAGGAAAGACAAGATAGAGAACGATAGCTTGGTAAAGAAATGAAATTTTGAGGAAAGACAAGATAGAGAACGATAGCTTGGTGAAGAAGGAAATTTTGAGGAAAGACAAGATAGAGAACGATAGCTTGGTGAAGAAGGAAATTTTGAGGAAAGACAAGATAGAGAACGATAGCTTGGTGAAGAAGGAAATTTTGAGGAATGACAAGATAGAGAACGATAGCTTGGTGAAGAAGGAAGTTTTGAGGAAAGACAAGATAGAGAACGATAGCTTGGTGAAGAAGGAAATTTTGAGGAAAGACAAGATAGAGAACGATAGCTTGGTGAAGAAGGAAATTTTGAGGAAAGACAAGATAGAGAACGATAGCTTGGTGAAGAAGGAAATTTTGAGGAAAGACAAGATAGAGAACGATAGCTTGGTGAAGAAGGAAATTTTGAGGAAAGACAAGATAGAGAACGATAGCTTGGTGAAGAAGGAAATTTTGAGGAAAGACAAGATAGACAACGATAGCTTGGTGAAGAAGGAAGTTTTGAGGAAAGACAAGATAGAGAACGATACCTTGCTGAAGAAGGAAGTTTTGAGGAAAGACAAGATAGAGAACGATAGCTTGGTGAAGAAGGAAGTTTTGAGGAAAGACAAGATAGAGAACGATAGCTTGCTGAAGAAGGAGGTTTTGAGGAAAGACAAGATAGAGAACGATAGCTTGGTAAAGAAGGAAGTTTTGAGGAAAGACAAGATAGAGAACGATAGCTTGGTGAAGAAGGAAGTTTTGAAGAAAGATAAGATAGAGAACGATAGCTTGGTGAAGAAGGAAGTTTTGAGGAAAGACAAGATAGAGAACGATAGCTTGGTGAAGAAGTAAGTTTTGAAGAAAGATAAGATAGAGAACGATAGCTTGGTGAAGAAGGAAGTTTTGAGGAAAGACAAGATAGAGAACGATAGCTTGGTGAAGAAGGAAATTTTGAGGAAAGACAAGATAGAGAACGATAGCTTGGTGAAGAAGGAAGTTTTGAGGAAAGACAAGATAGAGAACGATAGCTTGGTGAAGAAGGACATTTTGAGGAAAGACAAGATAGAGAACGATAGCTTGGTGAAGAAGGAAGTTTTGAGGAAAGACAAGATAGAGAACGATAGCTTGGTGAAGAAGGAAATTTTGAGGAAAGACAAGATAGAGAACGATAGCTTGGTGAAGAAGGAAGTTTTGAGGAAAGACAAGATAGAGAACGATAGCTTGGTGAAGAAGGAAGTTTTGAGGAAAGACAAGATAGAGAACGATAGCTTGGTGAAGAAGGAAGTTTTGAGGAAAGACAAGATAGAGAACGATAGCTTGGTGAAGAAGGAAGTTTTGAGGAAAGACAAGATAGAGAACGATAGCTTGGTGAAGAAGGAAGTTTTGAGGAAAGACAAGATAGAGAACGATAGCTTGGTGAAGAAGGAAGTTTTGAGGAAAGACAAGATAGAGAACGATAGCTTGGTGAAGAAGGAAGTTTTGAGGAAAGACAAAATAGAGAACGATAGCTTGGTGAAGAAGGAAATTTTGAGGAAAGACAAGGTAGAGAACGATAGCTTGGTGAAAAAGGAAATTTTGAGGAAAGACAAGATAGAGAACGATAGCTTGGTGAAGAAGGAAGTTTTGAGGAAAGACAAGATAGAGAACGATAGCTTGGTGGAGAAGGAAATTTTGAGGAAAGACAAGATAGAGAACGATAGCTTGGTGAAGAAGGAAGTTTTGAGGTAAGACAAGATAGAGAACGATAGCTTGGTGAAGAAGGAAATTTTGAGGAAAGACAAGATAGAGAACGATAGCTTGGTGAAGAAGGAAGTTTTGAGGAAAGACAAGATAGAGAACGATAGCTTGGTGAACAAGGAAATTTTGAGGAAAGACAAGATAGAGAACGATAGCTTGGTGAAGAAGGAAATTTTGAGGAAAGACAAGATAGAGAACGATAGCTTGGTGAAGAAGGAAATTTTGAGGAAAGACAAGATAGAGAACGATAGCTTGGTGAAGAAGGAAATTTTGAGGAAAGACAAGATAGAGAACGATAGCTTGGTGTAGGAGGAAATTTTGAGGAAAGACAAGATAGAGAACGATAGCTTGGTGAAGAAGGAAATTTTGAGGAAAGACAAGATAGAGAACGATAGCTTGGTGAAGAAGGAAATTTTGAGGAAAGACAAGATAGAGAACGATAGCTTGGTGAAGAAGGAAATTTTGAGGAAAGACAAGATAGAGAACGATAGCTTGGTGAAGAAGGAAATTTTGAGGAATGACAAGATAGAGAACGATAGCTTGGTGAAGAAGGAAGTTTTGAGGAAAGACAAGATAGAGAACGATAGCTTGGTGAAGAAGGAAATTTTGAGGAAAGACAAGATAGAGAACGATAGCTTGGTGAAGAAGGAAATTTTGAGGAATGACAAGATAGAGAACGATAGCTTGGTGAAGAAGGAAGTTTTGAGGAAAGACAAGATAGAGAACGATAGCTTGGTGAAGAAGGAAATTTTGAGGAAAGACAAGATAGAGAACGATAGCTTGGTGAAGAAGGAAATTTTGAGGAAAGACAAGATAGAGAACGATAGCTTGGTGAAGAAGGAAATTTTGAGGAAAGACAAGATAGAGAACGATAGCTTGGTGAAGAAGGAAATTTTGAGGAAAGACAAGATAGAGAACGATAGCTTGGTGAAGAAGGAAATTTTGAGGAAAGACAAGATAGAGAACGATAGCTTGGTGAAGAAGGAAATTTTGAGGAATGACAAGATAGAGAACGATAGCTTGGTCAAGAGGGAAATTTTGAGGAAAGACAAGATAGAGAACGATAGCTTGGTGAAGAAGGAAATTTTGAGGAAAGACAAGATAGAGAACGATAGCTTGGCGAAGAAGGAAATTTTGAGGAAAGACAAGATAGAGAACGATAGCTTGGTGAAGAAGGAAGTTTTGAGCAAAGACAAGATAGAGAACGATAGCTTGGTGAAGAAGGATGTTTTGAGGAAAGACAAGATAGAGAACGATAGCTTGGTCAAGAAGGAAGTTTTGAGGAAAGACAAGATAGACAACGATAGCTTGGTGAAGAAGGAAGTTTTGAGGAAAGACAAGATAGAGAACGATACCTTGCTGAAGAAGGAAGTTTTGAGGAAAGACAAGATAGAGAACGATAGCTTGGTGAAGAAGGAAGTTTTGAGGAAAGACAAGATAGAGAACGATAGCTTGGTGAAGAAGGAAGTTTTGAGGAAAGACAAGATAGAGAACGATAGCTTGCTGAAGAAGGAAGTTTTGAGGAAAGACAAGATAGAGAACGATAGCTTGGTGAAGAAGGAAGTTTTGAGGAAAGACAAGATAGAGAACGATAGCTTGCTGAAGAAGGAGGTTTTGAGGAAAGACAAGATAGAGAACGATAGCTTGGTAAAGAAGGAAGTTTTGAGGAAAGACAAGATAGAGAACGATAGCTTGGTGAAGAAGGAAGTTTTGAAGAAAGATAAGATAGAGAACGATAGCTTGGTGAAGAAGGAAGTTTTGAGGAAAGACAAGATAGAGAACGATAGCTTGGTGAAGAAGTAAGTTTTGAAGAAAGATAAGATAGAGAACGATAGCTTGGTGAAGAAGGAAGTTTTGAGGAAAGACAAGATAGAGAACGATAGCTTGGTGAAGAAGGAAATTTTGAGGAAAGACAAGATAGAGAACGATAGCTTGGTGAAGAAGGAAGTTTTGAGGAAAGACAAGATAGAGAACGATAGCTTGGTGAAGAAGGACATTTTGAGGAAAGACAAGATAGAGAACGATAGCTTGGTGAAGAAGGAAGTTTTGAGGAAAGACAAGATAGAGAACGATAGCTTGGTGAAGAAGGAAATTTTGAGGAAAGACAAGATAGAGAACGATAGCTTGGTGAAGAAGGAAGTTTTGAGGAAAGACAAGATAGAGAACGATAGCTTGGTGAAGAAGGAAGTTTTGAGGAAAGACAAGATAGAGAACGATAGCTTGGTGAAGAAGGAAGTTTTGAGGAAAGACAAGATAGAGAACGATAGCTTGGTGAAGAAGGAAGTTTTGAGGAAAGACAAGATAGAGAACGATAGCTTGGTGAAGAAGGAAGTTTTGAGGAAAGACAAGATAGAGAACGATAGCTTGGTGAAGAAGGAAGTTTTGAGGAAAGACAAGATAGAGAACGATAGCTTGGTGAAGAAGGAAGTTTTGAGGAAAGACAAAATAGAGAACGATAGCTTGGTGAAGAAGGAAATTTTGAGGAAAGACAAGGTAGAGAACGATAGCTTGGTGAAAAAGGAAATTTTGAGGAAAGACAAGATAGAGAACGATAGCTTGGTGAAGAAGGAAGTTTTGAGGAAAGACAAGATAGAGAACGATAGCTTGGTGGAGAAGGAAATTTTGAGGAAAGACAAGATAGAGAACGATAGCTTGGTGAAGAAGGAAGTTTTGAGGTAAGACAAGATAGAGAACGATAGCTTGGTGAAGAAGGAAATTTTGAGGAAAGACAAGATAGAGAACGATAGCTTGGTGAAGAAGGAAGTTTTGAGGAAAGACAAGATAGAGAACGATAGCTTGGTGAACAAGGAAATTTTGAGGAAAGACAAGATAGAGAACGATAGCTTGGTGAAGAAGGAAATTTTGAGGAAAGACAAGATAGAGAACGATAGCTTGGTGAAGAAGGAAATTTTGAGGAAAGACAAGATAGAGAACGATAGCTTGGTGAAGAAGGAAATTTTGAGGAAAGACAAGATAGAGAACGATAGCTTGGTGTAGGAGGAAATTTTGAGGAAAGACAAGATAGAGAACGATAGCTTGGTGAAGAAGGAAATTTTGAGGAAAGACAAGATAGAGAACGATAGCTTGGTGAAGAAGGAAATTTTGAGGAAAGACAAGATAGAGAACGATAGCTTGGTGAAGAAGGAAATTTTGAGGAAAGACAAGATAGAGAACAATAGCTTGGTGAAGAAGGAAATTTTGAGGAAAGACAAGATAGAGAACGATAGCTTGGTGAAGAAGGAAATTTTGAGGAAAGACAAGATAGAGAACGATAGCTTGGTGAAGAAGGAAATTTTGAGGAAAGACAAGATAGAGAACGATAGCTTGGTGAAGAAGGAAATTTTGAGGAAAGACAAGATAGAGAACGATAGCTTGGTGAAGAAGGAAATTTTGAGGAAAGACAAGATAGAGAACGATAGCTTGGTGAAGAAGGAAATTTTGAGGAAAGACAAGATAGAGAACGATAGCTTGGTGAAGAAGGAAATTTTGAGGAAAGACATGATAGAGAACGATAGCTTGGTGAAGAAAGAAATTTTGAGGAAAGACAAGATAGAGAACGATAGCTTGGTGAAGAAGGAAATTTTGAGGAAAGACAAGATAGAGAACGATAGCTTGGTGAAGAAGGAAATTTTGAGGAAAGACAAGATAGAGAACGATAGCTTGGTGAAGAAGGAAGTTTTGAGGAAAGACAAGATAGAGAACGATAGCTTGGTGAAGAAGGAAATTTTGAGGAAAGACAAGATAGAGAACGATAGCTTGGTGAAGAAGGAAATTTTGAGGAAAGACAAGATAGAGAACGATAGCTTGGTGGAGAAGGAAATTTTGAGGAAAGACAAGATAGAGAACGATAGCTTGGTGAAGAAGGAAATTTTGAGGAAAGACAAGATAGAGAACGATAGCTTGGTGAAGAAGGAAGTTTTGAGGAAAGACAAGATAGAGAACGATAGCTTGGTGAAGAAGGAAATTTTGAGGAAAGACAAGATAGAGAACGAAAGCTTGGTGAAGAAGGAAGTTTTGAGGAAAGACAAGATAGAGAACGATAGCTTGGTGAAGAAGGAAATTTTGAGGAAAGACAAGATAGAGAACGATAGCTTGGTGAAGAAGGAAATTTTGAGGAAAGACAAGATAGAGAACGATAGCTTGGTGAACAAGGAAATTTTGAGGAAAGACAAGATAGAGAACGATAGCTTGGTGAAGAAGGAAATTTTGAGGAAAGACAAGATAGAGAACGATAGCTTGGTGAAGAAGGAAATTTTGAGGAAAGACAAGATAGAGAACGATAGCTTGGTGAAGAAGGAAGTTTTGAGGAAAGACAAGATAGAGAACGATAGCTTGGTGAAGAAGGAAGTTTTGAGGAAAGACAAAATAGAGAACGATAGCTTGGTGAAGAAGGAAATTTTGAGGAAAGACAAGGTAGAGAACGATAGCTTGGTGAAAAAGGAAATTTTGAGGAAAGACAAGATAGAGAACGATAGCTTGGTGAAGAAGGAAGTTTTGAGGAAAGACAAGATAGAGAACGATAGCTTGGTGAAGAAGGAAATTTTGAGGAAAGACAAGATAGAGAACGATAGCTTGGTGAAGAAGGAAGTTTTGAGGTAAGACAAGATAGAGAACGATAGCTTGGTGAAGAAGGAAATTTTGAGGAAAGACAAGATAGAGAACGATAGCTTGGTGAAGAAGGAAGTTTTGAGGAAAGACAAGATAGAGAACGATAGCTTGGTGAACAAGGAAATTTTGAGGAAAGACAAGATAGAGAACGATAGCTTGGTGAAGAAGGAAATTTTGAGGAAAGACAAGATAGAGAACGATAGCTTGGTGAAGAAGGAAATTTTGAGGAAAGACAAGATAGAGAACGATAGCTTGGTGAAGAAGGAAATTTTGAGGAAAGACAAGATAGGGAACGATAGCTTGGTGTAGGAGGAAATTTTGAGGAAAGACAAGATAGAGAACGATAGCTTGGTGAAGAAGGAAATTTTGAGGAAAGACAAGATAGAGAACAATAGCTTGGTGAAGAAGGAAATTTTGAGGAAAGACAAGATAGAGAACGATAGCTTGGTGAAGAAGGAAATTTTGAGGAAAGACAAGATAGAGAACAATAGCTTGGTGAAGAAGGAAATTTTGAGGAAAGACAAGATAGAGAACGATAGCTTGGTGAAGAAGGAAATTTTGAGGAAAGACAAGATAGAGAACGATAGCTTGGTGAAGAAGGAAATTTTGAGGAAAGACAAGATAGAGAACGATAGCTTGGTGAAGAAGGAAATTTTGAGGAAAGACAAGATAGAGAACGATAGCTTGGTGAAGAAGGAAATTTTGAGGAAAGACAAGATAGAGAACGATAGCTTGGTGAAGAAGGAAATTTTGAGGAAAGACAAGATAGAGAACGATAGCTTGGTGAAGAAGGAAGTTTTGAGGAAAGACATGATAGAGAACGATAGCTTGGTGAAGAAAGAAATTTTGAGGAAAGACAAGATAGAGAACGATAGCTTGGTGAAGAAGGAAATTTTGAGGAAAGACAAGATAGAGAACGATAGCTTGGTGAAGAAGGAAATTTTGAGGAAAGACAAGATAGAGAACGATAGCTTGGTGAAGAAGGAAGTTTTGAGGAAAGACAAGATAGAGAACGATAGCTTGGTGAAGAAGGAAATTTTGAGGAAAGACAAGATAGAGAACGATAGCTTGGTGAAGAAGGAAATTTTGAGGAAAGACAAGATAGAGAACGATAGCTTGGTGGAGAAGGAAATTTTGAGGAAAGACAAGATAGAGAACGATAGCTTGGTGAAGAAGGAAATTTTGAGGAAAGACAAGATAGAGAACGATAGCTTGGTGAAGAAGGAAGTTTTGAGGAAAGACAAGATAGAGAACGATAGCTTGGTGAAGAAGGAAATTTTGAGGAAAGACAAGATAGAGAACGATAGCTTGGTGAAGAAGGAAGTTTTGAGGAAAGACAAGATAGAGAACGATAGCTTGGTGAAGAAGGAAATTTTGAGGAAAGACAAGATAGAGAACGATAGCTTGGTGAAGAAGGAAATTTTGAGGAAAGACAAGATAGAGAACGATAGCTTGGTGAAGAAGGAAATTTTGAGGAAAGACAAGATAGAGAACGATAGCTTGGTGAAGATGGAAATTTTGAGGAAAGACATGATAGAGAACGATAGCTTGGTGAAGAAGGAAATTTTGAGGAAAGACAAGATAGAGAACGATAGCTTGGTGAAGAAGGAAATTTTGAGGAAAGACAAGATAGAGAACGATAGCTTGGTGAAGAAGGAAGTTTTGAGGAAAGACAAGATAGAGAACGATAGCTTGGTGAAGAAGGAAGTTTTGAGGAAAGACAAGATAGAGAACGATAGCTTGGTGAAGAAGGAAGTTTTGAGGAAAGACAAGATAGAGAACGATAGCTTGGTGAAGAAGGAAGTTTTGAGGAAAGACAAGATAGAGAACGATAGCTTGGTGAAGAAGGAAGTTTTGAGGAAAGACAAGATAGAGAACGATAGCTTGGTGAAGAAGGAAGTTTTGAGGAAAGACAAGATAGAGAACGATAGCTTGGTGAAGAAGGAAGTTTTGAGGAAAGACAAAATAGAGAACGATAGCTTGGTGAAGAAGGAAATTTTGAGGAAAGACAAGGTAGAGAACGATAGCTTGGTGAAAAAGGAAATTTTGAGGAAAGACAAGATAGAGAACGATAGCTTGGTGAAGAAGGAAGTTTTGAGGAAAGACAAGATAGAGAACGATAGCTTGGTGAAGAAGGAAATTTTGAGGAAAGACAAGATAGAGAACGATAGCTTGGTGAAGAAGGAAGTTTTGAGGTAAGACAAGATAGAGAACGATAGCTTGGTGAAGAAGGAAATTTTGAGGAAAGACAAGATAGAGAACGATAGCTTGGTGAAGAAGGAAGTTTTGAGGAAAGACAAGATAGAGAACGATAGCTTGGTGAAGAAGGAAATTTTGAGGAAAGACAAGATAGAGAACGATAGCTTGGTGAAGAAGGAAATTTTGAGGAAAGACAAGATAGAGAACGATAGCTTGGTGAAGAAGGAAATTTTGAGGAAAGACAAGATAGAGAACGATAGCTTGGTGAAGAAGGAAATTTTGAGGAAAGACAAGATAGAGAACGATAGCTTGGTGTAGGAGGAAATTTTGAGGAAAGACAAGATAGAGAACGATAGCTTGGTGAAGAAGGAAATTTTGAGGAAAGACAAGATAGAGAACGATAGCTTGGTGAAGAAGGAAATTTTGAGGAAAGACAAGATAGAGAACGATAGCTTGGTGAAGAAGGAAATTTTGAGGAAAGACAAGATAGAGAACAATAGCTTGGTGAAGAAGGAAATTTTGAGGAAAGACAAGATAGAGAACGATAGCTTGGTGAAGAAGGAAATTTTGAGGAAAGACAAGATAGAGAACGATAGCTTGGTGAAGAAGGAAATTTTGAGGAAAGACAAGATAGAGAACGATAGCTTGGTGAAGAAGGAAATTTTGAGGAAAGACAAGATAGAGAACGATAGCTTGGTGAAGAAGGAAATTTTGAGGAAAGACAAGATAGAGAACGATAGCTTGGTGAAGAAGGAAATTTTGAGGAAAGACAAGATAGAGAACGATAGCTTGGTGAAGAAGGAAATTTTGAGGAAAGACATGATAGAGAACGATAGCTTGGTGAAGAAAGAAATTTTGAGGAAAGACAAGATAGAGAACGATAGCTTGGTGAAGAAGGAAATTTTGAGGAAAGACAAGATAGAGAACGATAGCTTGGTGAAGAAGGAAATTTTGAGGAAAGACAAGATAGAGAACGATAGCTTGGTGAAGAAGGAAGTTTTGAGGTAAGACAAGATAGAGAACGATAGCTTGGTGAAGAAGGAAATTTTGAGGAAAGACAAGATAGAGAACGATAGCTTGGTGAAGAAGGAAATTTTGAGGAAAGACAAGATAGAGAACGATAGCTTGGTGGAGAAGGAAATTTTGAGGAAAGACAAGATAGAGAACGATAGCTTGGTGAAGAAGGAAATTTTGAGGAAAGACAAGATAGAGAACGATAGCTTGGTGAAGAAGGAAGTTTTGAGGAAAGACAAGATAGAGAACGATAGCTTGAGGAAGAAGGAAATTTTGAGGAAAGACAAGATAGAGAACGATAGCTTGGTGAAGAAGGAAGTTTTGAGGAAAGACAAGATAGAGAACGATAGCTTGGTGAAGAAGGAAATTTTGAGGAAAGACAAGATAGAGAACGATAGCTTGGTGAAGAAGGAAATTTTGAGGAAAGACAAGATAGAGAACGATAGCTTGGTGAAGAAGGAAATTTTGAGGAAAGACAAGATAGAGAACGATAGCTTGGTGAAGATGGAAATTTTGAGGA
Organism: Eledone cirrhosa; assembly: GCA_964016885.1. Taxonomy (NCBI): domain Eukaryota; kingdom Metazoa; phylum Mollusca; class Cephalopoda; order Octopoda; family Eledonidae; genus Eledone; species Eledone cirrhosa. The sequence continues at coordinate 370,241,182 of OZ024743.1, read as the reverse complement.
AAGACATGATAGAGAACGATAGCTTGGTGAAGAAGGAAATTTTGAGGAAAGACAAGATAGAGAACGATAGCTTGGTGAAGAAGGAAGTTTTGAGGAAAGACAAGATAGAGAACGATAGCTTGGTGAAGAAGGAAATTTTGAGGAAAGACAAGATAGATAACGATAGCTTGGTGAAGAAGGAAATTTTGGGGAAAGACAAGATAGAGAACGATAGCTTGGTGAAGAAGGAAATTTTGAGGAAAGACAAGATAGAGAACGATAGCTTGGTGAAGAAGGAAATTTTGAGGAAAGACAAGATAGAGAACGATAGCTTGGGGAAGAAGGAAATTTTGAGGAAAGACAAGATAGAGAACGATAGCTTGGTGAAGAAGGAAATTTTGAGGAAAGACAAGATAGAGAACGATAGCTTCGTGAAGAAGGAAATTTTGAGAAAAGACAAGATAGAGAACGATAGCTTGGTGAAGAAGGAAATTTTGAGGAAAGACAAGATAGAGAACGATAGCTTGGTGAAGAAGGAAATTTTGAGGAAAAACAAGATAGAGAACGATAGCTTGGTGAAGAAGGAAGTTTTGAGGAAAGACAAGATAGAGAACGATAGCTTGGTGAAGAAGGAAATTTTGAGGAAAGACAAGATAGAGAACAGTAGCTTGGTGAAGAAGGAAATCTTGAGGAAAGACAAGATAGAGAACGATAGCTTGGTGAAGAAGGAAATTTTGAGGAAAGACAAGATAGAGAACGATAGCTTGGTGAAGAAGGAAATTTTGAGGAAAGACAAGATAGAGAACGATAGCTTGGTGAAGAAGGAAATTTTGAGGAAAGACAAGATAGAGAACGATAGCTTGGTGAAGAAGGAAATTTTGAGGAAAGACAAGATAGAGAACGATAGCTTGGTGAAGAAGGAAGTTTTGAAGAAAGACAAGATAGAGAACGATAGCTTGGTGAAGAAGGAAATTTTGAGGAAAGACAAGATAGAGAACGATAGCTTGGTGAAGAAGGAAGTTTTGAGGAAAGACAAGATAGAGAACGATAGTTTGCTGAAGAAGGAAGTTTTGAGGAAAGACAAGATAGAGAACGATAGCTTGGTGAAGAAGGAAGTTCTGAGGAAAGACAAGATAGAGAACGATAGCTTGGTGAAGAAGGAAGTTTTGAGGAAAGACAAGATAGAGAACGATAGCTTGGTGAAGAAGGAAATTTTGAGGAAAGACAAGATAGAGAACGATAGCTTGGTGCAGAAGGAAATTTTGAGGAAAGGCAAGATAGAGAACGATAGCTTGGTGAAGAAGGAAATTTTGAGGAAAGACAAGATAGAGAACGATAGCTTGGTGAAGAAGGAAATTTTGAGGAAAGACAAGATAGAGAACGATAGCTTGGTGGAGAAGGAAATTTTGAGGAAAGACAAGATAGAGAACGATAGCTTGGTGAAGAAGGAAATTTTGAGGAAAGACAAGATAGAGAACGATAGCTTGGTGAAGAAGGAAATTTTGAGGAAAGACAAGATAGAGAACGATAGCTTGGTGAAGAAGGAAATTTTGAGGAAAGACAAGATAGAGAACGATAGCTTGGTGAAGAAGGAAGTTTTGAAGAAAGACAAGATAGAGAACGATAGCTTGGTGAAGAAGGAAATTTTGAGGAAAGACAAGATAGAGAACGATAGCTTGGTGAAGAAGGAAATTTTGAGGAAAGACAAGATAGAGAACGATAGCTTGGTGAAGAAGGAAATTTTGAGGAAAGACAAGATAGAGAACGATAGCTTGGTGAAGATGGAAATTTTGAGGAAAGACATGATAGAGAACGATAGCTTGGTGAAGAAGGAAATTTTGAGGAAAGACAAGATAGAGAACGATAGCTTGGTGAAGAAGGAAGTTTTGAGGAAAGACAAGATAGAGAACGATAGCTTGGTGAAGAAGGAAATTTTGAGGAAAGACAAGATAGATAACGATAGCTTGGTGAAGAAGGAAATTTTGGGGAAAGACAAGATAGAGAACGATAGCTTGGTGAAGAAGGAAATTTTGAGGAAAGACAAGATAGAGAACGATAGCTTGGTGAAGAAGGAAATTTTGAGGAAAGACAAGATAGAGAACGATAGCTTGGGGAAGAAGGAAATTTTGAGGAAAGACAAGATAGAGAACGATAGCTTGGTGAAGAAGGAAATTTTGAGGAAAGACAAGATAGAGAACGATAGCTTCGTGAAGAAGGAAATTTTGAGAAAAGACAAGATAGAGAACGATAGCTTGGTGAAGAAGGAAATTTTGAGGAAAGACAAGATAGAGAACGATAGCTTGGTGAAGAAGGAAATTTTGAGGAAAGACAAGATAGAGAACGATAGCTTGGTGAAGAAGGAAGTTTTGAGGAAAGACAAGATAGAGAACGATAGCTTGGTGAAGAAGGAAATTTTGAGGAAAGACAAGATAGAGAACAGTAGCTTGGTGAAGAAGGAAATCTTGAGGAAAGACAAGATAGAGAACGATAGCTTGGTGAAGAAGGAAATTTTGAGGAAAGACAAGATAGAGAACGATAGCTTGGTGAAGAAGGAAATTTTGAGGAAAGACAAGATAGAGAACGATAGCTTGGTGAAGAAGGAAATTTTGAGGAAAGACAAGATAGAGAACGATAGCTTGGTGAAGAAGGAAATTTTGAGGAAAGACAAGATAGAGAACGATAGCTTGGTGAAGAAGGAAGTTTTGAAGAAAGACAAGATAGAGAACGATAGCTTGGTGAAGAAGGAAATTTTGAGGAAAGACAAGATAGAGAACGATAGCTTGGTGAAGAAGGAAGTTTTGAGGAAAGACAAGATAGAGAACGATAGTTTGCTGAAGAAGGAAGTTTTGAGGAAAGACAAGATAGAGAACGATAGCTTGGTGAAGAAGGAAGTTCTGAGGAAAGACAAGATAGAGAACGATAGCTTGGTGAAGAAGGAAGTTTTGAGGAAAGACAAGATAGAGAACGATAGCTTGGTGAAGAAGGAAATTTTGAGGAAAGACAAGATAGAGAACGATAGCTTGGTGCAGAAGGAAATTTTGAGGAAAGGCAAGATAGAGAACGATAGCTTGGTGAAGAAGGAAATTTTGAGGAAAGACAAGATAGAGAACGATAGCTTGGTGAAGAAGGAAATTTTGAGGAAAGACAAGATAGAGAACGATAGCTTGGTGGAGAAGGAAATTTTGAGGAAAGACAAGATAGAGAACGATAGCTTGGTGAAGAAGGAAATTTTGAGGAAAGACAAGATAGAGAACGATAGCTTGGTGAAGAAGGAAATTTTGAGGAAAGACAAGATAGAGAACGATAGCTTGGTGAAGAAGGAAATTTTGAGGAAAGACAAGATAGAGAACGATAGCTTGGTGAAGAAGGAAGTTTTGAAGAAAGACAAGATAGAGAACGATAGCTTGGTGAAGAAAGAAATTTTAAGGAAAGATAAGATAGAGAACGATAGCTTGGTGAAGAAGGAAGTTTTGAGGAAAGACAAGATAGAGAACGATAGCTTGCTGAAGAAGGAAGTTTTGAGGAAAGACAAGATAGAGAACGATAGCTTGGTGAAGAAGGAAGTTTTGAGGAAAGACAAGATAGAGAACGATAGCTTGGTGAAGAAGGAAATCTTGAGGAAAGACAAGATAGAGAACGATAGCTTGGTGAAGGAGGAAATTTTGAGGAAAGACAAGATAGAGAACGATAGCTTGGTGAAGAAGGAAGTTTTGAGGAAAGACAAGATAGAGAACGATAGCTTGGTGAAGAAGGAAATTTTGAGGAAAGACAAGATAGAGAACGATAGCTTGATGAAGAAGTACGTTTTGAGGAAAGACAAGATAGAGAACGATAGCTTGGTGAAGAAGGAAATTTTGAGGAAAGACAAGATAGAGAACGATAACTTGGTGAAGAAGGAAATTTTGAGGAAAGACAAGATAGAGAACGATAGCTTGGTGAAGAAGGAAATTTTGAGGAAAGACAAGATAGAGAACGATAGCTTGGTGAAGAAGGAAATTTTGAGGAAAGACAAGATAGAGAACGATAGCTTGGTGAAGAAGGAAATTTTGAGGAAAGACAAGATAGAGAACGATAGCTTGGTGAAGAAGGAAATTTTGAGGAAAGACAAGATAGAGAACGATAGCTAGGTGAAGAAGGAAATTTTGAGGAAAGACAAGATAGAGAACGATAGCTTGGTGAAGAAGGAAATTTTGAGGAAAGACAAGATAGAGAACGATAGCTTGGTGAAGAAGGAAATTTTGAGGAAAGACAAGATAGAGAACGATAGCTTGGTGAAGAAGGAAATTTTAAGGAAAGACAAGATAGAGAACGATAGCTTGGTGAAGAAGGAAATTTTGAGGAAAGACAAGATAGAGAACGATAGCTTGGTGAAGAAGGAAATTTTGAAGAATGACAAGATAGAGAACGATAGCTTGGTGAAGAAGGAAATTTTGAGGAAAGACAAGATAGAGAACGATAGCTTGGTGAAGAAGGAAATTTTGAGGAAAGACAAGATAGAGAACTATAGCTTGGTGAAGAAGGAAATTTTGAGGAAAGACAAGATAGAGAACGATAGCTTGGTGAAGAAGGAAATTTTGAGGAAAGACAAGATACAGAACGATAGCTTGGTGAAGAAGGAAATTTTGAGGAAAGACAAGATAGAGAACGATAGCTTGGTGAAGAAGGAAATTTTGAGCAAAGACAAGATAGAGAACGATAGCTTGGTGAAGAAGTAAATTTTGAGGAAAGACAAGATAGAGAACGATAGCTTGGTGAAGAAGGAAATTTTGAGGAAAGACAAGATAGAGAACGATAGCTTGGTGAAGAAGGAAGTTTTGAGGAAAGACAAGATAGAGAACGATAGCTTGGTGAAGAAGGAAATTTTGAGGAAAGACAAGATAGAGAACGATGGCTTCGTGAAGAAGAAAGTTTTGAGGAAAGACAAGATAGAGAACGATAGCTTGGTGAAGAAGGAAATTTTGAGGAAAGACAAGATAGAGAACGATAACTTGGTGAAGAAGGAAATTTTGAGGAAAGACAAGATAGAGGACGATAGCTTGGTGAAGAAGGACATTTTGAGGAAAGACAAGATAGAGAACGATAGCTTGGTGAAGAAGGAAATTTTGAGGAAAGACAAGATAGAGAACGATAGCTTGGTGAAGAAGGAAATTTTGAGGAAAGACAAGATAGAGAACGATAGCTTGGTGAAGAAGGAAATTTTGAGGAAAGACAAGATAGAGAACGATAGCTTGGTGAAGAAGGAAATTTTGAGGACAGACAAGATAGAGAACGATAGCTTGGTGAAGAAGGAAATTTTGAGGAAAGACAAGATAGAGAACGATAGCTTGGTAAAGAAATGAAATTTTGAGGAAAGACAAGATAGAGAACGATAGCTTGGTGAAGAAGGAAATTTTGAGGAAAGACAAGATAGAGAACGATAGCTTGGTGAAGAAGGAAATTTTGAGGAAAGACAAGATAGAGAACGATAGCTTGGTGAAGAAGGAAATTTTGAGGAATGACAAGATAGAGAACGATAGCTTGGTGAAGAAGGAAGTTTTGAGGAAAGACAAGATAGAGAACGATAGCTTGGTGAAGAAGGAAATTTTGAGGAAAGACAAGATAGAGAACGATAGCTTGGTGAAGAAGGACATTTTGAGGAAAGACAAGATAGAGAACGATAGCTTGGTGAAGAAGGAAATTTTGAGGAAAGACAAGATAGAGAACGATAGCTTGGTGAAGAAGGAAATTTTGAGGAAAGACAAGATAGAGAACGATAGCTTGGTGAAGAAGGAAATTTTGAGGAAAGACAAGATAGAGAACGATAGCTTGGTGAAGAAGGAAATTTTGAGGAAAGACAAGATAGAGAACGATAGCTTGGTGAAGAAGGAAATTTTGAGGAAAGACAAGATAGAGAACGATAGCTTGGTGAAGAAGGAAATTTTGAGGAAAGACAAGATAGAGAACGATAGCTTGGTGAAGAAGGAAATTTTGAGGAATGACAAGATAGAGAACGATAGCTTGGTCAAGAGGGAAATTTTGAGGAAAGACAAGATAGAGAACGATAGCTAGGTGAAGAAGGAAATTTTGAGGAAAGACAAGATAGAGAACGATAGCTTGGCGAAGAAGGAAATTTTGAGGAAAGACAAGATAGAGAACGATAGCTTGGTGAAGAAGGAAATTTTGAGGAAAGACAAGATAGAGAACGATAGCTTGGTGAAGAAGGAAATTTTGAGGAAAGACAAGATAGAGAACGATAGCTTGGTGAAGAAGGAAATTTTGAGGAAAGACAAGATAGAGAACGATAACTTGGTGAAGAAGGAAATTTTGAGGAAAGACAAGATAGAGAACGATAGCTTGGTGAAGAAGGAAATTTTGAGGAAAGACAAGATAGAGAACGATAGCTTGGTGAAGAAGGAAATTTTGAGGAAAGACAAGATAGAGAACGATAGCTTGGTGAAGAAGGAAATTTTGAGGAAAGACAAGATAGAGAACGATAGCTTGGTGAAGAAGGAAATTTTGAGGAAAGACAAGATAGAGAACGATAGCTTGGTGAAGAAGGAAATTTTGAGGAAAGACAAGTTAGAAAACGATAGCTTGGTGAAGAAGGAAATTTTGCGGAAAGACAAGATAGAGAACGATAGCTTGGTGAAGAAGGAAATTTTGAGGAAAGACAAGACAAGATAGAGAACGATAGCTTGGTGAAGAAGGAAATTTTGAGGAAAGACAAGATAGAGAACGATAGCTTGGTGAAGAAGGAAATTTTGAGGAAAGACAAGATAGAGAACGATAGCTTGGTGAAGAAGGAAATTTTGAGGAATGACAAGATAGAGAACGATAGCTTGGTGAAGAAGGAAATTTTGAGGAAAGACAAGATAGAGAACGATAGCTTGGTGAAGAAGGAAATTTTGAGGAAAGACAAGATAGAGAACGATAGCTTGGTGAAGAAGGACATTTTGAGGAAAGACAAGATAGAGAACGATAGCTTGGTCAAGAAGGAAATTTTGAGGAAAGACAAGATAGAGAACGATAGCTTGGTGAAGAAGGAAATTTTGAGGAAAGACAAGATAGAGAACGATAGCTTGGTGAAGAAGGAAATTTTGAGGAAAGACAAGATAGAGAACGATAGCTTGGTGAAGAAGGAAATTTTGAGGAAAGACAAGTTAGAAAACGATAGCTTGGTGAAGAAGGAAATTTTGAGGAAAGACAAGATAGAGAACGATAGCTTGGTGAAGAAGGAAATTTTGAGGAAAGACAAGACAAGATAGAGAACGATAGCTTGGTGAAGAAGGAAATTTTGAGGAAAGACAAGATAGAGAACGATAGCTTGGTGAAGAAGGAAATTTTGAGGAAAGACAAGATAGAGAACGATAGCTTGGTGAAGAAGGAAATTTTGAGGAATGACAAGATAGAGAACGATAGCTTGGTGAAGAAGGAAATTTTGAGGAAAGACAAGATAGAGAACGATAGCTTGGTGAAGAAGGAAATTTTGAGGAAAGACAAGATAGAGAACGATAGCTTGGTGAAGAAGGACATTTTGAGGAAAGACAAGATAGAGAACGATAGCTTGGTCAAGAAGGAAATTTTGAGGAAAGACAAGATAGAGAACGATAGCTTGGTGAAGAAGGAAATTTTGAGGAAAGACAAGATAGAGAACGATAGCTTGGTGAAGAAGGAAATTTTGAGGAAAGACAAGATAGAGAACGATAGCTTGGTGAAGAAGGAAATTTTGAGGAAAGACAAGATAGAGAACGATAGCTTGGTGAAGAAGGAAATTTTGAGGAAAGACAAGATAGAGAACGATAGCTTGGCGAAGAAGGAAATTTTGAGGAAAGACAAGATAGAGAACGATAGCTTGGTCAAGAAGGAAATTTTGAGGAAAGACAAGATAGAGAACGATAGCTTGGTGAAGAAGGAAATTTTGAGGAAAGACAAGATAGAGAACGATAGCTTGGTGAAGAAGGAAATTTTGAGGAAAGACAAGATAGAGAACGATAACTTGGTGAAGAAGGAAATTTTGAGGAAAGACAAGATAGAGAACGATAGCTTGGTGAAGAAGGAAATTTTGAGGAAAGACAAGATAGAGAACGATAGCTTGGTGAAGAAGGAAATTTTGAGGAAAGACAAGATAGAGAACGATAGCTTGGTGAAGAAGGAAATTTTGAGGAAAGACAAGATAGAGAACGATAGCTTGGTGAAGAAGGAAATTTTGAGGAAAGGCAAGATAGAGAACGATAGCTTGGTGAAGAAGGAAATTTTGAGGAAAGACAAGTTAGAAAACGATAGCTTGGTGAAGAAGGAAATTTTGAGGAAAGACAAGATAGAGAACGATAGCTTGGTGAAGAAGGAAATTTTGAGGAAAGACAAGACAAGATAGAGAACGATAGCTTGGTGAAGAAGGAAATTTTGAGGAAAGACAAGATAGAGAACGATAGCTTGGTGAAGAAGGAAATTTTGAGGAAAGACAAGATAGAGAACGATAGCTTGGTGAAGAAGGAAATTTTGAGGAATGACAAGATAGAGAACGATAGCTTGGTGAAGAAGGAAATTTTGAGGAAAGACAAGATAGAGAACGATAGCTTGGTGAAGAAGGAAATTTTGAGGAAAGACAAGATAGAGAACGATAGCTTGGTGAAGAAGGAAATTTTGAGGAAAGACAAGATAGAGAACGATAGCTTGGTCAAGAAGGAAATTTTGAGGAAAGACAAGATAGAGAACGATAGCTTGGTGAAGAAGGAAATTTTGAGGAAAGACAAGATAGAGAACGATAGCTTGGTGAAGAAGGAAATTTTGAGGAAAGACAAGATAGAGAACGATAGCTTGGTGAAGAAGGAAATTTTGAGGAAAGACAAGATAGAGAACGATAGCTTGGTGAAGAAGGAAATTTTGAGGAAAGACAAGATAGAGAACGATAGCTTGGTGAAGAAGGAAGTTTTGAGGAAAGACAAGATAGAGAACGATAGCTTGGTGAAGAAGGAAATTTTGAGGAAAGACAAGATAGAGAACGATAGCTTGGTGAAGAAGGAAATTTTGAGGAAAGACAAGATAGAGAACGATAGCTTGGTGAAGAAGGAAATTTTGAGGAAAGACAAGATAGAGAACGATAGCTTGGTGAAGAAGGAAATTTTGAGGAAAGACAAGATAGAGAACGATAGCTTGGTGAAGAAGGAAATTTTGAGGAAAGACAAGATAGAGAACGATAGCTTGGTGAAGAAGGAAATTTTGAGGAAAGACAAGATAGAGAACGATAGCTTGGTGAAGAAGGAAATTTTGAGGAAAGACAAGATAGAGAACGATAGCTTGGTGAAGAAGGAAGTTTTGAGGAAAGACAAGATAGAGAACGATAGCTTGGTGAAGAAGGAAATTTTGAGGAAAGACAAGATAGAGAACGATAGCTTGGTGAAGAAGGAAATTTTGAGGAAAGACAAGATAGAGAACGATAGCTTGGTGAAGAAGGAAATTTTGAGGAAAGACAAGATAGAGAACGATAGCTTGGTGAAGAAGGAAATTTTGAGGAAAGACAAGATAGAGAACGATAGCTTGGTGAAGAAGGAAGTTTTGAGGAAAGACGAGATAGAGAACGATAGCTTGGTGAAGAAGGAAATTTTGAGGAAAGACAAGGTAGAGAACGATAGCTTGGTGAAGAAGGAAATTTTGAGGAAAGACAAGACAAGATAGAGAACGATAGCTTGGTGAAGAAGGAAATTTTGAGGAAAGACAAGATAGAGAACGATAGCTTGGTGAAGAAGGAAGTTTTGAGGAAAGACAAGATAGAGAACGATAGCTTGGTGAAGAAGGAAATTTTGAGGAAAGACAAGATAGAGAACGATAGCTTGGTGAAGAAGGAAATTTTGAGGAAAGACAGGGTAGAGAACGATAGCTTGGTGAAGAAGGAAATTTTGAGGAAAGACAAGATAGAGAACGATAGCTTGGTGAAGAAGGAAATTTTGAGGAAAGACAAGATAGAGAACGATAGCTTGGTGAAGAAGGAAATTTTGAGGAAAGACAAGATAGAGAACGATAGCTTGGTGAAGAAGGAAGTTTTGAAGAAAGACAAGATAGAGAACGATAGCTTGGTGAAGAAGGAAGTTTTGAGGAAAGACAAGATAGAGAACGATAGCTTGGCGAAGAAGGAAATTTTGAGGAAAGACAAGATAGAGAACGATAGCTTGGTGAAGAAGGAAATTTTGAGGAAAGACAAGATAGAGAACGATAGCTTGGTGAAGAAGGAAATTTTGAGGAAAGACAAGATAGAGAACGATAGCTTGGTGAAGAAGGAAATTTTGAGGAAAGACAAGATAGAGAACGACAGCTTGGTGAAGAAGGAAATTTTGAGGAAAGACAAGATAGAGAACGATAGCTTGGTGAAGAAGGAATTGTTGAGGAAAGACAAGATAGAGAACGATAGCTCGGTGAAGAAGGAAATTTTGAGGAAAGACAAGGTAGAGAACGAGAGCTTGGTGAAGAAGGAAATTTTGAGGAAAGACAAGATAGAGAACGATAGCTTGGTGAAGAAGGAAATTTTGAGGAAAGACAAGATAGAGAACGATAGCTTGGTGAAGAAGGAAATTTTGAGGAAAGACAAGATAGAGAACGACAGCTTGGTGAAGAAGGAAATTTTGAGGAAAGACAAGATAGAGAACGATAGCTTGGTGAAGAAGGAATTGTTGAGGAAAGACAAGATAGAGAACGATAGCTCGGTGAAGAAGGAAATTTTGAGGAAAGACAAGGTAGAGAACGAGAGCTTGGTGAAGAAGGAAATTTTGAGGAAAGACAAGATAGAGAACGATAGCTTGGTGAAGAAGGAAGTTTTGAGGAAAGACAAGATAGAGAACGATAGCTTGGTGAAGAAGGAAGTTTTGAGGAAAGACAAGATAGAGAACGATAGCTTGGTGAAGAAGGAAATTTTGAGGAAAGACAAGATAGAGAACGAGAGCTTGGTGAAGAAAGAAATTTTGAGGAAAGACAAGATAGAGAACGATAGCTTGGTGAAGAAGGAAATTTTGAGGAAAGACAAGATAGAGAACGATAGCTTGGTGAAGAAGGAAATTTTGAGGAAAGACAAGATAGAGAACGATAGCTTGGTGAAGAAGGATGTTTTGAGGAAAGACAAGATAGAGAACGATAGCTTGGTGAAGAAGGAAGTTTTGAGTGAAGACAATGTAGAGAAACAGATTTTTGAGTGACGCCATTTATCTTTTTTTTTTTGTGGGCGTATTTGCCAAGTTCAAATTGGAATTTAGCCCCGAAGGTGTAAATACCGATTAAGTTCGACCACCTCAAAAGAAGCGGCGAGTGTTTAAACACAAAACAATATAGATTTTTCCAATGAGTTCGCAATAAAAACTGTTAAAAAATCACAAACTTACGGGAGCAAAATTTCCTGCGACGTGTATATTTCCATAATAATAATAATTATTATTATTATAATAATTATTATAATAATAATTATAATAATAATAATAATAATAATAATAATGATAATAAGGAACATACTAAAATCTCATCCTAATAGTAGGAATGTCATAAGTGCAGTAAATTCCCGAGCTGTGTCTATTATTAGTTACAGTGCGGGAATTCTGAAATGGAATGTTACTGAACAAAAAGAAATGGAAAGAAAGACTAGGAAGCTAATGACTACCTACAGCATGTTACACAAGAGGAGTGATGTTGATAGAGATCTGAAGGTGGATGATGTCTCTGAAGGTGGAAGATCTGATGTTGAAAGAGATCTGAAGGTGGAAGAGGTCTTATCAGCATAGTGGACTGTATTCAGATGGAGAAAAACAGTCTGCACAAATATGTGTCTGACAGTAGGGAGCCATTGTACTGAAGCAGAAGACAATATACCAGGGGATGTCCAAGGAGGAAATAACAACAAGGAGGAAGAGCAACCACCATGAAAAATTCCTTCATAGCACCTTATTTTGGAAAACGGAATTTAGAGATCCACTGTCATGGAACTGGTTAAAAAGAGGAGACCTTAAAAAAGCTACAGAAGAAATGCTAATGGTTGCACAAGAACAAGCCCTCAGAACGAAGTGGCTGATACACCACATTGACAAGGAGGAGGCTAGCTCACTGTGTAGGATCTGTGGAGAGAGAGGAGACTGTGGCTCACACCGTATGCGAGTGTAAACATCTAGCCCAGGCTCACTATAAAGGCTGGAGACATGATGTGATAGGCAGGGTGATCCACTGGCATCTATGCAAACTGAACAATTTACAACATTCTGAGAAGTAGTATGAGCATAAGCCAGAGGCGGTGATAGAAAACGATCAAGTGAAGGTACTATGGGATTTCAGGACATAGGCGGACAAGAAATTAGGACACAATAGACCTGACCTGGTGGGTTTTGGCAAGGAAAAATGATTGTGCCTGAGTGTAGATATAGTCTACCCATTTGACACGAGAGTGCAAGAAGAGGAGAGGGAGAAAATTAACCGATACCAGAATTTAAAATGGGAGTTAAAAAGGATTTTGAACTATCATGCGATCAAGGTTGTCCCGATTGTCATAGGAGCAGTAGGTACTATCTCAAAGAGTTTCCTAGGATGGTCAAAGAAGATTAATCCAGCCCCGTTTTTTGGAACACTTCAAAAGGCATGCTTGCTGGGAACAGCAAGAACTCTCCGATACGTCCTGAATATCTGAGGCTGCAGGTAGCGGCTTGATATTCATTTCAACAAATTCTCCAGTTAAATAACATTAATGACTGAGACTAAAATAATAATAATAATAATAATAATAATAATAATAATAATAATAATAATAATAATAATAATAATTGTTTCTACTTTTGGCACAAGGCCAGCAATTATTCCAGTGCATAATTCAGAAGTCCAATTTACTGCTGAAATGGAAAACACAGAAAAAGCAAAGCAGGTAAAAGTAACTGCAAAGAAAGAACTGCTACAGAAACTGACTAAGAAATGGCAAGAAAAGCCTCTGTATGGAAAATACCCAGAAAGAGCTAACAATCCTGATGTTGACAAAACTTTAACCCATCAGTGGTTGGCATCCTCTGGACTCAAATCGGAGACTGAAGGACTGATTATATCAGCACAAGATCAGTGTCTGCCAACAAAATATTACCAAGCTAACATAATAAAAAATGGATGCAGCCCATTATGCCGTGTATGTAAAAAACAAACAGAGACCATTGATCATATAATTTCAATGTGCAGTCCTATAGCACAATGTGTAAGCATTTTGACCTGCCCCATCTAAAGAATTGGTGGGAGCATCAACCACCTCCCATACTTGAAAAAGATCACATCTCAATCTTGTGGAACTTTAGCATCCAAACAGACCGAAAAATAGATGCAAATAGACCTGATATAATACTGAAGGACTTTAAAAAGAGGGTATGCCTGCTAATTGATATGTCCGTTCCAATAGACAAGAATGTATCTATAAAAACATTTGAAAAATTGAGCAAGTATAAGGATCTGGAGATATAAATTGGAAAAATGTGGAAATTGAGAACTAAAACAATACCAGTGGTTGTAGGCGCTCTAGGAATGATACCTAAGGGGTCTAATGATTACTTATCGCAAATCCCAGGAAACCCGCGTATAGGAGAAATACAAAAGATAGTACTAATGGGAACTGCCCATATACTAAGGAAGATTCTGTCAATATAAGTACATCAGAAGTCTAAACACCTAACGATGCATGTGTGAGTATGTATGTTCTTTCTTGAACATGGCGGACCTTGTTGTCTCTTGAGGTCACTTGTTGTGACTTGGTGATAACTCATATGAACATAAAGCAAGATAAATGCAGCTGTAATAATAATAATAATAATAATAATAATAATAATAATAATAATAATAATAATAATAATAATAATAATAATAGTGGTTCCTGTTCTGTTAGTAACGGATATGATACTGGCCATTTCAGCAATGATTATAACGCTGAGATGCATAGCATACCTAGTAGTACATGCTTAGATGCGATTGACCATAGCTTACATGATCACCTAAACATAACATAAATAGTAACAACAGGAACTGTAATTGTAGGACCTCTAGCAACTGTACACTTCAGAGTTATTGCCTAGTTAGTAATGTAATATGTAAGTGCACAGTCACTACAGATAATAATACTAAATCTTATATCGGAGCTACGTCTAATGAATTCAAAACTAGATTTAGAAACCCACCTCCATTCGTTTAGATATAGAAAACTCAAGTTCTCAACCTCTCTCGCAGACTACATCATTCAACTAATGGAATCTAACACTAGGTACACAACCCAATGGCGTATCATAGACAGAGCAACCTCTTATAACTTTAAGAAGAAATGTCACTTATGTCTGATGGAAGCTTATTATATTATATACTCCCTTTGGTAGTATTGGTAGTGCATCAGACACCATGCTTTAGAGCATATAGTTATGGTCCTTTACGTTCTGAGTTCAAATCCCACCGAGGTTAAGTTTGCCTTTCATCCTTACGGGGTAGATAAAATAAAGTACCAGTAATGCACAGGAGTAATTGCTGGCCTTGTGCTAAAAGTAGAAACAATTATATTATATACTCCCCTCATAAGAGCTGAAACACTAATACATTGCCAGCATAGGCTTCCCTACTCTTTCTCTATATAGCCATCTTAACGTTCAACCCAATTTATCCCCCCTTAACTCTAAAATAGACCCCACATTAGCTATTTCCTATAGGTTAGCTAGAATATCTAAATCACTGCTGCTCATAATTAGTTACTTAATTGAAACTGTAAACTTTGGCCCTCAACACACCACCTAACATCTTCTCTATCAATGTCACTTAACTTGGCCTGTTATAATTAAATAATATTTCCCCCCCTTTTTTTCTAAATAAAATGCACCATAGTTACTTCCCTTAGATAATTATGCCCCTTTGTAACCACCATTTTGATTTATAAATTAGCCTTAATTTCAAATCGTTCGGTCTAAGGCGTGCACTCTGACATGTTTTTATCTCTGAGTATTCCTTTGAAGGAATAATTATTCCAGTAATGGTAAATTTCGTTCGCCATTATATAGATTGGACTACCTTCCAGCAACATCATTAAAAGCAATAATGTTTCATCTCTGAAGATTCTCTGAAAATATTCTTTATAATAATATATATGCATACGTACACACATATATATATATAGAACTGTTATATTGATATTGCCTTGATGTAACACTGTGTGAGGAATAAATTTTGTTTTTGAATGTATTGCCTTCTCCATTTATTTTTGCTTATATATATATATATATATATATATATATATATATATATATATATATATATATATATATATATATATATGTGTGTGTATGTGTGTGTGTATGTGTGTGTGTATGTGTATGTGTATGCGTATGTGTACATATATATAACGAAATGAAAAGAAAAATATATATATATAGAGAGAGAGAGGGGAAGAGCCATATATCGTATAAGAAACACGGTATATTGTATATACACCAAATACATATTCTATAGAAGAATATGTACACAGGTGGAATCATAAGTGAAACCTTATAGCGCTATTTCATAAACCGTAGAGTGAGATTAATCACCCTATTTACACAGACGAAAAAACTATATAATCTCGCTTATTTTCAAAGCCCAGCAGTTGCAAGAGCGGGAGGGATCCTCCTGACGAGAACCAGTTCAGTTCGAAATACGAATCGGCGATTGTCTATATATAATCTATATAGAATTTTGCGTGGTGAACAATCTTATAAGACCTCCTCAATGATGCACTGTCTTACTACTTCCAGAACTTAGAATGACTGAAGAAACAATTCTATTGATTAGGGAACCTTCTGCATGAATAACAAATAATTAAGTGTAGGTTAATATGCTTAATGTAATGAGTCTCTAAGGTCTGGTAAATATGCTTTTACTCAATGTTTAATCATTTTGAATCTTGGAGATTTCTCTCCAGCATTTCTTGACAAGAATTACCATTAACGCCGATGATTTCTTTGTTCATTCACTCAATTAAAAGTAAATAATAAATAATAAAAATAAATATAAATAAATAAATTAATTAAACAATACAACATAATAAAGAAATCAGTAGTGGCATAAGTAAGTGAATTTGACCTCTACTAAACTCTAATTGAAAGTATATATGTATTAAAAGCAGCGATGTATTTATTTTGCAAGGATGTTGATATGAAATCGTGTGTTGAAACAGATATTGTTATATTTGGGGAGGGTCATGTCCTAATTTTGCCAAAAATATTTAAACATAGGAATGACTTGATATTTAGACAAATTAGAGAGGCTACAGAAATAGTATTAAGAAAACCTAGGCTGAACAGAAAGCATGAATGGAATAGCAACAACCATACATACACAAACACACACACTAGTGATCAAAGATAGAATATAAATAGACTCAGATGCAATATCAACACCCACACACAATTACACACTAGTGACCAAAGATAGAATATAAACACATCAACACAGGCACGAACAGACGAGCTCACACCAAACAGAATAAACACATGGGAAAATAAAGACGACAAAATACAACGTTATCGGAACATAACGATGGGAAGTTACTGACGATATCACAGAAAAAAATATCTGTGACGAAAGAACTGAGAAACTAAGAAATTATATCTATTGGCAGTATCGGTAGAGTGTCAAACCCCATGCTTTCCAGCATAGTTACGTCCCTTAACGATCTGAGTTCAAATCTCGCTGAGGTTGACTTTGCCTTTCATCCTTACGGGGTCGATAAAATAAAGTACCAGTAATGCACTGGGTAATTTGCTGGCCTTGTGCCAAAAAGTAGAAACAATTATATCTATATTTATAATTTTAACTGTTAGTCAATCAATGATAAACATTGATTGCCAACTAAATCATTTATAGAAATATAAAGATATACTGAGCTGAAGCGAAAACCAAACCAAAAAGTGCGTGTATTTTATTATTATTTTTGGCAATATTAGGAAAACAGGACCCTCCCCAAATATAACAATATGTATTAAAGGTTTGCATGTAAGTCAGGTAATTTTTTGTGTTTTGGAAACCTGTAACCGATGGTACTATTATTCAATGGTGTTAATTTCAATACGAAGTAGACAATTTTGAATGAGTCTTTATATAATGTATATACAGTAAAAGAATATTTTCTATTACTACTTACAATTTGCACATTCAGATAAAGTGAAAACAGCAAATACCAATAATATCCGAAAGGTATAACTGGTTTCAAAAACATACGTCTTCATTGTCATCACCTGTAAATAAACAAATACTGATTTATGACAGATTTTAGATAATTTCCAATCCTGCAAGTTTTACGACAAATATTATTCTAAAGGTATAAGGAAAAATAATTAATAACATTCTAAATAGTAATAACTTCTAATACACAGCAAATTTATCGACAAACTATGAAAATACTCAAAGAAACGGACACACGCACATGTGGAATTCGCGTTCAGACAGACTTTTTCTCTCACGCATCAACTAACTGTCGCATTTCACGATATATATTCTCGTTTCCTACAACAAACACTTTCAAAACAAAAAAAAATAAAAAACATTTCACGATATATATATATGTTTCTCGTTTCTTACAGCGAACTCTTTCAAAACAAAAAAAAAAGAAATTTGATATTCTTTGAAAAACATTTCAACAGGAACATTTATTTTCGATGAACCATTGCGTTTTTTTTTTGTTTTTTTTTCATCGTTTTCTTCATCGTTCAAGTTTTTTTTTCCAAAGTTCACACCAATAATTATGCTGAGTGAAGCCTTTCTTTTTCATCATTGTCACTTTCACACTTGCACTATCATTTTCTCGCGCGTTAGAAATATTATTTTTTCAACCTTGTATTGGCACGTGTAGGCAGCACACATTCTCGACTCACAGAGATAGCCGCACGCCAGAGATAACGTTTCTCGCCAAGAATTCTTCAGCCTTAAGCTATATTCTCCTATTTGCCGGTTTAAAAATTTACTACGTAAATTTGCCGTTGAAAACTGCGCATTTATTCAGAATGCTTATTTCTTTGGTCGCTGGCCTCTTGACCCTTCCAGGTCAACGCATTCTCAACATCGACCATCAACTTCGGCTGCTATTTCTAGCACTTTGCGCAACTCATTTTTTCTGAAAAAAATTTTTTTTTACTGTGAATTTAAACACCGAATACGCTCACTCAGCGAGACAACAGCAGCAGCAACAGCAACAGCAATATAACAGCAACAGCAATATAACAGCAACAGCAATACAGCAGCAACAGCAACACCAACAGCAATATAACAGCAATAGCGACAGCGATATTACAGCAGCAGCAGCAACAGCAACAGCAATACATCAACACAGCTTCACCAACAACCAAAGCCAGAGAATTTATTTTTGCAGCACTCTTCCTGTGAGAAAATCCATTCGGAGGTTGGAAATTTCACGATATACCACAGAACAGAAACCACCTGCATTCATTCTCTGGAATAACACTTTCTTTCCTGCTGTCATGTGATTGCACACCTGTGAACTATATTTTGTACATTTGAACTTTGAGCCCTTCTCTTACTTTATTACATTGTATCGTTGGGTGATGGATAGATAGATGTCCAGTCGTTCTCTGGCCAAGAGCGGTTGGCTACCTTGATATCTATCATTGATTTTTGCAAACATTCTTTTGTCGTAATTTTCATGCCTGTTACAACATTCTCGCCAACTTGCTACATATTTTCATTCGATTTTTATATCCTAAAATTCTGGCGGGAGGTTATGTAGCGGTTGTCTCCCTTGTTTGGATTAACATCTAGACGGGAAGTAGAACCCTTTCTGTAACTTCCGGTCAGAACCCTATAAAACTAACAACTTTAAGTTCTCACTCTCTCATTGCCCTTTCGGCACCAGGCCAAGAGCCTCTCATTTGGCCTTCCGGCGCCTGGCTGGCCTTAGCCAGGCGTCCTCTGCCAGCCGCGTTTGCCTGGCAATCAAAACGGTAACGACTAACTTTGTTTCATTCTATCATCTATTTCTTTGACATGTCAACTATACTATCTACCATTGTTAATTAAATATTATACACACAAACCATGTCTCATTTTGTTACATTCATACAACCCCCGCAGCCGTTCATCGCTATAGGTATACGGAAAAATAATTAATAACATTCTAAATAGTAATAACTTCTTCAGGTTGCTAACTGTTGAAAATAGGGCTTGTTAGGATACGTTAAAGTGGTTTATATGTTATAGCGAAGTCGTGTGGCTTATACACATACAAAACACAAGCAAATTACCATTAGTATCAATCAGGCTCCAATACATAGTTTGTGTCTAGAGTTGAATTGGTCCCATTCACCCCACTCCGTTTATCACTCGCATGTTAAAGGAATCAAGACATCTGACTTCACGCTGTAAATTTACAGCTTGAAGTCAGATATTTTGGTAATTTGCGTGTGCTTCGTATGTGTATATATTCATTGTTTATGTAAAAATCCTGACTGCTTGCTACTACTTCTTAAGTAATTTCCACTCCTGCAAATCTAACAACAAATTCCATTCTAACTATATAATAATAAAATTGTAAATAAGAGATAAGTAATGCTTTTTAATAAGAGATAATTAATGCTTTAATAAGAGATAAGTAATGCTTTTTACTTGCTGCTGCCTCTCAGATAATTTCCACTCCTGCAAGTTTTACTACAAACATTATTCTAAAGGTATACGGAAAAATAATTAATAACATTCTAAATAGTAATGACGTTACGATTGTACATCAATCTATAATTTTGCACAGTCAAAAAACTCCAAGTACAAAATGTTTAGCTTTTAAATTTAATTGCTTGCTCACTCTTTTGATATGAAGTTCATTCGTCATTTGAATTTAGTAAATTTTATTCTTTCTCACATTTTCCTGAGGATATGCAGTTATAGCTATTAAGTATGGTGTTAATAATTGATAATTAATTATTTGCTTCTACTTTTGATACAAGGCCAGCAATTATCCCAGTGCATTACTGGTACATTATTTTATCGACCCCGTAAAGATGAAAGGCAAAGTTAACCTCGGCGGGATTTGAACTCAGAATGGCAAGGGCCGTAACTCTTTGCTGCAAAGCATGGCGTCCGACCCTCTACTGATACTGCCAATCTACCATTCATAATTAATTATTGCCAGTTATTTACATATACATATATCATTATAACCGCATTAAAGCGAACGTAGAAATTAAAGACTGAATTAACTTTGTTAGCCTTGTTCTTTATATATATATATATATATATATATATATATATATATATATATATATATATATATATATATATATATATATATATATATATATATATATATATATATATATATATATATATATATATATATATATATATATATATATATATATATATATATATATATATATATATATATATCATAATCTATAAAGCTCAGTGTGTGGTCATGCTCCTTCGTTATAGAAATCTACGATATAGAATTTCTTCAATTGAAATTTACAATTCAGTATTCGAAATAGTTTCGATTGCGTCTTGACGCAGATCATTTTTTCAATTTCACCCACAATTACGCAAAAAATAGATAAAACTCAATATTTTACGATTTTTCTCTCTCATTTAAACTGCTGAACTCTTTCTACTACCATTCAAAATCTATACAACTTCATACTTTCTGCTACTTTATCTTTCCAAGCTTGATGGTGATACTGTCCGTTCACACCACTCCCTACTGTCTTAAATTTAGAAAACATATCCTCTATGAGGTTACTAAACCTGCTAGAAACAGCAGCTAACTCTCCCCCATATCACACCCCTCCCTACTGTCTTAAATTTAGAAAACATATCTTCTCTGAGGTCACTAAACCTGCTAGAAACAGCAGCTAACTCTCCCCCATATCACACCACTCCCTACTGTCTTAAATTTAGAAAACACACAGACAACAATGCAGAACAACTCCATCGCAGCTCTGTTGTTCGGCTGGCATCGTCTACGCGCGTGTTGCGCAAGTACTGTGAAACAATAAATTTCAACACATTTTGCACAGAGATAATATCCATAGGCGAAACTACAAATGTCACTGCTGGCGCAGCTCATGCTTCCAGGTCTGCAATTCATTCACCCAGTGCCTGGCAGACAAAAAAGTGCTGCCATAAAATGGGTGGTGCAACCTAACTTTGGTAACTTAATGACCCCGAGCAACGCCGGGCTTTAATGCTAGTATATATATAAATATACATATATATATATATATATATATATATATATATATATATATAAAAGGATGAAATCGAAAATGCACCTGGAGTCTTATTTAAAAATATATATATATATTTATTTGGTTCCTTTACCGGTTTCGCAGTTCTTCTGCTTTTCGCAGGAACCAAATAAATATATATATATATTTTTAAATAAGACTCCAGTTGCATTTTCGATTTCATCCTTTTTTCTTTATACTTTCACTCGTGTAGGACACCTCGGTTATTTTTCATTTTGTAAAAAAAACTTCACTTTCTAATTTATATATATATATATATATATATATATATATATATATATATATATATATATATATATATATATATATATATATATATATATATATATATATATACATATATATATGCCAGGTAGTTCTATTAAGTTAGACAAGGCCTCAAACCCGTCAAAATTGTATACATACACACACACGCACGCACGCGCACACAAACATAAATTTTTGGAAATTTTGAAATTTTTTTAGTGTATTCTTTTAATCTGTTGTTATAGTGAATGATAAATAAGTAATGAATTTCAACCTATGGGAAATATTGATGACCTTAGGGTGAGTTTAGGCAGAAACATATGTCAGTTTGACAATGTGTTGAATCTTCGATGTTTTTTAAAATTAATATGTAACAGCTTTGCGTCAACCCCATTGCATTGAGCTTTTAACCATCCGATAAAATATATATATAAAATAGTAAAGGTATAGACCAAGAAAAACAAATGACTAGGCAAGAAGTAAAGGCTAGAATAGAAAAATTCATTTAGAGTTCGTTCCTTAACATATGTTTCTGTACAATATCAGTCTTCGAGCGCTAATTGCATATTCCTATGCTCAATCGTAAGCATTACGTAAAATATTGCACGTCATCAGAAAGAGTATAATGTTCATAGTGCAAGATGAGGTCGCTGCATCTTGTAATAAGAATGTTCTTACTACTATCTATTCGGACCTAAAGTCAACTAGCATACACATATAGAGATGTAGCAGAAATGGAAGGCAAGAGATAGACAAAATGAGTAAAGTAAGCAAAAACAATATAAAATAAGCGAGGATAAATAAAAATAAAATAAAAATAACTTAAAAGGATATACATATACACATACACACATATATATATACACCCACACATATACGTACATACACACACAC
This sequence comes from Eledone cirrhosa, assembly GCA_964016885.1. Taxonomy (NCBI): domain Eukaryota; kingdom Metazoa; phylum Mollusca; class Cephalopoda; order Octopoda; family Eledonidae; genus Eledone; species Eledone cirrhosa. Next base: position 370,218,830 of record OZ024743.1, on the reverse strand, counting down.
ACATATATACATATACACACACAAACATATATACATATATATATATATATATATATATATATATTCACATACTTACACACACACACACTCATATATATATATATATACACACACAAACACACGCAGTAACACATACACACATATAAAGGACGGGGTGTTGAAAACTAAGGTAACCATTGAAGCAAGGAAGAGGGGGAGGGGATTTTGCTGGTCGAAGCATCTAGAATAGACAAAGTTAAAGAGTAATACATTTTCTTACAGAACTGACCCTTAAGAAAAAGTTAAATTGGGGAATCTACTAGTATGTAGTATAACGCCAATATATATTGGCAGTTGGAGGTTGGGTAGGAGCTATAGGTAGAGTGAAAAGAGATATGTAGGATCGAACCTAATGCTAGTTATAGAGGAAACTAGTGCTTCAATTAAGCAGTTAAAGGGGCTTAGAGGAAAGTTGTTACAGGATTAGGTTATCTAGATGAGGGAAGAGGTCTTATTCTAATTAGGGTGGTACCTAGCGAAGGTACGTAAAACACTGTGTTGGCAATTAAAAATTCTATCATTGCGAGAGTTTAGCAGATCAGAGCCAGTCATAATCTCCATTACATCCAGAACATATTAGTTAATTAATAATTTAACCTGACATATCTTCGTGTGTGTATATATATATATATATATATATATATGAAAGAATAACTATGTTGCTTGTGTTTATTTCCATCTTCGGTTAGCTTCCCCCTGTGTTGTTTACTTGTCTCACTCGCTTTACGCGTTTCTATTGTCCTAATAACTTATTTTAGTTATTATCGCTCCAACGTGAGGTACATGATTTTTAATGCGATGAAATACCCATGTTCGTTTGGTAAATCACTGATGAGGGACTCATTTTATAACATGTTATCCATGTGCAACCAGCAGTATTCTTCTCACCCATATTTTTCATATATTTACCCAAACTGCAATTCTGTGTTTCTCTCTTTCTCTCTTATTGCTCTCTCTTTCTCTCTTACTGCTCCCTCGTTCTCTCTGTTTCTCTTACTTTCTTTCGTCCCCTCTGCCATGTCAGTTAACTCTTTCTCTCTACTGACCTCTTCCTCGCACTCCCACTCACTCAGTCCCTGTTTCTCCCCTTCTTTCTTCCTCCCGTTCGCTGTGAAAACGGTTTTCCTTCCTTCTTTCTAACACCGGATTCACTAGCGAAAGGTCTGTTTCTGACTCGCTCATATATTCACACAGCTTATGCTGAAAGAATAACTATGCTGCTTGTGTTTATTTCCATCTTCGGTTAGCTTCCCCCGTGTTGTTTACTTGTCTCACTCGCTTTACGCGTTTCTATTGTCCTAATAACTTATTTTAGTTATTATCGCTCCAACGTGAGGTATATGATTTTTAATGCGATGAAATACCCTTGATCGTTTGGTAAATCACTGACGAGGGACTCATTTTATAACATGTTATCCATGTGCAACCAGCAGTATTCTTCTCACCCATATTTTTTATATATATATATATATATATATATAAAACTTATTTATATGGTAAAATTCCGAGATTTCAATATTCTATACAGCTGACTTTAGGTTCTAATAGTGACTACCTGTAGAACTTTGGTTAACCTATACTTTTGTCAGACATTATGATCAATAACTTTACGTATTAATCAATATTTTGATATATCTATTTCTGCTCCTAAGAGTAAATTTTAGTAGAGCTGCTTCTTTTTAGACCAAATGCACTGGTATTTCTAACATTCTCGTTGGTTTATACACACACACACACACACACACACACACATACACACACACACACACACACACACACACACACACACACACACACACACACACACACACACACACACACACACACACACACATATATATATATATATATATATATACATATATATATATATATATATATATATATATATATATATACATATATATATATATATATAGAACATTAATAATAATATTCGATTCATTTGTAAAAAAAAACGGCCCGACTAAAGCTATGCCGTGCTGATGACCAATCGTCAGCCGTTTGTTCAAGACTGGCATCGAGGAACAATCAACATGTTTCTGTGTCATTAGCCTTCATCAGGACTGTTTACCAATCTGTTAAACGGTTGAAAATACAGGGGTTGGAAAAATAATGGAAACACCTAGCATCATAGCATCATAATTTTGAAATATCTATAAAACCGTCAAAAGCTTGTTTATTTTTTATGTTTTTTTTTATTTATTATTAGTGTTGCTTAATATGTTTTGTTAAAATTGCTGTTTCTTTTCAGATATCATCAGAAAAAGGTAATTAAAATTCATTAAAATGACAGATCTATCGGAGTTTGAAAGAGGTCAAATTGTTGGTGCTCGTATGGCAGGCGCTAGCGTAACGAAAACAGCCGAAATGTTTGGTGTATCAAGAAGTACTGTCTCAAAAGTAATGACAGCCTTTGAGAAAGAGGGAAAAACCTCCTCGTCGAAACAAAACTCCGGAAGAAATCCAAAACTTTCAGATAGGGACCGTCGGACTCTTACGCGAATTGTTAGAAAGGATCACAAAAGTACAGCTCCCAAAATTACTCGAGAACAATACAAATAAAGAAGCTTTTGACGGTTTTATAGATATTTCAAAATTATGATGCTATGATGCTAGGTGTTTCCATTAGTTTGTCTAACCCCTGTATATAGTATTTTCTGAAGTATACTTCGGCTGAGTAGTCTCATTTGTATACCGAGTAAGTATATATATATATATATATATATATATATATATATATATAGATAATTTAATATATCAACTAACATAAGCGCACAGATGCACGCCCATGCTAGCAAATACACAGGTTATGTCATAGTACCTAGGTGGTTCAATGCAGGAGAATGCAGAACAATAATATAAAAGACGTAAAATAAGAAAATACTTCTGCCAGTGTCCGCGCATTGCCTGGAGACTTAACTGAGAATAGACTCCCTGATGACGCAATGAATTCTCGACAGTTGGATTACGTAACTGTCTTTATCCCATTGCAGAAACTAATTAGTTGGAGTGAAAATTTAAGTAAGTAAGAAAAAATTAAAAAAAAATTTTTTTTAAGAAGTATTTTCTTATTTTACGTCTTTTATATTATTGTTCTGCATTCTCCTGCATTGAACCACCTAGGTACTATGACATAACCTGTGTATTTGCTAGCATGGGCGTGCATCTGTGCGCTTATGTTAGTTGATATATTAAATTATCTATATTTATCTCCAAATCACTGATTTGTCGAGCAAACTTGCCAAAACCACTTCTAAAAAAATTTTTTTTTGGGGTGTTAGTAGGCGTCAGTCATCTTACCATCCCATTCCTTCTAACTAGCCTCTGTGTCACGTGATTGATTCTTTAGAATCGGCCATTTGACTTGAAGCAGTGAGAATTTCGGTACATAGAATCCAGTCCTCGCAGGCTGTTCGATCTACCGAATTATTATTATTTTTATATGAGCCGCCAGTGTCCGCGCATTGCCTGGAGACTTAACTGAGAATAGACTCCCTGATGACGCAATGAATTCTCGACAGTTGGATTACGTAACTGTCTTTATCCCATTGCAGAAACTAATTAGTTGGAGTGAAAATTTAAGTAAGTAAGAAAAAATTAAAAGAAATTTTATTTTTTTTAAGAAGTATTTTCTTATTTTAAGTCTTTTATATATATATATATATATATATATATATATATATATATATATATATATATATATATATATATATATATATATATATTAATATAGAAGAGCTTCTACAGGACTAGAACTGTTTCATTCGTGAGAAATCATCAGTGCTTCCTGATGATTTCTCACGAATGAAACAGCTCTAGTCCTGTAGAAGCTCTTCTATATTAAAACATTTATACTCTGCTATGTATTGAGTACTTTACTTACTGTGGTTACCTCCGATTCAACCCGGAATAACTTATATATATATATATATATATATATATATATATATATATATATATATATATATGTGTGTGTGTGTGTGGTGTGTGTGTGTGTGTGTGTGTGTGTGTGTGTGTGTGTGTGTGTGTGTGTGTGTGTGTGTTTAGTGGTAGCTATGATGCTTCCATAGGCGGTATGCCAGTTGAACACTCTATGTTCTTAGAGAGCAGAGTGTGATATATTATAAAACGAAAAATCAGTGATGCATCTGGATTCAATTTATTGTGTGTTACAATTGTTTCGCCGGCAGACAGCTCGAGACACGATCATTGTATTGATCTGTCTGATTCTAGAACTGCAGGTTTCGGAACAAATTTTCTCACTGGGGTTTTAGCTTCAAAAAACATCTTCCTCGCTTGTTGGCTGTTATTTTCTACGTCATCATGAATTCTGGCCAATATTTGCTGCTATACTGCCCATCAGCTACTCTCCGTCCGACATACTTCAATGAATTCATGCTGGCTTTGGTATTTCACAAGTCACTCACACACACATATACACTCACATACACACACACATATATACAAACACATACACACACACGCGCACATATATATATATAATATATATATATATACATATACATACACACACATGTACATATACACACCCATATACATATACACACACACAGTCTCATATACACACACACATACACGCGCCTGTCCGTACAAAGAGGCACATAGACAGACACGCTTCCAAAAACACACATACACACACATACACATATATCTCTATAAATATATATATATATATATACATATGTGTATATGTACACACACATAAACGTACTCACCAGTAATCCCTTAGCCTGTTTTAGGTGCACGTACACACACACACACGCACACACACACACACACACACACACCCACACACACACACTGGCTCATATACATTCAACCAAATACGCGCCCAAATACCTCCGTGCCCACGTACATCTACAAAGATACATACACGCACACACATATCTCTGTCCGTACTCAAATGTAATATACTCACAGTCATATAAATCTGCACAAAAGGTCATAAACCGAAGTAAAGCACTCTACAATTTATATTCCTTGGAATGTTATCGATAAATTATCAACCGAAGTTTCAATATTATAAAGAAGTTTCTGCATCAGCTGTTGAATGGTGCAAACAAAAGTGACACAGAGTGGGGCAGGGCAGCGTGAGGTTCCTTTGGTTCAATCAGAAGGTTAATGATGTAATCTGGGCAAAGAAGGAAGCTTACAGTGTTTGGCATGGAAATACATCTGCCTTCTTGTACTCAGATAGGCGCAGGATATCACATTAAAGGCAATAAATGCGTCCAGGATTAAGACAGGGGAAGAATTTTGGGATTAAGCTGGAATCCGTCTTTAGATCAGCAAATATATTATTCAAGAAGACCATCCACCGACTTTCTAATAAGAAGTCCTCCTGCACACTTGCTATCAGGAACTCGTCTGGGGTTCTCCTCTTTCAAGCACAATAGGTTATTATAACAGCCCTAGAAACTAACAATGGAACACATTTTACTGTTTCTTCCGAAACAAATAGGCTTTCATTACATCCTGAAGTTCATTAAACCAAGAGTCAATGTTAGATATTTTAAGTCCAAAACCTTTTCTATACATTCAACAACCTTCCAAAAATTTGAGCACATGTTTTCCACTATGCTATCTGATAGAAGTGACCACAAAAACAGTTTTGAGATGAAGCCTTCCGTTAGACTATGTACATCAAAATCAGATGTAGGAAAAATCAGCAAACACATCCTAGATAGGGTAATAGCACAAATTAAAGATAAACTGAAAATTAAACTATGGGGTAACACTAGAGAGGCGGTCAACTGGCTTAATGAAATAGACGATAAAGGGGTCTCCAAGTTCATACAGTTTGATATAAATGATTACTATTCATCCATATCTCCAGTCCTCCTAAATAAGACACTCGCTTTCACTAATAAAAACTCGGACCTAACCATGAATGAAATTAAAATAGTTTATAGCTGCGAGGCGAACGATTATTGAATTTGAAAACGGCGTGATAGAGAAAATAGCTTCGATATCACAATGGGCTCCAGCGATTCGGTACAAATCACGGACATAGCCCATAATATCCATAGAGAATTTGATAAATCAACAGGAGGAATTTATAGAGACGACGCCCTTCTACTAATCAGAAACACAAATAACCAGAACCCAGAAAGATTACGGAAGAAAATTAGAACCCTCTTCGGAGGATTGGGCCTAAAAAAAAAAAATTCGAGCATAACTTCAAAAAGATTAACTTCTTAGACGTGACACTCAATCTAAACACAGGATTAATAGAAACGTTCCGTAAAAATAATGAGAACCTAGCATAAATCAAGCCCCCCCCCCCCCCCCCACGATCCTTAATCAAACAACTAACACGCAACTTATCTCTTAGAATGTCCCACCTATCATTCTCAATAGAAATATTTAATAAGCATGCAGACTACTACAATAGTGCATTACGTAAGTGATCATAAAGATATACTAGAATATATTAGCGAAAGCGAGTTAAGTAGACACGCATCACATTGTAGAACTAGACCCAACTCTAGAGTTAACGGTGGTAAAACCTACCACCGCACAAAACACAACAATAAAAGTGATAAGCTAGAACAGATAATCAATAATGAAACTAATATACGTACTCAAATCTCTAGAACTAGTAGAAATAAACAACAAAAGAATAGAATATTAGATCAACCACTCAAACAAATCAGACACTCAATAACATTTTTTTAAATCTAGAGGTATAATGTACCTCTGGTATAATTCTGTCTTTAACTATGTGATTAACACCAACCTACCCTTAGTTTTCTTCAATCTAATAGATAAACATTTCCCTAAGTCACACAAATACCACAAAATGTTAAATAGGAAAACAATTGAATTATCATACTCAAATGCAATGAATCTTGATGCGTACATAACAAAGCTCAACTGAAGGCGCATATCCAAACATAATAATACACATAACCCTAGCATAATGTCTAACAACAAACGTAACGCACTAGCTACTTCACAACCAGCAAACAAACGTAACACCACGAACCTACGTAGAGTAACCAAATCCTCATCACAACCAAATCCAAATCATTCCACATATTATAGTTTAGAACCCTTACATAGAAAAATGATCAAATATAACTACACCCTCCATTGTCTCGAAAGACAATGGATCTGCGCCTGAAGAATTTGGTTTCAGCTGCAGATGGCGGTGCTGCGTCTGATGTGGCTGCACAGGCGCACACTGGGATGGTGGTCTTTGTGTGCAGCAACTTCTCCACTGCCACGGCAAGCTTCTGCAATTTTCATCGACCGAATTTCAATCATAAGACATTTGTAAAGCTGATGCTGTTGTAAAAGACGCAGTGGGAGTGTACCCCGAACCCCGTAGTTGTGAAACAAACACCTTACGACACAGCAATACATACACCTATGTACCTTTGTGTGTGCGTGTAAGTGTGTCATAAATTTAGATCAATATCTCAGCTAAAAGGGTTTAAAATTTTGGCCATGTTGTTAACAATGAGGTTGGCGCTTGTCGTCGATGGTCTCGTAAGGGCGGTACAGAAATGCGCCTTACCGAACAGATCCACCGTATGTGATACATCATAGAGAGGTTGGTTAAGGAACCTGGCACAGGTGGGGACTTCATCAAAGTAGATCGATTAAAAGGTTTCGATAGGGTTGACCATCGGTACCTGGCGGCAATCTTCAACGCAACCGGCTTCGGACCAGTTTTCGGAGGATAGATCACTCCAAACCACATTGACATCTGCTCTGTAGTCAAAGTGATCCTTCACCTCTCAGAACCGTTCACCATCATGCGCTTGGTCCGCTAAGGTTATGTCTTCTCGTCTCTGTATTATGCATTGTCCCTCGAGTCACGACTACACAAATTGAAGGCGTTGAGGGCATCCCGCGCGAACTGGGATATGGGGAATCTGTGTCAGCATATGCAGACGATGATGATCGATACTGTTCTCAAGGATTACGAAGCGGTAACAGGGGTGAATATTAACCATGAAATGTCGTTGGGTCTATAGATCGGAAAATGGAAAGGCTAACAAACAGCGTTGTTTGGTTTGGTATAGACCTACAAATCGACAAAATATGGAATGAGGTAACAAGCAGGGTGTTTGCTTCCATTTATAAATGAGCCGATTGGACGCCGTTCGTGAAAAGTTTGGCAGAAGTGAGAACGCATACATCGCGTCCGTCATCTACTATAGCATGACTGTCGGGCTTTGTCCTGGTGCACGTCTGACTGCATTGGAGTGTTTGCTATTTCACTTTTTGTGGAAGGGACGCGTGCCCATGGTCAGGCTATCTATTTGCTGTCAGTATCCGCTGCGTGGTGGACAGGACATGTCGTGGCTGATGATGTCCTAGTTAGTACGTCTCCAGCTTTTCGTTAACGGTGAACAGGTGTGTTTACCATTCGCTCTACGCGTTTTCCCCAGCTCATCTCCTTGACAGAGTTGCAGCCTTGTGTCAAGCAAAAACCGGGAGCGCTTGGGAACTGGAATAGCTGCAAGCGCTCACATCCCTCTACAAATCTAACAGTAAAATCGGCGGAAACTCCACTGTGATTTTCTATAAAGGGTTAGTAGCCGGTAAATACGACGACGTCCTTGGGGAGAATATAGAGGTCGGCGGAAATCAAGCAGCCACACTTTACCGGAGGTATTTCGGTTCATTTCCTATAGATAACTTCCGGAAGTACCTAGCCAGATAGTGCTACCGAGGAGCATCTCGAATTCGAGATAAACTCTACAGGCCAAGAAGTGCCGTCAGCCAGGCCTGTCCGAGACACGCGTAGGGCGACGGAACAATCCTAATGTTTTTGTTATATCCATTTACACGCAAAACCCCACACTATATCGTCCTGTGCCGCCCTCTGTTGTCTTTAATGTTGGCCCTATGTGGCTAATACAGAAATCAACATTATTATTATCCAAAATTTAAACTTTTATAATTATCAAACAAAAACCTTCTTTGAAAAAAACATGGACGACTCACAGCCACACGAAGCTGACAACCTTCCTCACAAACTAATACCTCACACCAACACCACCATTGTAAATATTACTACGTTTGCCAATACTAAAAATATAAGCAGTGGCAATAATTTAAATTTGTCACATGCAGACATTCATTTCCCGCCATTACCAATAACTGCAGGTGTTAAAGCCGCCACCCCCACCACCACCACAGCGACAACAGAAACAAAAAAATTATTATCTCGTGATATCGAAATGGATTCACCCAGAATCAATTCTTCCACACCGAACACCACTGACGCCACCACCACAACAACTGAAACTAAAAATAACAATAACAAAAATAACAATAACAACAACAATGAGAATAACAACAAAAACATCAACACCAGCGCAAATGTATCGTTTGCCAAAGCAGCCAAGAAAAGCGAAACAATCGAGGTAAGCCAGGATGAATTAAATGAAGCCAAGCGAATGGTAAAAAAAGATGGGTACAGGGTCAGACTCATCTCCCCCCTAATAAACTGGAGCATAGGCGCCTATGCACCGTGTCATATCGGACGATAAACACAAAATCACGCCGAGTGGAACGGGCATCCGAGTCACAAATACAAAAAGCTTTGGGACATGTGTGAGCGAAAACAGCCCACATCAGACGTGAGCAGAAATATGGAACTGTGGACGTGTTCTTTGGGACGCCACAGGAAGCCAGAGAGCACTCCATGGCCCCATTAAGAAGTGACGAGTTCACACTCGTCCCAAGCTATTGTGTTCAGAGACTCGAGAAGATCAGGGTGACCCACGTTCCACCGGTCATCGAAATTTCCCTGGCTAATGGCTCCCATCCTGGCCGGCATCGAGGCCAACACGAAAATAATCGAAGTAACAAAATAAAAGCAGGAGAACTGGTCCGGATCTGGGATGGAGCTCCTGGTCCAAGCGGACCAAAAAAGCATTGAGGAGATCCCAGAGATAATAGACCTCACTGACGGCAGCCACCTCACCGTAATCATTGAGGGTAGAAGGCCTAGGTGTGTCGTTTGTGGTGAAGGAACCCACCTAAAGGCTTTCTGCCCTCAGGCTAAAAGGTTGAGGCCACCTCTGTTACCCACCCGAGTGACTCAACCATCAACACCACCAGCAGCAGAAATGGCAGCAACAACTGTAGCAGCAACACCCCCAGCAACAGTAGCAAAACCAACACCACCACCACCAGCAAAACTAACACCACCACCACCCAACACGCCAGAACTAGCACCAGCGCCTCCACCATCCACCACGCCCGACCTATCGCAACTGGAGACAGATTGTGACGACGAGGAGTGGGAAACTGTATCAGGAAAAAAGAAAAAAAGAAAAAGAAACCAAAAAAGAAAAGATCCTCTTCCTTCCCCATCCAAAAACAAAATACAGAGGGAAACAAATAAACTAACAAACAAAAAAGTTAGGACAGCTATGCCACCATCCACACAAGCATCACCAACCCCATCACCATCATTAACCCCAACACCATCATCACCAACACCACAAAAGTCACCAAAAAGCGAAACAGAAACAAACCCACAACAAACGCAAACAAAACGAAACAACCAAAACGATACACACTACACAGCATTACATTTGAACAACAACCACTTATTACACTACATCCAACACAACACCAGCATCATAGAAAAAGACTACGCAACACCCCAAAAATTCACACCACCTCCACACATACAAATCACTCGCATCACACAGAAAACGTACACGACACTAAAACAAAAATTCCCCAAAGACATCGGAGACTTCCGACAAACACTCTCCAGGAGGATTTATAAGGACATCCTTCCGGAGGAGGCCACAAGCAGTGAGCGGGATGGAAAAACTATCCTCCCCCCACGAAAAGTGAGGTAAGTGGTCTTTCCCAGCTTTTTCCAGTCCTTTTCAACATGACCTCACTCAGAATAGGCAGCATAAATGCGCGTCGCTTGGAGTCGTCATGGAAGCAGGACCACCGGCTCAACGACCTCAGTTCACTAAACATAGATGTGGTGGGCATCAGCGAGACCAGAATCTCCGAAGCACGGGCCTTCGCACCGATCTTCAGCGGCTACGATGTGTACGCATCTACCAGTGGTCCAGGATCGTGGGAGGAGTTGCATTGCCTTTTCGGAGAGGTTTGGATCTTGCTATACGGGCCATGTTCCTGGCCCCAGAAGCTAAGTTGATAGTGCTGGACGTGACCAGCGGAGATGGGCAAGCTTTCAGGCTAGTGGCCGTCTATGCCCCGACAGGAGCAGGGCGGCCTGATTTCTTCCGGCGTCTGGAGACCTTACTTCGAACATCCCGCTCTTCAGTGTTACTGGGCGAGTGGAACGGGATATTAGATGCACGCTGGGACTGTGTGGGATTAGCGGATAGGGAAGGAGGGTGCAAGAGCCTCACCAACGTGCTCAGGCGTTTTGAACTGTCTGACAGGTACCGATTGGATTTCCCGAATGTGCCAATGTGGACTTGGACAAACTTCATCGGATCATCCAGTTCATATCTAGATAGAGTATTTTGTAGGGAGATATATAGGTCTAGCATAGGCCGTCCACAATTCAAGATAGTCAGCTACACGAACCACACATTCTTGATCTGTGTGCTTGACTTAGATAGGCTTCATAGACAAGGACCCGACTACTGGAAGCTAAACGCGTCATTAACAGCGCGCAAGCCCTACAGAGACCGGATTAGCGAACTAGTTAAGCGGGCGTTGACGGGGGCCATCGCCAACAACAAATGGTGGATTGCTCTGAAAAGAGCGATTAGAATATAGTCCATTAGGTTTAGTAAGGCTTTAGCAATAGAGAAAAATAGAGCAGAGGGAGAATTAGTTAGAAAATTAGACGAGGCGCTTAGCAAAGGCATCGCGACCGACGTACTTGCGGCGAAATTGGCCCTTGACCAATTCTTCAATGCAAAGCACGAATGCTGCGTTGTCAGAGCTAGGGTGCGTGCTCTCAGAAACGAGTGGACGAAAGCCGTTCAATGGGCCGGAGTGGCAGAGGCGCGTCGTGGCAACAAAGCCACGATCCGGTCTTTGGTGGACCACGACGGGCGCATGCTACTCAATCCCGGGCAAATGTGTGAAGCTTTTCAGCGACACTTCGCTCAGCTGTTCGGGGGCAGCAGCGGGACGGATCGAGGGATGGACTTTAGTGTCTACCTCGACGGACTGCCACGGCTCTCGGCCACTGAGGCGGAGTGTTGCGAAAAGTCGATAACAGCCGCTGAAGTACGGGAGGCAATGACTGGCTGCACAAGGGGTAAATCGCCTGGTTTGGATGGTCTGCTCTATGAACTTTACGTACAGATGCCAGACTTGTTCGGAGGTATCTTGGCGGACGTCTACTGCAACTGGAAACAGAACGGGAGAATTCCCAGCTCTGTGAGCCGAGGAGCGGTGGCGCTGCTGAGAAAGGATCCGAACAAGGGGGATAATTTCAGGCCCATAACTCTGCTAAACACAGAGTTCAAGATTTTGGCCAAGGTGCTAGCAAAGAGGTTGGCGCTTGTCGTTGGTGGTCAGGTGCGAGAGGCGCAGACATGCGCCATTCCCGACAACAACCGCCACCTCATGCGATACATCGTGGAAAGGGTAGCTTAGGAACCTGGCACGAGTGAGTCCTTGATCAATTTAGATCAGTCGAAAGCTTTAGATAGGATCGACCATCGTTATCTGGCGGCAGTCCTGAGGGCGGCTGGATTTGGACCCGTCTTCAGAGGCTGGATGGTTGCCATGCACAGCGACATCTGCTCTGTGGTGAGAGTGAACGGTCACCTTTCGGAACTGTTCAACATCATGCGCTTGGTCCGCCAAGGATGTCCACTCTCGTCCCTCTTGTACGTATTGACTCTCGAGCCATTACTGCACAAACTGGAGACGTTGAGGAGGTTCCACGCGAACTAGGATGCGGAATACCGTGTCAGCATATGCAGACGACGTCACTGTAGTGGTGTCGAACGCCAAACACATCGAGGCGATCGGCACCACACTAAGAGAATACGAAGCGGTGACAGGAGCAATGATCAACCAGGAAAGGTCGGTGGGCCTGCAGCTCGGCACCTGGAGAGGCAGGTTCATGCCGTCCAACAGCGTAGTCGGGCGCTGGATGGACGGACCGGTTAAACTGCTAGGGGTCTGGTTCGGTCCGGACCTCCAGACGGACAAACACTGGGACGAGGTGACGAGCAGGGTGGCTTCTGTCACCCAGAAATGGGCCGAGAGGAAGCTATCCCTGAAAGGTCGAGCGGAGGGGGCTAACGCCTACATCGCGTCCGTCATCTACTACCACCTGCCCGTCGTGCCTTGTCCTAAGCCTCGTCTGACTGCGCTGGAGCATTTGCTCTTTCGCTTTTTGTGGAAAGGACGCGCTCCGATGGTCAGGCGGTCCATCTGCTGTCACCACCCGCTACGTGGAGGGCTGGGCATGCCGTGGCTGATGATGCGCAGACATCTCCACCTCTTCCTCGACAGTGATCAGATGTGGGCGCCGTTTGCTAGACGCGTCTTTCCCCAGCTCGTCTCCTTGACGGAGCTGCAGTCCTGGGTCAAGCGAAGACCGAGAGGGAGCGCTTGGAGACTGGAATGTCTTCAGGCGCTCACAGCCCTCGACAAATCGGGCAATGTGATCGGTGGAAACTCCAGTTTGGTGTTCTATAGAGGATTAGTGGAGGGGAAGAGCGACGACGGACTTGGGGAAACTCTAGGCGTCGACGAAAATCAACTAGCCAATCTCTTCGACGAAAATCAACTAGCCAATCTCCCTGGCCTGGCAGTACTACCGACGAGCTTTGCCAGTTCAGGATAAACTCTACAGGCATGGAGGTGCCGTCAACCGGGCATGTCCGAGATGCGCGCAGGGCGGCGAAACCGTCCTGCACGCACTCGTCCAGTGTCCGAGCATTGCTGACTTGTGGGTTTATGTCGAACACCTGCTGTCGCGTGTAGGACGGATCCAGCTATCAGCTGAGTCCATCGTGAGGATTGCCCCGCCCTCTTCCTTTAGCCGGGAAGGGCAGGCAATTTTTATCTGTCATGGCGAAAGAGATAGTATGGTGGACGCGTTTGAAAGGGCTGAAGACGAGCACTTACCTCTTCGGTGATGCCCTGATTAACTTTTTCAAATTTCATTTAAAAAGGAAAATCATGGTAGAGAGGGAAGTGCTCTCTCCCAGCATTTTGTTGAAAGATGGGTGAGAGAGGCAAGAATGGCCCGAGTGAATGGGCCTACTCTGAGTATGTGTCTGTAAATAAAGGTGGAAAACTGGGAGAGGGCACTTGTCCTGGTGGTCAGGGTCACTGTTTTTTTAATGGGCTTTCTCTACAAATGTCCGTCGCAAGTCTCCCCCCTATTGGGGAATTTTTCATTGTTTCTTATTTTGTTACATTCTCTTTTTTTTGTTTTTTTTTACACGCAGAAATGCCCATTTTTACCGTCCTGTATTGTCCTGTATTGTCCTTAATGACTTACTTTGTGTAAACCCTTGTTGTTAATAAAGAAAGCATTATTATTATTATTAATAATATGAGGGCGGTGCATTGGCAGTATCGGTAGAGGTTCGGACGCCATGCTTTCCAGCATAGTTACGTCCCTTTACGGTCTGAGTTCAAATCCCGCCGAGGTTAACTTTGCCTTTCATCCTTACGGGTCGATAAAATAAAGTACCAGTAATGCGCTGGGTAATTGCTGGCTTTGTGCCTAAAGTAGAAACAATTATTATTATTATTATTGAACGCCATGGTTGATGGAGGCTCGGCTCTGTAAGCTATTGTAATTTTTAACCGTTATGACAATTATAAATTGTTTAAAACTTGAACCAAATTGTAGATAAAGACACCCTCCTCCTCGTGAGAGGGGTCTTTCTGCCCGTTATTTGGCCCTTCGGGGTTAAATAAGCGGTTATTTAGGATTTGTGCCCAATATTCATTTTAAACCGTAAAAAACATGGCTACAAAAAAGAATTTTCACAAGTCACTCCCACTCCTTCCGTCTTCTTCTTCCACAATCGTCATTACATCAGAGAAAAGATTTTCTCTCTCTCCCCCCCCTTCTCTAAATGTGGTGTCGCCTCTGTCGCAAGCGACGCCATTAAAGATATAAAATGTGTAGTTTCTCGTAGCGTTCTTCATCAAGAAAACGCGCGTGCCGTGGAAACATTTCTCTACAACGACGTCAACGAAAGATGTGTGCGGTAAATACGGAGAGCCATTTCATTCGTCTGGCGTCATGAAGAATAGCAGCAGCAGCCGTAATAACAGCAGCAGTAGCAACGGTGGCGAGAAAAATATAGTAGCAGCCGCAACAACATCAGCAGCAGCATAAACAACAACAGCAGCAGCAGCAGCAACAGCAACAGAAACAACAACAACAACAACAGCAACAACAGCGGCGGTGGCGGTCGTAGTACCAGCAGTAACAACAAAAGTAACAGCAGCTCTCACGACAACAACAACAAGAAAGAAAAACCAATATCGTTTGCAGGTATCTTCCTTGCTTCCTGTAATTCCTCAACTGTGGAATTACAGGAAGCAAGGAAGATGGTGATGAAAACCGGACACCGAGCAATCTGCAAGGAAGCCGAACATTTTTCGAAACCCAACAGCACTGTATGGTCACGTACCGTAGAGTAAGCTCAAAATCACGTAGGGTTGAAAGAGCTACAGAGGCTCAAGTGTGGCAGTGGAAAACGCATATCACCCGAGGCAAGAAATATGCCACCGTGGACGTGCTTTTTGCCATAGCCCAGGAGGCAAAGGCTCAATCCTTAGTAACCCTAAGGAGCGAGGAAATGGTGTTGGTGCCCTCCTACTGCAGGAAAAAATTTGTGAGGGTCAAACTGACCCAAGTCCCCCTCGGGATGGCCTCTTCTTGGCTGGCCGCGTCTGTCCTCGTCGGAATCGAGGACAAAACAACCGTACTGCAAGTACAGAAAAAAGTAAGTGAAGATTGGGTCGGCGCCTCCATTGAGATGTTAATTCAAATCAACCAGGAGTGCACGTAGCTATCCCAGAAATGATAGACTTCGATAACGGCACTCAACCTCCCATAAGTATTGAGTGCAAACGCCCGAAATGCTTTCGCTGTGGGTCGAAGACTCACCTCAGGGCCTTCTGCAATGAGAAGACCCTGAGAAAGGAGACCCCCCCCCTCCTTCCGAAACCGGCCCCACTGTTACCAGCAACAGGACAGGCAGCAAGCAGGAAGGATGGTCCGTGGCACCTATACCCACGCCACGGAAAACAAGAACAGCAGCCGCAGTGGAAGTATTTACGACAACAATAGTAATACCAACTGCAGCTGCAACAGAGACTCCACTGCAACCATCACCAACAAGAACAAGTGAAAGAGTGGAGCTGGTACCCCTCCCCGACCTCACAGAATCGGACATGGAGTGTGAGGTGGGAGAGGGATGGCAAAAGATCGCAAGGAGGCACAAACGCAGAAGCAGCGCATCGTCGCCTTCGAAAAGGGAGGGAAGAAATGAAAAAAGGGTGAAGGCTACTGCAAAGAGACTTATAGCAGCAACACCACCAACACCATCACCACCCACACTAGCACCACCATCACCACCGGCGGCAACACCACCGCCAACAACAACACCTTCAACAACACCACCACAAGCACCAACATCGCAAACACAACAACAAAAGACACACACCTAGCAACAACGATATGAAAATAGCAGAACCACACCCCACTCCCAGAAAAAGAAATGCACAACAAGAAACTAATGACTTACATAATTGAACACAGACATTTCACAGCACGACTACATAATACCAGCACCAATCAAAACACCAACGAACATAAGACTGGTAAGAATATCACAGAAACAATACACTAACATTAAAATGAAATTCCCCAACGCAGTTGGTGATTTCAGAGACCTAGGAGGGACACTCAATCGGAGAGTATACTCGGATATACTCACAGAAGAGCCGACGACCAGCCGAAGGGACGATTCAACGGTCCCTTCACCAGACGATCAAGGTAAGTGATCCTTTCTCACTTGCCCCGTTCCTCATCCAACATTGCCGTATACAGGATCGGAAGTGTAAACGTGTGTGGCTTGAGCTCGGTTTGGAAGCAGGGTCACTTGCTTAACGACCTCAGGTCACTATACATAGATGTGGTGGCCATCAGCGTGACGAGAATCTCCGAAACGCAAGCTTTCGCACCGATCTTCGACGGTTACGAGGTGTATGCATCTCAGAGCCGTCCGGGAGCGGGGGGCGGAGTGGCTGTATTGTTTTGGAAAGGCTTGGGTCTCGCCATAAAGACCATCTTCCTGGACCCAGAAGGTAAGTCGATGGTGCTGAAGGTAAGGGGCACCGAAGGCAACGCTTTCAGGCTAGTAGCCGTCTATGCCCCGACAGGGACAGGACGGCCAGATTTCTTCAGACGTCTAGAGATCTTTCTTGGAACTTCCCGCTCTTTAGTGTTAGTGAGCGACTGGAACGGTATCTTGGATGAACGCTGGGATTGTGTGGGGGTAGTGGATAGTGGAGGAGGGTGCAAGAGCCTCACCAACCTGCTCAGACGTTTTGAACTGTCTGACAGATATCGACTGGATCACCCGAATGTGCCAATGTGGACATGGACAAACCACATCGGGTTATCCAGATCGTATCTCGATAGGGTATTCTGCAGAGAACTAGATAATGCTAGTATAAGTTGTCCACAATTTAAAATAGTTGACTACACAGACCACAAGTTTGTGATCTGTGAGATCGACATAGGCAGACTTCATAGACAAGGACCCGTTTACTGGAAGCTGAACGCGTCTTTCCCGACGCGCAAAGCCTACAAAGACCGGATTAGCGTATTAGTTAAGCGGGCGTTGACGGGAGCGGTCGTCAACAACAGGTGGTGGTTCGCACTGAAAAGTGCGATTAAAGTAGAGTCGATTAGGTTTAGCAAAGGACAAGTGATAGAGGAAAATAGAGTAGAGGGAAAGCTAGTCAGAAAGCTAGAAGAGGCGTTTAGGGCAGGCATCACAACCGACGTGCTTGCGGCGAGTTTGGCACTCGACCAATTCTTCAACACAAAACACGAAGGCTGCGTTGTCAGAGCTAGAGCGCGTGCTCTGAAAATGAGGGGACAAAAGCCGTCCAATGGGCCCGGGTGGCAGAGGCGCGACGTGGCAACAAAGCCATAATTCGGTCTTTGTCTGACCAAAATGGGCGCGTGTTCCTCGAACCCGAGCAGATGTGTGAAGCTTTTCAGCACCACTTTGCTGAACTGTTCGGGAGCAGCGGTGGGCCGGATCGGGGTATGGACTTCAGGGCATACCTCGACGGACTGCCTCGGCTCTCGACCACCGCAGCACAGTGTTGCGAAAAGCCAATAACAGCCGGTGAAATACGGGAAGCGATGGCTAACTGTACGATGGGTAAATCGCCAGGTTTGGATTGTCTGCCCTACGAGCTTTATGCATTTATGCCAGACTTGTTCAGTGACCTCTTGGCAGACGTCTACTGCAACTGGCAGCAGAACGGGAGCATTCCCAGTTTTGTGAGCCGGGGAGCGGTGGCGCTGCTGAGAAAGACCCGAACAAGGGGGATGTTATCGATAACTTCAGGCCCGTAACCCTTCTAAACGCAGAGTTCAAGATTTTGGCCAAGGGGATAGCAACGAGGTTGGCGCTTGTCGTCAAGAGTCTGGTGGGAGAGGCGCAGACATGCGCCATTCCGGACAGATCCATACACGACAACCGCCACCTCATGCGATACATCATAGAGAGGGTGGTTATTGAATCTGGCACGGGTGGGGCCCTGATCAACTTGGATCAATCAAAAGCATTCGATAGGGCCGACCATCGGTACCTGGTGGCGGTCTTCGAGGCAGCAGGTTTCGGACCCGTTTTCAGGGGTTGGATCGCTGCGATGTACAGCGACATCTGCTCAGTTGTGAGGGTGAACGGTCACCTTGCACAGCCGTTCAGCATCATGCGCTCGGTCCGCAGGGTTGTTCTCTCTCGTCCCTCTTGTACGTATTGGCTCTGGAGCCGTTACTGCACAAACTGGGGGCGATGAGGGGCGTCCCACGCGAACTAGGATGCGGGAAATCCGAGTCGAGCACCAGACCATGGTGGAGTCGAACACCAAACACGTCCAGATGCTCGGCACCGCTCTCAAGGAATACGAAGCGGTGACAGCAGCAAAGATAAACCAAGAAAAGTCGGTGGGCTTGCAGCTCGGCACCTGGAGAGGCAAGTCCATGCCGTCCGACAGCGTCGTGGGGCGTTGGATGGACGGACCGGTTAAATTGCTCGGGGTCTGGTTCGGACCGGACCTCCAGATGGAGAGAAGCGAGATGACGAGCAAGGTGGCCTCCCTCACCCAGAAATGGGCCGAGAGGAAGCTGTCCCTGAAAGGCCGGGCAGAGGTGGCGAATGCATACATCACATCCGTCATCTGCTACCGCCTCACCGTCGTCCCTTGCCCTGGCCCAACTCTCACCAAAATGGAGCGGCTTCTCTTCCGCTTTTTGTGGAAGGGACGCGCTCCCATGGTCAGACGATCCATCTGCTGTCAACACCCGTTGCGTGGAGGACTGGGCATGCCATGGCTGATGATGCGCAAACATGTGCTGAAGATGCGACATCTCTGGTGCTTACTTGACGGTGAACAGGTGATGTCGCCTTTCGCTACGCACTTTTTACCACAGCTCGTCTCCTTGACGGAGCTGCAGTCCTGGGTCAGGAAAAGACCGATGGATAGCGCTTGGAAACTGGAATGTCTCCAGGCGCTCACTGCCCTCTGCCAGCTGGGCCCCAGTATCGGTGGAACATCCACCTCGGCGTTCTATAGAGGACTAGTGGAGGGGGAGAGCGACGACGTTCTCCGAGAGATCCTGGGCGTCGAAGAAGATCAGCTGTTTGCTCTCTTCCGGAGAACTTTCAGCTCAGGGCCTATAGATAACTTCCAAAAATCCCTGGCCTGGCAGTGCTACCGGGGAGCGTTGCCGGTTCGAGATAAGCTCTACAGGCACGGAAGTGCCGTTAGCCGAGCCTGTCCGAGAGGCGCACAGAGCGACGAAACCGTCCTGCACGCACTCGTTCAGTGCCCGAGCATTGCTGACTTGTGGAGCTATGTCGAACAGTTGCTGTCGCGTGTAGGACTGATCCGGTTATCGACTGAGTCCATTGTGCAGATGGTCTCGCCGTCTTCCTTCGGGGAGGAAGGGCAGGCGGTTTTCATCTGCCTGGTGGCCATGGCGAAAGAGATTGTGTGGTGGACAGGGTTGAAAGGGTTAAAGACGTACACTTTCCTCTTCGGCGAATCCCTAATTAACTTTTTCAAGTTTCACTTGAAGAGGAAAATCAGGGTGGAGAAGTATGTGCTGCCTTCTAGCAAGTTTGTTGAAAGGTGGGTGAATGTTGCGAGAATGGTTCGACTGAACGGGACCGCTCTGAATATACGCCTGTAGTTTGAGAAATGGAAAAATTGAGAGAGGGCGCTTGCCCAGGTGGTCAGGGTTGCCGTGGTCTTTTGTGTGGTTTTCGCCACGAGTAACCCTCGGAGGTTTCCCGCCCATTGGGGAATTTTTCATTGTTTCAATTTTCATTTTTATTGTTTATATATATATATGTTTCTATGTTTTTTTTCTTTTTCTTTTCTTATATAAATAATAAAAATCTTTACACGAAGAAAACCCACATCGTACCGTCCTGTACCGTCCTGTGCCGTCTGTAATGTTTTTCTTGATGTCAGCCCTTGTGGCCAATAAAGAAATCATTATTTTTATTATTATTACTAACAATTCCGCCAATCCCATGCCCTACATTTTATTATATGCTCTGACGATTCTGCCAATTCGCCTTTTAAACATAAAAAGATCCATACATCTGAGGTTAATGAACAAAATTGGGGTTGTAAGACATATAATTCGTCAGTTATTATAAATCGGAATATTTGCTATTATTCGGGTACCTTTGTGTTGTGTATTTCTTTAGACCTTATCATATTCCTAAGTTATAAATGAATAGAAAATATATTTTCATTACGCATAAACGAGTCAAGTAATATATAATCTGATATTGCCAATATGTATTTCTATCTAAGCAGGATGGGTATTTTTTATTCTTTATTACGAAACAAATAAATATCCTATATCATGTTATTTTTTTACACTATGCTTTTTATGTATTGTTTCCATTCATGCATTGCGGTAACCACTGAACTTAAACATTTTATATAATCACCTGACTTGTTTATTTAGGGTATCCTTTTATGAATAAGGAGTCTTATTTCTGGGTGGCGCATTTTAAACCTATCGGAACCTATTCCTTCTCCATGTCTGACTGAACACAGCCGATCTCTTTCAGAGAGAGAAAGAGGAGAGAGAGGGGAAAGGGAAGAGAGAGAGAGAGAGAGGGAGAGAGAGAGAGAGAGAGAGAGAGAGAGAGAGAGAGAGAGAGAGAGAGAGAGAGAGAGAGAGAGAGAGAGAAAGAGAGAGAGTATTGGACTGTACTTTTCTATCATCCTCATTAAAAAGATAAAGTTGACCGAGTCGAGATTGAACTCAGAGAACACAGAAATTCGGTACAAAGACAGAGACAAACGCCGATTCTCCAGGAGCGATAGGCAAGCATACGGGTCGGCGGCGGATGCAGTTGGTTCGACTTGGTAGACGGACGTAAATCGTAAAATATCGAAGACGGCTCCCTTGGACAATATTGGTGGCGTGGAGATGGTAGACGGGTATATATGGGCGACTAATGGTCTTCCAGAAACAGTCCTTGCCCAATGAACTTTCTATGTACAAAACTATGGTCATTCGTAACCGAATGGGATCTACAATAATTAGAAAACATATCATTGCATTTTGGAACGAACATTATACCACAGAAAATACTTTGAGCTGTAAATTCTGATAATAGTCCAAATTTACCACTGGACATTCATATTTTTAGGCAGTAAATTAGCAGAGTCGTTAGATTGTCGGATGGAATGTTTTACGGTATTTGTTGCGGTTCTCTGCGTTCTCAGTTCAAACACCACTGTTCATCTTTTCGAAGTCTATAAAAATCGGTACCAGTCTAGTACTGTAGTCATTTCTTCCTCTATATCTCTTTCCCACTTCCCCTCTATCACTTATTCTAGTAGTAGTAGTAGTAGTAGTAGTTATTTTAGGGAAATATTTAATTACTTTTAATGCACACCAACCCAATATTTAGTCACTGTCATGACTTTATGTCTGCATTACTTAATCAAACAATGAAGAATATACAAATATACAACATAAAAAAGTATTGAATATCTGCCATAAGTTACCTCGCAGGATAATCGGACGTTTCAGTGAATATTCACCCCATGAGCCACCGTTGAACTAAAGGCAGTCACTCGTTTAGCTACACAATATTGTCATCGTGATGTGTTGTTATATAAAACTGAATTTTTTTCCAGCTTAACAGAACATGGAAGATTTCGACATACTTTTTCGACCATTGTGCCCATGCAGGATATTTGTTACCATGCGGTGTTGTTCGGCCTTAGAAACCCTAAATCAGAAGAGATTAATATTATGAGCTGTGTATATTCCACCCCCGTATAAAAACCAGCATCCCCCTAAAAATAACACTCGAGGAATATCGCTAATCCGTAATCGATAGAGAGACAGCGAAAATGGTTGATTATTTCTGGAGAGAAAAGGGAAGTCTCCACTTCGTGAGGAACAAAAGGAAGCTAATTGATAGAGAACAAACTGGAAGGCAATATGATTGCAAAAAGAAAAAAAAAGCGCCCAGTCCTGACTCTAATAACCCTCTCAATAGACTTTGCATAAATATAACCACCATATAGGTTTATAAATATAATCACTATATAGATAATTGTGGACACCATATCGATGTATAAATATAACCATCATATCTCTTTCTTCTTGAGTCATCCCTCTATCGAAGGTGACGCATGCACACATTTCTTGTTCCAGACTTCCTGATTTCTCATGACAGCAAGAAGATCCCGACCAGTGAGGCCAGTGGCCCTTACCAAGAGAGTCCCGATGGCTATGTTTGGACGCCCTACTAGGCGCTTTGCATTTGGTGAGCAGAGAACTAGTTTTCCTGCAGCTTCCTCATGACCGTAAACCTGATCAGCAAGCCGCAAGCGATGTGATCGAACTTTCAATGAAACTCGTGGCAGGTCACCTTGTAGGTAGTGTGAGTTTGCCGCGAAATGTTGAACACCACACATAACATTTTGGTGTAGGAACCATCAAGTCTCTTTGAGCGGGTGACACTGAGAGTCCATGACTCCGAACCATATAGCAAGATGACCCCAACAGTAGCCTTGAAGACCCTGTACTTCGTAAATCTTGGGATGGGAGCCTTCCAGGATTTTTGAAGCGTATTTATTGCACCCCATGCTTGACCAGTTATGGTTGTCATATCATGCCCAGAGTCAGTTAAAAATATCTAAGTTATCTAAGTTCATGAACCAGTTCAATAGGTGTATCGTGTCTCTCAGAGTCAGTTTAACATGCCACCCAGCGAGTAGGTTTATAAATATAATCGTCATAGGTTTATAAATATAAATACCATACAGTCTTAACTGAACACCAAAGAGCATTCCCGTGGTTATAAAATAAATAAAAATGTTTGGTATAAACTTCTTCTTCTTCTTCTTCTTCTTCTTCTTCTTCTTCTTCTTCTTCTTCTTCTTCTTCTTCTTCTTCTTCTTCTTCGCACCCTTATTCCTGGAAGGGACATGGGGGCAGTGTTCTCAAGTACGCTTTCCAACGGGTCCTATCAGAAGCATGCATCGTATGGGCGCCGTATTGACATGGTGTTTCTAGGGCACTTTTATAACCTGGCGGAGCCCATCTCCTCTCTAGGTCTGAATACGACAGATATCTTCCTAAGTAGGATAGAGAATGTGAGAATGGAAGTGAGAAAGGGAAATAGAGGAAGAATTGATCTCAGTATTTTATTGGTACTTTTTTATCGACCTCGAAAGGATGAAAAGCAAATTTGAACTTAGAGAACAGAGAGACGGACGTATTCCACAAAGCACTATATCTGACGTTCTAACGACTCTGTCAGAAGCAACCGTTTCCAATTCATTCAGCAGGATCCCCAAGCAAGACTAGTCGAGCTTATGGATGTTATTCAACCATTTAGCTCGGTGTCTACCCCTGGCTGGTTTTGCCCGTAAATTATATCCAGCGACTCTTTCCTGTGACATTCTAACCACATATCTATAGTATCGGAACTGTGATCTTGGAGAAGTAGCGGCTATATCAGGAGCGACTCTCTAATCTCGGAGATATGCACTCTATTGAGTCACGTTACTCCAAAGATCCTTCGAAGGAACCCCATCTCGGCCGCTTGTATTCGTGATCGTATTTTTTTGGTCATCCTCCAAGATTCCTGACCATAAGTAAGGGTCGGCACGAAAAGCGATTTGAAAATAGTGAGTATGATTTTTATACCTACCTCCCTTCTTCTGATGACCGAAAGCTGAGACTGCCGTATTACTGCACCAGCTCCTGCAATTTTGCCACGTAATTCAGTCTCTAGTCTTCCATCACTCGTGAACACAGCCTCGAGATACTTGAACTTCTCTACCTGTTTAAATGGAACTACATTCACGTGTAATTTCTATCACCTAATTGTACTTCGGAACTTCTATCACCTAATTGTACTTCTATGCCTAATAATCTAGATATATTATAAACTTATAATTAACTAAAGAGTAATCTAATACAAGCGGTATTCACTGATAAATAATATGAAACATTTTTGAATTTTTGTCTAGTATTTGAATACAACGGGTTTTTTTATTTTCTCCTTTACTTTATCCTTTCCTTTCCCTATTCTTCTTTTCTTTATTTCCCTTCTTTTCTATCCGCATCTTCCCTTTCAACTCCTCTTCTATATTTCTTCATTGATTTACGTCTTCTTCTCTCTAAATTTATCATATTATTTGTGGTATATAAATGTTGAGTGCTGGGGAAATAATTTACTGCCACTACAGGAATTGAAGATTCAAGACCTTAGCGGTATGTCGCATATCCAATCTCTTATATATTTTATCTGATGAAAACGTACAGAAACACCATTGTACCTTTGAAATATGTATAATAAAACATATACTTTGGTTATGTTAATATTTCTCATTTATTATTATTTTGAATAATATATATATATATATATATATATAATATTATTCAAAATATTAATAAATGAGAAATATTATCATATATATATATATATATATATATATATATATATATATATATATATATATATATATATATATATGTATATATATATAAGTTAAAACAATGAAATAAAAAATCAAGTCATTAGAAATATACTTCACTGCTTTACGATCGTTTCTAGGTCATGATAATACATCGTAACTATACTTCGATATCGATCTATGTAAGGTTATTTACAAAATATCAGATGAAGAGAATATTTACTTACATGCATATCACCAGCTGTTGTCAAAAGCAATAATGATTAAAGATTATTAAAGATTATTAAAGATTAAATGATTAAAGATTATTGCTTTTGGCAACAGCTGGTGATATGCATGTAAGTAAATATTCTCTTTATCTGATATTTTGTAAATAACCTTACATAGATCGATATCGAAGTATAGTTACGTTGTATTATCGTCACCTAGAAACGATCGTAAAACAGTGAAGTATATTTCTTAATGACTTGATTTTTTGTTTAATTGTTTTAACTTATATCATGACTCTGTTTTCCTTTTAATGTCTTTTGCGGGATTTATTTTAACCTACAACATTTTCCACATATGGATTACATTGAGTTCTTCATGCAGACTAGACCCCACAACTTACCGTGGATATATATATATATATATATATATATATATATATATATATATATATATATATATATATATATATATATATATATATATATATATGTGTGTGTGTGTAAGGTTATATTAGAGTTTACCAATATATATCTGGTAAAGATTATAGAAGCTCGATGTGAATCAGTGTCCTTGGTAATCCAAAAGGCTGGATGATTTTCAACTTCAGTGGATTACGTGGACTGTTATGGGACGAACTGCAGAGCTCAAAATTTTAATAAAATAAAAATGGATAACCAGTTAAGATTTACAACATTATTTTACTCTAATCTCTCTCTCTCTCTCTCTCTCTCTCTCTCTCTCTCTCTATATATATATATATATATATATATATATATATATATATATCAGTCTCTCTTTATTTATATATATATATATATATATATAGTAATAATAATAAATTTGAAGACTAAAATCCAAAGAGGGCTCGATAGGATAAATATATATCAAATATATAAGAACCATAATATATATATGTATATATATATATATATATATATATATATATATATATATATATATATATATATATATATATATATATATATAAGAGGGGAGAATATCCTGGATCTCAGCTTTACAAATAACGCAGTGCTCATCCACAATGTAAAGGTGACACCAACGATTTTCTCGGATCATAAATTAGTATATCTAATGATATATATAAGAGAATCAGTAACGACGCAACCACTAGGAAGCACCGGGAATTTATCCAGCCTTAACTTTCACAAGGCTAACTGGAAAAAGATCCAGGGAGAGATCCTGAAGCAAAACTGGAGCAACAACATCACCACACAAGACACTAACACACATTTTCAACATTTTATGACAACAATAAAAACCATATGCCTTAAGTTTGTCCCGGCCAACGGACACAAAAATCTTATTCCCAGAGACAGGAAAATCCTTATGAGACGAAGAATTAAGATCTCAAACCAGTGAACTACACAACAGAAGAACTATACAGAATCCTACCTGAAACAGGCACTACTTGAAATTGAAACTATACTCAAACTTTCCCTTGAAAAGGAGGGGGGAAGAGAGAGAAGCCAGGGCAATAGAAACTATTAAAACAAACCTTAAGGCCTTCTTTGAATTTGCCAAAAAAACTGTCTCGGTACACTGCAAGATTGGGCTACTTTTCCATAAAGATGGTTTATTAACCAATGATGACCAAGGAATAAGTGAAATACTGAATGAACAGTACAACAGTATGTTCACACACCCAGTGAGGCACATGCAAATAACTAAACCAGAGGATTTCTTTGATGCCACAACACTCCACAAAGAAATGGCGACCATCAACCACATAGGCATAACGGAGGAAGATGTGATATCCGCCAGAGAAGAAATTAGAATGAACTCAGCTTCTAGACTTGATGGATTCCCAGCAGTCCTCCTAAAAACATGTAAGCGTGCCTTAGCAAGTCCACTGAAGATATCTTCAGAAGTTCTTTGGCTAGCTGTAAACTACCCAAGGAGGTAAAAGAAGGCACAATATGACCTATCCATAAAGGAGCAAGCAGAGCCGAGGCCCAAAACTATAGGCCAGTCTCCCTGACGTCACATTTCAGTAAGGTCATGGAATGAATCATCAGAAAGAAACTGATCACCTTTCTCGAGAAAAATGACCGCCTAACTAGCACGCAACATGGCTTCCGCCCAAGAAGAAGCTGTCTTACACAGCTGTTACAATATTATGACTGGGTAGGAAACAACTGCTGGACAACTCACATATGGATGTGATATATCTTGACTTTGCGAAGGCCTTTGACAAGGTTGACCACGGAATGATGTCACAAGCTATACAGACTGGGCATAACTGGAAATGTAGGAGAGTGGTTCCATGATTTCTTAAAAGACAAAAGCCAGACAGTTGTAGCAAATGGAGCCCTCTCAAAGGAAACATAAATAACAAGTGGGGTGTCGCAAAGCACAGCCTTGGAACCACTACTATTTTCGTGGCTCTCTCAGATATGCCCTCTGTAGTATATACAACATCCCCCACTAGCTATGCTGATGACACAAAGGTAGCATAGGCAATCAAGAACCCGGCTGATGTTACCATTTTACAACAAGATCTGGATGTCATATATAAATGGACTGAGGGCAACATGCAGTTTAAAGCTGGAACATTTCAAGCCCTGCAATATCAATTTGCTAACAACACAGCTACACCGAACCAAGGCGAATCGAAATCCCCGTGTAGAAATCGATACGAGACCTGAGGATAGACATGAGCGACGATGTATCTTTTTCTTCACACATTATGAGGGTGGCGACAATGTGCAGACGATTCGCTGGCTTGATCTTGAGGACTTTCTGGACAAGAGACCGAGAGACCACATTGATACTATGGAGGACATTTATCCTAAGCCGACTGGACTACTGCTTCCAACTGTGGTCACCCCATAGTATCAAACTAACCACGGAACTTGAGGCATCCAACGAAGCTACACCAAGAGGATTCCTACGACGAAGGAGATGAGCTACTGGGAGAGTCTAAAAGAACTGAAACTCTACTCCTTGGAACGAAGGTAAGAGAGATACACAGTCATACACGTATGGAAAATCCTGGAGGGACTAGCACCAAACTTTGACATAGAAAGCTGGACCAACTCCCGAACAAGACGCCACTGTGTGGTGCCAATGGTCCCGTCTTTCACATCTAGAATAAGGAGCAGATATTGCATGTTTGGAGTTCAATGGCCCTAAACTCTTCAACAAACTGCCAAGAAATTTGAGAGATCTGCAATGGTGCGGACGTGGATGTTTTCAAGAAATATCTTGACACTCTGCTATCCAGGATCCCAGATGAGCCCACATCACGAAACTTAGGTAACCCAAGGGCAACAGCAATGAACTCCCTCTTACTCCAATGGCCAGCCAACACTGGTTGGAGATAGAACGTGTAGCATCAAGGACTGGTTGGAGATAGAATGTGCCCCAGCATGGCCTCAGCCGGATGACTGGAACAGGCAAAAAAGTAAAAGAGTGAAAAATATATATATGATAGACTTAGCAAAATTAACAAAGAGAGGACAAGATAACAAACGGAAACAAGGTAAAACGAAAAACAATTGTCTTAACGGGGTACCTTAAAAAAAAAAAAATACAAACGAAAGACACAGAAACTCATCGGCGTTGAAATGGACTTCGGCAGTTTCGACAACTACTAACTGTACAGCTGGCCAACCCTTAGTTACAGCGTCTGTCACAAAACAAAGCGCTATCCAGTGGAGTAAGAGACAAAACAAAACAATAATTTATAGCAATTAAGCTATGACAAGTATACATAGAATTTTATGTGACGTCAGGGAGAAAGTGTTCGAATTTTTATAGCATGAAATTCTCATGAATATAACAAACGAAAAGAAGAGGCGAAAAAATAAAATGGAAGAAGAAAACGCAAGAAGATGAAAGTAAGATTTTGTGTTAGAAAATGTAGGCAATTGAAATTAATGGAGTGGGGAGAAGAGATAATTCGTTCGTTACAGATTATCAATGAGAAACTTGGGAAAATTAACAAAGATGGGGCAAGAAAACGAACGAAAAAGAGACAAAAAACCGTCTTTTAAAGGGGAACCTTAAAAAATTATTTATTAAAAATAAAAATAAGTGAAAGACACAGAACACCAGGATCATCGGTCGTTGAGATGGACTTTGGCAGTTTTGAACCATACCAATGTACTGCTGGTCCACCTGAGGTCCAGCCAAAGCACTGTCCAGTGGAGTAAGAGTCAAGACAAAACATTAACTTATAGTAATTAACCTGTATGTATATATATGTGGCTTGATAATGTCAACCTATGGACTGGACTTGATCTTTGCTCTTTAAACTCAGCTGCTGGTGATGGAACTTTGTGGAGAAAAATATCTCATGTTGGTGCACAGTCTGCAACTGGCGGAGTTTAGCGTCAAAGTAGTAGTAGTAGTAGTAGTAGTAGTAGTAGTAGTAGTAGTAGTAGTAGTAGTAGTAGTAGTAGTAGTAGTAGTAGTAGTAGTAGTAGTATATAGAACAATTTTTTTCTTGGGAAATTACGAAAGAGGAAAAAATATTGAAAAACGTAAATTAGAGAGAAACAAAGAACTGTGGCGTCGTAATCACCTCACAATCTCCCTTCTAACTAAGGTGTTTTCGCACGGAAAAAGAAAGCATCATGTATTTAAAGTAGGTCCGCGCAACAGAATAAAAAATGGTATGTTGGTATGACGCTGGTATAAATAGAAACAGCAAAACAAGAGAGCAGTGTAAGTATGACTACATCGTACCGAGGCCGGCAGAAAAGAGGCTGTCAATATTGACGGAAAAAAACAGCAGTAGTACGCAAGAAGAGAGCAGAAATAGCACCATGCGAAGGGGCGGCGGTGAGAGAGAGAAAGAATGAAAGAGAGATAGATAGAGAGAGAGAGAAAGAAAGTTTAAAATAGATAGATAGATAAAGATGTAAAGAGTTCCCTTGCATCGTTATCCACTCATTTTAGAAAGACGAATTGGCTCAAATTTATGTATGTTAAAATAATTGAAAAGGATTAATGCGATGAGTGTATCAGAAATATCACAACATTGTACGAATCTCAATCGTGGAAAAAGCTTATAAAACAGCCAACTGTTATTAAGTCTGCTTCAAATGTAACCTCATGAGATAGGAAAAACGACCAGAGAAGGAGGGAGAGAATGAAAGAAAGAGTCTTTGATGAGAAACGAGATGATGACGAAAAACGAGATGATTAGAAACGAAATGATGATGAGAAACGAGATGATGAGAAACGAGAGAAATGCAGAGAGTGAGAAGAGATAAAAGAGGGAATGAGCACGATGGAGCAATTTTTTTTGTCAAATTACGAAAAAGGAAAAATCAGCGGAGAAAGCATGAAAAACGTAAACCAAAGAGAAACAAAGAACTATGGCGTCGTAATCACCTCATCATCTTCCTTCCAACTAACATGCTTTCGCGTGGGAAAAAGAAGTATCATCTATTTAAAGTTGGCCTGCACAACAGAATCAAATATTTATGGTGGTATGATGCTGGTGTAAAGAGGAACAGAGCAAAACAAGAGAGCAATGGAAGAACCGAGGTCGGCAAAAAAGTGGCTGTCCGTTATTCTGACGGAAACAGCAGTAATGTCCGTTATTCTGATGGTAACAGTGCGCAAGAAGAGAGCGGGAGTAGCAGCAACATTATTCTTATGTTATGGTTCAACTAGACCAGAATTAAGATTTAAAGTTATATCTAAGAAGCTGGCCTATCTTAAGTTATGCTCGAAAGTTATTTTTAAGCAAATCTGATTGAAGAATGATCTAATATGTTTGCGCTTTCTTTCTAATACCAGACCATTTGTATTCCCAACTAGCAGAAGTGCATCATCTTTGTATTTGCCCCTTTGAAGATCGTTGAGTTCATTATGGAGTTTATGCACTATGCAACTTTATAATAGTCATGTCTTTGCCGGCAAATTATCTACCTCTTTGAAGTAATGCCGGCTGTAAAAGACCACATAGTTGTCAAATTGAGAAATGTACATTGAACAATATAATTGTTTCTACTTTTGGCACAAGACCAGCAATTATCCCAGTGTATTACTGGTACTTTATTTTATCGACCATGTAAGGATGAAACCTCGGCGGGATTTGAACTCAGACCACAAAGGGCCGTAACTCTTTGCTGCAAAGCATGGCGTCAGACCCTCTACAGGTACTGCCAATCCAATTGAACCATATAATGGCTGTTGTCATGAATGTGTACATTTTCAGGCAATAATGGTCCAGATATTTTGTAGAACTGAATCCACTTGTCATTTACTATTCCCCGAATACAAGCCATACAGTTCCCACCCTTCCCTACACTTATCTGTATTAATTTATCTACACCTATCTTACCCTTTCCTTCCTCTTCCATCTCTTTCACCCTCTTAAATTCTTCATTGTTCTTCCTCTACTTATGTCTTTCTGTCTAAAATACTATTCTCGATGTATCTCAACCTATCCATTCTTTCATGTAATTCTTCGTCTCCCTTTTCCTTTTCTTTATCACGTTCTCTCTCTTCTTTTTTCCTCTCTTCTTTTTTTGTTCTTATTTTCTTGTTTCTCTTTTCCTTTTTTCCTTGTTCTTTTTCCTTTAATTTTTGCTTGCCTCTGTGTCTCTATGTGTGAAAAAAGTTATTCCACGTTAAACATTTGTTGTATCTACATATGATTTTTTAAGTAGATGGATTCGATTTAATTTGATTGAAATAATCAAATATTAGTGTTTTCAGACTGATATGCAACACATACGATGAAGCAGGTGTCAGTGTTATGTTATAAATGTTATTCTCACTCTTCTGGAATGTGATGTTTTAAATAATAATTTTGTAAATTTCTATATATACTCCATAAATTTTTACACTTGGAACCTATAGTCGAACTACCACAGGATCTACCAACTGAAATAAGTTGACCGTTGAGTAAAACACTATTGTAAACGGTTTCGGGTTCTTATTAATTTATTCATTACACTAACGAAAACTGAATAATACTACACTTCTCTGTACAGTATATTCCGGAGTAAACAGACCGCATTTCGTTGAGTACTCTAACCTGCATACTGAAGTGTCGGTAAACAACCAGCACATACTCAAAATTATATCATGCTCCACACCTTGTTGAGCTCTTTACAGTAGGGGACTAAAGTCACAATGGATAAACTTACAACTTTGGCGTCACTGAAGGATATCTATTTACCAGGAAAACGGGAGTACACCAAGGATCTCATTAAAAGTACGGACACATTCATCCTTAGGATGCGATGGAACACCCAAACTTACCAACACACAAAACATGGAGTACCTTTTTAGATCAAGGAGACACCCTCCCCACAACAGGCTATTGGAGGAGTTCGAGAATGAAATGATTAGCATCATCTCCAACATCAAATTCTTCGGCCACCCATCCAGGGGTCGGTAGTACCTGAGACACCTGGGAAACGGGATCGCCAAACTTAAGGAGTCGACCGGAATACTTGTCCATGCTGACAAAACCAGCAACCTCTACAGCATGGACGTGAAACTGTACAATAAGTTAATTCTCAGGGAACTGAGGAAGAGCTACAAGAAAACATCTGGAGTTACCCTGGAGGAGATCAACACCAAGGCATACAAGATAGTATCCGGACTCGGCATAGAGGATAGGACGGCTCCGTACCAAACCAGGGAGCCGAGGATTACCATTAAGGATCACAAGCCCAACTTTGAGTCTGACCTCCCGGTTAGACTAATAGTCCCCTCTGGGTCGGCTTGGGGATTATCAGCAAAAGCATATTCGATAGGATTTTGCAAACGCTTAGGAAAAAAAACTAAGGTACAACAATGGTCATTACAGGGGAGGTAATAGAGTGGTTTACACTATTACCTGGGAAGAATAGGACTAGCTTTATCCAACAGGATATTGCTAGTTACTACTCCTCAATCTCACCCAAATTCCTTAATAAGGCTCTTATTTTCACGATGTCTAAAACAGACTTAACCCGCGAAGAAGTGGGCATCATCCACGCCGCCCGGAAGACCTTGATCCGTTTCGGTGGGGACCTCTGGACCAGGAGTGATTAGCCAAATAACATTGACATCACGATGGGCTCCAGCGACTCTGCACAGGTAACGACCTGGTTGGGCTCTTCCTACTGAAGAAAATAAAAGAGGAAATCCCCAACCTTGGCGGCGGACTATACCACGATTATGCCCGCTTTCCCGTCTATGACCACAGCACCACTATGGTGGAGAGAATGAAGAGGCGAATTAGACATTTTTTAGGAATCAAGGGCTCAGTTTAGAATTAGACCTCAATTGAAATGTAGTTAACTTCCTGGACACCACCCTAAACCTAAACACTCAGCTATACTTCCTCTAGCATAAGCCTAACGAGAAGCTGGTATATGTTAATGCTAAGTCCAACCACCCTACATCTATTATTAAGGCCGTGATCAAGAGTGCCTCGAACAGGATCTCCGACTTGTCCGCAAATAAGGAGATCTTCGATAGTAATGCTGATTATTTTAATACAGTTCTAAGTAAGGTGGCCCATGACCAAACTATATCTCATAACCCGAGGCGCCATGATAAATATGGCCTATTGGGCCTTCCGATCTGCAGTATCCAGAAGAGTGGAAACCTAAGCAGTATAGTAGGGTTGAAGCCACCCCACCTAAACACTCTGAACGTGGCACAACCATGCTTCCAAAAAATACACATATGCATGGGCATGGAAACAAACCCAGTACGGGAGGTGGGTATAGCGGTGATACTAACCACCCCGGACCCAGCGTTCCTAACATGACACAGACCGGGATAGACGGTGGAAGATCCCAATGTGGAACCCCCGGTGTGGGCAGGCATCACCCCACCAGTATGGGCTGAACAGTTAGCAAAATCCATAACGCCCAACGGGATAGCAATAGTGCGGGAATCAGTAGCACCCCGACAACTCCCCAACGGCCTGATGCGTGCTCAACCCACTCCCATAGAAATAGAGTAAGACAAATTACATGGTATAATCCACCCTACTCCGCGGGCCTGCAGACCAGCCTGGGCCGTTCATTCTTTAGGACACTAGATAAATGCTTCCTGAGGACCCACAGATACCACAAAATCTTTAATAGGCACACAGTGAAGATCTTGTACTCCAGCACGCGCAGCATATCCAAGTACATAACTAATATCAATAGGAATAAACTTAGGACCTTTCGACAGTCCACAGCTGTCCCTATAGCCATCCAGCAGAGCCATGATGGGGTAAATGGTCAACCCGGGACTGACACGAGAAAAACAAACCAGCCCAGGGACTATGTACTAGTCTTAGGGATCGACCACCCCAACCTACACAATGAGACATCAGCATGCAGGGGTTGACCACTTCATGCAACTCCAGAAACCCCACATTATGCCCCCTTAGAAATGATTGCCTAGTGAAGATCATAGTCTACCGATGCAAAATTAAAACCCCCAACTCGGAGTACCTTTACATAGGAGCCACATCGACGAGCTTCAAGGGCAGATGGTACAACCACCGCTATTCCTATAATTCGATAGACAAAGGAAAAGTAAGGCCCTTTCCGAATTGATCTGGAAGTTCAAGCTGGACAAGACACCGTACTCTTTGGTCTTGTCCAAGGTTAGGGACATACCACCAGATGGAGGTGGATCTGGCATCTGCAACCTCTGGAGATACTCCGTGATGGGATTAATCTAATCAACCTTAGGACTGATTTCTTTCGTACATGTAGACACCTTAGGACGGGAACTTTCCTCAAGCTATATGGATAGCAACCCCATCACATTGAGCCCCCAAGAGACCAAAACCACCCCTATACCTACATCTCATCCCTCTCCTCTCGTCTCGAATAACATTTATAACACCACCGAGCCAAACTTACCTAGCAGATAGACCCGTACCTCACTCCGCTGTGGTCCACCCTTCTCTCTCACTTCCATAACTCGAACCCAAGCTAGCAGACACTAGCTTATTAGCGAGGTGATGTACGCCGGCAGAGTCCTACCCAGTGTGCAACCAAGCACCCCACTTTTCCGATCAACCGGCCTCATCACCCGACCTCGGCCTGTGATCCCGTTCTTCGAAGGGCATGCTACCTCAAACCTGATCCCTTTCGTACGCAAGAGTCAGTACTAACTATTACAATTAAATAAGACACACCTATTACTCCACCCCAACCCAACCCCTGAGGGGACATATTTGTCTCTGTATACGTATGCATATATGTGTGTGTATGTACTTGTGTGTGTGCATGTATATATGTATGTGCATTTATAAATATAGATATATGTGTGCACCTGTTTATTTTGATACGTGTGTGCACGTATGGATGTACGTTGATGAACGTTTACTGAATGTTTAAAATACAGATTATAATTTTTAACACTTCTAGATGTTAACACATATTGTTTTAACACACACATTTATAGCATCTCCCACTATAAGACCTAACGATATGGAGAAGCACTAAAGACACCACAAGAACCCATATCAGTTTACCTACATAAATTCTTCCTTAACAGCCTGAATACCACAACAACAGGGGAATTGTAATTGACCAGCTAACTGACCTACTCACACCACTACCACTACGACTACAGTGAAGTAGGTCAACTGGACCAGAATATATATGCAGTTAAAAGCAACTCTAACAGGTTGACCTGTTTCTAGAACAGACTGAAGAATTTCAATAGACTTTCGGCTGAAGTGTTGATATGATATCTGACCAGTGAGGTGAGGGCATGTTCTTCGGACGCTGGAATTCATGCATTCTAAATCATGTTTTCAGTTCATTAGAGGACTAACACCACCACACTCTGGATCTGGACATATCAACGAATTAACAAAAATATATTCCAACAATGTTTTCCTGTTTTTTCTGTGCAAGTTCTAACTACCCAATGAGGTCATAGCTGTTGAATAATGGCTATCACTGAAATATATATAGCAGCGAATATGAATAAACGAAGCTAATTTTAACCTGTTGACTTACACTTCTTGTTTTTACATTATTCCGGAGTAAACAGACCCACCTGCGCACTTCGTTGATTGCTCTAACCTGCATACGGAAGTATCGGTAAACAACCAACACATACTCAAAGTTATATATATATCTATATTTATGTGTGTGTGTGTGTGTTTTTAGGAGGTGAGTTTAATTGTAGAAAATAAAACTATGCATATATCAGATAAGTAGCACTCAACAGTTAATAGAACTGGAGTATATATAAGAAGAAATTAAAAGATGGTTAAAAAAGTTCCATATATGTTATTATGCGCATTTCAAAAACAAATATAATCCTGGGACAATAGTTGCGTCCTCATCAGATGTTATTGGTATGCTATAGTCAGAAATGTTGAAAAAGGAATCTCTAATCTTTCTTCTAATAAACGCTAAAGCCAATTATTACAATAATGCACTATCCAGATCTGGATATCCAGACAAAATTAAATACACTAAAGAAACCAATCTTGGCAGAAATTATAGTAATATAACTAGTTATAAGCATACCAATAACATAAAGAGGAGACCTAGATATAAAAATATCATTTGGTATAACGCTCCATTCTCTCTTTCACTTATTAGTAATAACCCTAAATTATTTTTTAGGGCGTTAGATAATTGCTTCCCTCCTTCACATATTTATAGTAAGATTTTTAATAAGCATACCATTAAATTCTCATATTCCACCCCTTCCAACATTTCTAACATTATCTCAAAACATAATACTAAAATATTAAATAATAACTCATATACATCCGACCATGAGCGTCATAATAATAACACTATAAGGCCCGACGTTAATGTAAACTCTAGACAAGATAACTAAATATAAATACGTCAAACGTAATTTTGATGAATGCTCCTAATAGTAATCTAAATCAGGAAACATTAGCACCTCCTTTAGCTAATTCCACCACTACAATTCCTATTATAATTAATACTGGGCCACTTGCAAATAACTCTGTTAATAATATTAATCGTAAATACAACTGCCCTAATAGAACTAAATGTCCTCTTAATAATTTCTGTCTCGATAAAAATCTAGTATACGAATGTAAGGTGTTAACTAGTACCAATTCTTATACCTACATTGGCTCTACTTCTACTTCTTTTAAGGCAAGACTATATAACCATTGTTCTTCATTTAAATATCCACTTAAAAGGACAAATACTGCACTCTCAGAACTCATCTGGTCCTTAAAAGACAAAAACATTAATTACAAAATTTCTTGGCGTAAAATATGCAATGCTTCTCCATATTCTAGTGCTTCCATATCTAGGGCTTGTAATTTATGTCTAGCTGAAAAATATACCATTATCTCGAATTTCAACTCTATAATAAATAGACGCACCGATTTATTTGCACTCTGCATTCATAAATCTCTTAGGTCATTTCAGAAGGTATACAGCTAATACCCTATATCTTATTCCACGAATAAAGGTTAACATTTTTTACACATATATTTTTTTTACACAAATATCTTTTTACACACTTTTTTTCTCGCATATTTCAGTACATTCTACAAAGTTTTAAACATACTATGACGTTATATGGTCTTCTACGCTTTAAATCACTCTAGCAAATTCTTTATCTACTTGGTGATACAAAATAATATTTAAATAGTTCAGATTTAATGTTTCTTTATATTCTTTTTCTCACTATTTTTAATCCGCTCATTTTTCCTCCTTTATCATATCAGTATAAACCTTCGTAGATTTTGTAAACAAATTATGACGTCATATGTTTTTTTCTTCGTTTTTTTTCTTCGCTTTTTCTACGCTTTTTTCTACGCTTAAATAATTATAACATTTTCCTTTATTTACTTGTTGATTAAAGTAATATATAAATATTTAAATAGTTTTCCAACATATATAATTTTTTTATATATAATCTATAACTTTTTTATATATAATCTATAATTTTTAATAGTAAATTTTTAATTTTTAATTTTTGACATGGTTTGACTACTCTTATTTTTTTTTCTACACATATATATTTTTTTTCACATAAATATCTCTTCACACATTTTTCTCACATTTTTCAATTACACTCTATTTAAACAAACTATGACATTATATTGTCTTCTACGCTCATAAATCATATAATTTTATTTTATTTTACTTTATTTTATTTTAATAATACATTTTCACAACTCTTAATCAATTTTTTTATTATATAAACCCTAAATAAATAATATACCTAGTTTCTATATCTGTAATTTAAGCACATAAACCTCATCAATTTATTTATTTATTTCGTAGCCGTATATATATTTTTAGCCGTTATTCACAACTGTTTTTTTTCAGTTTTGACAGCGTTTCCCGATTAAAAGTCTCTCTCTCTCTCTCTCTCTCTCTCTCTTTTCTCTCTCTCTCTCCTCCTTCCTTCTTAAATTTTTCCTCCGTTATTTTCACTTTCTTTTTCCTTTTCCCTCTGCTTTTTTCCAATCTTCTCTCTCCTATTATATTTTTTTATCATATGTTGACTGTACACTTTCTTATTCACAAGTGTTTTTTTAGGCATCATATCATGTTACCTTATTTTATCTGATGAGAACGCAACTATTAGAAAGTTCTTAACCATGCACAGAATTCATCACCATTAGGCAGATACAAATAGAATATATCTCCCTAGAAAGGAAGGAGGATGTGTATTAATCCGGATATATAATTCTTTGAAAACTGCAACAATTGGATTATCTACATATTTAAGGGAATCACAGGATTGGATGATCAAACTCGTTTTGAAACATGAAAACAAAAAATGATCATACTCCATTACATATCACAAGTGTAAACACCTAAAGATACATGTGTGTGTGTGTGTGCGTGTGTGTGGATTTTTATAAACATGGCGCACCTTGTTGTCTCTTGAGGTCACTGGTTGTGACTTGGTATTAACTCGTAAGAACATAAAGCCAGATAAATGAAACGACAATAATAATAATAATGATAATAGGTATAGATCGAGGTTGTAGCCGCATATACCAATCGAATTTATATATATATATTCTTCTGATGAAGAACTAGCGTCCGAAACGTTAAGGCCCTCTTCCTGCTATGTAAAGCGTTAGCCTAATATATCCCTTCCATATACTGTACCGATTGTGTTGTTATTTCGTTTACCTTTTACATATATATATATATATATATATATATATATATAGTAATAGTAATAAATTTGAAGACTAAAATCCAAAGAGGGCTCGATAAGGAATATATATCAATTATATAAGAACCCTAGAGCAAATATTTATTAAAATAACAGATTAAAGTTTAAGCAAATCATCGCTGCTTTCACCCTTAACGGAATCTTTTGCTTAAACTTTAAATCTGTTATTTTATTAAATATTTGCTCCAGGGTTCTTATATATTTGATATATATTCCTCATCGAGCCCTCTTTTGATTTTAGTCTTCAAATTTATTACTATTACTATATATATATGCGTAAAAAGTAAACGAAATAACGACATATATATATTTATTAAAATAATAGATTAATCAGTGCTTTCACCCTTTACGGGATCTTAAGATCCCGTTAAAGGTGAAAGCAGCGATTCTTTGCATAAATTTTAATCTGTTATTTTAATATAAATATATATATAATATAAAATAAAAAATCAGTGATACATCTGAACTCAATTTATTGTGTGCTACAATTGTTTCGCCGGCAGACAGCTCGAGATACGATCATTGTGTGGATCTGTCAATGATCGTGTCTCGAGCTGTCTACCGGCGAAACAATTGTAGTACACAATAAATTGAGTTAAGATGCATCACTGATTTTTCGTTTTATATTATATCACACTCTGCTCTGTAAGAACATAGAGTGCTCAACTGGCATACCGCCTATGGAAGCATCATAGCTACTATCAGACACACACACACACACACACACACACACACACACACACACACACACACACACACACACACACACACACACACACACACACACACACACACACACACACATACGCGCACGCACACACACACACACACACACACACACACACACACACACACACACACACACACACACACACACACACACACACACACACACACACACACACACACATATATATATATATACATATATATATATATATATATATAAATAAATATATATATATATATAAATATCTTTAAGTCGTTTAGTAGCCTCGACAATGCAAATGGGTAAATCTCCGGGTAACAGGATCCGGTGGTGGAGAGAGAGATGTAAGTGGGTGTACGTTGAGATGCGTGGTGTGTATAAGACGTGTAGAAGAATGAAGGAAAGAGTATAAGGATAAAATAAAAATAACAACACGAGAGAGAGTTACCTTGGGAGAGATTTAATTGTCCCTATATATTTCGGATTCACATCCATCAACTGGTTTTTTTGAGGGGGTGGGGGAAAGGTTGTCTGTCGGAAAGGTGCGAAACGCGTCCTCCGCTGTTTGTTGTTTTGAATATCTGAGGTATTCAGCAGAGCGCGCGTGCGCGTGAAATGGGGTCGGTCGGGCAGAGGTCAGCGGCCGAATGAGGGAGTGGGGTGGCGCTAGCTGTCAGTCCCTTCTCTATCTGTTTGTTAAATGTT
Organism: Eledone cirrhosa; assembly: GCA_964016885.1. Lineage (NCBI taxonomy): Eukaryota > Metazoa > Mollusca > Cephalopoda > Octopoda > Eledonidae > Eledone > Eledone cirrhosa. The sequence goes on along the minus strand of OZ024743.1, from coordinate 370,177,822 downwards.
ACTGTGTGTGTGTGTACGTGTGTTGTTGTCTCGCTTGAGTGTGTGTGTGTGCGTGTGTTGTTGCCTTGTTCCTCTGTATTGGCAGTGTAGTATGTTCGTATGGTGGAATGCTACTGTGTGTGTGAGCGTGTGCGTGTGTAGTTGTCTCGTTTGTGTGTGTGTGTGCGTGTGTTGCTGCATCGTTTGTTAACTTAAACCAGCCACCTCATTTCGCTTCTCTGGGATCGGTTGTTTATTTGCGGTGCCAGGCGTTTGACAAAAAGCGCTTCCTTGATACGTAACGTGCCGACGTTTCTTTCAGTCGCTAGAATTGTGACAATGGGCCTTCCGTCTTTGTTTCCGCATTTGTCTATGTGTTTCCGGAAAGACGAGGCCCTGGTTTTAGTGTGTTCCTTGATCCGATGTGCAAAGATCGGATTGTGCTACCTATATAGTATTGGTTGCACCTGTCACATTCTATCTTATACACGACGTATGTGCGTAGGCAACAGTTCGCATGGCGTATCGGGCAGTCTCTGAGAGAGCACGCGTCAGTAGATTTCCCGGGTTTCCTGGAGAGGCATCTTCGCAGGGAGGGGCCCGAGTGGGCCAGGTGGATGTCGAGACCCTCCCTCCGTATAGCCTTGCGGATAGCGTTGGTGGTATTCTCGCCCAGGTGCGGCATTTTAAGGAAGCACTTGCCTTGGGTACCTCTCTGTCTCTTGTGTCTGGTGTCTCCTACTCTGTCTGTGAGCGAGGTTGGGTACCCGTTCGTCTCCAGCACCTCGAGGAATCGCTTGGTATGAGTGACACCACTAGCGGGATCGCTGCATCTGTTTTTGATTCGCGCGATCTCGTTCGTTTTGTATCCGCTTTTGGCACTGTTAGGGAGGGCGGACTTGTAGTGAACGAACAGGTCCCTGCAGGCTGCCTTTCGGTAGAAGTTGCAGTGGATCCTTCCCTGTTCCGTGATGTTGATTCGGAAGTCGAGGAGGGCAAGTGACCCGTCTTCGTTGGGGTGTTCAACACTGAAGTCAATGTTCTCGTCCGTGTTGTTGAACGTCTCATAGATTCTGTTCGCCGTGTCTTGGGAAGATGTGAGGATGAGGATATCGTCCACGTACCTTGAGAAAAAGGCGACGGCGTTGGGGTGGCAGGCGTTGAGTGCCTTGCGCTCGAGGTTGTCCATGTAAGAGATCGCTAGCACACCGACAGGCTTGATCCAATGGGCAATCCCGAGGTTTGTTGGTATGTTTGGTCAAGGAATCCGAAGTAGGTGTTGTCGACGACGATGGATAGGAGTTGGTGGATGTCAGTGGTGGTGAGCCCGAAGCAGTGTAGGTCGGTGGATTGGACGCGTTCCGTCAATATACTGATGGAACGCGTCCGAAACGTTAAGGCCCTCTTCCTGCTATGTAATATATCCCTTCCATATACTGTACCGATTGTGTTGTTATTTCGTTTACCTTTTACACACACACACACACACACACACATATATATATATATATATATATATATATATATATATATATATATATATATATATATATATATATATATATATATATATAGTAATAGTAATAAATTTGAAGACTAAAATCCAAAGAGGGCTCGATAAGAAATATATATCAATTATATAAGAACCCTAGAGCAAATATTTATTAAAATACCAGATTAAAGTTTAAGCAAAACATCGCTGCTTTCACCCTTAACGGAATCTTTTGCTTGAACTTTAATCTGTTATTTTATTAAATATTTGCTCAAGGGTTCTGATATATTTGATATATATTCCTCATCGAGCCCTCTTTTGATTTTAGTCTTCAAATTTATTACTATTACTATATATGCGTAAAAGGTAAACGAAATAACGACATATATATATTTATTAAAATAACAGATTAATCAGTGCTTTCACCCTTTACGGGATTTTAAGATCCCGTTAAAGGTGAAAGCAGCGATTCTTTGCTTAAATTTTAATCTGTTATTTTAATATAAATATATATATAATATAAAATGAAAAATCAGTGATACACCTGAACTTAATTTATTGTGTGCTACAATTGTTTCGCCGGCAGACAGCTCGAGACACGATCATTGTGTGGATCTGTCAATGATCGTGTCTCGAGCTGTCTGCCGGCGAAACAATTGTAGTACACAATAAATTGAGTTAAGATGCATCACTGATTTTTCGTTTTATATTATATCACACTCTGCTCTGTAAGAACATAGAGTGCTCAACTGGCATACCACCTATGGAAGCATCATAGCTACCATCAGACACACACACACACACACACACACACACACACACACACACACACACACACACACACACACACACACACACACACACACACACACACACACACACATATATATATATATATATATTAATTCAAAATATTAACAAAATAGATATTCTTGTGATCAAGTATATTTATACATATTTCAGAGGTACAGAGTTAACTTCAACAGTACGTCATCATCAGATAAAATAAGATGATGCCAGACATACCCTGAAATAGTACATGGTTAAGATTCAGTCATGGTAGTGAGTAATATATGACAAAACTCAATATTTATATACCTTAATATTGAGAACATGAGAAAAGTATCTAATACACTTTATATATACTTTTATAATATACTTTATCTGATGAGGACGTACTGTTGAAGTTAACTCAGTACCTCTGAAATATGTATAAATATACTTGATCACAAGAATATCTATTTTGTTAATATTTTGAATTAATATATATATATATATATATATATATATATATATATAAACAACAAACCTTCAAAGAACATGCCGAATATTATGATGATGCACTTAGGAAAGCCGGACACCTAGATAATATAGAGTATATAGTCGAAGATCACCAAAACACCCAAAATAAATCCCATAGGAGTAGAAATAGCACAGAATCACCACCATACATACACTACCGCAATAGACACAATAATAGTCGCACACCACCAAATAGAAGGCGATGTAAAAAGTATATTTGGTCCAACCCGGTCTATAACAACTCTATTAAAACCAATCTACACTCACAATTCTTTCGATTAGTTAAAAAACACTTTCCAACATCACATAAATATAATAAAATCTTAAACGACTTTCATATTCAACCGCCCCTAATATTGAACAACATATAAAAAAGCTTAACGCAAAACGGTTGTATAAACGCCTTCCAACACATAACAATACACGTAAAACATTAGCTATAACATCACAAAACAACAAACAACATCCTGTCCTACCTAAGCAACCTCAACAACCCATCCATGACAATACAACAACGCAAAATTATAATTGTAACTGTGTCCAACCAGGAATGTGTCCGTTGAACAATCAGTGTCTTGAACGCAACATCATATACAAATGTACTATCGAATCGGATAGACAGAAGTGGTACTATGTGGGATCTACAGCCACCTCCTTCAAATCACGCCTTTATAGACATCGTTACTCGATAAAACATGAAAACCAGCGTTATGTAACAACACTCGCAGACAAGGCTTGGCAGCTGCGTGAAAATAACCAACAATTTCACCTAAAATGGGATATAATAGCGGCTCCCCCCCCCCATTCCCACGGACAGGAATTTTGTAGATTATGTAATATGGAATTATTTTGTATTATGAAATCCAAAAACATTTTATTAAATAACAGAATAGAGCGATCGTTATACTGTAACCATCGCTTAAAATCTACATTTTCATATTATAAATACTACCAGGAATGAACGCCTGTCTCTATCCCCGTTTGATTGTCAAAATAGATATGAACATTCTCTATTAGTCTTAATTCTATCAACTCTTCTATTATTTACCATTTAATATAAACTGCTATAGATAAAATGAGATTTCTGATTTCTTAATTCAATTCCCTAATGCATATACCAGCTGGCTACTAGCATTGATGTTATTCAGTAGCAATCGAAATCTCCCCCTTCCCCAATTGACACTATATAATTAATACTACTACACCAAATGACCAGCCCTGTCCACTGTCCAATTGGTCAAGTATAGATTAAAATTGGCACTCCCAAAAATTCTTATTTAGATAAAATAAACCATTTACTCATGGTATTCTCATTAGAAACCCTTTATATACTTGTTTTGCAGTAAATTGAATTACCATCTGTCATATACTATCCCCTCTCTTCTTCCTCTATTACTAATATAAATACTTCAATTTTTCTGATTTTATCCAATTTATCCAAAATCTCTGAAGAAGTGACAACTGATTATACATTTGCTATCGAATACTTGCTAACATTATATGATTACGCAAGCAGCGATACATAGGTATTCCGTCTGTTACAGAAACATATGTCAATACCTAATAAATTCCTTTTTAAAAAAAGCACTTTCATTTTATATTCATCTTTTCTATATATATATATATATATATATATATATATATATATATATATATATATATATATATATATATATATATATATATATATATATATATATATATATATATATTAATTCAAAATATTAATAAATATAGACATTCATGTGATCAAATATATTTTATTATATATATTTCAGAGGTACTGTGTTGTTTCCTCAGTACGTCCTCACAGGATAAAATAAGTTGATGTCTGACATACCACTGCTGATGGTTCAATTCCAGTCTTGGCAGTGATTAGTTATGACAAAACTAAATATTTATATATCGTACGCAGTAACATGACAAACTACATATAATTGAGAGGGTACGTAGGAAAATGTGTAGAAAAAATAAAATAAATACATATATATAGATGAGTAAAATACATAAACACATCAGTACATAACTGTTAAATATTTAAATAATTAATATGCAAATATCCGTATTAGAGAAAAAAAACAAATGAGAGAGAGAGAGAGAGCTAAATAGAGGAGAAAAGGAAAAGATAGAGAGATGAAGATATATATATATATATATATATATATATATATATATATATATATATATATATATATATATAGTAATAATAGTAATAAATGAAAGATATATGCTTTATATCATCTCTGTTTATTTCATTATATATATTTCGATGATGTAATGTTGTATGTATAACATAAAGCAAATCATATTCTTCTCAAAATATATAGAAAATGTATAATTCTTTCCTGATATCCTGGTAGACAAACGAGCTGGACAGATCGGTGACCAGCAAGCATATGGCTAGAAAAACCTCACCACATAATGAGGATACGTGATTGTGGGAAAACATTTGAGTTGGTTTAAACGTTTCGTAAATTATTTAAAATATAGCGTAATTAGATTGGTAAAAAAAAAAGATACATAGATATATACATGGTGGCTGCCAACTCGTTTTCGAGTACGGCCACTACTTTATATCCATTTAGGAGAACCCCTACCGATGCACTGAACGAGTGTGACTTTTTCATCCAGCCAGCGACTTGAAAACTCTGGTACAAACACTACACTTGTGACAATTATTGACACATAGTGTTGGGCCCATGGTACCATGTGATGACAAGTGCAGAGAGATCTCCAGATATAGAGCAATGCCTGTGCCGTGAAGCTTTTATAGTGAGCAAAGCACTGCAAAAAGCCAGTCCCACTCTCTTAACCAAGATGACATTTACCAAAAAGAAGAACAAGTCAACACCATTGGATACCATCAGGGTTGCAGGTGTTATATCAGAGTTTTCCTTCTCCTAGAATTCTTCCTTGACAAAGGCTAAGGAGTCATCTCTCCCGGTGATTTTGGATGGCCATTGACTCTTAAGAGCTCCTTTGCCCTTTGACAGGTTTTGTTTTTAGTCTTGCAGGATGTCAAAAGTCACCCTCCTCACCAAGAAACCTTGGTGGGGTTGCCAGTTTAGTCGCCAACAACCCGACCATGAGACAGGTTGTACTGGGATACATGTTACCAGTAGCACCAACTGGTGACCTGACATCTATACATACATGCATATATACACACACACACACACACACACACACACACACACACATATATATATATATATATATATATAACAAAGGAATTGTGGTAAGGAACCAGATGGACCATAACGCACCAGAGTACTCAATACTTAGGGTAGTAGAATGGGAAATAGGAAAAAGTATGACCCTGACGGCAGAGCTCAAGCCGTTTCGACGGCTATTTCTGGACTAGAAAATAGCCGTCGAAACGGCTTGAGCTTTGCCGTCGGGGTCATACTTTTTTTTACAGGTATATGTTTCTTCACATAATATATATAAGTAGTAAACACATATTGAAAAAATGACGCAACGACAGAATGTTGTTATTTCTAAAAAGTACCACTTACCTCAACAATGACAGGGCAAATATAATTTTGTTGTTACATAAATTGTTGAATAAATTGTTTTTTGTTTTTTTCAACCAATCAGAGTACTTCATTTTTTAGTGAGTTTTATAGATTGTAATATTATCTGCTGTATGCTTGAATGATTATATTTTTCTGTGTATATGTGTAGTGAAGGCTTAGTGGTTTCGGGGAGTTAGGGGAAGATACATTTTAAAACGGCTCCCACGAGTCTGTTACGTATGGAAAATATATTACTTTTACATTGATTCTTGGTCACTTACGGAAACCAATCGCGGGCGATGTAATTATGCAAAATTGCACAAATTCATCCCAAATAAAAGAATGTGTGTAATGTGTTACTCATAATATTATTATTATTGTTATTACTATTTTGGTGCACGTTTGCGATAGACGTGTTCACATCGGCTCCAGAAAGTTGGTTATTTTGAATTGTTTCAAAGTGGAATTTGTTGAATATTTTTCACGAACTGTATAATTAGCCTGTGTAAAGGCGACCCCATAATATTTGGGCCTCTGGGCTCAAACATTTGAACATTATTTTTTGTTAGATTTCTTTTCTTCAAAAAACATGGTGGAGCCACGTCCCCTTCCAACGTTGAGTCTATCTGCTGTCGTTTGACAACGACTTAAATGTTGAGAGTAAAAGCACCGTCCCCATCAGCACCCCCATTATGAATAATGTAACTACTAACAGTACAACAGACAATAACAATACCAACAACGATATTAGTAACACCACCAACAACAACATAGAAAAAGACAGCACTAAAAACAACAGCAAAAAGGTAAAAAGTGAAAGCAACAACATCAACACCAGCTGCAACAGCGACCAAAACAACACCAACTGCACCACAACAACACAACAAAAACAAGAATAACTCGAAGGAGAACAAAAACAACAACGATTTCACAGCAACAGCACAGCGAACAAAGAAAAATAAACCTTTCGCTGCTGCAGTAAAAAGAAAAAAGAAAACACAAAAAAACAGGCCAAGCTTTAGCATAGTACTTAGTGAAAAGGACAAAAAGTTGGCCCAGGTATAGAAGCATTAAACAAGAGCAAACATGAGACAACTTAACCATCCCGACAGAGGACACAGAAGCACTGGAAAGGAGAATGGTAACATTTAGATGCATTTTAGTGCAGACACAAAGCTGCCACCAATCCGCAAGGCGAAATTGTAGCTGCGCTGAAATGCATCAGAGGTGACATCGAGTTCATAGCGAGGGGTGGACATTATGGTACCATCTCGGTGTTGTTTAAGTCAGAGGCCCCTGCTGTGAAACACTTGGTGACCCCTTACAAAACCAGCAAGGTCATAATGTACCCCACCCACGTGGGAAAAAGAACAGTTCCAGTCCCATTCCAAGTATTCCACCAAGAAGGGACTTGTGGCTGCTCCTGGGATGCGTGATTGTGGAGGAGACAGATGCCGTCCCGATAGCAGCAACAAGAACAGCCAGGGTGAATTGGTCCTATGTTAATTTGAAGTATCTCCAAAGCAGGCCAGAAGACCTAATAAAATCCTGGCCTACGCCCGTTTCCAAAACGGGATGGTACTGCAAATAATGACTGAGATCAGAGAGCCGCACTGTTTCGTCTGCCGAGAAACAACGCGAGCCTTTTGCTCTCAGCTAAAAAAAGGCAAGGTGTCGAAATCCTCCAATACTGCCGACGCCGGAGTGGGGACTACTACCAACACCAGCAGCAACACTAGCGAAAACGCCACTACCAACGATGAAGATCCAGAGGAAAGACAAAGAAAGCTCCATCCCCCATATACACATTGACACAAACGCAAATACAAACACAGACACAAATCCAGTAGCGTAGGCGAGGCAAAACTGCCAAAAGAACAAAAAACAAAAAAAAACAATAGAGAAGGCACACAAAAAACTCTACCCATCACACAAAACCCACAACAGAAAATGCAAACTTAACACACAAACATAAACAGCTCCATAACAACAACAAACAACTCCACCACACCACCACACCACCACAACCCCCCAAACGCAAACAACCAAAACAAACGCAAGAACAAAAGAACACACAAACATCTGAAATCACAAACACTACACCTACAATAAACACAATGTCACTCGACAAGGGGATTAGGAACAGCATCCTCGAGACGTGGGAACCCCGAATATAAGATCAGAAAGCAGACTGCTTAAGGGGTTTTCAAAAGAAACTCCACCGAATACGGGAGTGGAAACATCTGACCTCCACAAGCCCCCGGGAGGTAAGTAGACCTTTCCTCTCTCAATTCAACCGGCCAACAGGACCCTCTTAAAAGTGGAATGTTTGAATGTTGGATATTCGTAACCTAGGGACGTGCTGGAAGCAGGATCACCTTCTGAACGACCCAGGTCACTAGATATGGGTGTGACTGCTGTCAGCAAGACCAGGATTTCCGACATGCGCGCACTGCCCCACAATTTTTTGACGACTATCATACCTTCGCATCTCTTAATCGGCCGAGAATGGGAGGTGGGGTGCCAGTGCTGATTAGAAAAGGCCTGTATCTCGAGGTAAGGTCGAGCTTCCTGGATCCGGAAGGTAAGCTGGTGGTCCCGGACGTGAGCAATAGCAAAGGTGGTGCCTTTAGACTGGTGGCTTGTCTACGCCTCGACCGGGACTGGATGCCCGGATTTTCTTTAGGCTTCTGGAAGCCTCTCTGAGAAGGTCCCACTCTTTACTCTTAGCAGGCGACTGGAATGGCATCGTAGACGTACGCTGGGGTTGTGTGGGAGTAGCTGATAGGAGCAGGGAATGCTGATAAGCCAGTTCCAACTGTCTGACAGGTACCGACAAGATTTCCCTAATGCGTCAGTGTAGACCTGGACCAACCACATAGTGTCATCTTAATCGTATATAGATAGGTCTTTTATTAGGTCTATAAATAAGGATGGCATAGGTTACCTACATATCCAAACGGTCGCCTATTCAGGCCCCACGTTTGTGATCTGCGTGGTCGATCACGATAAGACACTCAGGTAAGGACCTGTTTGTTTGAAACTGAACATGTCGTTCTCGGCACGTGACGTCTGCAGGGACCAGGTCAACAATTTAGTTAAGAAAAAGTTGACAAGGGAGGTCGTCAACAACAAATGGGTGTGGGGCTCTCAAAGGAGAGATTTGAGTAATGTCGATAGGTTTTAATAACGAAGTAGGCTTAGAGAAAAATAGAAAGGAGGGGGTGCTAAATTAGACGTGGTTATTAGTAGTGGCATTACAACTGACGCGCTTGCAGTGAGAATGGCATTAGACCATTTCTCAATGCATAACACGAAGATTTGATTGACAGAGTTAAGGCAGGTGCTCTAAAAAAAGAGAGAATGAAAGCTGTTCGATGGGCCCGCGTGGTAACAAAACCACAATTCGGTCTTTGATGCACCGAGACGAACGCGAGCTGAACGATTCCAGGCAGATGTATAAGGCCTTTCGCCAGCAATTCACTAAACTGTTCGGGATGAGCGGGGAGTCAGAGGCGTTGGTGGACTTCTGTCCCTAATTCGAGGGCCTACCGCATCTCACGAGAGCCGATGGTGAGCGCTGCGAAAGGCCGATAACTTCAGACGAGATTCTGGGTGCCCTAGTTGGTTGCACAAGGCGCAAGTCACCCGTTTGGATGATCTCCCTACGTGCTTTACGTAGATATGCCAGACTTGTTCTCCGATCTCCCCGAAGCGCTCTACTGCAACTGACAGCAGAACGGTAGTATTCCCAGTTCTTTGAGCCGGTGCGTTATAATGCTGATGCGGAAAGACGAGAACAAAAGGCATACGCTAGACAATTTCAAACCCATAACTCTTCTAAACAATGTTTAAGATTTTGGTGAAGGTGTTAGCGAAGGTGTTAGCGAAGAGATTGGAGGGGAGGTGCAAACATGCGCAATCTCGATTAGGTCCATACACGACAAACTCTACCTCATGCGATATATCATAGAGAGGGTGTGGTGTAAACCTGGCTTTGTTGGACCTAAATCAATTTAGATCAACAGAAAGAGCTTACATTAGGGTCGACCATCCATACCTGAAGGCTGTCCTGAAGGCAGTTGGCTTTGATCCCGTCTTCAAAACTGGATCACTGCAATGTACAGCGACATCTACTAGTTGGTCGAAGCAAATGGCCACATTTCGGAACTATTTCAGATCACGCGATCAGTCCGTCAATGGTACCCTCTCTCCTGTCTTTTGTAGGTATTGATTCTCCAGCCATTACTGTGGAAGCTGGAGCAGGGCACCCCCCGTTCGAACCAGGACATGGAAGGGCTGTGTCGGTATATGCGGGTGATATCACTGTGATAGTGTCGAACGCCTCGGGAATCAAGGTGGTCGGCACCTTCTTAGGAGAATATGAAAAGTTGACGAGAGCAAAACTGAACCTGGAAAAGACAGTGGATTTGCATCTCGGTACCTGGAGAGGAAAATACATGCCGTTGAACAATGTAGTCGGCTGCTGGACGAACGGACCGGTGAAGTTGCTTGGGATTTGGTTCGAACCAGATCTGGTGGATAAAAGTGGGACAAGGAAACGAGGCTATTCTCACTCAGAAATGGACCGGGAGGAAGCTATCCCTTAATGGGCGGGCGGAGGTAGCGAACGCGTACATCGCGTCCCTTGTGCCTTTACCCCGTTCATACCATACCATATTGGAATACCTGCTCTTCAACTTTTTGTGGAAGGAACTGGTTCCATTGGTGAGACGGACCATCTGATGCCAGCACCCTCTACGCGGAGGGATGGGCATGCCATGGCAGATGATTGCGCAAACATACACTGACGCTTCGGGATCTTCAGACTTTCTTAAACGGTGAATAGGTGTGGTCACCGTTTGTGAGACACACCTTTCCTCAACTCGTCTCTTTGACTGAGCTTAGGACCTAAGTCAAGATGAGACCTAGATTGGGCACCTGGCATCTGGAATGTTGCCCGGTGATCACTGCCCTCTACCAGGCGGGCAATGCGGTCAGTGGAAATTTTATGGAGAATTGGTTGTGCGATTGTGCTACTGCACTGTTGGATAAGGTCTGGGTGTCAACAAAATCGAACTGACTAGCCTGTTCTGGACGACATTCAATCGGGGGACTATGTACAACTTTCAGAAATCACTCGTTTGGCAGTGCTACAAGGTGGGTGGGAGGTCTGCCGGTTTTAGATAAACTCTACAGACATTGATGTGTGCTCAGATGCACCTGCCTGAGATGCGTGCAGACCGACGAAACTTTTCTGCAGACACTCATCCAATGTCTGTGCATTACTGACTTGTGGAATTATGTCGAACAGCTGTTATCGCGTGTGGGACGGATCCGGCTATCAACCGAGTACATAGTGAAGATTGCCAAGCCGCCTTCTTTCAGCTGTGAAGGGAAGGAAGTGTTTCTCTTTCAGTGAAAGCGGTTGTGTGGCAAATGAGGTTGAAAACCTGAAGGCAGACACTTTTCTCTTCAGCCAATTGCTCATCAAGGTTTTGAAGTTTCACCTGGAAAGGAAGGTGAGGGTGGAGAGGTAAGTTCTCCTCCAAGTGCATTTATTAAAAGGTGGATGAATGTTGCGAGAATAACCCGTGTAAATGGACCTAATCATAGTACACCTGTACTCTGGCTGATTTGAAGAGGAGTGTTTTGCTTGGGGGCTCTCGGAACGTCGGTTGGTTCAGGATTGGTGGGGTACTTGAGTCGCCCCCGTGTGGTTCTCCCCCTAATCGGGAATCTTTATTGTGGCAATTCTTTTGACCATTCTTATTGTTTTATATATATATTTTGACTAAACTTATTGTAAACCCCACTGTCCCTGTCTATTGTATTGTCCCTTATATGTAGGCCCCTGTGCTCAATAAAGGAAACGTATTATTATACACGTCTGCTAGCCGTCCAGGAACGTTAGGCGGAGTTGCTGTGCTTTTTCGGAGAGGCTTGGATCTCGACATACGGGACATCTTCCTGGACCCAGAAGGTAAGTCGGTGGTGCTGGACGTGGCCGGCAGCGAAGGCAATGCTTTCAGGCTAGTAGCCGTCTAGGCCCCAGCAGGGGCAGAACGGCCAGATCTTTTCAGACGTCTAGAGACCTCTCTGGGAACGTCCCGCTTTTTAGTGTTAGTAAGCGACTGGAATGGTATCTTAAAATGCACGCTGGGATTATGTGGGACAGAGGAGGGTGTAAAATCCTCAAGAACCAGCTCAGACGTTTTGAACTGTCTGACAGGTATAGACTGGATTATCCAAATGTGCCAATGTGAACATGGGCAAATCACATCGAGTCAGCCAGACCGTGTTTAGATAGGGTATTCTGTAGGGAAACAGATAAGGCTAGTGTAGGTTGTCCACAATTTAAAGTAGTCGATTACACGGACCACAAATTTGTGATCTGTGACTTAGAAAGACTACTTAGGCAAGGGCCCGGCTATTGGAAGCTGAAGGCGTCGTTCCCGGCGCGAAAAGCTTACAGAGACCGGATTAGCGAATTAGTTAAGCGTGCGTTGACGGGTGCGATCGTCAACAACAGGTGGTGGTTTACACGGCCATAACCCACTTTGTATCGTCCTGTACTGTTCTGTGCCGTCTGTAATGGTTTTCTTCATGTTAGCCCTTGTGGCCAATAAAGAAACGATTATTATTATTACCGTGAATTGGCAGTATCGATAGAGGGGTGGACGCCATGCTTTGACGCATAGAGTTACGGCCCTTGCCATTCTGAGTTCAAATCCCGCCGAGGTTAACTTTGCCTTTCATCCTTACGGGGTCGATAAAATAAAGTACCAGTCACGCAATGGGTTCGATTTAAACGACTTTCCCCACCCCCAAAATGTTGGCCTTGTGCCTATATAAGAAATCATAATATTATTTTTATTATTGTTCTTTGAGTCTCAGTCATTGATGTTATTTAACTGGAAAGTTTGTTGAAATGAATATCACGTCGCTACCTTCAGCCTCAGATATTCAGGACATATCAGAGGGTTCTTGCTGTTCTCAGCAAGCATGCTTTTTGAAATGTTCCAAAAATCGGGGCTGGACTAATCTTCTTTAGCCATCCTTGGAAACTCTTTGAGATAGTACCTAGTGCGCCTATGACAATCGGGACGAACTTCATTTCATGGCAGTTCCAAATCCTTTTTAGCTCTCATTTTAAATCCTGGTATCGGTTAATTTTCTCCCTCTCCTTTTCTTGCACTCTCGTGTCAAATGGGCAGAGTACATCTACAATCAGGCATGATCTTTTGTCTTTGACCAAAACCACCAGGTCAGGCCTATTGTGTTCTAATTTCTTATCCGTCTGTATCCTAAAATCCCATAGCACCTTCACCTGATCGTTTTCTATCACCGACACTGGCTTATCCTCATACCACTTCTCAGAATGTGGTAAATTGTTTACTTTGCATAGATGCCAGTGGATCACCCTGTCCATGACACCATGTCTCCAGCCTTTATAGTGAGTCTGGGCTAGGTGTTTACACTCGGATACAATGTGAGCCACAGTCTCCTCTCTCTCTCCACAGATCCTACACATGAGCTAACCTCCTCCTTGTCAATATGGTGTTTCACCCACTTCATTCTGAGGGCTTGCTCTTGCGCAGCCATTAGCATTCCTTCTGCAGATTTTTTAAGGTCCCTTCTTTTTAACCAGTTCCATGTCTGTGGATCTCTAAATTCAGTTTTCTTAAAGAAGGTGCTATGAAGGGATATTTCATGAAGGTTGCTCTTCCTCCTTGATGTTATTTCCTCCTTGGACATCCCCTGGTCTATTGTCCTCTCCTTCAGTACAATTTTGGGCATTGGCTCCCTACTGTCAGTCACATATTTGTGCAGGTTGTTTTTCTCCATCTGAAGACAGTCCTCTATGCTGATAAGACCACTTCCACCTTCAGATCTCTTTAAGTAGAGTCTATCGACATCACTCCTCTTGTGGAACATGTTGTAGATAGTCAATAGCTTCCTAGTCTTCCTATCTATTTCTTTTTTTTCAGCAACATTCTATTTCAGAATCCCGCACTGTACCTAATAATAGACACAGCTCGGGAATTTACTGCACTCATGATACTCCTTCTATTTAGATGTGATTTTAATACGCTCCTTACTCTCCTTATCAATTCCTTCATTTTTTTGTTCTTGATGTCATCTGCCTCCAGAACACCTAAATATTTGTATCCCTCCTCAGTATCAATTTGCTTTTTCATCTAACCTGTTGGTACCTGGATTCCGTTGGTTCTGCTCAATTTACCCCTCTTCATCACTAGGAATCCATACTTATTAATACCAAATTCCATACATATATCATTGCTGAAAATACGGACAGTGTCAACACGTACATTCAACTCCTTCTCACTCTTCCCAAAGAGGAGGTGGTTGATGGTAAGCTCTCCTCTTCCCAACTTGTATCCTGCTCTTACTTTTCGCAATATAACGGACAGGAGTATTAGGGCAAGGACAAACAGCAGAGGGGATAAACTATTTCCCTGGAAGATACTTTTCTTGATCTTCACGCCTCCCAAGGATTCTCCACCCGATGTTAACTCTGTTTCCCAGGATTTCATACTCTTGCTCAACAACTGTGTGATGTTATCTGCCTTGAAGATCTCTAGGCTTTCGGTTATCCAAGAATGAGGTACCATATCGAATGCCTTTTTGTAATCTATCCATCCCCTGGCAAGACCAGTGTGCCTCCTCTTGCAATTCTTCCTTACCATCTTATCAATAAGTAACTGGTCTTTTGTACCACGGGACTTCTTTCGGCATCCTTTCTGTTCATCCGGTAAGAAGTTGTTTATATGGGAGTGATGGTAGATTTCCTCAGACACAATGCTTGTTAACAGTTTCCACATTACGCACAGCCATGTCATAGGCCTATATTTGGTAACATCATAACCCTTGATTCGGTCTTTCATAACCAGAACTGTGGTACCTTTTATCAACCACTCTGGTACCTCACCCGTCATCAAACAGTCATTGAACATGGTTGTCAGTTTCGGGTGGAGGGATGTTATATTTTGAATCTAATACCCCTGCACACCATCTGGGCCTGGTGATTTCCAGTTGGTTTTGCGGCATGCCCTTTAAGAGTTTCAACTGTGATACTCAAATCAGGTTGTTGGTGTGCTTGTTCACTAATCTCCTTTTGAACTGTCTCAATCCACATTGCCTGACTATTATGTTCAAAATCCTGCTCGCATATTCCTCTCCAGAATGTCTTAGACTGATCCGCCTCAGGGATCACGTCGTTGCTTCTTTCTTTCCCTTCAAGCTGTCCAAACAACATCTTCTGGTTGTTGTCAAACATGCGGTTCTGTCTATACTGACTAACTCTGTTCTCATACCACCTAATCTTTGCACTTTTTGCTACAATGCGCTGCTTCAGTTCCTCTATGATAATATTTAGCTTTTTCCTCCTAGTTTTGTATTTTATTTTCAATCTGTCTTTAGTGTCTATATTTTGTAATGTCCTATTCAGTATAACTCAAGCTTTCCAATGCCTTTTCTAATTTCCTTGATTTGACCATTCAGTCGTTTCTTCCACCAAGGTTCTGATCTTTCTTATTTGTTTGTTTCCTCTCGTTTTTATGCCAAGTAATTTCCTCGCCGCATTTGCGGTTGCTTTGAAGATATTATTGCAATTGTGAATGTTCCTCGCCTCAAGGTATGGGATGATTTAATTATTATTATTATTATTATTATTATGGGCGACCTACGTAGTAAATCGTATTATTGTGAGCTCCGCAAAGGTTTGTTATTTTCAGTTGTTTCAAATTGCCATTTATGGAAAATTTTTATTGTTAACTGTATATAAGTGCACATACATTGTTTTCTGAAAAGGACACTCAAAAAGATTGGGGCCTTGAGCCCAAAATTTAAACTTTTATAATTATCAAACAAAGATTTTTCTTTGAAAAATCATGGACGACTCTGATTCACACCTTCCTCACAAACTAACACCTCACACCGACACCACCATTGTAAATATTACTAAGTTTGCCAACACTAAAAATATAAGCAGTAGTAATATTTTAAATTTGTCTCAGGCAGACATTCATTTCCCGCCATTACCAATGACTGCAGGTGTTAAAGCCGCCACCCCCACCACATCCACAGCGACAACAGAAACAAAAGAAAAAAAAATTAACTCGTGATATCGAAATGAATTCAACCAAAATGAACTATTCCACACCGAACACCACTGACGTCACCACCACCACAACTGAAACTAAAATTAATAATAACAAAAATAACGATAACAACAACAGCAACAGTGACATTAAAAAAAACACCCTGAATTTTGCCAGCGTAGCAAAACAGTGCGAAGCATTTCAGGTAACTCAGGAGGAATTAGAAAATGCCAAAAAATGGTAAAGAAAGATGGGTACAGGGTCAGCCCCCCCCCCCCTCCCCCACCTAATAAAATGGAGCATCGGCGCCTATGCACCGTGTCGTATCGAACAATTAATGTAAAATCGCGCCGAGTGGAACGGGCGTCCCAAATCCAAAAAGCTTTGGGACATGTGTGGGCAGGAAAAACCCACATCAGACGTGGGCAGAAGTATGGAACCGTGGACGTGTTCTTTGAAACACCAGAGGAGGCTAGAGAACACTCCATGGCCCCATTAAGAAGTGACGACTTCACACTCGTCCCAAGCTATTGTGGCCAGAGACTCGTAAAGATCAGGGTGACCCACGTTCCACCGGCCATCGAAATTCCTTGGCTAATAGCGGCCGTCCTCACCTGCATCGAAGCCAACACCAAGATAATAGCAATAGCAAAAGAAAAGCAGAAGAACTGGTCCGGATCTGGGATGGAGCTCCTGATCCAAGCGGACCCAAAAAGCATTGAGGAGATCCCAGAGGTAATAGACCTTACTGACGGCAGCCATCTCACCGTAATTGTCGAGGGCAGAAGGCCTAGGTGTGTCGTTTGTGGTGAAGGAACCCACCTAACGGCTTTCTGCCCTCAGGCTAAAAGGTTGAGGCCACGTCTCCTACCCACCCCAGTGACTCAAGCATCAACACCACCAGTAGCAGAGATGGCAGCAACAACTGTAGCAGCAACAACAGAAGCAACTATAACAGCAACAACCCCAGCAACAGTAGAAAAACCAACACCACCACCACCACCTACGGCTTCAGAACTAGCACCAGCGCCTACACCATCCACCACGCCACAACCAAAACTAACGCCTGTGGAGGATTTTCCACTCCTCGGCCTATCACAACTGGAGACAGATTGTGACGACGAGGAGTGGGAAACGGTATCAGGAAAAAAGAAAAAAAGAAAAAAAGAAACAAAAAAAGAAAAAAATTCTCTTCCTTCCCCCTCCAAAAACAAAATACAGAGGGAAACAAATAAATTAACAAACAAAAAAGTTAGGACAGATATGCCACCATCCACACCAGCATCACCAACCCCACCACCCCAAACACCAACACCATCACCATCATTAACCCCAACACCACCATCACCTACACCACAAAAGTCACCAAAATGCGAAACAGAAACAAACCCACAACAAACGCAAACAAAACAAAACAACCAAAACGATACACACTACACAGCATTAAATTTGAACAACAAGCAATTATTACACTACATCCAACACAACACCAGCATCACAGAAAAGGACTACACAACAACCCAAAAATTCACACCACCTCCACACATACAAATCACTCGTATCACACAGAAAACGTACATGACACTAAAACACAAATTTCCCAAAGACATCGGAGACTTCCGACAAGCACTCTCCAGGAGGATTTATAAGGACATCCTTCCTGAGGAGGCCACAAGCAGTGAAAAGGATGGAGAAACCGTCCTTCCTCTACGAGAAGTAAGGTAAGTGGTCTTTCCCATCTTTTCCACTCCATTTCAACATGACCTCACTCAGAATAGGCAGCATATGTGCGCGTGGCTTGGGGTCGTCATGGAAGCAGGGCCACCTGCTCAACGACCTCAGGTCACTAAACATAGATGTGGTGGCAATCAGCGAGACCAGAATCTCCGAAGCACGGGCCTTCGCACCGATCTTCGGCGGCTACGATGTGTACGCCTCTCCCAGCCGTCCGAGATCGGGGGGTGGAGTTGCTGTGCTTTTTCGGAGATGTTTGGATCTTGCCATACGGGCCATCTTCCTGGACCCAGAAGTAAGTTGGTGGTGCTGGACGTTACCAGCGGAGATGGGCAAGCTTTCAGGTTAGTGGCCGTCTATGCTTCGACAGGTGCAGGGCGGCCTGATTTCTTGCGGCGTCTGGAGACCTTTCTTGGAACGTCCCGCTCTTTAGTGTTAGTGGGCGACTGGAACGGGATCTTAGATGCACGCTGGGATTGTGTAGGATTAGTGGAAAGGGGAGGAGGGTGCAAGAGTCTCACCAACCTGCTCAGGCGTTTTGAACTGTCTGACAGGTACCGATTGGATTTCCCGAAAGTACCAATGTGGACTTGGACAAATCGCATAGGGTCATCCAGATCATATCTAGATAGAATATTTTGTAGGGAAATAGATAGGTCTAGCATAGGCTGTCCACAATTCAAGATAGTCAGCTACACGGACCACAAATTCGTGATCTGTGTGCTTGTCTTAGATAGGCTTCATAGACGAAGACCCGGCTCCTGGATCCCGGGCAAATGTGTGAAGCTTTTCAGCGTATGCTACTCGATCCCGGGCAAATGTGTGAAGCATTTCAGCGACACTTCGCTCAACTGTTCGGGGGCAGCGGTGGGCCGGATCGATGGGTGGACTTTAGTGTCTACCTCGACAGACTGCTGCGGCTCTCAGCCACTGAGGCGGAGTGTTGCGAAAAGCCGATAACAGCCGCTGAAGTACGGGAGGCAATGACTGGCTGCACAAGGGGTAAATCGCCTGGTTTGGATGGTCTGCCCTTTGAACTTTACGTACAAATGCCAGACTTGTTCGGAGGCCTCTTGGCGGACGTCTACTGCAACTGGCAACAGAACGGGAGAATTCCCAGCTCTGTGAGCCGAGGAGCGGTGGCGCTGCTGAGAAAGGATCCGAACAAGGGGGATAACATACATAATTTTAGGCCCATAACTCTGCTAAACACAGAGTTCAAGATTTTGGCCAAGGTGCTAGCAAAGAGGTTGGCGCTTGTCGTTGGTGGTCTGGTGGGAGAGGCACAGACATGCGCCATTCCCTACAGATCCATCCACGACAACCTCCACCTCATGCGATACATCGTAGAGAGGGTAGTTAGGGAACCTGGAACGGGTGGGTCTTTGATCAATTTAGATCAGTCGAAAGCCTTCGATAGGGTCGACCATCGCTACCTAGCGGCAGTCCTGAGGGCGGCTGGCTTTGGGCCCGTCTTCAGAGGCTGGATCGCTGCCATGCACAGCGACATCTGCTCTGTAGTGAGAGTGAACGGTCACCTTTCGGAACCGTTCAACATCATGCGCTCGGTCCGCCAAGGATGTCCCCTCTCGTCCCTATTGTACTTATTGACTCTCGAGCCATTACTGCATAAACTGGAGACGTTGAGGGGGGTCCCGCGTGAACTAGGATGCGGAAGATCCGTGTCAGCATATGCCGACGATGTCACCGTAGTGGTGTCGAACGCCAAACACATCGAGGCGATCGGCACTACACTAAGAGAATACGAAGCGGTGACAGGAGCAATGATCAACCAAGAAAAGTCAGTGGGCCTGCAGCTCGGCACCTGGAGAGGCAGGTCCATGCTGTCCAACAGCGTCGTCGGGCGCTGGACGGACGGACCGGTTAAATTGCTAGGGATCTGGTTCGGTCCAGACCTCCAGACGGACAAAAACTGGGACGAGGTGACGAGCAGGGTGGCTTCTCTCACCCAGAAATGGGCCGAGAGGAAGCTATCCCTGAAAGGTCGAGCGGAGGTGGCTAACGCGTACATCGCGTCCATCATCTACTACCGCCTGACCATCGTACCTTGTCCTAAGCCCCGCCTGACTGCGCTGGAGCGTTTGCTCTTTCGCTTCTTGTGGAAGGGACGCGCTCCGATGGTCAGGCGGTCCATCTGCTGTCAACACCCGCTACGTGGGGGGTTGGGCATGCAGTGGCTGATGATGCGCAGACACGCGCTCAGGCTACGACATCTCCACCTCTTCCTCGACGGTGATCAGGTGTGGTCGCCGTTTGCTAGACACGTTTTTCCCCAGCTCGTCTCCTTGACGGAGCTGCAGTCCTGGGTCAAGCGAAGACCGAGAGGGAGCGCTTGGAGACTGGAATGTCTTCAGGCGCTCACAGCCCTCGACCAATCGGGCAATGTGATCGGTGGAAACTCCACCTTGGCGTTCTATAGGGGATTAGTGGAGGGTAAGAGCGACGACGTACTTGGAGAAACTCTAGGCGTCGACGAAAATCAACTAGCCAATCTTTTTGGAAGGACTTTCGGGCCGGGGTCTATGGACAACTTCCAGAAATCCCTGGCCTGGCAGTGCTACCGGGGAGCTTTGCCAGTTCGGGATAAACTCTACAGGTATGGAGGTGCCGTCAGCCGGGCATGTCCGAGATGCGCACAGGGCGACGAAACCGTCCTGCACGCACTCGTCCAGTGTCCGAGCATTGCTGACTTGTGGGTTTATATCGAACACCTGCTGTCACGTGTAGGACGGATCCAGCTATCAGCTGAGTCCATCGTGAGGATTGCCCCGCCCTCTTCCTTTAGCCGGGAAGGGCAGGCAGTTTTTATCTGTCTGGTGGCCATGGCGAAAGAGATAGTATGGTGGACACGTTTGAAAGGGCTGAAGACGAGCACTTACCTCATTTGAAAAGGAAAATCAGGGTAGAGAGGGAAGTGCTCTCTTCCCAGCATTTTGTTGCAAGATGGGTGAGAGAAGCAAGTATGGCCCGAATGAATGGGACTTCTCTGAGTATGTGTCTGTAAATTAAAGCTGGAAAACTGGGAGAGGGCACTTGCCCTGGTGGTCAGTGTCACTGTGGTCTTTTAATGGACTTTCTCCACAAATGTCCCTCGGACGTCTCCCCCCTATTGGGGAATTTTTCTTTGTCATTTTATTACATCCTCTGTTTTTTTACACGCATAAATGCCCATTTGTACCGTCCTGTATTGTCCTGTACTCTCCTTAATGTCTACTTTATGTAAACCCTTGTGGTTAATAAAGAAAACATTATTATTATTATTATTATTATTATTATTATTATTATTATTATTATTACAGCTGCATTTATCTTGTTTTATGTTCATACGAGTTATCACCAAGTCACAACCAGTGACCTCAAGAGACAACAAGGTCCGCCATGTTCAAGAAAGAACACATACTCACACATGCATCTTTAGGTGATGTGATGTACTTATAATGTGATGTACTTATAATGACAGAATCTTCCTTAGTATATTGGCAGTTCCCATTAGTACTATCTTTTGTATTTCTCCTATACGCGGGCTTCCTGGGATTTGCGATAAGTAATCATTAGACCCCTTAGGTATCATTCCTAGAGCGCCTACAACCACTGGTATTGTTTTAGTTCTCAATTTCCACATTTTTCCAATTTCTATCTCCAGGTCCTTATACTTGCTCAATTTTTCAAATGTTATTATAGATACATTCTTGTCTATTGGAACGGACATATCAATTAGCAGTCATACCCTCTTTTTAAAGTCCTTCAGTATTATATCAGGTCTATTTGCATCTATTTTTCGGTCTGTTTGGATGCTAAAGTTCCACAAGATTGAGATGTGATCTTTTTCAAATATGGGAGGTGGTTGATGCTCCCACCAATTCTTTTGATGGGGCAGGTCAAAATTCTTACACATTATCCAATGTATGTATTGTGCAGCTCTGTCATGCCTGTTTAGGTATTCGGTTGGAGCTATAGGACTGCACATTGAAATTATATGGGCAATGGTCTCTGGTTGTTTTTTACATACACGGCATAATGGGCTGCATCCATTTTTTATTAATTGGCTTGGTAATTTTTTGTTGGCAGACACTGATCTTGTGCTGATATAATCAGACCTTCAGTCTCCGATTTCAGTTCAGAGGATACCAACCACTGATGGGTTAAAGTTTTGTCAACATCAGGATTGTTAGCTCGTTCTGAGTATTTTCCATACAGAGGCTTTTCTTGCCATTTCTTAGCCAGTTTGTGTAGCAGTTCTTTCTTTGCAGTTACTTTTACCTGCTTTGCTTTTTCTGTGTTTTCCATTTCAGCAGTAAATGGGACTTCTGAAATTTGTAGTCCATTACTGTATATTTGTGCATCTTTTGTAATGGAGTATGATCTTTTGATGCTTTCGTGTTTCAAAACGAGTTTGATCATCCAATCATGTGATTCCCTTAGATATGCAGATAATCCAATTGTTGCAGTTTTCAACGCAATGTCTAACTGGTTTAACCCACGTCCTCCTTCTTTCCTAGGGAGATATATTCTATCTGTTTCTGCCTTAGGGTGATGCATTCTGTGCATGGTTAAGAATTTTCGAATTTTTGTATCGAGCCTACGGATCTCTGTTCTTGACCAGTTGATGACATTATAACTGTAGGTTACCACTGGTATGGCAAGCGTGTTTATGGCATCGATCCTATTCCTTGCATTCAATTCCGTTCTTAAGATTGCTCTTACTCTGCGGTAACATTCCTTCCTTATCCTTTCCCTCATTGTCGAGTGCTTGATTCCGTCTCATTCACAAGCACCTAGATATTTGTAAATTTCCTCTTGATCAAGTTCTCTTATCACATTCCCCCGATCAAGTTTAATGTCTGAACTTTTCAGCAGCTTTCCTCTGGTGAACGTTGCGTTGGCGCATTTGTCTAGTCCAAACTCCATTTTAATGTCATCACTGAACTGTCCACAGTGGATAATAGCACTTGCAATTGTTCATCATTTTTTGCAAATAGTTTCAGGTCATCCATGTAGAACAACTGATTAATGGTTTTGTCATAGACTTTATATCCATGTTTTGTTTCATTGAGCATTTTACTTAATGGTATAAGTGCGATGCAGAATAAAAGCGGTGATAAAGAGTCACCCTGAAAAATTCCACAATTAATATTAACTTCTCCAGCTTCCAGTGATTTTGTTTCACTATTCAAAAGGAGTGTCGTTTTCCATGTCTTCATACTGAATGACAAAAACCTCCTGAAAACGGGGGATATTTTGAAAATCTCTAAACATTTTTCAATCCAACTGTGTGGCAAACTATCGAATGCTTTTTTATAATCTATCCAAGCAATTGATAGATTTTTTGTCTATTATGACAATCTTCCAGTATCATTTTGTTAATCAAAAGCTGATCCTTACAGCCACGTGAGCCTCGTTTACACCCTTTCTGCTCAATGGGAAATAGATCATTTGTTATCAGGTGGTCATATCTGTATTCAGTTAGGACTGATGTTAAAATTTTATACTTTGTGGTCAAGCAAGTTATCGGTCTGTAATTTTTGGGATTGTTTGTCTCATCATTCTTCGGAAGCAGGAATGTAATGCCGTTAAATAGCCATGATGGTATCTTTTCTGGCTCCTTAACTATTTCATTGTAAAGTTGGGCTAACAGCTCATGAGACTCTGTGAAGGCATTTATCCAAAAAATTGGTATTTTGTCTTTTCCTGGGGATTTCCATTTGCTCGTTTTTCTAAGAGCCAAACGCAACTGTTCAACTGTTATATTTTGCCATATTTGTTCCTCAAGGTGAGCTGTATCTTTCATTTGTCTGTCTATCCATGGGGCATGTATATTATGAACTTTTTCTTCGGCCCAGATCTTTTCTGAGAATTCTTGCACTTCCTCCTTGGGTGGTATTGATTTAGCAGTTATTGTTGACTTACCAATTTTTCTGTAGATGTTTCTTTGGTTGTTTTTGAACATATTATTGTCCTTATAGAATCTAGATCGTTTTTCAAAGCGCCTTATACGAGCAGCTTTGGCCGACACTTTTTGCTTGATTATTTCTATCAGCATGTCTATGTCACTTGTTGATTTTATACTGTCCTTTCTTTTCAATTTTCTAAGTTTAGTTTGTTTAACATGTTCACCTACTTTATAGTTTGTTCAAATTTCTATGTCAGATCGGAGAAGGTTTATTTGGCGATCGATATTCTCTTGCCAAGTAGATTTCTTGTGGCAATTCCTTTGTTTTTTCATTTTCACTCCACATAAGTGAGTGGTGACTTTAGCCGATGCATAATAGAGATGATTTAAATCAGTAATGTTTAGTTTGTTTGTGATGATAATGTTTTTGAGAATTATGTTAGTCTTGTGTATTATCTTTTGGTTCTGTTTGGAGTTCTGGATCTTAGGGAGGGTGTCTCGTTCCCCCATGTCAGATTCTTTCATTTTCATCCATTCGATCCTAATTTCATTCTTCAAGTTGGCAAGTTCATTCTCATTCATTTCTTTATCATTTACGATGTCATTGTTTTCATTTTGAGTTTCATCTTGAGCATGCACTCCCTCCACTTTTTCGATCCTTTCTTTAATTTGTTCTGTTGTCAGTGATTCCGCCCCAACCCTGAGATTCGAAGTGTTACAATTTACCTCGTTTTCACTGACACGTTTCATTTTCCCTTCGCTGACTTTGTGCTAATAGCTTGATCTGATCAATTTCTATATCAGTTAGTAACTTTTTTTTACAATATTTCTTCGTATATTGGCTAGTTTGTTACTGACAATATAGCCTCTGTTTTCGGGATGTTTCTTTTTCCAGTTGATATACGTCTGTTCTGTATTCGATGTATTTGATGGGTAGTACATGGCAGTGTAGAAAGCCTCAAGGACTTCTTTATTATCTTCCCTTGACCATTTTCTCTCTTTTTCTTTGGATTTCTTGGTGGTGAGCATGGAGGGCCAACAATAGGAGTATTCCGGTTATGGGAGGTCTCCAGCTCCGAAGTGATTGGAAGGTTTGAACCATTAGCTGATTTTTCGACCCCAGTCTGGTTCCTCTCTGAGGGACGCGGCCCTTTTTTACCCGGGTGACGGCCGATCCGGTATGAGATTTTATCATTTGACATTTACTTTATTTTGTCGCGTTTTATCCTTATCCGCCCAGGGGTAATCATTTCGTGTTACCACTTCTAGGACGAGTGTCAACCAAGACTAGAGGAGTCGTCCTCCCCTAGAGACACGGCTATTCCCCGCCGGCCTCCACCCGGTATTTCTTGGTCACGGGGTTTTCTTTTTTGTTGTTTTTTTAAATTGTTATTATCATGAGTGGTTCCTTAAAGTGAGCATTGCGTGGCTTAAGAATGAAATTATTAATAACATAATATACTTTTTGCTGAAGTTGCCTGTTATTGTTGTTGGCTATGTCGGTGGTGGTGCTGGGGCTTTTTCTATTGTTAGTGGGGAAGGGGGGAGCCAGCAGTGCCATAGTCATTGACTTTTGGCCGGTGGCCGGGTCACTAAGTCAATCTATTTATATCTTTTGCTAGCCTCTCCCTTGTCTAGTTATACCGCCACCTTCCCCTTTCTTAAGTTAACAGAAGGTAATAGGGGAATAGTGGTGGTAGCAATGAAGGAGTGGTGGCGGCGGTGATGGGATAGTGGTAGCAATGATGGATGAAGTGGTGGCGGCGGTGACTATAGTGATGGCGTTGTTGTTACTGAGTTTTGTTGAATAGACTGTATTTTGTTTGATCTGTGTATCTATGCGGTTTGTCGCGTATGTTTAATATATGTGTTGACATATTTTCTTAATATTGGATTAAACATTTTGTGAAAACTTGAGACAATAATAATAGTAATTATTATTATTATGCTGGGATTGGTGGTAGTGGTGGTGAAATTGCCCTTATCTGGCTGTTGTATTTAGTGTACACAGAGGGCTGATGGGATAGGGGGTGTATCTAGTTTGTGGTGTTGGTGAGATTGCTGTTATTTGGCTGTTCTATGTAGTGTAGACAGAGGGTTTTTTTTCTTCCATTTACAACCATTTTTTTTTTTTAATATAAAATTTATAATACAAAATTGAATATTATTATTATTATTATTATTATTATTATTATTATTATTATTATTATTATTATTATTATTGTTATTATTATTCCTTGAATCTCAGTCATTGATGTTAGTTAACTGGAAAGTCCGTTGGAATGAATATCAAGCCACTACCTGCAGCCTCAGATATTCAGGACGTATCGAAGGGTTCTTGCTGTTCCCAGCAAGCATGCCTTTTGAAGCGTTCCAAAAAGCGTGGAGGGGCCGATTTTCTTTAACCATCCCTGGAAACTTTTGGAGATAGTCCCCAGTGCGCCTATGACAATCGGGATCACTTTGACTTCATGGCAGTTCCAAATCCTTTTTACCTCCCACTTTAAGTCCTGGTATCGGTTAATTTTCTCCCTCTCCTTCTCTTGCACTCTCGTGTCGAATGGGCAGGCCACATCCACAATCAGACACGATCTTTTTTCTTTGTCCACAACCACCAGGTCAGGTCTATTGTGTTCCAGTTTCTTGTCCGTCTGTATCCTAAAATCCCACAGCACCTTCACCTGATCGTTCTCCATCACCGCTTCTGGCTTATGCTCATACCATTTCTCAGAATGTGGTAAATTGTTTGCTTTGCACAGGTGCCAGTGGATCACCCTGCCCATCACATCATGTCTCCAGCCCTTATAGGGGATCTGGGCTAGGTGTTTACACTCGGATACAATGTGAGCCACAGTCTCCTCTCTCTCTCCACAGATCCTGCACAGTGGGCTAGCCTCCTCCTTGTAAATATGGTGTTTCAACCACTTCGTTTTGAGGGCCTGCTCCTGCGCAGCCATTATCATTCCTTCTGTAGCCTTTTTGAGGTCTCCTCTTTTCAACCAGTTCCATGTCAGTGGATCTCTAAATTCAGTTTTCTCAAAGAAGGTACTATGAAGGGATTTTCCCTGAAGGCTGCTCTTTCTCCTTGATGTTATTTCCTCCTTGGACATCCCCTGGCCTATTGTCCCCTCCTTCAGTACAGTTCTGAGCATTGGCTCCTTACTATCAGTCACGTATTTGTGTAGGTTGTTTTTCTCCATCTGAACACAGTCCTCTATGCTGATAAGACCTCTTCCACCCTCAGATCTCCTTAGGTAGAGTCTATCGACATCACTCCTCTTGTGGAACATGTTGTAGATAGTCAATAGCTTCCTAGTCTTCCTATCCATTTCTTTTTGTTCAGCAACATTCCATCTCAGAATTCCCGCACTGTACCTAATAATAGACACAGCTCGGGAATT
This sequence comes from Eledone cirrhosa, assembly GCA_964016885.1. NCBI lineage: Eukaryota > Metazoa > Mollusca > Cephalopoda > Octopoda > Eledonidae > Eledone > Eledone cirrhosa. Next base: position 370,150,361 of record OZ024743.1, on the reverse strand, counting down.
TACTGCACTTATGGCATTTCTGCTGTTCAGATGTGACTTCAATACGCTCCTTACTCTCCGAATGTATTCAGTTCTTAACAATTCCTTCATTTTTTTGTTCTTTATGCCATCAGCCTCCAGAACGCCCAAATACTTGTATCCTTCCTCAGAGTCAATTTCCTTTATCATCTCACCTGTTGGTATCTGGATTCCGTTACTTCTGCTCAACCTACCCCTCCTCATCACAATGACTCCACACTTACTAATACCAAACTGCATACATATATCACTGCTGAAAATACGGACAGTGTCAACAAGCACATCCAACTCCTTCTCACTCTTCCCGAAGAGCTTAAGATCGTCCATGAAGAGGAGGTGACTGATGGTAATTTCTCCCTTTCCCAACTTGTATCCTGCTCTCACTTTTCGCAGCATAATGGTCAGGGGCATCAGGGCAAGGACAAACAACAGAGGGGACAGGCTATCTCCCTGGAAGATACCGCTCTTGATCTTCACGCTTCCCAAGGATTTTCCAGTTGATGTCAACTCTGTTTCCCAGGACCTCATACTCCTGCCCAGCAACTGTCTTATGTTATCTGCCACCTTGAAGATCTCCAGGCTTTTGGTGATCCAAGAATGAGGCACCATGTCAAATGCCTTTCTGTAGTCTATCCATCCCATGGCAAGATCAGTGTGTCTCCTCCTGCAATTCCCCATTACCATCTTATCAATAAGTAACTGGTCCTTTGTACCACGTGACTTCTTTCGGCATCCTTTCTGTTCGTCCGGTAACAAGTTGTTTGTGTGGAGGTGATGGTAGATTTCCTCAGACACAATGCTCGTCAGCAGTTTCCACATTACGGACAGACATGTGATAGGTCTATAGTTGGTAACATCATTACCCTTGATTCGGTCATTCATTATCAGAACTGTGGTACCTTTTGTCAACCACTCTGGTACCTCACCTGACATCAAGCAGTCATTGAACATGGTTGTCAGTTTCGGGTGGAGGGATGTTAAATTTTTAATCCAATACCCCTGCACACCATCTGGGCCTGGTGATTTCCAGTTGGCTAGTTTTTTGGCCTGCCCCTTAAGAGTTTCAACTGTGATACTCAAATCAGTTTGTTGGTGTGCCTGCTCACCGATCTCCCTCTGTACTGTCTCAATCCACATTGCCTGGTCATTATGTCTAACATCCTGCTCCCATATTCCTCTCCAGAATGTTTTAGTTTGTTCCGCCCCAGGGATCAAGTCGTTGCCTCTTTCTTGTGTGGCATTATCACCACGCTGTAGACGAACACAAATAAACAAACAAACACACAGGCAGAAAAACCCCCAAAAATGAATAAGCATAAGTTTCATTGTAATGTAGTGTTCGAATGTCTGACTTAGTTTTTCCCTTCTCTTCTCTGTCCGTCCGCTTGTTTCTCTCTTCATTCTTATTTTCTTTACGTTTTTTTGTTTTTGTTTTTCTCTGTTTGTTTTTCTCTTTTTTTGCTGTTGTTGCTGTGCTGCTTTGGTTTTGATGTTTGTTTTTTCTTTTTTCTTTTGAGTCTATCTATATATTTTGATGCCTTCCTCTTTTTTAGTAGGAATTCTATAATGTGGTGGCAGCAACTAGCAGGAAGCAATGGGAGAGAATAGCGGCGGTAGCGATACTGAGATAGTGGTGGTGGTGATGTCGATACCGAGGCAGTGGTGGTGGTGATGTGATCGTATTACTGTAGTGATGGTGTTGTAGCGGTGGTAGCAATGAAGGAGTGGTGGCGGCGGTGATGGGATAGTGGTAGTAATGATGGCAGTGGTGGTGGTGATGTGGTCGTATTACTGTAGTGATGGTGGTGTTGTAGCGGTGGTAGCAATGAAGGAGTGGTGGCGGCGGTGATGGGATAGTGGTAGTAATGATGGATGGGCGGCGTTGTCGTTACTGATGTCCGTTCGGTGAATCTATGGGGTTAAACATTTTGTTAAAACTTGGGACAATAATAATAGTATTTATTATTATCATTATTATGTTGAGATTGGTTGTGGTGGTGGTGAAATTGCCGTTATCTGGCTGTTGTGTTTATTATTATTATTATTATTGTTATTATTATTATTATTAGTGTTATTGTTATTCCTTGAATCTCAGTCATTGATGTTGGTTAACTGGAAAGTCCGTTGGATTGAATATCAAGCCACTACCTGCAGCCTCAGATATTCAGGACGTATCGAAGGGTTCTTGCTGTTCCAAGCAAGCATGCCTTTTGAAGCGTTCCAAAAAGCGTGAAGGGGCCGATTTTCTTTAACCATCCCTGGAAACTTTTGGAGATAGTCCCCAGTGCGCCTATGACAATCGGGATCACTTTGACTTCATGGCAGTTCCAAATCCTTTTCACCTCCCACTTTAGGTCCTGGTATCGGTTAATTTTCTCCCTCTCCTTCTCTTGCACTCTCGTGTCGAACGGGCAGGCCACATCCACAATCAGGCACGATCTTTTTTCTTTGTCCACAACCACCAGGTCAGGTCTATTGTGTTCCAGTTTTTTGTCCGTCTGTATCCTAAAATCCCACAGCACCTTCACCTGATTGTTCTCCATCACCGCCTCTGGCCTATGCTCATACCATTTCTCAGAATGTGGTAGATTGTTTACTTTGCACAGGTGCCAGTGGATCACCCTGCCCATCACATCGTGTCTCCAGCCCTTATAGTGGGTCTGGGCTAGGTGTTTACACTCGGACACAATGTGAGCCACAGTCTCCTCTCTCTCTCCACAGATCCTGCACAGTGGGCTGGCCTCCTCCATGTAGATATGGTGCTTCAACCACTTCGTTTTGAGGGCCTGCTCCTGCGCAGCCATTAGCATTCCTTCTGTAGCCTTTTTGAGGTCTCCTCTTCTCAACCAGTTCCATGTCTGTGGATCTCTAAATTCAGTTTTCTCAAAGAAGGTACTATGAAGGGGTTTTCCCTTAAGGCTGCTCTTCCTCCTTGATGTTATTTCCTCCCTGGACATCCCCTGGCCTACTGTCCCCTCCTTCAGTACAGCTCTGAGCATTGGCTCCTTACTATAGGTCACGTATTTGTATAGGTTGTTTTTCTCCATCTGAACACAGTCCTCTATGCTGATAAGACCTCTTCCACCCTCAGATCTCCTTAGGTAGAGTCTATCGACATCACTCCTCTTGTGGTACATGTTGTAGATAGTCAATAGCTTCCTAGTCTTCCTATCCATTTCTTTCTGTTCAGCAACATTCCATCTCAGAATTCCCATTATTCCCATATTATTATTATTATTATTATTATTATTATTATTATTATTATTATTGGCGACCTACGTAGTAAATCGTATCATCGTGAGCTCCGCAAAGGTTTGTTATTTCCGTTTGTTAAAAATTGCCATTTATGGAAAATTTTTATTGTTAACTATATATAAGCGCACATACATTGTTTTCCGAAAAGGACACCCAAAAAGATTGGGGCCTTGTGCCCAAAATTTAAACGTTTATGATTATCAAAAAATTTCTTTGAAAAAAAATGGCTAATTCACCACTGCACCAAGCAGCTGAAAGCCTTTCTCACAAATTAATACCTCACACCGACACCACCATTGTAAATGTTACTACGTTTGCCAACACTAAAAAAGATATAAGCAGTAGCAATATTTTAAATATGTCTCAGGCAGACATTCATTTCCCGCCATTACCAATGACTGCAGGTGTTAAAGCCTCCACCACCACCACCACCGCGACAACCACCACCCCCATCACCACCGCGACAACAGAAACAAAAGAAGAAAAAAATAAATTAACTCGTGATGTCGAAATGAAATCAAGCAAAATGGACTCTTCCCCACCAAAGACGACTGACGTCACCACCACCACAACTGAAACTAAAATTAATAATAACAAAAATAACGATAGCAACAACAGCAACAACAGCAACAATGACATTAAAAAAACCACCCTGAGTTTTGCCAGAGTAGCAAAACAGTTCGAAGCATTTACGGTAACTCAGGAGGATTTAGAAAATGCCAAACAAATGGTAAAGAAAGATGGATACAGGGTCAGCCTCGCCCCACCCCCCACCTAATAAAATGGAGCATCGGCGCCAATGCACCGTGTCGTATCGAACAATAAATGTAAAATCGCGCCGAGTGGAACGGGCATCCGAGTCCCAAATCCAAAAAGCTTTGGGACATGTGTGGGCGAGAAAAACCCACATCAGACGTGGGCAGAAGTATGGAACCGTGGACGTGTTCTTTGAAACACCAGAGGAGGCTAGAGAACACTCCATGGCCCCATTAAGAAGTGACGACTTCACACTCGTCCCAAGCTATTGTGGCCAGAGACTCGTAAAGATCAGGGTGACCCACGTTCCACCGGCCATCGAAATTCCCTGGCTAATAGAGCCGTCCTCGCCGGCATCGAAGCCAACACAAAAATAATAGCAATAGCAAAAGAAAAGCAGGAGAACTGGTCCGGATCTGGGATGGAGCTCCTGATACAAGCGGACCAAAAAAGCATTGAGGAGATCCCAGAGGTAATAGACCTCACTGACGGCAGCCACCTCACCGTAATTGTCGAGGGCAGAAGGCCTAGGTGTGTCGTTTGTGGTGAAGGAACCCACCTAAGGGCTTTCTGCCCTCAGGCTAAAAGGTTGAGGCCACCTCTCCTACCCACCCCAGTGACACAACCATCAACACCACCAGTAGCAGAGATGGCAGCAACAAATGTAGCAGCAACAACAGAAGCAACTATAACAGCAACAACCCCAGCAACAGTAGCAAAACCAACACCACCACCACCAGCAAAACCAACACCACCACCACCCAACGCTTCAGAACTAGCACCAGCGCCTACACCATCCACCGCGCCACAACCAAAACTAACGCCTGTGGAGGATTTTCCACTCCCCGGCCTATCACAACTGGAGACAGATTGTGACGACGAGTGGGAAACGGTATCAGGAAAAAAGAAAAAAAGAAACAAAAAAAGAAAAAATTCTCTTCCTTCCCCCTCCAAAAACAAAATACAGAGTGAAACAAATAAATTAACAAACAAAAAAGTTAGGACAGATATGCCACCATCCACACCAGCATCACCAACCCCCTCAACCCAAACACCAACACCATCACCATCATTAACCCCAACACCACCATCACCTACACCACAAAAGTCACCAAAATACGAAACAGAAACAAACCCACAACAAACGCAAACAAAACAAAACAACCAAAACGATACACACTACACAGCATTACATTTGAACAACAAGCAATTATTACACTACATCCAACACAACACCAGCATCACAGAAAAAGACTACACAACAACCCAAAAATTCACACCATCTCCACACATACAAATCACTCGCATCACAGAAAACGTACATGACACTAAAACAAAAATTCCCCAAAGACATCGAAGACTTCCGACAAGCACTCTCCAGGAGGATTTATAAGGACATCCTTCCTGAGGAGGCCACAAGCAGTGAAAAGGATGGAAAAACCGTCCTTCCCCTACGAGAAGTAAGGTAAGTGGTCTTTCCCATCTTTTCCACTCCATTTCAACATGACCTCACTCAGAATAGGCAGCATAAATGCGCGTGGCTTGGGGTCGTCATGGAAGCAGGGCCACCAGCTCAACGACCTCAGGTCACTAAACATAGATGTAGTGGCCATCAGCGAGACCAGAATCTCCGAAGTACGGGCTTTCGCACCGATCTTCGGCGGCTACGATGTGTACGAATCTCCCAGACGTCCGGGATCGGGGGGAGGAGTTGCTGTGCTTTTTCGGAGAGGTTTGGATATTGCCATACGGGCCATCTTCCTGGACCCAGAAGGTAAGCTGGTGGTGCTGGACGTGACCAGCGGAGACGGGCAAGCTTTCAGGTTAGTGGCCGTCTATGCCCCGACAGGAGCAGGGCGGCCTGATTTCTTGCGGCGTCTGGAGACCTTTCTTGGAACGTCCCGCTCTTTAGTGTTAGTGGGCGAATGGAACGGGATCTTAGATGCACGCTGGGATTGTGTGGTATTAGTGGATAGGGAAGGAGGGTGCAAGAGTCTCACCAACCTGCTCAGACGTTTTGAACTGTCTGACAGGTACCGAATGGATTTCCCGAATGTGCCAATGTGGACTTGGACAAATCGCATAGGGTCATCCAGATCATATCTAGATAGAGTATTTTGTAGGGAAATAGATAGGTCTAGCATAGGCTGCCCACAATTCAAGATAGTCAGCTACACGGACCACAAATTCGTGATCTGTGTGCTTGACTTAGATAGGCTTCATAGACGAGGACCCGGCTACTGGAAGCTAAACGCGTCCTTACCAGCGTGCAAGCCCTACAGAGACCGGATTAGCGAACTAGTTAAGCGGGCGTTGACGGGGGCCATCGCCAACAACAAATGGTGGTTTGCTCTGAAAAGAGCGATTAGAATATAGTCCATTAGGTTTAGTAAGGCTTTAGCAATAGAGAAAAATAGAGCAGAGGGAGAATTAGTTAGAAAATTAGACGAGGCGCTTTGCAAAGGCATCGCGACCGACGTACTTGTGGCGAAATTGGCCCTTGACCAATTCTTCAATGCAAAGCACGAAGGCTGCGTTGTCAGAGCTAGGGTGCGTGCTCTCAGACACGAGTGGACGAAAGCCGTTCAAATGGCCCGAGTGGCGGAGGCGCGTCGGGGCAATAAAGCCACGATCCGGTCTTTGGTGGACCACGACGGGCGCATGCTACTCGATCCCGGGCAAATGTGTGAAGCTTTTCAGCGACACTTCGCTCAACTGTTCGGGGGCAGTGGCGGGCCGGATCGAGGGATGGACTTTAGTGTCTACCTCGACGGACAGCCGCGGCTTTCGGCCACTGAGGCGGAGTGTTGCGAAAAGCCGATAACAATCGCTGAAGTACGGGAGGCAATGACTAGTTGCACAAGGGGTAAATCGCCTGGTTTGGATGGTCTACCCTATGAACTTTACGTACAAATGCCAGACTTGTTCGGAGGCCTCTTGGCGGACGTCTACTGCAACTGGCAACAGAACGGGAGAATTCCCAGCTCTGTGAGCCGAGGAGCGGTGGCGCTGCTGAGAAAGGATCCGAACAAGGGGGATAACATAGATAATTTTAGGCCCATAACTCTGCTAAACACAGAGTTCAAGATTTTGGCCAAGGTGCTAGCAAAGAGGTTGGCGCTTGTCGTTGGTGGTCTGGTGGGAGAGGCACAGACATGCGCCATTCCCTACAGATCCATCCACGACAACCTCTACCTCATGCGATACATCGTAGAGAGGGTAGTTAGGGAACCTGGCACGGGTGGGTCTTTGATCAATTTAGATCAGTCGAAAGCCTTCGATAGGGTCGACCATCGCTACCTAACGGCAGTCCTGAGGGCGGCTGGCTTTGGGCCCGTCTTCAGAGGCTGGATCGCTGCCATGCACAGCAACATCTGCTCTGTAGTGAGAGTGAACGGTCACCTTTCGGAACCGTTCAACATCATGCGCTCGGTCCGCCAAGGACGTCCCCTCTCGTCCCTATTGTACGTATTGACTCTCGAGCCATTACTGCACAAACTGGAGACGTTGAGGGGGCTCCCGCGCGAACTAGGATGCGGAAGATCCGTGTCAGCATATGCCGACGATGTCACCGTAGTGGTGTCGAACGCCAAACACATCGAGGCGATCGGCACTACACTAAGAGAATACGAAGCGGTGACAGGAGCAATGATCAACCAGGAAAAGTCAGTGGGCCTGCAGCTCGGCACCTGGAGAGGCAGGTCCATGCCGTCCAACAGCGTCGTCGGGCGCTGGACGGACGGACCGGTTAAATTGCTAGGGGTCTGGTTCCGTCCAGACCTCCAGACGGACAAAAACTGGGACGAGGTGACGAGCAGGGTGGCTTCTCTCACCCAGAAATGGGCCGAGAGGAAGCTATCCCTGAAAGGTCGAGCGGAGGTGGCTAACGCGTACATCGCGTCCGTCATCTACTACCGCCTGACCGTCGTACCTTGTCCTAAGCCCCGCCTGACTGCGCTGGAGCGTTTGCTCTTTCGCTTCTTGTGGAAGGGACGCGCTCCGATGGTCAGGCGGTCCGTCTGCTGTCAACACCCGCTACGTGGAGGGCTGGGCATGCCGTGGCTGATGATGCGCAGACACGCGCTCAGGCTACGACATCTCCACCTCTTCCTCGACGGTGATCAGGTGTGGTCGCCGTTTGCTAGACGCGTTTTTCCCCAGCTCGTCTCCTTGACGGAGCTGCAGTCCTGGGTCAAGCGAAGACCGAGGGGGAGCGCTTGGAGACTGGAATGTCTTCAGGCGCTCACAGCCCTCGACCAATCGGGCAATGTGAACGGTGGAAACTCCACCTTGGCGTTCTATAGGGGATTAGTGGAGGGGAAGAGCGACGAATTACTTGGAGAAACTCTAGGCGTCGACGAAAATCAACTAGCCAATCTCTTCGGAAGGATTTTCGGGCCGGGGCCTATGGACAACTTCCAGAAATCCCTGGCCTGGCAGTGCTACCGGGGTGCTTTGCCAGTTAGGGATAAACTTTACAGGCATGGAGGTGCCGTCAGCCGGGCATGTCCGAGATGCGCACAGGGCGACGAAACCGTCCTGCACGCACTCGTCCAGTGTCCGAGCATTGCTGACTTGTGGGTTTATGTCGAACACCTGCTGTCACGTGTAGGACGGATCCGGCTATCAGCTGAGTCCATCGTGAGGATTGCCCCGCCCTCTTCCTTTAGCCGGGAAGGGCAGGCAGTTTTTATCTGTCTGGTGGCCATGGCGAAAGAGATAGTATGGTGGACACGTTTGAAAGGGCTGAAGACGAGCACTTACCTCTTAGGTGATGCCCTGATTAACTTTTTCAAATTTCATCTGAAAAGGAAAATCAGGGTAGAGAGGGAAGTGCTCTCCTCCCAGCATTTTGTTGAAAGATGGGTGAGAGAAGCAAGTATGGCCCGAATGAATGGGCCTTCTCTGAGTATGTGTCTGTAAATTAAAGGTGGAAAACTGGGAGAGGGCACTTGCCCTGGTGGTCAGGGCCACTGTGGTCTTTTAATGGGCTTTCTCCACAAATGTCCCTTGGAAGTCTCCCCCCTATTGGGGAATTTTTCTTTGTTATTTTATTTCAACTTCTGTTTTTTTACACGCAGAAATGCCCATTTGTACCGTCCTGTATTGTCCTGTACTGTCCTTAATGTCTACTTTATGTGAACCCTTGTGGTTAATAAAGAAAACATTATTATTATTATTATTATTATTATTATTATTATTATTATCGGAGACTTGCGTAGGAAAACGTTTCATCGTGAGCTCATTGTTGTCAACTGTTTATAAGTTCATATATATTGCTTTCTGAAAAGGACACTCAATAATATTGGGGCCTTGAGCCCAAAATTTAAAACTTATTTTGCCAAACAAAGAATTAAAAAACAACATGATGGTATACGCCTCCACAAATCAAGCCAGCTGTCACGTGACAGCGGCTTTACCATAAACACTACTCCCAGCACCACCATCGTGAACCTTGTTACAATTGATAAAACCAATAACGTTTTCGCTAACAGCGTCAGCAGCAATAGATGTCGTCAAAGTTTAACACGTCCAGACGTAGACTTCCCGCCTTGCCAATGTCTACAGGTGTTTAAGCTGCCATCTCCACCACCACAATGTGGAAGAGTACATCTAACACCACTGATACCACCACCACCACCACCACAGCAACAAGTGAAACAACTGAAACAAAAAAATTATCTCGTGATATCAAAATGGATTCTCCCACAATGACGACACTCAAGTCGAACGCCACTGACACCACCACAACCACAGCAACAACTAAACAAAAAATAATAATAATAAAGTAACAATAACAGCAACAGCAGCAACACCAAGAATAAGAATAACAACAACAACACAAAGACCAGCGCAAAACCAAATGTGACTTTTGCTAAATCGGCGAACAAGAACGAAACCATTGAGGTAAGCTAGGAAGAACTGAATGAGGCCAGGGTTACAGGTTCAGTCTCACCGCGCCCCCATCAAATACCATGCAGCATCACGAGCTATGTTATGTATCATACCGCACGATTAATATAAAAACACGCCAAGTGGAGTGGGCACCCGAGTCGCAGATCCAAAAAGCTTTGCCGACATGTGTGGACTTAAATAACCCACATCAGACATGGACAAAGATATGGGACCGTGGACGTGTTCTTTGGAACCCCACAGGAAGCCAGAGAGCACTCCATGTTTCCCCTAAAAAAATGATGAGTTCACACTGGTCCCAAAATATAGTCTCGTGAGAGTAAGGGTGACCCAGGTTCATCTGGCCATTGAAATTCCCAGGCTGATGGCTGCCATCCTCGCCGACATCGAGGCCGATACAAAGGTGATCGAGGTTATAAGAGTAAAACAGGAAAACTGGTCTGGATCTGGAATGGAGCGCCTGATCCAAGCGGACCAGAAAAACATCCAAGAGATTCCAGAGGTGATAGACCTCAATGACGGCAGCCACCTCACCGTAATCGTTGAAGGTTGAAGGCCTAGGTGTGTCGTTTGTGGCGAGGTAACCCACCTAAAGGCCATCTGCCATCAGAGAATGGCTAAAAAGTTAAGGCCACCTCTCCTGCCCACCCTACTGGCCCAGCCAGTAAAACCAGCCGCAGAAATGGCAGCAGGAACTGTAACAGCAACAGTAGCAAGACCAACACCACCACCGCCCACCGCGCCAGAATTAGCACCAGTGCCTCCACCATCCACTACACCACAACCAACACCAACGCCTGTGGAGGACATTCCACTCCAAGACCTTTTACAACTAGAGACTGATTGTGACGAGGAGGAGGGGTGGGAAACTGTATACTTAAAAAAAGAAACCAAATAAGAAAGAACCCACATCCTTCGCCCTATAGAAAAAATAGAGGGCAAAACAAACAAACAAAAGAAAAGCAAGAAAGTTAAGACAGTTATTCCAACACCCACACCAGTATCACCAGCCCCTTCCCCACAAACACTAACAACATCACCATCATCAACCCTAACACCACCATCACCAACACCGCAAAAAACACAAACAAGCGAAACAGAAACAAACCCACAACAAACGCAAACAAAACAAAGCAATCAAAACGATACACACTACACAGCATTAAACTTGAACAACAAGTAATTATTACACGACAACCAACACAGCACCAGCATCACAGAGAAAAACTATACAACACCCCAAAAATTCACATCAACCACACATACAAATCACTTGTATCACACAGAAAACATGCACAACACTAAAATTAAAATTCCCCAAGGACATCGAAGACTTCCGGCAAACACTTTCCAGGAGGATATATAAAGACATCCTTCCGGGATGGGGGGGGGGGAGTACAAACAGTCAGAAGGTCGGAAAAACCACCCTTCCTCCACACGAACTGAGGTAAGTGGTCTTTCCCATCTTTTGCCGCTCCTTTTCAACATGACCTTAATCAGAATAGGCAGCATAAATGCGCGCATGGCATGGGGCGTCATGGAAGTAGGGTCACCTTCTCAACCACCTCAGGTAAATGTGCATAATGTGGTGGCCATCAGCGAGACCAGAATTTCTGAGGCACATGCCTTCGCACCCATCTTCGGCAGTTACGATGTGTACGCATCTCCAAGCCGACCAGGATCGGGAGGCGGAGTCGCTGTGTTGTTTCGGAGAGGCCTGGATCTCGTGATACGGACCATCTTCCTGGATCCAGAAGGTAAGTCGGTGGTACTGGATGTGACCAGCAACGAAGGTTATGCTTTTAGGCTAGTGGCTGTTTAATCCCTAATAGGGGCAGGACGGCCTGATCTCTTCAAGCGACTGGAGACCTTCATAGGAACGTCCCGCTCTTTAACGTTAGTGAGAGATTAGAACGGGTTCTTGGATGCACGCTGAGATTGTGTGGGATTAGTGGATAGGAGAGGAGGGTGTAAAAGCCTCGCAAACCTGTTCAGACGTTTCCAACCGTCTGACAGGTACCGACTGGATTTCCCGAATGTGCCAATGTGGACATGCACAAATAACATCGGGTCATCCAGATCGTATCTAGATAGGGTATTCTGTAAAGATCTTGATAGGTCTAGCATAGAATGTCCACATTTCAAGGTGGTCAGCTACACAGTCCACAATTTTGAGATCTACGTGTTACACGTAAATAGTTTACATAAACAGGGACCCGGATACTGGAAGCTGTACAAGTTCTTCCCGGCACGTAAAACATACAGAGACCGCATTAGTTAATTAGTAAAGCGGGTGTTGACGGAAGTATTCGTCAAAATCAAATGGTGATTTGCTCTGAAAAGGGCAATCAAGGAAGAATCCGTTAAGTTTAGCAAAGCTATAGAAAATAATAGACAAGAGGGAGAACTAGTTAGAAAGCTAGACAAGGCGTTTAGAAAAGGCATCGTGACGGTAAAGCGACGAGATTGGCCCTCGACCACTCTTTCAACGCTAAGCACAAAAGGTTGCGTTGTCAGAGATAGGGCGCGTGCATTAAGACACGAGGGGACGAAAGCCGTTCAATGTACCCCGGTGTCTGAAGATCGGTGTGGAAACAAAGCCATGATCCGGTCTTTGGCGCACCACGACGGGTACATTTTAGTCGATCTCGAGCAGATGTATCCTGTCTTCCAGCAGCACTTTGCTCAACTGTTCGGGAACAGTGGCATACCAGATCGCAGAATGGACTTTAGTCCATACCTCGACGGCCTACCACGGATCTTGGTGATGGAAGAGGTGTGCTGCAAAAAACTGATAACTGCGAAAGGTCGATTTAGCCTACACGAAGCCAATGACTAGCTGGGTGAGGAGTAAATTACCTGGTTTGGATTGTCTGCCCTACAAGGATTACGTACACATGCCAAACTTGTTCGGTGACGTCTACAGCAACTGGCAGCAGAACGGGATAATTCCCAGCTCTGTGCGCCGAGTAGCGGTGGCACTGCTGAGAAAGGACCTGAACAAGGACAACGGGACAACGTAGATAATTTTAAGCCCATAACTCTGCTGCATGCAGAATTCAAAATGTAGCTTTGGGCCCATTTTCCATGTTAGCTTATGCCGATGACGTCACCATATTGGTGTCCAGCACCAAAGAATACGATGCGGGGACAGGAGCAAATATAAAGTCCATGGGCCAGCGGTTCGGCGCCTGCTATTCTCTTCAGGAGCACATTCATTCCAGGTCCAATGGATAACTTCCTGAAATTCCTGGCCTAGCAGTGCTACCGGGGAGCGTTGCCAGTTCGAGATATACTTTACATGCATGGAAGTGTCGTCAGCCGGGCATGTCCAAGATGCCCGTGGAGTGACAAGACCATCCAGCACGTACTCGTGAAGTATCGTTAACTTGTGAGTTTATTTCGAAACTCTGCTGTCGCGTGTAGGTCGGATCCGGCTATCAGCTGAGTCCATCATGAATATTGCCCCGCCACCCTCGTTTAACCAGTAAGGGCAGGCAGTTTTTATATGCCTGGTGGCCATGGTGAAAGAGGTCGTATAGTGTTCTCTTTACGTTTTTCAGGTTTTACCTGAAAAGGAAAATGAGGGTGGAGAGAGAAGTGCTGCCTTCCAGCCAGTTTGTCTAAAGGTGAGTGAGGGAGGCAAGAGAGGCAAGAATAGTCCGTGTGAATGGGCCTGACCTGAGCGTGATCCTGCAGTATTAAAAGAGGACAACTGGGAGAGGACACTTCCCATAGTGGTCAGAGTGACTGTGGTTTTTGTGGGCTTTCTTCCCGAGTAACCCTCGGTGGTCTCCTCCCTATAGGGGAATTTGTTTTTGTTTCTAATTGTTGTTACATCCTTTGTTATTGTGTGTATTTTTGTACATGCAGACACCCATATTTGTACTGTCATTAATGTTTTCCATCATAATGTTTTCCCCGTGGTTAATAAATAAAATATTTATATAAGTATTTTTCTTGGAGTCACAGTCATTAATGTTATTTCACTGGAAAGTTTGTTCAAATGAACATTAAACTATTACCTGCAACCTCAGATATTCAGGACGTATCGGAGGGTTCTTGCTGTTCCAAGCAAGCATGCCTTTTGAAGTGTTCCAAAAAAGGGGGCTGGAATAATGTTCTTTAGCTATCCTTGAAAACTCTTCAGGATTGTTCCTAGTGCTCCTATGACAATCGGGACGACCTTGATGTCATGACAGTCCTAAATCCTTTTAAATTCCCACTTTAAATCCTGGTATCGGTTAATTTTCTCCTTCTCCTTTTCTGGCATTCTTGTATCAAAGGAGCAGGCTACATCTATAATTAGGCACGATCGTTTTTCCTTGTCAAAAACCACCAGGTCAGGCCTATTGTGTTCTAATTACTTGTCTGTCAGTATCCTGAAATCCCATAGCACCTTCACTCGATCGTTTCTACAACCGACTCTGGCTTATGCTTATACCACTTCTCAGAATGTTGTAAATTATTTAGTTTGCATAAATGCCAGTGAATCACTTTTCCTATTATATCATGCCTCTATCATTTATATTGAGTCTAGGCTAGGTGTTCACATTCGGATACGATGTGAGACAGAGTCTCCTCTCTCTCTCTCTCTCTCTCTCTCTCTCTCTCTTCACATATCCTACACAGATCCTACACAGTGGGCTAGCCTCCTTCTTGTCAATATGGTGTTTCACCCACTTCGTTCTGAGGGCTTGATCTTGTGCAGCCAGTAACATTGCCATTGTAGGTTTTTTTAAGGTCTTCTCTTTTTTAACCAGCTCCATGTCTATGGATATCTGAAATCCGTTTTCTTGAAGGGATTTTTCATGAAGGTTGTTCTTCCTCTTTGTTGTTATTTCTTCCTTGAACATACCCTGGCCTATTGTCTTCTTCAGTACAACTTTGAGCATTCGCTCCCTACTCTGAGACATATTTTGTATACCGCTCATCTCCATCTGAACACAGTCCTCTAAAAAGATTAAACAGCAAAAACGACAGCACCAACAACAGCAATAACGTCAACAAAGACAACAATATCAACAACGGTGACAACCACAACAACAACAAAAACAACAAAGAAAGCAGCAGTAACGATGACACTATAGAACAGATAGGAGCCTCGCAAGCCACATCATTCGCGAAGGCTGCAAAAATTGTTGAATGAGTACGCGTCCGTTGGGTCCCTGTCTATGAAGCCTATCTAAGTTGACCACACAGATCACGAATTTATGGTCCGTGTTGTCGACTATCTTGAATTGTGGACACACGATGCTACACCATGCCCCGCGACTGGAGTAGCCAAACCACCCGAGGCCGCAGTGGCAGAAAAAAATGCTAGTACAAGCCACGCCAACGACAAAAATACCATCTCCACCACCAACAGTGCCAACAATACCAATGAAGAGCATGCCCCTTTCTGATATTGCTAAATCTGACAGGGAGTGTGATGACGCTGAAGGGTGGAAAAACATCGCAGCGGAAAAAAAGATAGAGTTCCCTACTTTCGTCCTCCCCAAAAAAAGTGGAGGAAAGAAACAAAAAATGAAAAAGTTATGTGGGAGAGAAGAGAGAACATGTTCGTCACAGATTAGTAATAATACAATTAGGAAAATTAACAGAGAACACAACGAACGAAAACAAGGCAAAACGAAAAACATTTTTTTGAAGGGTAACTTTAATTTTTTTTTTAGAAGGTGAGAAAGATATAGAGAAGTAGAGAGATGGAGAGAGATATATATATACAACTATAATCTGTATGTGATAGAGTCGAAAAACATATATGTGGTGGTGGGTTGGGGCGTTCGTGCGTTCGTGCGTGGGCGCGCACAAACATATATACATAAATCTATATAAACGTTTAACAAACCGAATTTATTTGTATTTAACAGACAAATACGAATTTTTTAAAACAATCGAGGATTGGCTATTACATAATCCTAGCAGGTGATAAGAAATATGTAGAAAATGTTGCCGCACTTTTGTATTCATGCAACAATGAATAACATCTATGGCATTTGGATCTATCATATAACAGAATGTAAATATATAGAGAGAGAGAGCGTGGAGAGAAGGAGAGAGATTAGAGGAGCTAATACACACACTCACACACACACTCACACACACACTCACACACGTACACACACACACACACACACACACACACACACATATATATATATGTATATATATATATATATTACCCTATATTGTTTTACTTATTGTTTCGACTTCCTCCCCCTCCTCCTCCCCCTCCCTTGTATACTTCCTTGACCTCCTGCCCAGCTGTAGTTGGCACTATCAACGCACGACTGGGTTTCCTCCATCCCCTCTCCCTCTTTCTTCTACTGGCAGGTTCAGCTACCCTTCCCTCCACAAATTGCCATGATAGAATTATGTGTCTCAACAACAAACTTTTGACCAATCCTTGTGACAATCACTTTTACCATATATGGAATTATCCCCTGAGAAGCTCAGCTATTCATATACCAGGATAAAAATGTTCATTTAGTCCAGAATTAGCCGTCGAAACGGCTTGAGATCAGCCGTCGGGGTCCTACTCGTTCCTATTACCCACTCTACTACCCTAAGTATTGAGTACTTTGGTGCGTTATGGTCCACCTGGTTCCTTACCACATTTCCTTCGTTATATATATATATATATATATATATATATATATACATATATTGGAAAATGCGTGAAATCCTTGGTACAGTAAGGTATATTTGAAAAAAAGGAAAAGAATGACTTCACTTGTAGTTCGTATTAACAATTTAATTCTATAATTTTACAAGTTTTCTATATAGATCTAATAAGTCTATTAACTTCGGTGGAAAGTTTTAAAAAATCCTGGTTTGGAGAACTTTCTTGCATTCGTCGGTGGCAATGGCCAAACTGATCTAAAGTCATTTTTTGTTGGTGTATAAATAAAGAAATTGGCTGTGTGCCTTGTGAAGTGTTAATGAGGTGCTAAGTATGTTTTTGATGAAAATAAACTAGAAAAAAAAAACAAAAAATTAAAATGATTGATTGACAATGGTATTGGGAGCTTTTGGGGATGAGAGAGACGTTGTGATAGTCAGATTTCTCTAAATGGACTTTGGTGGAGAAATAAGATAAACATCAGATTTGCTGATGTGTGGGTGTTTGGGCTGGTGGACGACTTCAGTCTTTTTAATGTTGAGGATGAAATCTCCGCCGAACCAGCATCTCTGTGGAATAAAGAGTGGTTTTTGCCTCAAACACAAAATCAAGAATATTAAAGTTATCCACGAAAACAATCAAGTGTAAATATAGCCTATCCCTCTTATGGATCTTTATGCCATAAGTCTGGTGACGGGGAACCATATCCACACGTTACAAAGGTATGGCACACACAAATATATATACCCATCAAATACATGTTTCCTTGTGGTTAGTTGGATGTTATAGATGTCTTCTGTTGAGGGTCTAATTGGATCCGAAAATTTATTACAATGTTTATCATTTGTTCAATGTACAAGGAAATTCGTATTTTCAGGTATATTTACATGCTTACCTAGTAGTTATATATATATATATATATATATATATATATATATATATATATATATATATATATATATATATACATCATCAGGTCTTTACGAAGGTCGGACTTCCACACCGATCTCAAACTGTGGCACGCCGCCCAGGCTTTGCTTTTCCTCTCAACCACATCATCCTCTGTGTTCACAATCTTTGCTCCTAGATACAGGAAGTCCTCAACCAACTCTAGCGGATTCCCGCCTACATTCATAATCTTCTCTGTCTTCTTAATGTTCTTTACCAGATACTTCGTCTTAATCTCATTCATTCTCAGCCCCACACTCATCGACACAATCTCCACCTCCTGGATCAAATCCTCTGCCTCCTTCACTGTATTTGTCACCAGAACTATGTCGTCAGCAAATTCAGCATCTGATATCTTTTCCGCCTTAACTCTCCTGTTCTGAGCTAGTGTTACAGTAAAGCCAGAGTCCAGGTATTTCTCCAGTGCAAGGCGCATACAATAGTCCACTGCGACGATAAAAAGGTAGGGAGCCAATGTATCTCTCTGGAACACTCCAGCCAGTATCTCAAAGAACTCCGTCATCCCATCAGGTGTAAGGACTTAGGTGTTGGTGTAGAGCAGTGATATCAGGTCCACTATCTTCTTGTAGATTCCATAAGCTTGTAAGATCTTCATCAGACAGTGACGGTCCACAGAATCAAAGGCCTTCCTAAAGTCAATGAAAACCATGACCACAGGAAAACTCTTTGCTCTAGCTTCCTCTAATATCCTCCTCAGCATCAGGATGTGACTGGTGGTTGATCTTCCCTCTCTGAAGCCGTTCTGGTGTCCCTTAGCTTCTTCTCCATCTTGGGCTGGATCCTGTTAAGAATCATTCTGCTGAGGGTCTTTGCCACAAGTGACATCATTGAGATCCCCCTGTAGTTGGCACTGGGACGATGTTCAGCATGGAATTGGTCCTTGGCAGCTTTCAGGTGTTCTCTGGCTGCACACACTTTAGGGTCTACAGAGCTGATGTGCTTCCTCTTCTTCTCTCTCCTCGGTACCAGGGTTTCACTTGCTTCTGCAACTGCAGTGGTGAAGTACCCGTACCTCCTCGTCAGACTCTGCTTACTCCCTCCAATCTCTCTCTCCTCTACTGCCTCTCCACACAGAGCACTGAACCTGTTCTCGCTTCTACTGTGTACTTCTCCTGTAGCTTATCATCTTCCTTGAAAACTCCCCAGTCCTAGATTGCTCACCGGGGCTGAGCCTTACTCTTTCTTAAGCTCACCCGTACCTCATTTATAACAAGTCGATGGTCACTGCCCAGTGTACTGAAATAATTGTATGGTTCTGTATTCAGAACACTATTCCGCCACTTTTCCCTCACCAGAATGAAATCAATCTGGGACTTGGACAGGTACATATCAGAGATGTATGTTCACATCTTCCCCGGATTCTTCCTAACCCTTGGGCTGGTTGCCATCAAGTTTGCCTCCAGCAGGGTGTCCCTCAGTAGTCTTCCATTTTGTAGTCCCTCAGTAGTTTTCGGCTGGAAGTAGCAGCAAGGATCTTCACTGCTCTACTTACTCAGATGTGCATTGAAGTCACTCAGAACAAGCAGAATGCTATGAGCTGGTGTGGTGTTGACAGCTTTACACACTTCCTTCGTTGCTACAGTGGAGTCTGTGCTACTGTACGGGTCTGACACTTGGACACTGAACAAGAAACTCACTCAGATGGTGGATGGGTGCTACACGTGAATGTTGAGGATGGCTCTGGACATTAATCAGTATACACTGAGGATGAAGAACCCAGAGCTGTTCGGGAGCCCCCCAAAAGTCAGCTCGAAAGTAACACAGAGGATACTGAGGTTAGCTGTACATTCTCACCAACATTCAGAGTTGACACTGCACTCAGTGCTCCTGTGGGAGACCCTACATGGACACACTAGAAGAGGGAGACCGAGGTTGACATACGTTGATGCCCTAAGGACAGGTACAGGTCTCTTGGAGACGCTGGGCATGGCGACGATGATGAAGGACAGAGATCGCTGGAGAGAACTCGTCCATGGATCTCGGGAATTTTACCTGCCCTAGATATAGTTGAAAAGAACAAACAAAACGCAGGAGTCAATTGTACACAGTTGTATTGGGTTCACGCTTGGTGGAAGTGGTGGAGGTTTCCACGTTTCGGACTTAAGTTCTTCACCAGGAAAGTTGGGAGGAACTCCGAATGGGAGTAAAGAAGGTTTGTAAGGAAGGAAGTTAACAAATAAAGATGGGATGAGAACGTGTCGAATCCGGAGGCGGGTAGAGTGAAGTGTGCAGATGTGCACACGTGTGTGTGTGTGTGTGTGTGTGTGTGTGTGTGTGTGTGTGTGTGTGTGTGTGTGTGTGTGTGTGTGTGTGTGTGTGTGTGTGTGTGTGTGTCTGTGTGTGTGGTTGAAAAGAAGTGAATGTGTGTGAGAGCGTAGTTGGATATCGAGAACAGACACGTTCATAGTATGTCTATGGGTGATGTGGATTAGTGTAAGGTGCGTAATTGGAATTGTACATCTGAATCGAGGCCTCCATATGCATGGTGCGGCATGACTGAAAAGAAAAGCGCAAAAAGAATTGGGGCCATGAACAACGTTGTTTTCTGCCGTTGGAAACGTCAACAGATTCTTAAATTTGAACATCTGATAAAACAAAGGCTCTCAATCAAACATGAATGGAAATGATGGCATTTAGCAATTTATCAAATATATCTATGTTTTGGCAGAACAGCCCTGAGAGCATTTCCAGAAAGAAGAGAACATTTTAAAACTAGCGAACCTCAAAATTCTTCAGGTCAGATCAAGACCGATTTCTTTTAGAGGGAGTGAGAGAGGAGGAGGGAGAATCGATCCGAGCACATGGCCTGGTACTATATTTATCCCAAAGATGAAAAGCAAAGTTGATCTCAACGGAATTTCAACTCAGAGCGCAAAGAGCCAGAACAATTATTGCAAACTATTATATCCGACATGCATACATACATGCATTCATGCATACATACATACATAATACATACATACATACATACATGCATACATACATACATACATACATACATACATACATACATACATACATACAAACATACATACATGAGGATTGCAGCGTCTTCACAGACGATTATCGTCTCTTATTGATTCTTCATTGTCATCCCATCTACGTCTGTGACTTCGTAGATGACTTTGTAGACCAGCTGTAGATCTGCATGGTTTCCGACACAGATGACAGAAGAAAGCCGAGGAGGTGGGAGGGCACCCTGTGGGATACAATCTTTATACACCACTATGTGTTTTTTAAGTCCGGAACTAGTTCTACACACTTTGTTGCATATCACTAACGTCATTTCGCCAGGTCTTTTTTGAGTGGAGTAGTGGGTGGTTATTCTTTCATGTGACTTCAGGTGATTAACATAACCAGCATTTAAGAAGCAACATAAGCCTTCTGGATGCTCAGATGTATTTCAGCATCCAAGGAGCCATCATTTGATAATGTGCTACCCAAGTAGACAAATTTATCTATTATTCCCAACCTGGTTCCATCAACCATGATATTGGATTCAGTATATGGTGATCCAGGAAAAGGGTTACACATTACTTTAGTCTTTTTAAGGCTGATTGTAAACCCAAATGCTGTACACAAGGTGGGGAAACGGTCCATAGTGTGTTGCATGTCATCTTCTGAATGTGTTAGGAAGTCAGTGTTATCGGCGTAAAGATGGTATCTGATTAAAGCTTAACAAGGTTTTGTTTTGGCATTAAACCTTTTACATTTCCAGTAGTTCTGAACGTTAAGAGAATGCCTCTGTCACAATCATGGAAAGCATGTGTGAGCAAGGCAGCAAAGAAGATGCAAAAAGCGTAGAAGCAGGAATATCACCTTGCTTTACTCCGTTGTCGACTGGGATTTCCCCAGATAGTTGACCATTGAAGGTAATTTGGACATTCATATTTCTGTGTAGCTGCTTTAGCATACATACAAACTTGGGTTTACATCCTACTTTTCCAAGTATTATCCGGAGTGCATCTTTGTTAACTATGTCAAAAGCCTTCGTTAGGTCGATAAAGACTTGATCTGGAGGGACACACTGCTCAGTGCATTTTTCTTGTATTTGTCTTACAGAGAAAATCATGTCAACTGTTATCCTTCCTTCTCTAAAACCACTCTGAGATTCTGGGATAGCTGTAGGACAGATATCCTCCGCCAGTCTGTTGAACAAAAGTCTTGCGAAAACCTTGCCAACAGCTTCCTATTAAGGTGATTCCACAGTAGTTGCCACATATCCATGTTTCACCTTTGCCTTTCTGCTCAATGATAACATAATTGTTTCTACTTTTGGCACAAGGCCAGAAAATTCCCAGTACATTACTGGTACTTTATTTTATCAACCCCGTAAGGATGAAAGGCAAAGTTAACCTCGGCGGGATTTGAACTCAGAATGATAAGGGCCGTAACTCTATGCGTCAAAGCATGGCGTCCGACCCTCTACCGATACTGCCAATCCACCATAACGATAACATAATACCGTTGATCCAGTCCTGCGGAACTGTAGTCCCATTCCAGCAATCAGTGATGAATTTGTTTATCGCTTCCATTACATTATCACTACCGACTTTCAGCAGTTCGACTGGGATACCATCTAGACCTGGTGCCTTGCCAGAGTTAACCTGTTTGACTGCCAGATTTATTTCATCATCAGAGGGAAGTCGATCCATACTGTTTCACATTGAGGAAGGCCCCCTATCACTCCAAAACTGATGATGGGTTGTCAAACAGGTAAATCAAATGCTCCTCCTAACGCTAAAGGATTTTTTTATGGCTCTTTGATTATATTGGCATCGTCTTTAGATCTCAGAAGAGTTACGGAGGATGTTGGTGGGCTGAAGACTTGGCGTATCAATGAGTAAAATGGCTTTGAATCTTTGGTGTTAAAAGCCTTTTGGATTTCCGAAGCGAAGTTATTCCACCACTCATTTTTCAACCTGCGTAGTTCGCTTTGAAGTGTTGCCGTGTGATCTTTGTAGACTTACCTGGTTGCACTACAGGATTCTGATTCAGGAGCTTTTCATAGAGAGTGTGCTTGGTCTTCAGTAGCTGATTGATATTAGGATTGTTATCATCAAACCAATCCTGGTGTTTCTTGATTCTGAAACCAAGTTCCTCAGCTCCAACTGAGTAAACCTGATTTTTAAAGTTTTCCCAGGTACCATCAAAATCAAGACCATCAAGTATTTCAGTTAAGGTTGCACATAGATTTACTTGCTTCTGTTTGGTGACATCAATGCTGCGTTTCAGTGCTTCCATTCCACTCATACGAATTCTTTTGCGGATAGTCATCTTGAACTTTCCTCGCAATAATTTGAGGTCAGTGCTACATTCTGCATTATGCAACACACTCACTGTACACACGTCACTTAGATCTCGTTTACGAGTGATGATGAAATCAACCATGTGTCCATTCTTGGATCTTGGATGATACCAGGTAGCTTTTTATTTGAGCTTCTGATGAAAAAGAGTGTTGCAGATGGTTAATTTGAGTTCTGAGCAGAGTTTAAGCAATCTAAGGCCGCTGATGTTCATTTTACCAATACCAAATGGACTGAGTGATCCCCACGTCTCGTGATCACTACCCACACGAGGATTAAAATCACTGAGAAGTAATAACTCATCGTCAACATGTGTGCAGGCAATGACAGCACGAAGAGACTCATAGAAAGAATCAAGTACCACCTAACTGGCCTGTAGGGTTGGCGTATAAATAGATAAGAGTGTTACCTGTCTCGGAGGAATACGAAGCTTCATAAGATCGGTTACACCAGTAGGACATTCCATACGATCAAGCAGGGATGTTCTAATGGTGAAGCCAACACAGTTTGATGGTACTTTTGTTAATTGATTTTCTCTTGCCAAACGTTTTTCAGATAAAGTCAAAATCGAGAAAAAGTACTTTACCCGTTGTATTTGTGACAGAAATATTTTTCGGGTGTATTGGCAGTTTTCTTATCCAAACAATGGAATGAAACATGTAGACGAAATCGCCAGAATAAAACCAAAAATATAGGTATAAACTCCCGATGTTATAACAGCGTGTAGCTGGAACACACGCACGCACACACACACACAAACATACACATACGCGCGCGCGCGTGCGCGCATATATATGCATACAAGAATTGAGAGCTGTTAGCGAGAAACTTCAATAGCAGAAGTGAATGAAAGAAAAGTAATTAATGAAAGATTCAGACGAAACCAAACATCAGTCTATTAAGGGTAAAGTAATAAATGTCACTGAGGCCCCATCCCAGAAAGACATAGATTCCTTCTGGAGAAGATATGGGGGAAAGAAGAATTTCAACCAAGATGCAGTGTGGCTGAAAGAAATCCAAAAGAACTATTGCCCCTTCACTACAACAAAATCATACAAAATAAATGATGATACTCTTGATACTGTGATAGATAGGAAATCTCCAAGATAAGAAAACACCAGGAAAAACCTTGATTGTCGGCTACTGGTACAAAAAACTGATGTTTTATCGGATGTATCTTATCAATCTCTACCAACAAGCTCTCAAGGGAGATGCACATATACCAGAATGTTTGACATTAGCACAAACAATACTGGTCCCCAAGAACAAAGACACCCACTTGACAAAAGACTACCGACCCATTTCATGCCAGAACCTGATGTATAAAATGTATACACCTTGACAGAATCTATTTCTCCAACATAACTATGACAGTAATAACATCATCACGGATGAACAAGCAGCTGGAAAGAAAGGTGTTTGGGTGTGTGCTGAACAACTCCTAATTAACAAAACGGTGATGTCAGATATGCAACAACTTGGGAGGAATATGGTTACAGTTTGGCTGGACTACATAAAAGCGTTTGATTGTTCCCCGCACTTAGATGGGCATATTTCAACGAGGCAGTCCCTCTGTGCTACTATTTATCCTGTCATTAAACCCCTTGTCCTTTCTGCTCAATGATACATCATTGGCTCACAGCAGAACAGAAATACGAACTTAACCCATAATTTCTTTGTGGATGACCTAAAGCTCTATGCTAAGAACATAAATGGGATGAAGAAAAATCTTGACCTGGCTGCAACGTTCTCAAAAGATATAGGAATGGAGTTTGGCCAAGATAAATATTCATATATGATTGTAACGTGGGGAAGAACTACATCCCAATCTAACAACATTTTCATCAATAGCCTAACTGCTTCACCAATATCTGAGAAGGACTGCTACAGACACAGATATCTGAGGAAAGATGAAAATATATCCTATAATGGTATTTGTAATAAGGAACGTGTAACCAGGGAATATTACACCCGATTAAGAAACATATGGTTATCGGAACTCTCTGCGCACAATAAAACAGTGGCTCACAATGTGTTTGCTGTGCCTGTCATAACACCAACATTTGGAATACTCAATTGGACGATAGACGAAATCCGAACAATTAATGTTAAAACCCGAAAAATCTTAAACAACACTGGAAACTTCCACATCAACTTTGACATAGACCGCCTCTACTGGAAACGTAAGCACGGAGGCAGAAGCCTGACATCAGTCCAGACAGCATTTGAGTGTCACATCATATCCATCCCACAACATCTACGAACCTCCAGCCGTAGGAGTCCTTCTATTGAGCAAGCCTGTCGGTTTGTAACATCGATACAAGACTCTCTCATTTGAATTTAAACAACATCAAATAGGTAGATATGTATGCATGTCTGCATGCATGTTATTGTATGTGTGGATATGTATGTTTTGAATTATATGTATGCACGTGCATGCTTTGTATCTGTGCATGTGTACATGCGATCATCAAATACAGAATTTTTGGAATGTTTTAAATATGTTTACTGTTCCATTAATGGATTGTATTTGTAATTTCCTAACTACTCGTGTTTTTCTGTTTCTGGGAAGCCCAACTTCTAAAGATTTGTACTAAGGCAGTTACTAACATATCCCAGTGCCCAAATAGTCACAGGTATAAATCTGATGTTATAGTTAGGTCGGATTATTTGCAGATTTTTCTTTAGTTCTGCATATATATTCCCCTTTTTGTTAATCTTTAATATATTGGCATCTGCTGTGCAGCTAACTTCCACTACTGTGCATGCCTTCTTTTCCCTGTCCCATATCATTATGTCTGGTCTGTTATGCTTGCATTTTATTGGGGTTTTGACTGGAACATTACACCAGTACTCTTTCATATCATGAAAGAGTGCTGGTCCATTATTTTAAACGGCAAAAGTATGTATTCTCGTTACTATCTACACACACAAAAATAAAAAAATCACGCATGCACTCTCATACACACACATATATATATACCTATATATATATATATGGGATAACAAATTATCGTTATAGGTAATCCAGTTAGAGGTTGTGAGTACTCTGTATTGTGAATAGTTTTAACGTACAGCGTTGTTTGACTCAACAAGAGGTTTCCTTAGGTAGCGAGTTCGCGGGAATTCCTATGCAGGTCATTCTTGGAGTAATAATAGTGAAAGAGTGAAGAATAACATGGTCAACAGTACAAACATGGTTTTATTTACAGTATTAACAATTGTTTCATTGATTGGGTATCTCTAAAGGTCGCTAATCACTCAAAATTGTGTCACTCGACCTTAAATACAGTGTATGCCTAATCAAATCATCGGAATAACTGAAAAATTTACACACGGTGTTTGTATTTATACAACGGAGAATTCAAATAACAACATCAATAATAATGAAAGAAAATAAGATAAAGAAAAAAAATAATAAAGAAGTTAGAATAATGATAAAAAAATAAGTAAAAAATATATACGTTAAAAAATATGAACATAATAAGATTGTTGATAATATTAGTGGTGGTGGTTAAAGTTATAGTGGTGAGTTTAGTCTAAAGATGTGATGAGGGTATAAATACCATTAATATGAAAATAAATATTAAATATATACATATGTATTGGTTTAATAGGAAAGAATATAATAATAAATAACAGATAAAAGATAAAATTAATAGATTAGAAAGTGCTGTTATTATGGCAGAAGCTCTGCGATAATAACAGCACATGCACGTAGGCGAAGAATGAACTCTGATGTTAATTTAACCGTGAAACCCCTCCTCGGTCGTGTATTGATCATTTTTTTGTTTTCCATGCCCTTGATAACCCATTCCGGGCGAAACGTACGTAGGTGCACTGTTATATAAACATGTTTTAACGGTTTTAAACTCCTTGTATTCATTTCTTTTATAATCGCTCTGCTTATTTCTTCTCACCCACTAAATATTAACACTTCTAATATTTAACCCTATAGGCACTAGTATTGAGCACAAACTATTGTCATCTAAATATATGTATCACCTATCTTTCCTTTTTTCTCTCTCTCGATACTTAAACATTCTCTCTCTCTCTCTCTCTCTCTCTCTCTCTCTCTATATATATATATATATATATATATATATATATATATATATATATATATATATATATATATATATATATATATATATATATATATATATATATATATAAACGAAGGAAATGTGGTAAGGAACCAGGTGGACCATAACGCACCAAAGTACTCAATACTTGAGGTAGTAGAGTGGGTAATAGGAACCAGTAAGACCCCGACAGCTGAGCTCAAGCCGTTTCGACGGCTAATTCTGCCGTCGAAACGGCTTGAGCTCAGCTGTCGGGGTCTTACTGGTTCCTATATATATATATATATATATATATGTGTGTGTGTGTGTGTGTGTGTGTGTGTGTGTGTCTGTCTGTGTGTGTGTGTGTGTGTGAAAACAGGGAGAAAAAGACGATTATTAGGAAGAAAATTTTTTTTTTCCTTTTTATTTATTTCTCTCTTTTTTCTGAGTTAGAAAATGATTAAAACGAAATATTTTACTTTGTGTGAAGTGTTAAGGTATTAGTTGATTTATTTATTAATTAACAATGGCATTTATTTATTTATATATTTAATAATTGTCTAAAACAAAATACAACAAAATAGAAACAGACATATACTACAAACCTACAGACTCCAAACAATACCTTCCATTCAACTCGTGCCACCCTCGACATACCAAAATGGCAATTCCTTATAACCTAGCCAGAAGGATCTGCAGAATAGTTTCAGATAAATACACATGCTACACACGACTAGAAGAATGAAAAAACACACTTATCAGCAGAAATTACCCACCATCCCTAATCAACAATGGATTCCAACGTGCCCTAAAACTCGACATCCAGGAACTCAGACACCCCAAACCCAGGAAAGAACGGCAACAGAAAACTCTACCATACATCTCCACACACAACCCCCTCAACAATGAGGCATTCGATACCATCCTCCAGAACATTCCTTTACTAAAAAGAGACCCAAGAATGAACAAAATCCTCCAAACACACAACATCATAAAGGGCAAAGACAACCTAAATCCATAAAAAACATCCTCACACAAGCCAAAATCCAACAAACCCTCATAATGAACCCTACAGTAACAAAATGCGGAAGGCCCAACTGTGGCATATGCATAAATCTAATAGAAGGTTCAACATTCAATTTTAAACAAGGACAATATTTCACAGTTAAACACAACTTTACATGTGCATCTGAAAACCTAATCTATGTTTTCAGATGCACATGACTTGCTCAGGTTGTCAAGAGCACTACATAGGACAGACAAAAAACAGCCCCCGAGAACGTATGACTGTCCATAAATCACAAATCAAAATACAGGAATACAGAAAGATTACGTTTAGTGAACATATCGCCAATTGTGCACCCAACCAACATCCAAACTTTAAAATTTTCCCCATTTACAAATTCATAGACAACGCTACTTTCATCCATCGTACCAATAAGGAAACGTATTTCATTAACAAATTCCAACCTCTACTTAATGCACTAAACTTCGGACTAAACTAAAACTGGAACGAACAATCAAACATTTACAAATACCTATGTCTCTCCAAAGAATTACCTCCCTTACACGCTACCTAATCCTTTTTCTTAAATAAATTAAATATCATCCAGCATGAATTACCTCCCCCTGTATATTAACTCTCTAAAAAGGGAAATCATATCAAGCCACAGTCCACCATTTGCCTCCATCATGGATCAACTAAGCACTCTTGCTATATGAACACATTTTGATCTGCTTATCTTCAAGAACTATTCCTGTAAAAAACATTATTTTTTCTTTCACATTGACTTATTATGCTCCACATTACGATCTTTTTTTCTTTTTTTCTTTTTTCTTTTATAGAGATAGAACTGGTCATTTCGTATGGTCAATCTAGATGTAATATTAAGGAGAGCACTCAACGTAATTCAACTCACCCGTCTTTGTTTGTGTAGTTGGTGGTGCGAGTACGGAGTTAATTATTATAAAATAACAGGAGGCTGGACTGGTGTAAATCCTTGAAAGGTTTATTATACTATGATCATTTCAATGACCGGGTTCAGTATGAATCCGGTGACATCATCAGGTATTCAAAATATAACAAAGGGCGGCCGACTGAGGTAGAAGCTGCTAAATAGTCGCTCGTCCTCTTGTCTCTAATTTTCAGCCCCCATGGATTTTATCTGTTATATTCCTTTGTTATATTTTGATGATGTCACCTGTTATTTTATAATATATATATATACATATATATATATATAGTAAAGTGGTAGACTCCCGACAGTGACACAACTGTCTCAACCTGTATTTATTTGGAAATACTTGTGGAAATCGTGTTGAAAAAGTTGAGTTTACTGTTGGGATGCTACTTCTTCACTATACTCCTTCTACACATCATCATACATCTTGTACTATACCCTATTTTGGGTTTTCCCGGTCCTCACATCATAGACATTTTATATGGAATGGACCTCTGTCGGTTTAACCTATGAATGTGCCAATTGTAGTATCAATGTAACAACCTGAAATAACTAGTGCATGAAATTTTCAACTATCAAAATACAGGTGTATATTTAGATGTTTCTTGTCAGTTAGAACAGGATGTTAAAACGTCACGTATATTAGACCGAAATATTTTGTTGATGTAATCTAACATATTAAGTTTCTCTCTTGGTGAAAACTAAGAACTAGTGAGCAATTAGTCATACTAGCTAATTAGTCATACTAGCAACGTACTACTAAAAGTTCTTCTAAACAGACTTAAGAGAAAGGCAGAAGAAATCCTTTTTAGCCTTTCTCAGTTGCTCATCTCTTTCATTGAGGTAACCCTCTTGGTGTATCTTCCTTGGATTGCTTCAAATTGTGCAGTTTGTTTGACACTGGGATGTGACCACAGATGAGAGCAATAGTCCTGTCTACTGAGGACGAAATTCCTCCAGAGTACCAACATGGTTTCTGGGTCTCTTGTCCGGAATGGCCTCAGAATCCGACCTGCCATTCGTCAGCACATTGCCGTCATTTTAATGATGTGTGCATGAAACGATGCATCATTTCTTATGACAATACCCAGATCCTGTATTGATTTTGTCTTGGGGATTTCGATTCCTCCTTGTCCAATACATCTTTATTGTGATGATCCTAATTTGTGAGCTGATAGCGGGAGGCTTGAAATTTACCTGCATTAAATTGCATATTGTAGTTTTCAGACCATCCGAATATGGCATCTAAATCTTGTTATATAAAAGAGGAGCATCAGCTGGTTTCATGATTGCCTGTGTTACTTTCATGTCATCAGCATAGCTTGTGAGGGAGGCTGTCCGTATGGCAGAGGGCATGTCTGAGAGAACCACCACAAACAGTAGTGGCCCTAAGACGGTTCACTGGGGCACGTAGCTTGTTATTGAGTTTTCTTTTGAGAAGGTCTCGTTGACTACAACAGTCTGGCTTCTGTCTTTTAAGAAGTCATGAAGCCATTCCCTTAGTTTTCCAACTATGCCAAAGCTACATAGTTTGTGACATATTATTCCATAATCAACCTTGTCGAAGGCCTTCGTAAAGATGAGATATATCACATCTACTTTCAAACGGTCTGGCAGTTGTTTGAGTATCCAGTCATAATGCTGTAAGAGCTGCGTAAGACAATTTCTATCTGGGCAAAATCCATGCTGGGTGTCAGTTAGAAGACCATTTTCCTTTAGAAAAGTCATCAGATTCCATCTGATGATTCGTTCTATGATTTTTCTGATATGTGAGGGCAGGGAGCTAGGTCTGTAGTTTTTAGCATCTACTCTGCTTCCTTTATGATTATGACATATTATGCTTTTTATTTTCCTGGTAGTTTGCCACTTGCAAGTGGTCTTTGAAAGAGGATCTGCAGTGGTTTTGCTAATGTTTTCTTGCATGTCTTTTGGCTGGGAAACCATCAGTGCTAGCTGTTGAATTTGATCTCATTTCGTCTGTGGCTGATATTACACCTTTCACCTTTATATCTATGTGGTTGATTGTTTCCATTTCTTTGTGTAATCCAGGTGGGTTGAAGAACTCATTTGGCTTATCTATTCGCATGGGACTCATTAGAGGTGTGAAAACACTTTTGTATTGTTAATTCAGTACCTCACTTTTCTCTTGGGAATCTGCGGTCAATGAGACAATTTTATGGAAAAGTGGCCCTATCCCGAAGTGTACCGAGGCAGACTCTTTTACAAATTTAAAGAAGGCCTTAGGGTTCGTCTTTATGTTTTCTCTAGCCTGACTTTTCTTCCTGCTCCCTCCTTTTCATGAGATAGTTTGAATTCATTCTCAGTTTGAAACTTCGAGCATATGGCCTGTATTATTTCCATGAGTTGCTCAAGTTGTATGTTGACATCTTCCATAGAGAGACTGTCAGTCCAATTTTGGTTCAGGAGCTCTTCCTGAATCCTTTTCCAGTTAGCTTTGTGGAAGTTTAAGCTAGATAGAGACCAAGTGCTTCCTGTGGGCTGTATATCTACATTCCCAGTTCTACTATGTTATGGTCCGATAAAATCATTGGTTTCACTTTCACATTGTGGAGGAGCTCCATGTTATTTGTGAAGCAGAGATCCAATGTATTCTCATCTCTTGTTGGATAAATTAACCTTTGTTCCATGAAGAGTCAGTAAGGTTCAACATGGATTTTATCTGCCTTTGTTCAGGTGCCGTCATTCCTGAGAGGGGCTGGCCTTCGGGCCATTTGGCATTTGGGTGGTTAAAATCTCCCAGTAGTATGATTTTGAAACCCTGATCTAAATTTATCAGCACTTCTTTAATGCTTCTGAGGCTATCTTCAAACTTGTCCTTATGTTTGTTGGCATCTGTTGGTCAATATGTGACACATATGGCATGAACAGTTTGGGCGGAGCTTGCATAGAATCTAGAGTGTTCATAACTGAAGCTTGTCCCAGCTTCTCCATGTCATCAGGTATAACTTACAAGGTACTTGGGCTTTCTTTTCCCCATGGTCTCTGTTTTCCTTAGTTTTAGTCTTCTTTGCTTACTTTTCATTTTTATTTTTATTGGGGTCTGCCTGGTGATTCTTTAGTTTACTTTTGCTGTATTCCAGTGTTTGATTTTCTTTTTCATCTTCTTCACTGATGTTGTCTGCGTCGCAGGTCATCTCAATCTCAGCGGCTTTCATATCCTTCCTGGTTTCCGTGTGTCCTTTGTGTATCGCATCCTATTTCTTTCATCTTCTTTCATCTGCTCTGCGAAAATATGACTCGGCTGATCCATATGTGGCCTAATATGCGTGTAGGCACGGACACATTCAAAAAACGAAAAAGAATCAACACTAACACCACCACGATGTGTGGTAGTGTTAGGGATGTGATTGCTTGTGAGGCAGCGGGGTTCAGGAGCAGGGAAAAGATGTGGGAGAGAGGAATTAGATGGATGAAGTGAGCTGCGGACGAGGAGGTTTTAGAGGTTGCATGTGCGTTTGGGCGCGCCTATTTCTACTTGACGGAGGCTCTTCGACAGCTTCATAAACCCTTCTTCTACCATCCAATCCCCCACCCCCCAATATAGGCAACATGTATCTTACACTGTACAACAACTCGTCAATTCCCCCCACCTACCACCCACCGCCACCAACCTCATCGTCTGTACAACATGCACCCCTCTTCTACCTATTTCTCCCTCCAATTCCAGTAACCTGATACCCCTGGCTACTCCAACGTCTGTCCCTGAAACTTCCCCACATAACTCATCGTCGCCTATCTCGACTCCATCCTCGCACCCCATTTGCTACCCTCCCCTTTCCACATATCCGACACCAATCACACCCTACACCTCTTTGACTCCCCCATTTTCATCCTCGACATCAAATCCCTTTACATGGTCATCCCCCTCGCCGAGGTTCTACGTGCCCTTCAACACTTCCTTGACATTCGCCGCACCTCTCAACCCTCCATCCTCACCCGCCTTGCCGATATGGTGCTTACCCTCAATAGCTTTTCCTTCTCGTGCGAGTTATACTAACAGGGGATCGGGGTGGTCTTGGACACAAGTATGGGTCCCAAATACTCCAACCTATTTGTCGGCTACGTTTAGGCACAAGTCTTTGCCCAATACACTGGCCCCATCCTCCAACTATACGGCCGTTATATTGACGACTGAATCAGCGTCACCTCACTCACCCGAGGAGAGTTTGACTCATTTCTCTCTTTCTCGTGATCCGTCCATCCTGAACTCGACTTCACCACCTCCTTTCACTTCCTGGACATCTTTGTCTACATCGACCCCTCAAAATCACTTCCTCACCACCTCCACCTTCAAACTTACCCTCTCACACCCCAATTCCACCTCATTTCTACCCCCAACCATACCAAACACTCCAACCTCTACTCCCAATTCATCTGCCACCACCTCCTATGCAGCCGAACCCATGACTTTGAGGCTCAGGCCCATTACATGGCTGGGCACGCTGACGCCACCATCTCCATCTCAGTAACCACCGAATGTTCCATCTAGTGAATAAATCCGTAACATTTGATCCATCCATACATTTTCCAGCATTAAATTTTATGCTATTTCAATCAATTT
>OZ024743.1:370064409-370111909 GCA_964016885.1 Eledone cirrhosa | reverse complement strand
TGAGGGAGGCTGTCCGTATGGCAGAGGGCATGTCTGAGAGAACCACCACAAACAGTAGTGGCCCTAAGACGGTTCACTGGGGCACGTAGCTTGTTATTGAGTTTTCTTTTGAGAAGGTCTCGTTGACTACAACAGTCTGGCTTCTGTCTTTTAAGAAGTCATGAAGCCATTCCCTTAGTTTTCCAACTATGCCAAAGCTACATAGTTTGTGACATATTATTCCATAATCAACCTTGTCGAAGGCCTTCGTAAAGATGAGATATATCACATCTACTTTCGAACGGTCTGGCAGTTGTTTGAGTATCCAGTCATAATGCTGTAAGAGCTGCGTAAGACAATTTCTATCTGGGCAAAATCCATGCTGGGTGTCAGTTAGAAGACCATTTTCCTTTAGAAAAGTCATCAGATTCCATCTGATGATTCGTTCTATGATTTTTCTGATATGTGAGGGCAGGGAGCTAGGTCTGTAGTTTTTAGCATCTACTCTGCTTCCTTTATGATTATGACATATTATGCTTTTTATTTTCCTGGTAGTTTGCCACTTGCAAGTGGTCTTTGAAAGAGGATCTGCAGTGGTTTTGCTAATGTTTTCTTGCATGTCTTTTGGCTGGGAAACCATCAGTGCTAGCTGTTGAATTTGATCTCATTTCGTCTGTGGCTGATATTACACCTTTCACCTTTATATCTATGTGGTTGATTGTTTCCATTTCTTTGTGTAATCCAGGTGGGTTGAAGAACTCATTTGGCTTATCTATACGCATGGGACTCATTAGAGGTGTGAAAACACTTTTGTATTGTTAATTCAGTACCTCACTTTTCTCTTGGGAATCTGCGGTCAATGAGACAATTTTATGGAAAAGTGGCCCTATCCCGAAGTGTACCGAGGCAGACTCTTTTACAAATTTAAAGAAGGCCTTAGGGTTCGTCTTTATGTTTTCTCTAGCCTGACTTTTCTTCCTGCTCCCTCCTTTTCATGAGATAGTTTGAATTCATTCTCAGTTTGAAACTTCGAGCATATGGCCTGTATTATTTCCATGAGTTGCTCAAGTTGTATGTTGACATCTTCCATAGAGAGACTGTCAGTCCAATTTTGGTTCAGGAGCTCTTCCTGAATCCTTTTCCAGTTAGCTTTGTGGAAGTTTAAGCTAGATAGAGACCAAGTGCTTCCTGTGGGCTGTATATCTACATTCCCAGTTCTACTATGTTATGGTCCGATAAAATCATTGGTTTCACTTTCACATTGTGGAGGAGCTCCATGTTATTTGTGAAGCAGAGATCCAATGTATTCTCATCTCTTGTTGGATAAATTAACCTTTGTTCCATGAAGAGTCAGTAAGGTTCAACATGGATTTTATCTGCCTTTGTTCAGGTGCCGTCATTCCTGAGAGGGGCTGGCCTTCGGGCCATTTGGCATTTGGGTGGTTAAAATCTCCCAGTAGTATGATTTTGAAACCCTGATCTAAATTTATCAGCACTTCTTCAATGCTTCTGAGGCTATCTTCAAACTTGTCCTTATGTTTGTTGGCATCTGTTGGTCAATATGTGACACATATGGCATGAACAGTTTGGGCGGAGCTTGCATAGAATCTAGAGTGTTCATAACTGAAGCTTGTCCCAGCTTCTCCATGTCATCAGGTATAACTTACAAGGTACTTGGGCTTTCTTTTCCCCATGGTCTCTGTTTTCCTTAGTTTTAGTCTTCTTTGCTTACTTTTCATTTTTATTTTTATTGGGGTCTGCCTGGTGATTCTTTAGTTTACTTTTGCTGTATTCCAGTGTTTGATTTTCTTTTTCATCTTCTTCACTGATGTTGTCTGCGTCGCAGGTCATCTCAATCTCAGCGGCTTTCATATCCTTCCTGGTTTCCGTGTGTCCTTTGTGTATCGCATCCTATTTCTTTCATCTTCTTTCATCTGCTCTGCGAAAATATGACTCGGCTGATCCATATGTGGCCTAATATGCGTGTAGGCACGGACACATTCAAAAAACGAAAAAGAATCAACACTAACACCACCACGATGTGTGGTAGTGTTAGGGATGTGGTTGCTTGTGAGGCAGCGGGGTTCAGGAGCAGGGAAAAGATGTGGGAGAGAGGAATTAGATGGATGAAGTGAGCTGCGGACGAGGAGGTTTTAGAGGTTGCATGTGCGTTTGGGCGCGCCTATTTCTACTTGACGGAGGCTCTTCGACAGCTTCATAAACCCTTCTTCTACCATCCAATCCCCCACCCCCCAATATAGGCAACATGTATCTTACACTGTACAACAACTCGTCAATTCCCCCCACCTACCACCCACCGCCACCAACCTCATCGTCTGTACAACATGCACCCCTCTTCTACCTATTTCTCCCTCCAAATCCAGTAACCTGATACCCCTGGCTACTCCAACGTCTGTCCCTGAAACTTCCCCACATAACTCATCGTCGCCTATCTCGACTCCATCCTCGCACCCCATTTGCTACCCTCCCCTTTCCACATATCCGACACCAATCACACCCTACACCTCTTTGACTTCCCCATTTTCATCCTCGACATCAAATCCCTTTACATGGTCATCCCCCTCGCCGAGGTTCTACGTGCCCTTCAACACTTCCTTGACATTCGCCGCACCTCTCAACCCTCCATCCTCACCCGCCTTGCCGATATGGTGCTTACCCTCAATAGCTTTTCCTTCTCGTGCGAGTTATACTAACAGGGGATCGGGGTGGTCTTGGACACAAGTATGGGTCCCAAATACTCCAACCTATTTGTCGGCTACGTTTAGGCACAAGTCTTTGCCCAATACACTGGCCCCATCCTCCAACTATACGGCCGTTATATTGACGACTGAATCAGCGTCACCTCACTCACCCGAGGAGAGTTTGACTCATTTCTCTCTTTCTCGTGATCCTTCCATCCTGAACTCGACTTCACCACCTCCTTTCACTTCCTGGACATCTTTGTCTACATCGACCCCTCAAAATCACTTCCTCACCACCTCCACCTTCAAACTTACCCTCTCACACCCCAATTCCACCTCATTTCTACCCCCAACCATACCAAACACTCCAACCTCTACTCCCAATTCATCTGCCACCACCTCCTATGCAGCCGAACCCATGACTTTGAGGCTCAGGCCCATTACATGGCTGGGCACGCTGACGCCACCATCTCCATCTCAGTAACCACCGAATGTTCCATCTAGTGAATAAATCCGTAACATTTGATCCATCCATACATTTTCCAGCATTAAATTTTATGCTATTTCAATCAATTTCATACGTATATTAGGTCATTTTTATGAGTAAGTGTTATTGTTACAGCTGTTAAACATCAGGCCGCCACTGATTAAACCAAACTGACTACATTATCCAATGTATCCTTAGATGTCAATTTTAACTCTAAAAGGCTATATTCTGTCTCGGGGATATATGAGCTGGTGAGTAGCGGAAATATTAGCTGTTTAGTAGGGGATATATGAGCTGGTTAGTAGGGAATGTATGAACTGGCTAGTAGGGGATATATGAGCTGGTAAGTAGGATGTATATGAACAGGTTAGTAGGGGATATATGAACTGGTTAGTAGGGGATATATGAGCTGGTAAGTAGGGTGTATATGAACAGGTTAGTAGGGGATATATGAACTGGTTAGTAGGGGATATATGAGCTGGTAAGTAGGGTGTATATGAACAGGTTAGTAGGGGATATATGAACTGGTTAGTAGGGGATATATGAGCTGGTAAGTAGGGTGTATATGAACAGGTTAGTAGGGGATATATGAACTGGTTAGTAGGGGGTATATGAACTAGTTAGTAGGGGATATAAGAAAAGGTTAGTAGAGGTTAGATGAGCTGTTTAGTATGGGATATGTGAACTGGTTAGTCGGGAATATATGAGCTGGTTAGTAGGGGATAGATGAGCTGGTTAGTATGGGATATATGAGCTGGTTAGTAAGGGATAGATGAACTGGTTAGTAGGGGATATATGAGCTGGTTAGTGGGAGATATATGAATTGGTTAGTAGGGGGTATATGAACTAGATAGTAGGGGATATATGAACTGGTTAGTAGGGGATATATGAGCTGGTTAGTAGGGGATAGACGAGCTGGTTAGTATGGGATAGATGAGCTGGTTAGTAGGTGATAGATGAACTGGTTAGTAGGGGATATATGAGCTGGTTCGTATGGGATATATGAGCTAGTTATTTAGGGGATAGATAAGTTGGTTACTAGAGAATATATGAGCTGGTTAGTAGGGGATATATGAACTGCTTAGTAAGGGAGAGATGAACTGGTTACTAAAGGATAGATAATCTGGTTAGTAGGGGATAGACAAGTTTGTTTGCAGGGAATATATGAGCTGGTTAGGAGGGGATATATGAACTGGTTAGTAGGGGATATATGAACTGGTTAATAGGGGATAGATGGACTGGTTACTAGGGGATATATGAGCAGATTATTAGGGGATTTATGAACTGGTTAGTAGGGGATATATGAACTTGTTAGCAGGGATATATGAGCTGGTTAGAAGGGGATATATGAACTATTTAGTAGGGGATATATGAGCTGGTGAGTAGGGGATAGATGAGCTGGTTAGTAGGGGATATATGAACTGTTTAGTAGGGGATATATGAACTGGTTAGTAAGGGGTATATGAACTAGTTATTAGGGGATATATGAACTGGTTAGTAGGGGATATATGAACTGGTTAGTAGGGGATATATGAGCTGGTTAGTAGGGGATTTATGAGCTGGTTAGTAGGGGATATATGAGCAGGTGAGTAGTGGATAGATGAGCTGGTTAGTAGGGGATATATGAACTAGTTAGTAGGGGATATATGAACTATGTAGTTGGGGATGTATGAGCTGGTTAGTAGGGGATATATGAGCTTGTTAGTGGGGGATATATGAGCCGGTTAGTAGGGGATAGATGAGCTGGTTAGTATGGGATAGATGAGCTGTTTAGTAGGGGATAGATGAACTGGTTATTAGGGGACATATGAACTGGTTAGTAGGGGATATATGAACTGGTTAGTAGTTGATAGATACAGTGGTTTGTAGTTGATATATGAACAGGTTAGTATGGGATAGATGAACTGGTTAGTAGGGGATATATAAACTAGTTAGTAGGGATTATTTCAGTTGGATAGTAGGGGAAATATGAATGGGTTAGTAGTGGATATATTAACTGGTTATTAGAGGATGGATGAGATGGTTACTAGGGAATAGATAGCGGGTTAGTAGGGGACAGATGAACTGGTTATTAGGGGACATATGAACTGGTTAGTAGGTGACATATGAACTGGTTAGTAGGTGATAGATGAATTGGTTTGTAGGTGATATATGAACAGGTTACTAGAGGATAGATGAACTGGTGAGTAGGGGATACATGAACTGGTTACCAGGGGATAGATGAACTTGTTAGTAGGGGATATATTAACTGGTTTGTAGTGGATAGATGAGCTGGTTATTCGGGGATAGATAAGTTGGTTAGTAGGGGATATATGAGCTGGTTAGTAGGGGATATATGAGTTGGTTAGTAGTGAATATATAAGCTGGTTAGTAGGGAATATATGAATTTGGTTAGTAGGGGATATAAGGACTGGTTAGTAGGGGATATATGAACTGGTTAGTAGGGGATAGATGAACTGGTTACTAGAGGATAGATGAACTGGTTAGTATGCGATAGATGAGCTCGTTAGTAGGGGATATATGAATGGTTAGTAGGGATTATATCAGTTAGATAGTAGGGGATATATGAATGGGTTAGTAGTGGATATATTAACTGGTTACTAGGGAATAGATAGCTGGTTAGTAGGGGACAGATGAATTGGTTATTAGGGGACATATGAACTGATTAGTAGGTGATAGATGAACTAGTTTGTAGGTGATATATGAACAGGTTAGTAGAGGATAGATGAACTGGTTAGTAGGGGATATATGAACTGGTTACCAAGGGATAGATGAACTTGTTAGTAGGGGATATATTAACTGGTTGTAGTGGATAGATGAGCTGGTTATTCTGGGATAGATACGTTTGTTAGTAGGGGATATATGAGCTGGTTAGTAGTGGATAGATAAGCTGGTTAGTAGGGAATAGATGAGCTGGTTATAGGGTATATATAAACTAGTTAGTAGGTCATATATGAACTTGGTAGTAGGGGATATAAGAGCTGGTTAGTAGGGGATATATGAGCTTGATAGTAGGGGACCCATGAGCTAGTTATTTAGGGATATACAAGCTGGTTGTTAGGGGATATATGAGCTGGTTATTATGGGATAGATGAGCTCGTTAGTAGGGGATATATGAATGGTTAGTAGGGGATATATGAACTAGTTATTAGGGGCTATATTAACTGGTTAGTAGGGGATATATGAACTGGTTAGTAGGGTAGAGACAGCTGGCTAGAAGGGGATTGATGAAGTGGTTAGTAGGGGATATATGAGTTGGTTATTAGGGAATATATGAAGTAGTAAGTAGGGGATATATGAACTGGTTAGTAGGGGATAGATGAGCTGATTAGTAGGGGATAGATGAGCTGGTTAGTATGGGATAGATGAGCTGGTTAGTAGCGGATATATGAGCTAGTTATTTAGGGATACACGAGCTGGTTGATAGGGAATATATGAACTGGTTAGTATGGGATATATGTGCTGTTTAGTATGGGATATATGAGCTTATTATTAGAGGATTTAAGAGCTGGTTAGTAGCGGAAATATTAGCTGGTTAGTAAGGGATATAGGAGCTGGTTAGTAGGAGATATATGAGCTGGTTAGTAGGGGATATATGAGCTGCTTAGTAGGGGGTATGAGAACTGGTTAGTAGGGGATATATGAACTAGTTAGTAAAGGGTATATGAACTAGTTAGTAGGGGATATATGAACTAGTTAGTAGGGGATATATGAAGTGGTTAGTAGGGGATATATGAACTGGTTCGTAGGGGATATATGAACTAGTTAGTATGGGATATATTAAATGTGTAGTAGGGGATATATGAGCTTGTTAGTAGAGGATATATGAGCTTGTAAGTAGTGCATATATGGGCTGGTTAGTAGGGGATAGATCAGCTGGTTAGTATGGGATAGATGAGCTGGTTAGTAGGGGATATATCAACAGGTTAGTAGGGCATATATGAACTAGTTAGTAGGGGCTATATGAACTGGTAAGTAGGGGATAGATGAACTGGTTAGTAGGGGATATATGAAGTAGTTAGTAGGGGATATATGAGCTGGTTAGTAGGGGATATATGAACTGGTTAGTAGGGGATATATGAACTGGTTAGTAGGGGATATATGAACTGGTTAGTAGGGGATATATGAACTGGTTAGTAGGGGATATATGAGCTGGTTAGTAGGGGATATATGAACTGGTTAGTAGGGAATAGATGAACTGGTTACTAGAGGATAGATGAACTGGTTATTAGGGGATAGATAAGCTGGTTAGTAGGGGATATATGAGCTGGTTAGTAGGGGATATATGAGCTGGTTAGTAGGGGATATATGAACTGGTTAGTAGGGAATAGATGAACTGGTTACTAGAGGATAGATGAACTGGTTATTAGGGGATAGATAAGCTGGTTAGTAGGGGATATATGAGCTGGTTAGTAGGAGATATATGAGCTGGTTAGTAGGGGATAGTTAAGCTGGTTAGTAGGGAATATATGAACAGGTTAGTAGGGGATATATGAACTGGTTAGTGGGGGATATACGAGTTGGTTACTAGGGAATATATGAGCTGGTTAGTAGGGGATATATGAACTGCTTAGTAGGGGATATATGAACTGGTTATTAGGGGATATATTAATTGGTTAGTAGGGGATTGATGACTGGTTAGTAGGGGATATATGAACTGGTTACTAAAGGATAGATGATCTGGTTAGTAGGGAATAGATAAGTTTGTTTGCAGGGAATATATGAGCTGGTTAGGAGGGGATATATGAACTGGTTAGTAGGAGATATATGAGCTGGTTAGTAGGGGATAGATAAGCTGGTTAGTAGGGAATATATGAACTGGTTAGTAGGAGATATATGAGCTGGTTAGTAGGGGATAGATAAGCTGGTTAGTAGGGAATATATGAACTGGTTAGTGGGGCATATATGAGTTGGTTACTAGGGAATATATAAGCTGGTTAGTAGGGGATATATGAACTGGTTATTAGGGGATATATTAACTGGTTAGTAGGGGATTGACGATTGGTTAGTAGGGGATATATGAACTGGTTACTAAAAGATAGATGAACTGGTTAGTTGGGGATATTTGAACTGGTTTGAAGTGGATAGATGATCTGGTTAGTAGGGGATAGATAAGTTTGTTTGCAGGGAATATATGAGCATGTTAGGAGGGGATATATGAACTGGTTAGTAGCGGATATATGAACTGGTTAATAGGGGATAGATGGACTGGTTACTAGGGGATATATGAGCAGATTATTAGGGGATATATGAACTGGTTAGTAGGGGATATATGAGCTGATTAGTAGGGGATATATGAACTTGTTAGCAGGCATATATGAGCTCGTGAGTAGGCGATAGATGAGCTGGTTAGTAGGGGATATATGAACTGTTTAGTAGGGGATATATGAACTGGTTAGTAAGGGGTATATGAACTAGTTATTAGGGGATATATGAACTGGTTAGTAGGGGATATATGTGCTGGTGAGTAGTGGATAGATGAGCTGGTTAGTAGGGGATATATGAACTAGTTCATAGGGGATATATGAACTGGGTAGTAGGGGATATATGAGCTGGTTAGTAGGGGATATATGAGCTTGTTATTAGGGGATATATGAGCCCGTTATTACGGGATAGATGAGCTGGTTAGTATGGGATAGATGAGCTGGTTAGTAGGGGATAGATGAAGTGGTTATTAGGGGACATATGAAATGGTTAGTAGAGGATATTATGGGATATATGAACTGGTTATTAGGGTGTGGATGATATGGTTACTAGGGAATAGATAGCTGGTTAGTTGGGGATAGATGAACTGGTTATTAGGGGACATATTAACTGGTTAGTAGGGGATATATGAACAGGTTAGTAGGTGATAGATGAACTGGTTAGTAGGTGATATATGAACTGGTTAGTAGGGGATATATGAACTGATTAGTAGGGCATAGTGAACTGGTTAGTAGGTGATATATGAATTGGTTACTAGGGGATAGATGAACTGGTTAGTAAGGGATATATTAACTGGTTAGTAGTGGATAGATGAGCTGGTTATTAGGGGATAGTTAAGTTGGTTAGTAGGGGATACATGAACTGATTAGTATGGGATATATGAGTTGGTTACTATGGGATATATGAGCTGGTTAGTAGGGGATATATGAA
This sequence comes from Eledone cirrhosa, assembly GCA_964016885.1. Lineage (NCBI taxonomy): Eukaryota > Metazoa > Mollusca > Cephalopoda > Octopoda > Eledonidae > Eledone > Eledone cirrhosa. The sequence goes on along the minus strand of OZ024743.1, from coordinate 370,102,606 downwards.
CTGCTCAGTAGGGGATAGATGAACTGGTTAGTAAGGGATAGATGAACTGGTTAGTATGGGATAGATGGGCTCGTTAGTAGGGGATATATTTACTGGTTAGTATGGGATAGATGAGTTCGTTAGTAGCGGATATATGAACTGGTTATTAGGGGATGGATGAGATGGTTATTAGGCAATAGAAAGCTGGTTATTAGGGGATATAAGAACTGGTTAGTAGGGGATATATCAGCTTGTTAGAAAGGGATAGATGAACTGGTTTGTAGGGGATATATGAACTGGTTAGTAGCGGATAGATAGCTGGTTAGTAGGGGATAGGAAAGTTGGTTAGTAGGGGATATAAGAGCTGGTCAATAGGGGATATATGAGCTAGTTAGTATGGGATAAAACAGCTGGTTAGTAGGGGATATATGAGCTTATTAGTAGGGATTATATGAGCTTGTTAATAGGGGATATATGAGCTGGTCAATATGGGATAGAGGAGCTGGTTACTAGGGGATAGATGGGCTGGTTAGTATGGGATATATGAGCTGGTTAGTAGGGGATATATGAGCTGGTTAGTAGGGAATATATGAACTGGTTAGTAGGGGATATATGAGCTTGTTAGAAGGGTAAACATGAGCTAGTTAGTAAGGGGTATATGAATTAGTTAGTAGGGGATATATGAACTGGTTAATAGGGGATAGATGAGCTGGTTAGTAGGGGGATATATGAGCTGTTTAGTAGGGGATATATGTGCTGGTTAGTAGGGAATAGGTGAGCTGGTTAGTACCAGATATATGAACTAGTTAGTAGGGGATATATGAACATTGGTAGTAGGGGATATATGAATTGATTAGTAGGGAATATATGAGCTTCTTAGTAGGGGACATATGAGCTGGTTATTCGGAGATAGATGAGCTGGTTAGTAGGGGATAGATGGGCTGGATAGTAGAGGATATTTTAACCGGTTAGTAGGGGATATATGAACTAGTTAGTAAAGGATATATGAACTGGTTATTAGGGGATATATGAACTAGTTAGTATGGGATATATGAACTGGTTATTAGGGGATATATGAACTGGTTAGTAGAGGTTATATGAGCAGGTTAGCAGGGGATATATGAACTGGTTAGTAGGGGATAGATTAACTGTTTATTAGGGGATATAAGAACTGGTTAGTAAGGGATATATGAGCTGGTTATTAGGGGATATATCAGCTAATTAGAAGGGGATATATGAGCTGGTTAGTAGGGGATATATGAACTGGATAGTAGGGGATAGATTAAGTGGTTAGTAGTGGATAGATGAGCTGGTTAGTAGGGGATAGATAAGTTGGTTAGTAGTGGATATATAAGCTGGTTAGTAGGGGATATATGATCTGGTCAGTAGGGGATAGATGAGCTCGTTAGTAGGGGATATATGAACTGGTTAGTAGGGGATATATGAGTTGGTTACTAGGGGAAATCTGAGCCGGTTAGTAGGGGATATATTAACTGCTAGTAGTGGATAGATGAACTGGTTAGTAGTGGATATATGAACTGGCTATTAGGGGATATATGAACTAGTTAGTAGAGGATATAAGAACTGGTTAGTAGGGGATATATGAACTGGTTAGTAGGGGATATATGAACTGGTTACTAGGGGATAGATGAACCGGTTATTTGGGGATATATGAACTGGTTAGAAGTGGATAGATGAACTGGTTTGTAGGGGATATATTAGGTGGTTAGTATGGGATATATGAGCTGGTTAGTAGGGGACATATGAGCGTGTTAGTAGGGGATATATGAGCTGGTTAATAGGGGATAGATGAGCTGGTTAGTATGGGATAGATGAGCTGGTTAGTAGGGGATATATGAGCTGGTTAGTAGAGGATATATGAACTGGTTAGTAGGGCATATATGAATTGGATTCGTAGGGGATATATGAGCTGGTTGGTAGGGGATGGATGTGCTGGTTAGTTGGGGATATATGAACTGGATTGTAGTGGATATATGAACTGGTTAGTAGGGGATATATGAACTGGTTAGCAGAGGATAGATGAGCTGGTTATTAGGGGATATATGAACTGGTTAGTAGGGGATATATGCACAGGTTAGTGGGGCACGTATGAGCTAGTTAGTAGGGGATATATGAGCTGGTTAATAGGGGATATATGAACTGGTTATTATGGGATATATCAGCTTGTTAGAAGGGGATATATGAACTGGTTAGTAGGGGATATATGAGCTGCGTAGTAGGGCATAGATGAGCTGGTTAGTAGGGGATATATGAGTTGGTTAGTAGGGGATATATGAACTGGTTAGTAACGGATATGTGAACTGGTTAGTAGGGGATAGATGGACTTCTTACTAGGGGATATATGAGCAGCATAATAGGGGATATATGAACTGGTTAGTAGGGGATATATGAGCTGATTAGTAGGGGATATATGAACTGGTTAGTAGGGATATATGAGCTGGTTAGAAGGGGATATATGAGCAGGTTAGTAGGGGATAGATGAACTGGTTAGTAGGGGATATATTAACTGGTTAGTAGGGGATATATGAGCTTGTTAGTAGGGGATATATGAACTGGTTAGTAGGGGATAGATAAGCTGGTTAGTATGGGATATATGGACTGGTCAATAGAGGATAGATAAGCTAGATAGTAGGGGATATATGAGCTGCTTAGTAGGGGATATATGAGCTTATTAGTAGGGGATATATGAACTGGTTAATAGGGGATATATGAGCTGGTAAATAGGGGATAGAGGAGCTGGTTACTAGGGGATAGATAGGCTGGTTAGTAAGAGATATATGAGCTGGTTAATAGAGGGGATATATGAGCTGGTTAGTAGAGAGTAGATGAGCTGGTTTGTATGGGATAAATGAGCTGGTTTTTAGGGGATATAACTACTGGTTAGTAGGGGATATATGAACTTGTTAGTAGAGGATATATGAACTGGTTAGTAGGGCATATATGAATTGGATTCGTAGGGGATATATGAGCTGGTTGGTAGGGGATATATGAATTGGTTAGTAGGGGATATATGAACTGGTTTTTTAGGTGATGGATGACATGGTTATTAGGGCATGGATAGCTGGTTAGTAGGGGATAGATGTACTGGTTAGTAGCGGATATATGAACTAGTTAGTATGGGATATATGAACTGGTTAGTAGGGAATATAGGAACTGGTTAGTAGGGTATATATGAGCTGGGTAGTAGGGGATATATGATTTGGTTAATCTAGGATATATGAACTGGTTATTAGAGCTTATATGAACTGGTTAGTATGGGGTATATGAATTGGTTAGTAGAGGATATATGAACTGCTTATTAGGGATGGATGAGATGGTTATTAGGAGATAGATGAACTGGTTAGTAAGGGATAGATGAACTCGTTATTAGGGGAGAGATGAGCTGGTTAGTAGGTGATATATGAACTGGTTAGTAGGGTATAGATAGCTGGTTAGTAGGGGATATATGAACTGGTTATTATGGGATATATGAACTGGTTAGTAGGGGATATATGAACAGGTTAGTAGGCATTATATCAGCGTGTTAGTAGGTGATATATGAGCAGGTTAGTAGGGGATATATGATTGGTTAGTAGGGGATATATCAGCTGGTTATTAGTGGATATATGAACAAGTTAGTAGGGGATATAAGGACTGGTTAGTATGGGAGAGATGAGCTGGTTAGCATGGGATATATGAGCTGGTTAGTAGGGAAGAGATAAACTCGTAAGTAGGGGATATATGAACTTGTCAGTAGGGCATAGATGAGCTGGTTATTGGGGGATATATGAACTGGTTTGTAGGGGATAGATGAGCTCTTTATTAGGAGATATATGAGCTGGTTAGTAGGGGATATATGAACTGGTTAGGAGGGGATATATGAACTGGTTAGTAGAGGATATATGAACTGGTTAGAAGGGGATAGATAGCTGGTCAATATGGGATATAGGAATTGGTTAGTAGGGGATATATGAGTTGGGTAGTAGTGGATATATGAACTGGTTAGTAGGGTATATATGAGCTGGGTAGTAGGGGATATATGAGTTGGTTAGCAGGTGATATATGAACTGGTTAGTATGGGGTTATGAATTGGCTAGTAGGGGATATATGAACTGCTTATTAGGGGATGGATGAAATGGTTATTAGGGGATAGATGAACTGGTTAATAGGGGATATATGAGCTGGTTAGTAGGAGATATATGAGCTACCCTTCCAGGTGAACGCATTCTCAACATCGACCATCAAATTCAGCTGCTATTTCTAGCACTTTGCCCAACTCAATTTTTCTGAAAAAATTTTTTTTTTTTTTTTTTTACTGCAAATTTAAACACTGAAAACGCTCACTCCGCGAGACAACATCCACAGCAACACAGCTTCACCAACAACCAAAACCAGCAGAACAAGCCAGAGAATTTATTTTTGCAGCACTCTTCCTGTGAGAAAATCCATTCGGAGGTTGGAAATTTCATGATATACCACAGAACAGAAACCACCTGCATTCATTCTCTGGAACACACTTTCTTTCCTGCTGTCATGTGATTGCACACCTGTGAACTATATTTTATACATTTGAACTTTGAGCTCTTCTCTTACTTTATTACATTGTATCTTTGGGTGATGGATAGATAGATAGATGTCCAGTCGTTCTCTGGCCAAGAGCGATTGGCTACCTTGATATCTATCATTGATTTTTGCAAACATTCTTTTGTCGTAATTTTCATGCCTGTTACAACATTCTCGCCAACTTGCTACATATTTCATGCGATTTTTATATTCTAAAATTCTGGCGGGAGGTTATGTAGCGGTTGTCTCCCTTGTTGTGACTCACAACCCCAATAGATTAACATCTAGACGGGAAGTAGAACCCTTTCTGTAACTTCCGGCAGAGCCCTATAAAACGAATAGCTCTCGCTATTGCCTGGCAATCAAAACGGTAACTACTAACTTTGCTTCATTCTATCATCTATTTCTTTGACATGTCAACTATACTGTTCTATATATATCCATGATTGTTAATTAAATATTATACACACAAACCATGTCTCGTTTTGTTACATTCATACAACCCAGTATCTTCGCTATAAGCTATTTAGTAGGGGATAGATGAACTGGTTAGTAGGGGATATTTGAGTTGGTTAGTAGGGAATATATGAACTGGTTGGTATGGGATATATGAACTGGTTAGTAGGGGATGGATGAAATGGTTATTAGGGGATAGATAGCTGGTTAGTAGGGGATATATGAACTTGTTAATATGGGATATATTAATTGGTTAGTAGGGGATATATGAACTGGTTATTAGGGGATGGATGAAATGGTTATTAGGGGATAGATAGCTGGTTAGTAGGGGATATATGAACTTGTTAATATGGGATATATTAATTGGTTAGTAGGGGATATATGAACTGGTTATTAGGGGATGGATGAAATGGTTATTAGGGGATAGATAGCTGGTTAGTAGGGGATATATAAACTTGTTAGTAGGGGATATATGAACTGGTTAGTAGGGTATATATAGAGCTGGGTAGTGGGGGATATATAAGTTGGTTAGTAGGTGATATATGAAATGGTAAATATGTGATAGTAGGGGATATATGAACTGCTTATTAGGGGATGGATGAGATGGTTATTAGGGGATATATGAACTGGTTAGTAAAGGATATATGGGCTGGCTAGGATGGGATAGATTAGCTGGTTAGTAGGGGATAGATGAACTGGTTAGTAGGGGATATATGAGCTAGTTATTTAGGGATATACGAGCTGGTTGGTAAGGGATATATGAGCTGGTTCGTATGGGATATATGTGCTGGTTAGTAGGGGAAATATGAGCTGGTTATTATGGGATATATGAGCTGGTTATTAGGGGATATATGAGCTGGTTAGTACAGGATATATGAACTGGTTAGTAGGAGATATATGAACTGTTTAGTAGGAGGTATATGAACTAGTAAGTAGGAGATATAGGAACTGGTTAGTAGGGGATAGATGAGCTAGTTAGTAGGGGATATATGATCTGGTTAGTAGGGGATATATGAACTGGTTAGTAGAGGATAGATGAGCTGGTTAGTAGGGGATATATAAACTGGTTACTAGGGGATAGATGTGCTGGTTAGTAGGGGATATATGAGCTGGGTAGTAGGGGATATATGAACTAGTTAGTAGAGGATATATGCACACGTTAGTAGGGGATATATGAACTGGTTATTAGAGGATGGATGACATGGTTATAAGGGGATAGATAGCTGGTTAGTAGGGGATAGATGAACTGGTTAGTAGGGGATATATGAACTAGTTAGTAGGGGATATATGAGTTGGTTGTTAGGGAATAGATGAACTGGTTAGTAGGGGATATATGAACTGGGTAGTAGGGGATATATGAGTTGGTTAGTAGGTGATATATGAACTGGTTAATATGGGATATATGAACTGGATAGTAGGGGATATATGAACAGGTTAGTAGGGGATATATGAACTGGTTAGTAAGGTGGTATATGAATCGGTTAGTAGGGGATATATGAACTGCTTATTAGGGGACGGATGAGATGGTTATTAGGAGATATAAGAACTGGTTAGTAGGGGATATATGGGCTGGTTGGTAGGGGATAGATGGACTGGTTACTAGGGGAAATATGAGCTAGTTATTTAGTGATATACCAGCTGGTTGGTAGAGGATATATGAGCTGGTTCATATGGGATATATGTGCTGGTTAGTAGGGGAAATATCAACAGGTTAGTAGGGCATATATGAGCTGGAGAGTAGGAGATATATGAGCTGGTTAGTAGGGGATATATGAGCTGGGTATTAGGGTATATATGAGTTGGTTAGCAGGTGATATATGAACTGGTTAATATGGGATATATGAACTGGTTAGTTGGGGATATATGCACTGGTTATTAGGGGATGGATGAGATGGTTATTAGGGGATAGATGAACTGGTTAGTAGGTTTATATGTGCTGGTTATTAGGGGATATATGAGCTCGTTAGTAGGGGATATATGAGCTCGTTAGTAGGGGATATATGAACTGGTTAGTAGGGGATATATGAACTGGTTAGTAGGGCATAGATGAGCTGGTTAGTAGGGGATATATGAACTAGTTAGTAGGGGATATATGAACTGGTTATTAGGGGATGGATGAGATGGTTAGTAGGGGAAATATTAGCTGGTTACTAGGCGGTATATGAGCTGATTAGTAGGGGATATATGAGCTGTTTAGTAGGGGATATATGAGCTTGTTATTTAGGGATATACGAGCTGGTTAGTAGGGGATATATGATCTGGTTAGTAGGGGATATATGAACTTATTAGTAGGGATATATGACCTGGTTAGTAGGGCATAGATGAGCTGGTTAGTAGGGGATATATGAACTAGTTAGTAGGGGATATATGAACTGGTTAGTAGGGGATATATGAACTCGTTAGTAGGGGGTATATGAGCTGTGAGTAGGGGATATATGAGCTAGTTAGTAGGGTATAAATTAACTGGTTAGAAGGGGATATTTGAGTTGGTTCGTAGGTAATATATGAACTGGTTGGTATGGGATATATGAACTGGTTAGTAGGGTATATATGTGCTGGTTAGTAATGGATAGATGAGCTGGTTAGTAGAGGATAGATGAACTAGTTAGTAGGGGATATATGAGCTAGTTATTTAGGGATATATGAGTTGTTTAGTAGGAGATATATGAGCTGGTTAGTATGGGATATATGTGCTGGTTAGTAGGGGTAATATGAGCTGGTTAGTAGGGGATATATGAGCTGGTTAGTACAGGATATATGAACTGGTTAGTAGGGATATATGACCTGGTTAGTAGGGCATAGATGAGCTGGTTAGAAGGGGATATATGAACTGGTAAGTAGGGGATATATGAGCTGGTTATTAGGGGATAGATGAGCTGTTTAGTAGAGCATATATGAACTAGTTAGTAGGGGATATATGAACTGGTTAGTAGGGAATATATGAACTCGTTAGTAGGGGGGTATATAAGCTGGGTAGTAGGGGATAGTTGGGCTGGTTTATATCGGATATATGAACTGGTTTAATAGGGGAAATATGAACTGGTTAGTTGGGGAGACATAGCTGGTAGATATGGGATATAAGAATTGGTTAGTAGGGGATATATGAACTGGTTATTAGGGGATGTGTAACAGGGTTATTAGCGGAAAGATTGCTGGTTAGTAGGGGATAGATGAACTGGTTAGTAGGGGATACATGAACTAGTTAGTAGGGAATATATGAACTGGTTAGTAGTGTATATATGAGCTGGGTAGTAGGGGATATATGAACTGCTTATTAGGGGATGGATGAGATGGTTATTAGCGGATAGATTAACTGGTTAGTAGGGAATAGATGAACTGGTTAGTAGGGATATATGAACTAGTTATTACACTATATATTAGTTGGTTAGTAGTGAATATAGTAACTAGTTAATATGGGATATATGAACTGGTTATTAGGGGATATATGAACTCGTTAGTAGGGGGTATATGAGCTGGGTAGTCGGGGATAGATGAGCTGATTTATATGGGATATATGAACTGGTTAGTAGGGGAAGTATGAACTGGTTAGTAGGGGAGAGATAGCTGGTCAACATGTGATATATGAATTGGTTAGAAGGGGATATATGAACTGGTTATTAGGGGATGGATAACATGGTTATTAGGGGATAGCTAGCTGGTTAGTAGGGGATAGATGAACTGGTTAGTAGGGGATATATGAACTGGTTAGTAGGGGATATATGAGCTGGGTAGTAGGGGATATATAAGTTGGTTAGTAGGTGATATATGAACTGGTTAATATGGGATAGATGAGCTGGTTAGTAGGGGATAGATGAACTGGTTAGTAGGGGATATATGAGCTAGTTATTTAGGGATATATGATTGGTTAGTAGGGGAGATATGAACTGTTTATTAGGGGATGGATGAGATAGTTATTAGAGGATGGTATAGCTGGTTAGTTGGTGGTATATGAGTTGGTTAGTAGGGGATATATGAACTAGTTAGTATGGGATATATGAACTGGTTATTAGGGGATATATGAACTCGTTAGTAGTGGGTATATGAGCTGGGTAGTAGGGGATAGATGAGCTGGTTTATATGGGATATATGAACTGGTTAGTAGGGGAAATATGAACTCATTAGTAGGTGAGATATAGCTGGTCAACATGGGATATATGAATTGGTTAGTAGGGGATATATGAACTGGTTATTAATGGATGGATGACATGGTTATTAGGGGATAGATAGCTGGTTAGTAGGGGATATATGAACTGGTTAGTAGGGGATATATGAACTGGTTAGTAGGGTATATATGAGCTGGGTTGTAGGGGATATATGAGTTGGTTAGTAGGTGATATATGAACTGGTAAATATGGGATATATGAACTGGTTAGTATGGGGTTATGAATCGGTTAGTAGGGGATATATGAACGGCTTTTTAGGGGATGGATGAGATGGCTATTAGCGGATAGATGAACTGGTTAGTAAAGGATATATCGGCTGGCTAGTAGGGGATAGATTAGCTGGTTAGTAGGGGATAGATGAACTGGTTAGTAGGGGAAATATGAGCTGGTTAATATGGTATATATGAGCTGGTTATTAGGGGATATATGAGCTGGTTAGTAGGGGATATATGAACTGGTTAGCAGAGGATAGATGAGCTGGTTATTAGGGGATATATGAACTGGTTAGTAGGGGATATATGAGCAGGCCAGTAGAGGATATATGAGCTGGTTAGTAGGGGATATATGACCTGGTTAGTACAGGATTATGAACTGGTTAGGAGGGGATAGATGAGCTAGTTAGTAGGGGATATATGATCGGGTTAGTAGGGGATATATGAACTGATTAGTAGAGGATAGATGAGCTGGTTAGTAGGCAATATACGAACTGGTTAGTAGGGGATATATGAACTCGTTAGTAGGGGGCACATGAGCTGGGTAGTAGGGGATAGATGAGCTGATTGATATGGGATATATGAACTGGTTAGTAGGGGAAATATGAACTGGTTAGTAGGGGATGGATGACATGGTTATTAGGGGATTGATAGCTGGTTAGTAGGGGATAGATGAACTGGTTAGTAGGGGATATATGAACTAGTTAGTAGGGGATATATGAGTTGGTTGTTAGGGAATATATGAACTGGCTAGTAGGGGATATATGAACGGGTTAGTAAGGTATATATGCGCTGGGTAGTAGGGGATATATGAGTTGGTTACTAGGTGATATATGAACTGGTTAGTAGGGTATATATGAATTGGTTATTAGGGGATGGATGAGATGGTTATTAGAAGATATATGAACTGGTTAGTAGAGGATAGATGACCTGGTTACTAGGGGATATATCAGCTAGTTATTTAGAGATATACGAGCTGGTTAGTAGGGGATATATGAACTGGTTAGTATGGGAAATATTAGCTGGTTAGGTGGGCATATATGAGCTAGTTATTAGGGGATATATGAGCTGGTTATTAGGGGATATATGTGCTGGTCAGTAGGGGATATATGAACTGTTTTGTAGGGGGTATATTAAAGAGTTAGTAGGGGATATATGAACTGGTTAGTAGGGGATATATGAACTGGTTAGTAGGGGAGAGATAGCTGGTAATTATGGGATATATGTATTGGTTAATAGGGGATATATGAGTTGGTTAGCAGGTGATATTTGAACTGGTTAATATGGGATATATGAACTGGATAGTAGGGTATATATGCACAGGTTAGTAGGGCATATATGAACTGGTTAGTATGGGGTTATGAATTGGTTAGTAGGGGATATATGAACTGCTTGTTAGGGGATGGATGAGATGGTTATTAGGGGATAGATGAACTGGTTAGTAGGTTTTATATGTGCTGGTTATTAGGGGATATATGAGCTTATTAGTAGGGCATATATGAGCTGGTTAGTAGGGGATATATGAACTGGTTAGTTGGGGATATATGAACTGGTTAGTTGGCGATATATGAGCTGGTTAGTAGGGGATAGATGAGCTAGTTATTTAGGGATATATGTGCTGGTTAGTAGGGGTAATATGAGCTGGTTAGTAAGGCATAGATGAGCTGGTTAGTAGGGGATATATGAACTGGTAAGTAGGGGATATATGAGCTGGTTAGTAGGGGAGACATAGCTGGTAAATATGGGATATAATAATTGGTTAGTAGGGGATATATGAACTGGTTATTAGGGGATGGATAACATAGTTATTAGTGGATAGATAGCTGGTTAGTAGGGGATAGACTAACTGGTTAGTAGGGGATATATGAACTAGTTATTAGGGGATATATAATTTGGTTGGTAGAGAATATATGAAATGGTTAGTATGGGATAGATGAACTGGTTAGTAGGGAATATATGAACTGGTTAGTAGTGTATATATGAGCTGGGTAGTAGTGAATATATGAACTAGTTAGTATGGGATATATGAACTGGTTATTAGGGGATATATGAACTCGTTAGTAGGGGGTATATCAGCTGGGTAGTAGGGGATAGATGAGCTGGTTTATATGGGATATGTGAACTGGTTAGTAGTGGAAATATGAACTCGTTAGTAGGGGAGATATAGCTGGTCAACATGGGTTATATGAATTGGCTAGTAGGGGATATATGAACTGGTTATTAAGGAATGGATGACATGGTTATTAGGGGATAGATAGCTGGTTAGTAGGGGATAGATGAACTGGTTAGTAGGTGATATATGAACTGGTAAATATGGCATATATGAACTGGTTAGGATGGGGTTATGAATTGGTTAGTAGGGGATATATGAATTGCTTTTTAGGGGATGGATGAGATTGTTATTAGGGGATAGATGAACTGGTTAGTAAAGGATATATCGGCTGGCTAGTAGGGGATAGATGAAGTGGATGGTAGGGGATATCTGAGCTGGTTCGTATGGGATATATGTGCTGTTTAGTAGGGGAAATATGAGCTGGTTAGTATGGGATATATGAGCTGGTTATTAGGGGATATATGAGCTGGTTAGTAGGGGATATATTAGCAGGTTAGTAGGGGATATATGAGCTGGTTAGTACAGGATATCTGAACTCGTTATTAGGGGATATACGAACTGTTTAGTAGGAGGTATAGGAACTAGTTAGTAGGGGATATATGAACTGGTCTGTAGGGGATAGATGAGCTAGTTAGTAGGGGATATATGATCTGGTTAGTAGGGGATATATGAACTGGTTAGTATGGGATATATGAGCTGCTTAGTACGGCATATATGAACTCGTTAGTAGGGGGTACATGAGCTGGGTAGTAGGGGATAGATGAGCTGATTTATATGGGATATATGAACTGGTTGGTAGGGGAAATATGAACTGGTTAGTAGGGGAGAAATAGCTGGTCAACATGGGATATATGAATTGGTTAGTAGGGGATATATGAACTGGTTATTAGGGGATGGATGACATGGTTATTAGGGGATTGATAGCTTGTTAGTAGGGGATAGATTTACTGGTTAGTAGGGGATATATGAACTAGTTAGTAGGGGATATATGAACTGGTTAGTAGGGGATATATGAACTGTTTAGTAGGGGGTATATGAACTAGTTAGTAGGGGATATATGAACTGGTTAGTAGGGGATATATGAACTGGTTAGTAGGGGAGATATAGCTGGTAATTATGGGATATATGAATTGGTTAGTAGGGGATAGATGAACTGGTTAGTAGGTTTTATATGAGCTGGTTAGTAGGGTATATATGAACTGGATAGTAAGGGATATATGAACAGGTTAGTAGGGGATATATGAACTGGTTATTAGGGGATGGATGAGATGGTTAGTAGGGGATAGATGAACTGGTTACTAGGGGATATATGAGCTAGTTATTTAGAGATATACGAGCTGGTTGGTAGGGGATATATGAGCTGGTTCGTATGGGATATATGTGCTGGTTAGTAGGGGATATATGAACTGTTTAGTAGGGGGTATATGAACTAGTTAGTAGGGGATATATGAACTGGTTAGTAGGGGATATATGAACTGGTTAGTAGGGGAGATATAGCTGGTAATTATGGGATATATGAATTGGTTAGTAGGGGATAGATGAACTGGTTAGTAGGGGATAGATGAACTGGTTAGTAGGTTTTATATGAGCTGGTTAGTAGGGCATATATGAGCTGGTTAGTAGGGGATATATGAACTGGTTAGTTGGCGATATATGAGCTGGTTAGTAGGGGATAGATGAGCTAGTTATTTAGGGATATATGTGCTGGTTAGTAGGGGTAATATGAGCTGGTTAGTATGGGATATATGAGCTGGTTATTAGGGGATATATCAGCTGGTTAGTAGGGGATATATGAGCTGGTTAGTAGGGGATGGATGAGCTGTTTAGTAGAGCATATATGAACTAGTTAGTAGGGGATATATGAACTGTTTAGTAGGGGATATATGAACTCATTAGTAGGGGGGTATAAGAGCTGGGTAGTAGGGGATAGATAGGCTGGTTTATATCGGATATATGAATTGGTTAGTAGGGGATATATGAACTGGTTATTAAGGGATGGATGACATGGTTATTAGGGGATAGATAGCTGGTTAGTAAAGGATATATGAACTGGTTAGTATGGGGTATATGAATTGGTTAGTAGGGGATATATGAATTGCTTTTTAGGGGATGGATGAGATTGTTATTAGGGGATAGATGAACTGGTTAGTAAAGGATATATCGGCTGGCTAGTAGGGGATAGATGAACTGGTTGGTAGAGGATATATGAGCTGGTTCGTATGGGATATATGTGCTGTTTAGTAGGGGAAATATGAGCTGGTTATTAGGGGATATATGAGCTGGTTAGTAGGGGATATATTAGCAGGTTAGTAGAGGATATATGAGCTGGTTAGTAGGGGATATATGAGCTGGTTAGTACAGGATATCTGAACTCGTTATAAGAGGATATACGAACTGTTTAATAGGAGGTATAGGAACTAGTTAGTAGGGGATATATGAACTGGTCTGTAGGGGATAGATGAGCTAGTTAGTAGGGGATATATGATCTGGTTAGTAGGGGATATATGAATTGGTTAGTATGGGATATATGAGCTGGTTAGTATGGGATATATGAGCTGCTTAGTAGGGGATATATGAGCTGGGTAGTAGGGCATATATGAACTCGTTAGTAGGGGGTACATGAGCTGGGTAGTAGGGGATAGATGAGCTGATTTATATGGGATATATGAACTGGTTAGTAGGGGAAATATGAACTGTTTAGTAGGGGAGAAATAGCTGGTCAATATGGGATATATGAATTGGTTAGTAGGGGATATATGAACTGCTTATTCGTGGATATATGAGCTGGTTAGTATGGGAAATATTAGCTGGTTAGTAGGGGATATATGAGGTAGTTAGTAGGGGATATATGAGCTGGTTAGTAGGGGATATATGAGCTGGTTAGTAGGGGATATATGAACTGTTTAGTAGGGGGTATATGAACTAGTTGGTAGGGGATATATGAACTGGTTAGTAGGGGATATATGAACTGGTTAGTAGGGGAGAGATAGCTGGTAATTATGGGATATATGAATTGGTTAGTAGGGTATATATGAGTTGGTTAGCAGGTGATATATGAACTGGTTAATATGGGATATATGAACTGGTTAGTATGGGGTATATGAATCGGTTAGTATGGGATATATGAACTGCTTTTTTAGGGGATGGATGAGATGTTTATTAGGGGATAGATGAACTGGTTAATAAAGGATATATAAGCTGGCTACTAGGTGATAGATTAGCTGGTTAGTAGGGGATAGATGAACTGGTTGGTAGGGGATATATGAGCTGGTTAGTAGGGGATATATGAGTTGGTTGTTAGGGAATATATGAACTGGTTAGTAGGGGATATATGAACTGGTTAGTAGGGTAAATATGCGTTGGGTCGTAGGGGATATATGAGTTGGTTACTAGGTGATATATGAACTGGTTAGTAGGGTATATATGAACTGGTTATTAGGGGATGGATGAGATGGTTATTAGAGGATATATGAACTGGTTAGTAGGGGATATAATGGGCTGGTTAGTAGGGGATAAATGAACTGGTTACTAGGGGATATATGAGCTAGTTATTTAGAGATATACGAGCTGGTTGGTAGGGGATATATGAGCTGGTTCTTATGGGATATATGTGCTGGTTAGTAGGGGAAATTTGAGCTGGTTTGTATGGGATATATGAGCTGCTTATTAGAAGGATATATAGGCTGGCTACTAGGGGATAGATTAGCTGGTTAGTAGGGGATAGATGAACTGGTTGGTAGGGGATATATGAGCTGGTTCGTATGGGATATATCTGCTTGTTAGTAGGGGAAATATGAGCTGATTAGTATGGGATATATGAGCAGGTTAGTAGAGGATATATG
This sequence comes from Eledone cirrhosa, assembly GCA_964016885.1. Taxonomy (NCBI): domain Eukaryota; kingdom Metazoa; phylum Mollusca; class Cephalopoda; order Octopoda; family Eledonidae; genus Eledone; species Eledone cirrhosa. The sequence continues at coordinate 370,087,278 of OZ024743.1, read as the reverse complement.
AGCTGGTTAGTAGGTGATATATGAGCTGGTTAGTACAGGATATATGAACTGGTTACTAGGGGATATACAAACTGTTTAGTAGGAGGTATATGATCTGGTTAGTAGGGGATATATGAACTGTTTATTGGTGGATATATGAACTGGTTAGTAGAGATATATGAACTGGTTAGTAGGGGAGATTTCAACTGGTTATTAGGGGATGGATGAGAAGGTTATTAGGGGATAGATAGCTAGTTAGTAGGGGATAGATGAACTGGTTAGTAGGTGTTATATGAGCTGGCTATTAGTGGATATATGAGCTGGTTAATAGGGGATATATGAACTGGTTAGTAGGGGATATATGAACTAGTTATTAGGGGATATATGAGCTGAATAATACGGGTTAGATGAGCTGGTTTATATGGGATATATGAACTGTTTAGTATGGGAAATATGAACTGGTTAGTAGGGGAGAGATAGCTGGTTAATATGGGATATATGAATTGGTTATTAGGGGATATATGAACTGGTTATTAGGGGATGGATGACATGGTTAGTTCAGCATATAGGAACTAGTTAGTAGGGGATATTTTAACTGGTTAGTAGGGGATATATGAACTAGATAGTAGGGGATATATGAACTGGTTTGTAGGGGATATATCAGCTGGTTAGTAGGGGATATATGAGCGAGTTTGTAGGGGATAGATGAACTGGTTAGTAGGGGATATATGAACTAGTTAGTATGGGATATATGAACTGGTTAGTAGGGGATATATGAACTCGTTAGTAGGGTTTATATGAGCTTGGTAGTAGGGGATAGATGAGCTTGTTCATATGGGATATATGAACTGTTTAGTAGGGGAAATATGAACTGGTTATTAGGGGAGAGATAGCTCGTCAACATGGGATATATGAATTGGCTAGTAGGGGATGCATGACATGGTTATTAGAGGATATGTAGCTGGTTAGTAGGGGATAGATGAACTGGTTAGTAGGGGATATATGAATTGCTTATTAGGGGATGGATGAGATGGTTATTAGGGGATATATGAACTGGTTAGTAGGGGATATAGGAACTAGTTAGTAGGGGAAATATGAGCTGGTTAGTGGGGGATATATGAACTAATTAGTTGGGGATATATGAACTGGTTAGTAGGGGATATATGAGCTGGTTAGCAGGGGAAATATGAGCTGGTTAGTAGGGGATATATGAACTGGTTAGTAGGGGATATATGAACTAGTTAGTAGGCTATATATGAGATGTTAGTAGGGAATATATGAACTGATTAGTAGGGTATATATGAACTCGTTAGTAGGGGGTATATGAACTAGATAGTAGGGGATAGATGAGCTGGTTTATATGGGATATATACGAACTGGTTAGTAGCGGAAATATGAACTGGTCAGTAGAGTAGAGATAGCTGGGATTTATGAATTTGTTAGTAGGGATTTATGAATTGGTTAGTAGGGATTTATGAATTGGTTAGTAGGGATTTATGAATTGGTTAGTAGGGGATATATGAACTGGTTTTTAAGGGATGGATGACATGGTTATTAGGGGATAGATAGCTGGTTAGTAAGGGATAGATGAACTGGTTAGTAGGGGATATATGAACTAGTTAGTAGGGGATATATTAGTTGGTGTTTAGGGAATATATGAACTGGTTAGTAGGGGATATATGAACTGGTTACTAGGGTATATATGAGCTGGGTATTAGGGGATATATGAGTTGGTTAGTAGGTGATATATGAACTGGTTAATATGGGATATATGAACTGGTTAGTAGGGGATATATGAACAGGTTAGTAGGGGATATATGAACTGCTTATTAGGGGATGGATGAGATGGTTATTATGGGATATATGAACTGGTTAGTAGGGGATATATGAGCCAGTTATTTAGGGATATACGAGCTGGTTGGTAGGGGATATATGAGTTGGTCCGTATGGGATATATGTGCTGGTTAGTAGGGGAAATATGAGCTGGTTAGTATGGGATATATGAGCTGGTTATTAGGGGATATATGGGCTGGTTAGTATGGGAAATATTAGCTGGTTAGTAAAGGATATATGAGCTGGTTAGTAGGGGATATATGAACTGTTTATTAGTGGATATATGAACTGGTTAGTAGAGATATATGAACTGGTTAGTAGGGGATATATGAGCTGGTTAGTAGTGTATATATGAACTGGTTAGTAGGGGAGATTTGAACTGGTTATTAGGGGATGGATGAGAAGGTTATTAGGGGATAGATAGCTAGTTAGTAGGGGATAGATGAACTGGTTAGTAGGTGTTATATGAGCTGGCTATTAGTGGATATATGAGCTGGTTAGTAGGGGATAGATGAGCTGGTTAGTAGGGGATAGATGAGCTGGTTAGTAGGGGATATATGAACTGGTTAGTAGGGGATAGATGAGCTGGTTAGTAGGGGATATATGAACTGGTTAGTAGGGGATAGATGAGCTGGTTAGTAGGGGATAGATGAGCTGGTTAGTAGGGGATAGATGAGCTGGTTAGTAGGGGATATATGAACTGGTTAGTAGGGGATATATGAACTGGTTAGTAGGGGATAGATGAGCTGGTTAGTAGGGGATATATGAACTGGTTAGTAGGGGATAGATGAGCTGGTTAGTAGGGGATATATGAACTGGTTAGTAGGGGATAGATGAGCTGGTTAGTAGGGGATAGATGAGCTGGTTAGTAGGGGATAGATGAGCTGGTTAGTAGGGGATATATGAACTTGTTAGTAGAGGATATATGAACTGGTTAGTAGGGGATAGATGAGCTGGTTAGTAGGGGATATATGAACTGGCTAGTAGGGGATAGATGAGCTGGTTAGTAGGGGATAGATGAGCTGGTTAGTAGAGCATATAGGAACTAGTTAGTAGGGGTTATTTTAGCTGGTTAGTAGGGGCTATATGAACTGGTTAGTAGGGGATATATGAACTGGTTAGTAGGGGATATATGAACTAGTTAGTAGGCTATATATGAGTTGGTTAGTAGGGAATATATGAACTAGTTAGTATGGGATATAAGAACTGATTAGTAGGGGATATATGAACTCGTTAGTAGGGGGTATATTAGCTGGGTAGTAGGGGATATATGAACAGGTTAGTAGGGGATATATGAACTGGTTAGTATGGGGTATATGAATCGATTAGTAGGGGATATATGAACTGCTTATTAGGGGATGAATGAGATGGTTATTAGGGGATAGATGAGCTGGGTAATAGGGCATAGATGAACTGGTTAGTAGGGGATATATGAGCTAGTTATTTAGGGATATACGAGCTGGTTGGTAGGGGAAATATGAGCTGGTTAGTATGGGATATATGAGCTGGTTATTAGGGGATATATGAGCTGTTTAGTAGGGGAAATATTAGCTGGTTAGTAGGGGATATATGAGCTGGTTAGTAGGGGATATCTGAGCTGATTAATAGGGGATATATGAGCTAGTTAGTAGGTCATATATAATCTGGTTAGTAGGGGATATATGAACTGGTTAGTAGGTGATAGATGAGCTGGTTAGTAGGGGATATATGAACTGGTTAGTAGGGTATATATGAGCTGGTTAGTAGGGATATATGAGCTGGGTAGTAGGGATAGATGAGCTGGTTAGTAGAGGATATTTGAACTAGTTAGTAGTGAATATATGAGCTGGTTATTAGGGGATATATGAACTAGTTAGTAGAGTATATAAGAACTGGTTAGTAGAGGATAGATGAGCTGAATAGTATGGTAGATGATCTGGTTTATATGGGATATATGAGCTGGTTAGTAGGGGATAGTTGAACTGGTTAGTATGGGATATATGAGCTGGTTAGTAATTGATACAATGGACAAATACAGCGTAAGTATATTTACGTGAGTGGAAAAAGAAGAAATGAGGAAATGAGGATAGCGTGGATTAATAATATTTATAATGCAGGATTCGTTATATTTTGATTATAATATTTATAATTATAGGTTGAAAAAAATTTGATTAAAGGTTTAATTTAATTTAATAATTTGTTTAAATGTGTATGTTAAGGATATATATTATAGTTTATTTTATTAATTAAAAGTAGTAAGTCAAAAACTTAAAATATGCAAATAATTCTAAATTTATGGAAAATTTTCGAGAGTTTACAAAAGAATAACCACTTAGTTATATTATAAAAACAGTAAAGGAGCGTAAAGGAAGTTATAAGTGATTTTTTAAGAACTCAGATGACTCTAAGGATTAAATGCTATAAAGTTAGAACATTTAAACATTTTTTCATAAGAATACATTTAAAGCATAAACCATAGGTTACTTCACATATATACAAAAAACCATGTTTTTCCACATATATATAAACATTTGGATATATATCTTAAAAACTTTGAAAATATAAGAATATAAAAATATAAAAATATAGTTTTACTATATCCTTCAAAGGAATTTTCAAAAGATTTTCATAAACCCTTCAGTAAGTTTTTCAAGAAAAAATTTTCCTTAAAGGAGTTTCAAGCAGTCATATAAAGGAATTTAATAATCTATTGATAGGTGTAATAATAGAAAATAAATTAAGTATATGAATCATATATGGATATAGAAGACATTATGTAAAAGAGATAAGTCGTATATTACATTTTATATATATATTTAAAAGTTGAATTTAAACGATGTTTGCAAGAACTAAATAAATTATTCCTCAAATTAATAGAGTTCTTACTTTTTAGTATAAAGAATATTTCTTCGACACAAAGAGAGCAATTTTTGGATAAGGCAGTGTATGAAGGAGCTTTTGAGATAATATTCCAAAGTAAAGAATAGTTAATGTTCTTTGATTTCAGGTCCCATAGCAAGTTAGATAGAAAAGTTAAAGATATTTTTACCAATATTCATAAAAGAACATTTGTGGTTATTAAGAGTAACCAATTCATATATTCCCTACTACCCAACTCATATATCCCCTACTAACTAGTTCATATATCCCCTACTAACCAGTTCATCTATCCCCTACTAACCAGCTATCTATCCCCTAATAACCATCTCATCCATCCCCTAATAACCAGTTCATATATCCCCTACTAACCAATTCATATATCCCATATTAACCAGCTATCTCTCCCCTACTAACCAGTTCATATATCCCCTAACTTAAAAATATAATTACGCTCTCCTCTCTTCACACTATTTTCACTGTCAAATATATATAATCATTCCTTCTTTTTTCTTTCTTTCTTTCTTTTTTTTCTCTCTCCCTCACAATATCACCTTCTTCCAACAGTTTAATTTAAATAAACCGTTACCTTTTCAACCTTTCGAACAATCATTTGCATACTCAATCATAACTTTCTTTCACCCTCAATAAATGTAATATCTCCACTATCCAGGAAGCTCCAACCGTTAAGGTTGTCTTTTTTCAGGGTATGTCAATATTTATTTATAAAACTAATCTGTATTGTATTTTATCTGATGAAAGCGCACCATAATTTGCCTTGGTGGCCCATGAAATATGTATAATAAGATAAATATGGTTTTATATATATAGTTTCCATTTGTTAATATATTGTATATTTACTTCACTCCTTGTTGAGTGCTTTATATCAGTTATAACATTTTTTAAGCTTGTTGAATCCCAACAAATTAAATATAACCTCTGCATATATATATATATATATATCATCATCATCATCATCATCATCATCATTTTACGTCCGCTTTTCCCTGCTTGCAAGGGTGGGACGGGTCTTATTCAGCACAGCATCTCTCCACTCGTCACGGTCCCTCGTCATCTCCGCCGTGAGCTTCAATGATCTGAGGTCTGTTCTCACCACCTCCGCCCATGTTTTTCGTGGTCTACCTCTACCACGTCTTCCTTCAACTGGCATTTCCTGGCACTTCTTCACCCATCGGTCATCCTCCATGCGCATCACATGTCCGAACCACCTCAGTCTCCTCTCCCATACACTACATTCTATCCCTCTCAGACACAGTTTCTCTCTCAACACATTTATGCTGGGTCGTTCACGCACATCCAACGGAGCATGCTTGCCTCATTTCTCTCCAGCCGTCGCATATCCTCTGCGGTTGCTGCCCATGTCTCACTACCATGCAGCATCGCGCTCCTCACACAGGCATCATACAACCGGCCTTTCGTACGCAGGGAGAAACCTTTCTTCATCAACAGAGGAAGCAGCTCCCTAAACTTCTTCCAACCCGTCCTTATTCTAGATACTATGGCCTCGGAACACCCTCCTCCCATGCTAATCTGATCTCCTAGGTACCGGAAGCTATCCACCACTTCTATAGCGCCCTCTCGCATTTGAAAAATGTGTCTATCAGTGCGACTTCTACTGTCTAATTTCCCTGTACATCTACTGCATACATATTTCTCCCTACCTGTTAGTTTGCCTGCTATCCCGCTACATCTCTTGTGTACCCAGGACCTGCATTGTGTGCATTTTATAGAATTTATGCCAGTTCCTTTTCTGCATATCGAACATGGCCATTTCCCTGACGGAATCAGGGTTTTGTCCTCTTTTCTACTCATCAACACTTTTGTCTTAGCTAGATTCACTCTCAGTCCTCTTGCTTCCAACTGCTGTTTCCATAGCCGGAATTTATTCTCTAGCTCCTCTACTGATTCTGCTATAAGAGCCAGATCGTCAGCATAGAGAAGTTCCCATGGACAGCCAGTCTTAAACTCCTCTGTTATGGCTTGGAGGACTATAATGAACAAGAGCGGGCTGAGGACCGAACCCTGATGTACTCCTACTTGTATCTGGAATTCCTCACTAAACTCCATTCCTACCCTGACTTTACTGAGAGTACCTCTGTACAAAGTTTGCACTGTCCTCACAAGCCATTCCTCAACACCTAGCTTCCTTAGGGACCACCAGATGACAGATCGGGGTACCCTATCAAAGGCCTTCTCTAGGTCAACAAAGGCTAAGTATAGTGGCTTATTCTTCTCTAAGAATCTCTCTTGCATTTGTCTCACCAAGAAGAGGGCATCTGTTGTACTCTTCCCAGGCACAAAACCAAACTGCATCTCATCTAGTTTGACCCTTTCTCTAATTAGTTGTGCTAAAATCCTTTCTGCCACTTTCATAACCTGATCTATCAGTTTTATACCCCTATAATTGCTCCTCTATATATATACAATGATATTAAATAAATGGAAACTATATTTATAAAACCATATTTATTCTATTATATATATTCAAGGGTACGCTATCATCAGATAAAATACAAAATGTTTTATAAATATTTGACATGACCAAGGATAATATACCTTAACGGTTCAAGTTATCCCTGGGAAGTGAAGGGAAGAGAGAAGAAAGGCCAGTTATTTAAAATTATTATATGAGTATGCAAATGATGTTTATATTAAAGGGCTGAAAAGATGTTATTTTAGACGCTATGGAAAATTTAAATAATTGTGATAAGGAAGGAAGAGAAAGAGAGAGGAATAACGTTAATTTGGGGGAAAAAATTTGTTACCTATATTATGAGTAATATTGTATATAAATTATATGAAGACTTATGGTTGTAAGTATTTTTATCTTATTACATTAGGATAGGTTATATGTATATAAATATCATTATATATATTAATAAGTTGCGTGTGTATTGATTTTTTATATAACGAATGTATATAACAAATGTATATAACAAATGTATATAACAAATGTGTTGAAATTTTAAGTTGTGAGATTAGAATAATTTGTGGATTCAAAAATTTTCAACATTGAGATGTTTTCAGAATATTGTTAATTTAACGAAGTTATATAAATTATCAAACAAAAATTGTTAAAGAAGAAGGAAGGTAAGAAGAAGGAAAAGGAAGACCACTTAAATGTTAATTTAGGGGAAATATATTAAGACATTTATCTATATTTATATGGAGAATTATTTATCTTATTATAATTGTTTCTACTTTAGGCACAAGGCCAGCAATCAACCAGTGCATTACTGGTACTTTATTTTATCGACCGCGTAAGGATGAAAGGCAAAGTCAACCTCGGCGGGATTTGAACTCAGATCGTAAAGGGACGTAACTATGCTGGAATTTATCTTATTATAATAATATTTATCTTATTATAATAATATATAAATATCTATATATATTTTAATAATAGCATATGAATTTTTTTATTAAAAGGATAGTTTGTTTATAATATGAGTTACGAGGGATGTTGATTTATAAATAAATAATAAATAAATAGGTGGTTGTTCATAATATAAGTTACTGGGGATGTTGATTTTATATATATACATTTTATATATATATATAAAAATATAAATTCAGCGAGAATCGCATTTCGGCGGGTAGAAAAAGCGAAACGAAACGCAAAAATCAGAATTATGCTGGCAAGCGCTCCATAGTTGAAAAGCCACAGCTAAAAAATATGTTAAAACGCCATACAAAACTGAAAAATTGGTCAAGAAAGCATACATATATATATACCAGATAGAAAAATGCGTACAGCAAAAAAAAAGTAATATTGTTGGAATATAAACCTTTAAAAATACAGGACAAGAAACTAAAATAAAACTTTAAAAGAATAGGACAAGAAACTAAGATAAAACTTTAAAAAAATAGGACAAGAAACTAAGATAAAACTTTAAAGAATTGGACAAGAAATAAAAAAATTTACAATAATATTAGTGGCAAAATTTTTATTGGTAAAAAATCGAGTTCCACATTCATAGGCTCTGGTTTCCACATTCAGAGGTCGTCGTCAGACCGGGGGGATCATTTGATCCTGGTTTGAACACCAATTGGGCTATAACCATACCCCTATTTCATCATTCGGCGACACGCCTCATGTGTCATGCATAATGTGAATGGACCCATGGGCCCATGAGCACAGATCTTGAGCAGCAGCGGACGGTCTTGTCGTCCCGCTCATCCTTGATCTTGACCAACCCGTCCATCTTGTCCTTGAGTTCAAGTCCGGCAGTCCAGATGAATGCGTGCCACAGCTTTCTGGTACAGGAAGGGAGAGCAGGTGGACTGGAGGGATGACGGGACAGAGGGAGGGAGGACCGGTGGTTGAGGGAGGTGCCGTAGTCGGTGGTCAGAGTCGACATCTTGTCCCGGTCGTCTTCTCCATCTTCGTCTGGTGTTGCGGGACCAGAAGTGCATTCTTGGAGGAGACCTGCAGCTGCATCGGCCAATTCTTCTTGCAATGGTCATTCTGACGGAGCAGAACTGCTCAGCCAACCAACCCCAACCAGAACCAACCGCTCAGGGGCAACGCACAATGAGAGCATGACAATTATTATGCACTAATCAAGAAGATACTGGGGCATAGCACAGGAAACGAATAAAAAAATTTTGCCACTAATATTATTGAAACATTTTTTATTTCTTGTCCAATTCTTTAAAGTTTTATCTTAGTTTCTTGTCCTATTCTTTTAAAGTTTTATCTTAGTTTCTTGTCCTATTCTTTTAAAGTTTTATTTTAGTTTCTTGTCCTGTATTTTTAAAGGTTTATATTCCAACAATATTACTTTTTTTTTGCTGTACGCATTTTTCTATCTGGTCTACTATTTTTTAAGGCAATGCAAGCAACAACTATCTAATAATTAAATGATCATAGTGAATTACTGACAAGTGATTGACATTTTAAAGTTCTTTTGAGTATAATTGCAATCTAGTTGAGGCAACTGGCTTAATGACAAAGCTAGTAAATCATGAATGCATTTGAGATGATTAGTGCATAATAGTGAATTGGTGAAACTTGTGCATTTCAATGGTGTTACAACAATAGATGTAAGTTATATAGTAGTAATACTTTATCATTTTAACTTTTTAGAATGGACAAAAACCCATGCAAAGAAATGACTTTGACTGCAGTGATTCTCTCCAATTTACTTACAAAGCAAAACGTGGTCAAATACCTTATCATCTCTGATAAAATGCCCATTGAATCACTGAAAATTGGATAACGTAATCACAATCACAAGAGTTCCGCCGAAAAAATTCGTCATTTCTGGATTGCCTCCCTTAGCGTCACGCTTACTATTCACTCACTTGAACACAAGATTTATCAGCAAACTTTGATTATAAACTTTTTCCCAATGGACCAAATTTATAGATTTTTAAGCCAAAAGATGCGTAATGATCTACTCTTCATGCTCATATAAGTTTTATCTCAGTTAAATAAAGTAGAGCCGCGCTGTACTGTCGTAAACAGACGATTGCCAACGAAAACACGACCACAACAATATTACTAAACGGACTACCGTCCGTTTAGGATGTATGTATCTATATCATCATCATAAATCCCGCCGAGGTTAACTTTGCCTTTCATCCTTACGGAGTCGATAAAATAAAGTACCAGTAATACACTAGGATAATTGCTGGCCTTGTGTCAAAAGTAGAAACAATTATTATCAGTTAACATCTATTGTTTCACGCTAGCATGGGTTAGATGGGTTTGTCCCATTTAGAGGCACGTTGGGTCGGGTGACCATGTCTCACACATATAGGAGTGTTTCTGGCTGGTTTTAACGCCAACCACATTACAGTGTGGGCTGGGTGCTTTTTGTGTGACACCTACACAATCACTTTACAGTGTGGGCTGGATGATTTGTGGTAAAAGCATAATATATATATATATAATGCATATAGCATGATAATGATATACACACACATATATATATATATATTTGCGAGCAGCTACACCGGGACAGTAAGCAGCAAATGGCCACAGGAAACAAGCACTACCAAATTCTGGGAGGGCTCTGTAGAAACAGTAGACAGCTTCTGCTACCTAGCAGTGGAGGTGGCTGTTCTGAAAGTACAGTAACCAGGGTAAAAACGGGATGGAAGAAGTTCAGGGAGCTATTACCACTGTTAGCTGCAAAAGGACTTTCCCTCAAAATGAAAGGCAGACTGCATGATGCATGCATACGAACAGGAATGTTTACATGGTAGTGAGACCTGGGCACTATCTGCAGAAGACTTGTGTAGATTAGAAAGAAACAAAGGTTCCATGCTATGATGGATGCGTAATAGTAATATACGCGAATGACAAAGCATAAACGAATTGAGAGAGAGACTGAGCATAAGAGGAATCAAATACTGTGTGCAGAAGAGGAGGTTGCGTTGGTATGGACATGTGACATGTATGAAGGATGACAGCTGCATAAAAAGGTGCAGAGCACTAAAAGTTGTTGGAAGCCTTGGAGTGGGGAGACCCAAGAAGAGCTGGGATGAGGTGATAAAAGCTGACCTTGCCCAATTGCACCTCTTGAAGGTGATGACAAAGGACCAAGACCTCTGGTGTTATGCAGTAACACAGAAAACCCTATTATCCATGGGTACAAGCTGAAGCTGAAGCATATAGACAATATTCCCCCACCCCTCCCACTGCAAAGTGGTCGTGGAGGTGGCACGACAAAAAAGCACCCAGCCCACACTGTAAAATGGTTGTGTAGGCACCACTGTAAAAAGCACCCAGTACTCACTGTAAATGAGGTTGGTGTTAGGAAGGGCATCCAGCTGTAGAAATCAAGCCAAAATCAGTTCCCATATCAGCAAGATATGGTCACCTGACCTTACATTGCCCACAACAGGACAACCTGTCTAACCCATGCTAGCGTGGAAGAATGGACGTAAAATGGTAATGATGATGATGATGGTGATATATATCCTCAACCTTGTCGTTTGATGTCCATCTTCAGAGGTAGGTCAGACTGACCCTTAGGGAAAAAACAGATCAGAGAACCATGTTTAGCTCACTCGGGTAGATTTTGGCCTGGTTTCTACAGCTCTTCCTGCCACCAACTACATTTACAGTGTTTGCCGGGTGCTTTCTGTCGTGTCACCTACATGACTACATTACAGTGTGGACTGGATACTTTTTGTCGTGACACCTACACGACCACTTTACAGTGTGGAATGGACACTTCTCGTCGTGACACCTACAAAACCACTTTACAGTGTGGACTGGGCACCCTTGTCATGTCACTGACATGACCCCTTTAAAGTGGAGACTGGGCACTTTTGTCTTGGGACTAGGAAGAGGGAGGAAGATGAGGAAGAATATATATATATATATATATATATATATATATATATATATATATATATATATATATATATATATATATAGTAATAATAATAAATTTGAACACTAAAATCCAAAGAGGGCTCGATAAGGATAAATATATATCAAATATATAAGAACCGTAGAGCAAATATTTATTAAAATAACAGATTAAAGTTTAAGCAAAGAATCGCTGCTTTCACCCTTAACGGGATCTTCTGTTTCAGAAGATCCCGTTAAGGGTGAAAGCAGCGATTCTTTGCCTAAACTTTAATCTGTTATTTTAATAAATATATATATATATATATATATGTGTGTGTGTGTGTGTGTGTGTGTGTAGAAGAATAGCCAGCAAGGTTAGAATTAACAATGACTATAGTGAAGAATTTAGCATGCAGGCTGGTGTCCATCAGGGCTCTGTCCTTAGCCTCTTCTGTTTATTATCGTTCTGCAGGCAATAATGGAGGAGTTTAAGACTGGCTGCTCATGGGAACTTCTGTATTTTGATGACCAAATGCTTATAGCCGAATCTATAGCTAAACTAGAGATGAAATTCCAAACCTGGAAGCAAGGCCTAGAATCTATAGATCTTAAAGTCAACCTGGCAAAGACTAAAGTCCTAGTAAGTACAAAGGAAAACAGGGCCCAGATCTCCTCTGGGAAATGGTCCTGCTCAGTGTGCAGAAAAGAAGTAGGGGGAAATTCCATTCTATGTACCAAATGCGAGCAATGGGTACACAAGAGATGTAGTGGGATCTCAGGCAGGCTAACAAAGAATGTAGGTTTTACTTGTGGCCAGTTCACAGGGACAATAAATAGCAAGAACCCTCAGGATACAATCACCTTCAAATGCTCAGAGAGCTCAATTGAAGTGGTAGATAGTTTCTGTTACCTGGGTGACAAGATCAGTAGTGGGTGAGGGTGTTTTGAAAGCACAGTAACCAAAGTGAGATCGGGTTGGTGAAAGTTCAGGGAGCTACTACTGTTACTAACTATAAAAGGTTTATTCCTTCAAAATGAAAGCAGACTGTATGATGCATGTATACAAACAGCAATGTTGAATAGCAGCAAGACCTGGGCACAGTGTGCTGAGGACCTGCGAAGATTGGAAAGAAATGAAGCCTCCATGCTTTGCTGGATGTACAATAGCAATATATGTGAACGGCAAAGTATAAATGTACTGCGTGAGAAATTAGGTATAAGAGGGATCAGTTGCTACATGCAGGAGAGAAGATTGTGTTGGTATGGACATGTGAGACATATGAAGGATGACAACTGTATAAAAAGGTGGAGAGCGCTCAAAGTTGATGGTAGTCATGGAGTGGGCAGGCCTAGGAAGACTTGAGATGAGGTAATAAAAGCTAACCTTGCACAATTACACGTCTCAAAGGCAATGTCACAGGACTGCGGCCTCTGGCGCAATGAACTTTTACAGAGACCTGCCCTCTATTATTATCAGGCTGAGGCTTACACCTTGTAGGCAACACCTTCCTCAACCTTTTGCCCTCTCTTTACTTACACGGGCGGCGTCCTCCCTTGTAGGAGTTAGCCTGGGAAAGTAAGCTCCAAGAAGATGATATGTGATGTTATTATCTTGGAGGTCTCAAATAGAAATCAAAATATATGATGCTGCTGACAGCCAGAACCAATGCCTATATGCATACATACATAGACACACACATGCATATATATATATATATATATATATATATATATATATATATATATATATATATATATATGCTATGCATGCATACATATATATATGTGAATGTGTGTGTGTGCATTTGGGTGTGTGTGTGTGTGAAGATACTAGGAATGCTTCTTGTTTTATTGCTTGTTATGTCGGAGCTAATAGATGATAGGCTCTCTCCCAGGCTAGCCAAAGTCGCCTGCAAAAACGAACAGGAGACAGGCTTCTTGTTTGTGCAAGAGAGTAAGAGAGTGTGTGTACCTATATATATATATATATACATACATATATATATATATGCATGTGTGTGTCTATGTATGTATGCATATAGGCTTTGGTTCTGGCTGTCAGCAGCATCATATATTTTGATTTCTATTAATTCCCTAGGGAATTGTTTAACAAACTTTTTTATTCTTTCTCTAAGACTTCAGAAATGTTCTATGAGAAGACCCGGCTCTACCAACACCGACATACGTTCAGAAACCCGGCCCGGCTAAATGCCACTATACTGTCGGGCCACATCTGGGACCTCCAAGATAATAACATCACATACCATCTTCTTGGAGCTTACTTTCCAGGGCTAACTCCTACACGGGAGGATGCCGTCCGTGTAACTTATGCTCGGAAGAAAAAATACAAATGCTGTTTACGAAGGACCAACTCCTAAACAAAAAAGATGAACTTGTAACCGCATGTAAATACCGATTGCGTAAGACTTACCTTCCCCTCAAACCTCCTCATGACCTAGGTGGGTAGACAATGGCTGTAACATCCTGCTTTTCCCCACTTGCCGAACAAGATAGGTAGAGGTAATACTTTTCTTTTTTCCCTTTATCTCTTCTTATCACTTCCTTCCACTCCCTCTCCTCTTCCTTTTCCCCCTTTCGCTTACCCTGAGGCAGCCCATCGGGCCTTTGTAGTCTCAGTACCCCCCCCCCCCCGTAAATTCTATATAGCATCAGCCGAAAACACATTACCAGCTAAAAGTATAGCAGCTGTTTTAGACCCTAGTTGTTTTTTTAAATGTTTTAATTTTTTTATTTTAATTTTTTTTATTTCCTAATTTCTTAATTTTATAATTTCCCATTTTCAGATTCCTGTAGAATTCTATTTTCGCCTGCTTTCTAGCCAGCTTAATTCAACCACACATCCTTAGAATTTGCTGTATAGAATTTACTTTTAAAGCTTGACTGGCTCCACCCACTCCCTCATTGTTCTACAGGCAAGTTCAGTCACCCCAATCCCCTACCCACCACCATGGAAGATTTAAATGTGTTTACAAGAAATTTTGACCAATCCTTTTGACAACTACAACCTTCAGAAATGCATGATCATCGCATGACCATATATGGAATTACCCCTTGAAAAGTTTGGCTATTTATTACCAGGCTAAAAATCTAATTTAGTCCAGAAATAGCTGTCGAAACAGCGTTAGCTCTGCCATCGGGTTTCTGAACTTTTTCCTATTATCCACTCTACTACCCAAAGTATCGAGTACTCTGGTGCATTATGGTCCACCTGGTTCCTTACCACACTTCCTTCTTTATATATACATATATATCTGTGTGTGTGTGTGTGTGTGTGTGTGTGTGTGTGTGTTAAATAAATGTAAGATAATATCAAAATACAAATCTTTATTTCTTCAGTGTTCACTGGCAACTTGCTATATGTTTTAACCTCATCACTTCATCTACTGCAAAGTTGAAATGGAAAGAACATTTTTTTTTATACATGTGCACCTCATGGAAATATTTAGATTTATTGCATCTCGAATAATTGTTTCAACATTTGGCACAACGCCAGCAATTTAGGTGGGGGGGTGTCAATTAAACTAACACCAGTGCATTACTGGTACTTTATTTTATGGATGAAAGGCAAGGTTAACCATGGTAGGATTTGAAATCAGAACATAAAAGGCGGTAACTATATGCTGTAAAGCGTGTCTGACGCTCTACCGATTACTGTCAATCCACTTCCCTCGCATCATGAATAATAGTTTCTGATTTAAGTATAAGGCCAACAAATTTAAGGGAGGGGAAGTCTATTAAATCGACTCCAGTGCGTTACTGGTACTTTATTTTATTGATCCTGTAAGGATGAAAGGCAAAGGTAACATGTTGTCCAACGCACTAACGATCTTACTGCCAATCCATCACCCTTGCATCATGAAGAATAAGACCTATTAAAACGTTTAATAAACAGTGATAGTGACATGGTTCACTGTGCATTTTTAGCTGTTTCAGTAATAGGTATTTGTAACTGGAAGCGCATTTTTTATTTTGCCCCACTCACTCTCAGTTTCCCCAACTCTGGTGCTGACCAAGGGGCCTGTTGACAGCAGCTTTTGTCAAGGCCAATGTTTCGTCCTTTGGGCAAGCGCCCATCCCAAATGTGCTGAGGGACACTACACCCTCTGCTCTCAGGTGTCTCAATCCTCCACCCCTGAGGCCAGATCAAAGCGTTTACACGGCTGTGTAAATGCTAAACTAATCGAGGGTGATGTCTCGGCTGCAGTCAGAGTGGTTGCCTCGAAGGACACTGTCCTCCAGCCAACCAAGCAGGTCCTGACTGCCCTGCGGATCAAGCACCCTAAGCCGCCTCCTGACCTTAGATCCATACCCCCATCTGATCCTCACTTGCTCTTTGTGGCTTCCGGTGCAGACATCATGTCTGCCATCAAGTCCTTCCTAGCCAGAAGCAGCAAAGGTACTGATGACCCCCCGACCTGGCCACCTCAAGTAGTTGTTATCCCCCCCTTCCACCGAGGCCGGGCGCCAGTGGCTGTGAGGGGGCTGCACATGCAACCAGGCAGTTCTTCAATAGCTCCCCGCCAGAACCGACATCCAGGGTCTCCAGGCATCTCATTGTTATGTTTGATATGAGGAATGCTTTTAACTGCCTACGCCGTGGCCAACTGCTTGAGGCCTACCTCAGCCGAGCTCCCTCTGCCTACCCGCTGGCCTACCTGTCATATAGAATCCTGAGCATGCTCATTACTGCTGACACAATCATACCTTCAGCCACTAGGGTTCAACAGGGTGACCCTTTAGTCCCCCTCCTCTTTGCTCTTGATATAGACTACATTGCTCGGAGTATCATGGCCCCTCTCAACGTTTGGTACCTGGATAATGCTACGTTGGGTGGGTCCGTGGAGACTGTCTGCCACGACCTACAATTGGTGGTTCTTGCTCTGGTGCGAATCGGCCTCCAGGTCAACTCATTCAAGTCGGAGGTGGTGAATGTCAACCACGATCCTAAGAGCTTTGCAGCCTCCATCTCGGACATGTGGTCTATTCTCCTCCAGATACAGGTGATCCCTAAAGTGGATGTCCTCATCGTCGGGTCACTGATCCACCCACCGGCCATCCACTCCACCATCAGGTCTAGGCTCCAGCAACTCAAGACCCTCACGAGCCGACTGGGCATGATTGACACCCACCCAGCCCGCTTCCTGTTGAGGAACTGCTTCGCCATGCCGAAGCTCCTCTATACTCTTCGTAGCACTCAGTGACACAGCCACGCATCTCTCCTTGCTGACCTCGACACTTGTATCTGAGCGGCAGCTGAGGAGATATGCAACGTCAAGTTTGACGACATTGGATGGCAAAAGGCCACCTTACCTGTTAGAGATGGTGGCCTTGGTCTCTGATCCCCAATCTCGCTGGCTTTGCCGGCATTTCTTTTGTCAGTAACCTCATGCCGCATCATCATCGACATGGTTCTCCTAAACACAATGGAACCCACTGTGATCGCGGAACCTGAGGCTGCCTGCGAGACGGCTTAGCCCAGTAGACGTCCCTCCACCTTCTCCCCTTGCTGATGTCAAGTCCTCCCAGAGTATTTGGGATGGCATTCAGTGCAACCTAGCCTCAACCGACACCGCTTGCATGTTTTTGCACGGCCTCACAACCCCACAGCGGTGCCTGACTCCATGCCATATCCTCCTTCTCCACTGGTACGCAGCTGGACCATGATAGCCTGCGATTCGGGGTTTCTCTGAGGTTTGGCCTCCGGATCTGCGGACCACACAAATGTCACTCTGGATCCACAGTGGACTCTTTCGGCCTCCACCCACTCTCCTGTTGCTACAATGCCGGCCGCCTTCCACACCACGCTGCCCTCAACAAGGTCATAAAGCATGGCTTGGATGCGGCAGGCTTCCCTTTCCAGCTCAAGTAGGTGGTGCTGGACTGAGGGAGCGGCAAAAGGCCAGACGGTATGACCATCTTCCCATTCTGGGATGCCACTTGCAGCGACATATTCTCCAGCGGCTGGTGTAATCTGTGACTAACTCAGTTTTTGCTGCACTTCAGGCTGAGAAGGGTAAACTTTCTAAGTATCGGTCATTCTCTGACATGTTTGCAGTTGAGCCCCTAGCAGTGGCGACTTCTGGTGTCCTTGGCCCTAGGGCTACCTCCCTACTTACCACCATAGGCACTGAGCTGGCTAGCCGCAGGTGTGAACCTCGTGAAATAGAATGGCTCTTCCAGCGCATCTTCTTTACCATCCTCCGGGGAAACGCCTTCGCCATTCTGTCCATTGGGGCCATGGGGCAGCCAGCACATAGGACCCCACTTGCTCATAATAGAGAGAGATGGAGGCAATGACAGTGGGAGATCGGCTCTTCTGTGTTCTGACCTGATGTGCAGCATTAGTTGTCCGTGAGGAGGTACTGTACTAAATTGTAATCAACCCAACTGCTACTATTGTTTATTTATTGTTTTTTTCTTTTTTTTAGTTTCTACTGCCTAATGTGTGAATATAATCTTAACTCTTCTTAACCAACTTCCAACAATATCAAGAGAATTAAAAAAACCAGATAAGTATATTAAAAAAGGAATTACTTTAATTTGATTTTCTGTGTATATTAAGAAGTTTCACAAATTCATTTATTTTTTTAATTCAAAAGATAAATGAGCCCCAACTCCATTTTTTTCTAATGAGCCATCAGTAATTGAAGCTCATATTCTAATTGGGTGAGAAAGATTTTCTTTGAATTTTCTCCTGGGATATTTAACGTCAAGTTTTTAACATTCATATGTAGTCGTTTCCTGACTTTTCGAGAAATTTCACTTTCGGTGTATTTGTTGCCCCCGGAATCGCTATGTTGTTGGTGGTGGTGTTGATGTTGTGTAAGCTTGGAGGACAGATCACCATTTAACAATTTCATAGTCACATATTTAATAATTGTTGTTTCTGTTGAATGATATACACGGCTCAATACGAGAAGCTGGCGTGTACTCAGTTCTTTCTTGAGACTTTCAACTGACTGTGGATGTCTTTTAACAAGAAGCCGTTCATAATGCTTACGGTCAAGCACAAGTAATTCTACTTCACCAGCTACGGTTGATGTGTCCAGATGTTTACTGATGTCTAATACTATTTCAAGGGAACCTGTAGGAGTGGAGGGAAAATGAAAGAATTTTAAAATAAAATAATAAAGACATGCCACACTATTTTAAAAAACGATGTACCTAAGCTTTAAGAATTAAAGAAGTTCTCTCTTTCAAAAGACTTTATAATCAATTTAACTGAGCCCGATATCTTGAAAATACTTATTTTAAAAATTAGGGAGGTTAAAAAGCAAACTGATATAGGTTTGTATCAAACTCACAACATTTGTTTTCTGAATTAAATCATCTAATGTAGCTCTCAACCATCATAGAGCCTGGTGTATATAATTACCTGGATATCAGACCACCTTGCTCCATAAGTTCTCTTTATAAGATGTCAACTTTACATTTAAAGTAGTATGTATTTGTGAAAGATCCAAGTTATCTCAATATAAGTAGTAGATTTCTTTATAACAACTGAAGATGCGTAAACAGTCTTAATATGGCTGAACAATAACTCAGAAAATGCTTATAGAAATATATAACTTATATGAAATTTAGCAATCAAGTATTGTTTCAGTTCTTTACTGGATAGTTTTGTATCTTCCTCAACGACTCTCTTTAATGTCTTGAGATGTCTTTCACGTTTACGTTTGATATTAGTATGAGATGGAAAGGTTTAATCATGTCACCACAAAAAGTGGATGAATTTAATAAAGTAGTAGTATAATTTAACAAGATAGAAAATCCATGTAATTTTCTCAAGTAACGCAACAGTTAAACTTCTTATATACTCAGTCATATTTCACAATTATTTTTTCCGTCTCTCTCCTTTCTTAGTTAGGATTGTGTAGTCAGGATTTCAAAGAGTGCAAGTCTTCAATATATCTGCTCTCAAAACACAAAAGATTTGTGTGAAGTCATCTACACACTCAAACAACACTTAAACAATCAACTCTGTAAGATCCTCCATCGATGTTATAGCAGAAAAGGCAAGTGGAGATAATGGCATCAAACTACTTTATTTACTAGGTATCAAAAAAACACTGCAACTGAATAAATAGTGGTGTCCTAGAATAGTCAATGCCTGCAAAATTGCTTGGTTATTCCAGCATCTTAGCCTCACTATCACCCACGGCAATGCTGCGATGATGTTAGCTTGCCTAAAGGAAATATTTAAGAAATAATTATTTACCTCTTTCATGTCGGTAATATAGCGGTGTTATAAAACTAATTATAACGACCGGTGTTAAAATAGAGAGAGATAGACAGATAAATGTGTGTCACACTCTCACCCTCTCTTTAAATCTTTTACACTATCTAACTCGTCCTTCTCCCCCTCTCTTTACATCTTTTACTCTATCTCCCTCTCTTTATATCTACCTCTTATTTCTATCTGTGTACATATATATGTGTATGTATGTATCTGTAGGAAATATTAGAGGGAAACTCCAATACCCCTTGGTGTGACGTGTTTTTTCTCATCTATTTCTCATCTATTTCTCTCTTATTATATATATATATAGGGCGGTGGATTGGCAGTATCGGTAGAGGGTTTGACGCCATGCTTTCCAGCATAGTTACGTCCCTTTATGATCTGAGTTCAAATCCAGCCGAGGTTGACTTTGCCTTTCATCCTTACGGGGTCGATAAAATAAAGTACCAGTAATGCACTGGATAATTGCTGGCCTTGTGCCTAAAGTAGAAACAATTATATATATATATATCCAGGTAATTATATACACCACAGGGCGGTGGATTGGCAGTATCGGTAGAGGGTCGGACGCCATGCTTTCCAGCATAGTTACGACCCTTTACGATCTGAGTTCAAATTCCGCCGAGGTTGACTTTGCCTTTCATCCTTACGGGGTCGATAAAATAAAGTACCAGTAATGCACTGGGTAATTGCTGGCCTTGTGCCTAAAGTAGAAACAATTATATATATAATTGCGTTTACTCACATGCATTTTATTGAAATAAACTTATGCAGGCTTTGTGTTATATTTCCTACAGTGTAACATTTATAAATCGCACAACATCTGAGGTATTTATATATCGCCTATCAGAATCAAAATGACATGCTATTCCAAACGTCAACCCCAAGTAAAGTAGCCATGGTCTATTTTCATACATAACTAAAAACATAACAATATTTAACATCTTACCAATGTGTTCATTGAAACTAAGAAGTGATATCTTCTGGATTCTTGAACGTCGCTGTCTTTTATGGTTAGTTGCTTTCTCATCTGGTCTGGTGTTATAGATATTATGTAGATATAATTAGGTACACACACACACTGACACATATATATATATAAACATATACATAACCGATCTCTTTTACAAAGCGCTGAGGGGATAAAATTAATTTAAAGTAGTGGTGTGTTTATGCACAGAGATGGTATAAAATAGCTTATAAAATAGGGTGAGGACACTTAAAGAGGGAAACAGAATATAGTATAAGTTATGAACAAATAAAGCATTTGTTGCTTCTGTTTACATTTTACACATACACACACACACTCATATATATATATATATAATATATATATATATATATATATATATATATATATATATATATTATATCATCATCATCATCATCGTTTAACGTCCATCTTCCACGCTTGCATGGGTTTAAACGGGAATGCCTACTGACTGTAGGTTTCGCTTTGTACTTAGGCAAGGCGGGTCTTCTGTATTACTGTGTAGCCCCAAAGATCTCGGTCCAGTAAGATTATCTTGGAGAGGTGTAAGTGTGTGAGGTCGGAATTTATCAAGTCGTCCCAGGTTTTTCTGGGTCTGCCTACTCCGTGTATTTTTATCGCCCTGCACGTTTTTATACAGCTGTCGTCTTTCATGCGCATCACGTGACCATACCAACGTAGTCTTCTCTCGAGTAAACAACATCTGATTCCTCTTATTCCTAATTTCTCCCTTAGTTCATTTATGCTTTGCCGTTCACGTATATTACTATTACACATCCAACGGAGCATGCAAGCTTCGTTCTTCTCCAGTCTGCGTATATCCTCTGCACACAATGCCCAAGTCTCATTGCCATGTAACATTGCCGTTCTTATGCAAGCATCATACAACCTGCCTTTCATTTTTAGAGAGAACCCTTTAGCGGCCAATAGCGGTATAAGCTCTCTGAACTTTTTCCATCCCGTTCTGACTCTAGCTACTGTACTTTCAGAGCACCCTCCACCACTGCTGAATATTATATATATATATATATTATATATATATATATATATATATTATATATTTATATATATATATATATATTTCGTTTCTGAATTTGTTTAGCAAGATTTTTTATCTGAAATCGTGTGTTGAAACCGATATTGTTATACTTTGGGAGGGTCATGTTGCCAATAAGAAACACACGCACCAGTTGCTTTCACTTCAATTTATTATATATTTATAAATTTATAAATTTACAAATTTACAAACTTATAAATTTCTGGTGGGTTGGTTGGTTCCACAACCAGATAGTTGTTTATATATATAGTCATAGTCCTTTCGTCACACACTCTGTGACCTCTTCAGTGACTGGGGATTTCTTTCTTTGTTTCTGTGCCTTTCCTTTCTTCTATCCTACGCCATTTTATTTCTGTGTGTGTGTTGTGTGTTCAGTTTACGCATGCGCCACATCCGGGTGTCTGTGTGTGTTTGTGTTCATTTATCTATTTGTTTATTTATTTATTTATTTATTTATTGTTGGTTGGTTGTTTGTTCTATGTGTGTGTGTGTTTTCATTTTGTCCTTAATTGTAAGTTGCGATGTTGCTGTTCCACTCATATTTTCTATTTAATTTTGGTTTTAAT
>OZ024743.1:370051909-370054409 GCA_964016885.1 Eledone cirrhosa | reverse complement strand
TAAGTGTTGATTTACCCAATTTGATATTGTTGATTTTTACCCCTCTATTCTTGTTTCCTTATTAACTAATGCCTTAGAGTTTGCAAGGCCCTTCATTAATATTTCTAAATTAGAAGAAGACATTATCTTTCATGCTAGAAAAACTTTACTCTTTACTAATGAAAATATTTTGGTTAAAAAGTCAAACCCTGAAAACTCTTTTGATGTTGCAATGGGTTCATATGACAGTGCGGATGTGTGTGACATAGTAGGATTATTCCTTCTCCACACCCTCAAAGAGAAATTTCCTTCCCATAATATCGGTTTATACCGTGATGACGGATTGGTAGTTTCTCATACCACCAACGGCCATAACCTTGATAAATTCCGTAAAGATTTAATCAATACTTTTGCTAATCTTAACCTTAAAATTACTATAGATACGAACCTTACCAATGCTAACTTTCTTGACATTAATCTTGATCTACTTACCGCCTCTTTTAAACCTTATCATAAACCTAATGAAAATCTTAGATATATACACAAAGAGTCTTGCTATCCCCCTATAGTTTTTAAAATCTTATTCCCAACATTAGCCGTAGGATTTCTACCTTATCTTCGTCTCTAGACATTTTTAATAAAGCCGCCCCTTATTATAATAAAGCCCTTAATAACAGCGGTTTTACAGAACAAATGTATTATTTACCTACTCCACCCCCCTAAAACTAACCACAATAATAGGAAAAGGAAAATTATTTCGTTTACACCCCCCTTCTCTCTAACTGTCAAAACTAATGTTTGAAGGAAATTCCTTGACCTCTTAGATAAACATTTGCCTCCTAGTCATAGATATTATAAGATATTTAATAGAAATGTTGTTAAGATCAGTTACTCTTGTTGCCCATCAATGAAGTCTAAGATCACTAATTCAAATCATACGAGAACAAATCCAGGATGCAGTTGCAGGTAGCCGGATGAATGCCCATTACAGGGAAAATGTAACACCAAATCTGTTGTTTATGAGGCTAAAGTGACACCTTTAATCAACAACCAGCCAGCCAGGAGTGAGCGATATGTTGGCATGACCCAGGACAGGTTTAAAACGAGGTTTTATGCACATGTAGCTTCTTTTAAGCACTCCGATAAACGAACAGCAACGGCCCTCGCAAGTAAGGTGTGGGAATTCAAGGATAAAAACATCCCGTACTCTATCGATTGGTCTATTTTAGACCATTCGAGGGAGTACCAAAGGGGCACAAAGAATTGTTATTTGTGTATCATAGAAAAATATAGGATTTTGCTAAACTTGAAAGCCACTTCTGCTTGCCTGAACTCAAAGACCGAGATCTTCAGATGTTGTCCTCATCTGAAATCACATCTGATCTGTAACTGGATTGACATTCCTATGATAACTCAACCACCTTGAACTCCTTTCCTGCTCTTTACTTCCACTACGGTTTTTTTACCTGCTGAATCCACGTTCTGTACTCTCCTATTGTCTTTCTCCCTTATCTCCCCTTATATTTAAGCCTTTTCCTATGTCATTTCCCCCCCCCCCCCTACTTTTTTGTCTTACCCTTCACATACTAAAATTTTTTTTATTTTTAGATATTATTTTTTTTGTGTGTGTTGCGTATATGTATGTATATGTGGATATATGTATATGTATATGTATATATAATCGTATATTATATATTTCTGTTGTATTTGTGCGTATGTGTGTATATATATATATATATATGTATATGTGTATATGTATATATATATATATATATATATATATATATATATATATATATATATATGTATATATGTGTATGTGTGTATGTGTGTATATATAGATTTAATGTGTGTGTATGGGCGTGTGTATATTTGTGCGTGTATATGTATTTTTTATATAATGGTTTTGTTTGTATATATATAATAGCCTCAGAAACGGCTTGAGCTCTGCCGTGGAGTCAGACTTTTTCCTATGTGTGTGTATATATATATATATATTTATATACATAATTGTATGTGTGTGTGTATTCCTGTGGTTGTTATTTTTGTGTGTGTGTGTATGTATATAAATGTATATGTATGTGTATATATATATATATATATATATATGAAAGACGTAAAATAAGTAAATTTTAAAAATTAAAAATCAACTTACTAAAATTTTCACTCCAACTAATTAGTTTCTGTAATGGGATAAATATAGTTACATAATATAACTATAGAGAATTCATTACGGCATCAGGGAGTCTATTCTCAGCTAAGTTCCCAGGCAATGCGCGGACACTAGGAACCCATATAAAAATAATAATTCAGTGGATGGAATAAAGCTAGCGAGGACTAAATTCCGGAGCACTGAAAAAAATTCTCACTGCCTCTGGTCAGTGGCAGATTCTAAAGAATCAATCACGTGACACCGAGGTTAATCAGTTAGGAGCGGGGTGGTATTATGACAAGAGCCTACTACTACCATGAAACAGCAGTAAATTTTGGCAAGTTTTGCTCAACAAATAATTTGGAGATA
>OZ024743.1:370044409-370046909 GCA_964016885.1 Eledone cirrhosa | reverse complement strand
CGCGCACATACGGGGGCGTTCGTGTACATATACAGAACGTATACACACATAAAGACGCTCAGACACATAGATACATAATATAAAGCAGCCTTATGAATAAATGAGTACAAATATAAAAATATAAAATTGGCTGCGAAATAATAGAAAATATCTGGAGTGGAAAACGCAAGTGACTGTGTAATCAGGTAGTAAAGAAAATAGGGAAGTAAAATGTGGAATGTGAAGATATTAGGTAAGTGAATCGAAGAATAAGGGGGGGGGTTACTGGTGGATGTGAAGTAAAAATAAAAATAAAAATAAAAATAAAATTAATAATAAGGTTAAAAATGAAAGTAAATCAGAAAGAGTAGTCTTTAAAGAGAATAATTTAAGTGAAGAATAAGAGCTTATGGAGGATAAGTATCTGAAAGAGAGTTAAGTTTATATGAGCTGGAAAGCAAGTGTGATTTCATGTGTGGGCAACTGGTGAACATTTCTGTCTTTGTATTTAGGCAGGTTTTTGGTGATTTAAGGTTTTGTAAAATCCAATATTTTTCATTTATGCAAAGTGTGCATTTTCTTGTTCCTCTTGCATATACTTTAGATTGGTTCAAAATTGACCAATCCAATTTATATTGGATACCTTGGTCTTTCAAATCCCATATTCTGCTAGCCAGAGCTGTTGTGAATCTTTTTTCTGGATGTCGGAAGGATGCGATATGTGAGTAATAACGCGTTTTGAATTTGTCTTGTGTCATACTCACATATCGTTCACTGGTGGCTGGTTGGTTGTTGCTGATGGTTGTCACTTTAGCCGCATATACAATGGCTTTGGTGTTGCATTTACCTTGTAATGGGCATTCACTTTTGACTCTACAGGAGCAATTTTGATGTTCTCTAGGTGATTTTTTATTGATGATATAGGATTTAATAGGGGGACCGCAGGAGTAGCTAATTTTGACACAGTTTCTATTGAAGATCTTATAGTATCTATGTGTTATAGGGAAATGTTTATCTAAGAGCTCTAGGAATTTTTTGCCTACATTAGTTTTAATTGCTAGAGAGTAGGGGGTGTGAACCAGATTATTTTCCTATTTTTATGTTTAAAAGAGTTAGTATAGTTGGGTATGTACTTAATCGGTTCGCTAAATCCGCTATTTTGGAGGGCTTTATTATAGTAGGGGGATGCCTTATTGAAAATAGCTTCTGAGGAAGAGAGGGTGGAGATCCTACGGCTAATATTAGGGATAAGGTTTTTAAAAACTATAGGAGGTTGGCAAGAGCCTTTATTTATATATTTTAAATTTTCATTAGGTTTATGGTATGGTTTATAAGAAGCAGTAGGCAAATCTAGGTTTATATCTAGGAAATTAACATTGGAAAGGTTAGTATCAATAGTAATTTTAAGATTAAAACTAGCAAAGGTTTTTATTAAGTCTTTCCTTAATCTATCTAAGTTATGGCCTATGGTGGTATGGGAAAGTATTAGACCATCGTCGCGATAAGCCCCAAAAATATGGTTGGGGAATTTTTCTTTAAGTGTGTATAGGAGGAATAGGCCGGCTAAATCACAAACATCAGCACTATCAAAAGAGCCCATTGAGACATCGAGTGGGCTCTCTGGGTTAGATATTTTTACCCAATTGTCATTAACAGTAAAGAGTAGAGTGTTTCTAGCGTGCAAGATGACATTCTCTTCAATATCAGAGATATTGGTAAACTTTATAGCGAAATTTAAAGCTTTCGTTAAAAGAGTCTGAGTGTTTGTTTTCTTTTCTTTTCTCTAGTGTTAATTGACTACTTTCTCTTTCATTTAACATGTTTTTCTTTCTCATATATTGTTTCATTTTTATACATATATCGAGAATGACACTTTCTTTTAACTATTACACTCCCTTCCCTCTTTATATTCCGCATATAAGTGATCGCGCGTGTGTGTGTGTTTATACGCGTGCTTTCATACTCATATGTGTATCTAATACCTGTTTCTGGATACGTGTCAACTAGATTATCATTTTCTTTTTCAACTCATATTATATCCGTATTTGTGGTTACATATACACAAATATACTTGCCCTCTTACATGTACTTACGCACACATTTTCACCATACACACGCATTTGTACATACATACATATGTACATTTGTGAGTGTATATACATACATATACACACACCTAACTATATTTCTTTATATTTTTTTTAATATATTTTATATATCTATTGCATTACTTTTATTTATATATGCATATTTTATTTTTGCATTTCTTGAGTAGACTTTCCAAATATTTCACTATGTTTTATATTGCCTCGTCCGACGAACGAATGAGGACGTTTCTTTCGTATTCGTTTTATTCGGGAAACCTCTGGTAATGAGGTAACTATATTGTATTGTTTATTATACATTATATATATATATATATATATATATATATATATATATATATATATATATTATATATGTATATGTGTATATATTATATATATATATATATATATATATATATATATATATATATATA
>OZ024743.1:369990470-369997970 GCA_964016885.1 Eledone cirrhosa | reverse complement strand
TAATGGTAAATTTTTCACATAAACAGAGTTTGCATGTATTGGATAGAGAACTATTCAAGAAGCAGAACAAACCTTCTTCCAAGAGATGTTATAGTTAATATCTTTGTCTTTCAAGGACCATATGAGTTCTGAGAGTGCCGTGTTGGTTATTTTAAGTTGGTATTTAAAAGGCGAATGATGATTATAAAGACGAGCTTTAAAGGAGGTGGAAGTGGAGCCAAAATAGGTAAAGGAATTGGTGTCAGTTATAACTTTACATTCGTAGATTAAGTTTTTTTCAAGACAATGGTTGTTGAGAAGACATTTATTTTTAACAGGGCAATTGCAATTGCGATTAGAGAGATTAACAGAGTTATTAACAAGTGACCTAGTGTTATCTATAGAAGGGATTGGATTGGAGAAGATATTTACGATAGGAATAATAGTTTCTTGATTTAGAATGGGATTAAGAACATTTAACGAAGTTGCGTTTGACGTTGTATTTGGGTTTGCAGAAATTAGCCTAGAGTTAGCAATGACGTCGGGAGTACTATTACTATTATTATGATATTCAGTGTTGGAAGGAAGAGATTTAGTACTTAGTATTTTATTGTTGTGTTTAGAGATAATGTTGGAGATGTTGGAGGAGGTCGAATAGGAAAATGTTATGGTGTGTTTGTTAAATATTTTACTATAGATATGTGAGGGAGGGAAGCATTTATTTAAGGCACTAAAGAATAATTTAGGAATATTATTATTAATAGAGATGGAGAAAGGAGCATTATACCAGATTATGTTTTTGTATCTAGGTCTTTTATTAAGGTTATTGGAATGATCATGATTAATTATTCTACTGTAAGATCTTCTAGAATTTGTTTCTTTACTATATTTGATTTTATCAGGATAACCGGCTTTAGAAAGCGCGTTATTATAGTAATTGGCGTTAGCATCAAAGATGTTTTTATTAGAAGATAGGTTAGATATTCTTTTTTCAATATTACTAACTATAGGATTCTTCATATTAGTGGGGTGGTTAGATTTAAAATTAACATAATTTAGGTTCTCATTGTTTTTATGGTAAGGGTAATATAGGCCAGTGTCAAGATTAAGAGATACATCCAAGAAATTAGCTAGTTTGATGCTGTTATCTAATTCAATTTTTAAGTTATGTTGGTTAAAGAGATTACGTATATTGTTCTTAATAATATTAAGGTTAACTATGTTGCAATTTAAGATAGTAAAGAGTCCATCGTCACGATAAATTCCACCGCGAAGTTGAGGAATTTTCCGATTCAAAGAGTTCAAAATAAAGATACCAATTAAATCTGTCAATTGGGATGAATCGGATGCTCCCATTGTGATGTCAAAGTTGTTAGAGTTATCAGCTCTGGTCCAATATTCATTGTTGAACTCTAGGATGGTTTTACGTGCGGTGAGAATGATGTGAAGTTCATCTGTGGTGATGTCTAAATATTTGTAAGCGAAAGATAGAGCATTGTTAAGAAGTGAGGGCGAAATAGAAGAATAGTAGCTGGCAATATCAAATTGAATAAATTTTTGTTTATTTTTCTTATTCAATTTGTTGAACCAGCCAATCACTTTAGAAGTACCAAACCATAAATTTAAGTTCAAAGAAGAGCAATTAGAACGAAACTGTGGGATAATTCTATCCAAGATGGCTTTGCTAACAACCCCCAGATCTGATTTAGAGGGGGCGATTAGTTTAACAGGTAGTTCAGTACGAAAATTGTTTTTGTGATCCTTGAGATTTATTCGCGGAGTTCTTGGGAGGAATGGTTCGGTCTTTTTTCCGATGCCAAGTTTTGACATAATCTCAGAAGCTTCAAAGTTTATGGATTCTAAATTATCATGGTTGGTTTTCCGATATTTTTTTCTAAGTTCCTTTAGGATAATGTTGTTATCGTTATCCTTGGAAATACCATATAAATTATTGGTTTTGTCAGAGTGGACTAAAACATTTTTTGAGGAATTTAGGTTTGGAATTGTGTTCTTGAGATTTACAAGGTGCTCTTGTCCTCTATAAGGGTTTCTCTTGAATTTAAGATTTTTTATAATGCTAGTTAACTCCTCCTCGAATTGCACTAGATTTTTGTTGGAAGAAGGATTTCTTCTAGAATTAAATAGATGATCGAGGAAGTTATGTTCCTTTGTATAGAAGTTCCCTTTTAGGCGCTGGTCATAGAAATAAGCTATCCATCTAAGCCTTCTTACAAAGGAGTAAGTTTTTTCAATTAGAAGTTTGGTGAATTCAGATTTACCAGGTATAGGAATGTCTTTAGTTGAAGTGGTTATGTTGTAATAATCCATGTTGTAGAAGAAAAAGTAAAGGACCATCAAAAGGTATCCAATATGAGAGTTAGCGCTCAACCGTTAAGGAGCAAGTTAATGTAGGAGGTGAGTTTTATTGTAGTACAATAAAGCAATGCAGATATCGGATAAGTAGCACTCTACAGTTTGTAGGACTGGAGTATAAATAATAATATATAAGATCAAAAGATGATTAAAAGAGTTCCATGTATTTTATTATGCGCATTTCAAAAACAAATATCATCATGCAATAACATTTGCGTTTTCGTCAGATAAAATAGGAAGACATGATATGAAGGTTAAAACACACTTGTGAATAGTACAGTTTTAAATCAACATATGAAAAGTAGTTTTAGATTGATGTGTGATATTGGGAAAAAAATTGAGGTGGGTTGGGGGTTGGAAAGGATGAAAAAGAGGAGATGAGAGTAAAAAGTGGAGGGGGAGGAGTATAATGAGGAAGGATGAGATAGGAGGAGAGATGGGTGATAGAGAGAGAGAGATAGCTTTTATAACTGAGAAAAATATATTGTTTTACATAGAGAGGTTGAAAAACCGTTGGAAGATAATGTATAAATTAAAAGAATTTGAAAATTAACGAAGAGAAAAATTTTAGAATAATGTTAAATTAAGGTTTGTAAATTTAAGGGTTTAATAGTATGTGCGATGAAAAGAAATTGTTAATATGTATTAAGAAAAATATTTAAGGGTTTAATAATATGTGCGATGGAAAGAAATTGTTGATATATGTTATTAAAAAATATAAAAATATAGCAATAGTAATGTAATTAAGGATATATTGTGAAAGAAGTAGAAGAGTGGATGAATAACTGTAATATGTATAAGTTATATGAGCATAAAAGGGAGAAAAAATTATGAATTGAGGATGAATAATCTAACGTCAAAAAAATGTTTATGTTTACGAAGGTTTTTTTTCAAGGTGATATAAAGTAAGAATATATTGTGCTGAGTAATAATTGTTTCTACGTTAGGCACAATGATAATTGAGAAGTATCTAGGAAGAAAAGGTACAGATTAGGGGTTATAAATTAAAAGAAAAAGAAAAAAGAAAAGAAAAAAGGAAAAAAGAAAGAAAGGGAAGTGATAAATAGGAGTGATATAGAACGAGTAACTAGTATTATATAATGTATAATAAATAACATTGAAATAAGGTAGAAAGATGGGTATATTTTTAAAGAAATATATACCTATTTAAAGAGATATATATATATATAATATATATATATATATATATATATATATATATATATATATAATATATATTAT
Source organism: Eledone cirrhosa (assembly GCA_964016885.1). NCBI lineage: Eukaryota > Metazoa > Mollusca > Cephalopoda > Octopoda > Eledonidae > Eledone > Eledone cirrhosa. Next base: position 369,994,376 of record OZ024743.1, on the reverse strand, counting down.
ATATATATATAATTTATATATATATTATATATAATATATATTATATATATATATATATATATTTATATATATATTATATATATATTATATATATTATATATATATTATATATATATATATATATATATATATATATATATATTACATATATATATATATATATATATATATATATATATATATATTATATATATATATATATATATATATATATATATATTATATGCAAAAGTTCTACTTAAAGTTGTTGGGATACAACAAGTAAATATTTTTATAACTGATATAAAGCACTCGACAATTTTTTGGAGTAGATATACGATATTAATAAATGGAAACTATATTTATAAAACCATATTTATTTCATTATACATATTTCAGGGATACCACATTAAATTATGGTATGCCTTCATCAGACAAAATACAATATATAACAGTTTTACAAATAGCTTTGACGTACCCTTTTAAAATGCAACCATTACTTTTGGAGGCTGTCTGGATAGTGATTTGTTTATATTATTTTAATAAGTCATAGTGTTAAGCACAATTAGAAAAAGACGGAGAGAAAGAAAAAAAGAAAAAAAGAAAAAAAGAAAAAAAGAAAAAAAGAAAAAAAGAAAAAAAGAAAAAAAGAAAAAAAGAAAAAAAGAAAAAAAGAAAAAAGACGGAGAGAGAGAAAGAAAACCTGGAGAAATATCGGAGAGAGAGAGAAAAGTACGGAGAAAAGAAAGAGATAAATAAAGATTGGAGGAAATAAAAAAGAAAGAAAAAAGGAAGAAATAAGAAAAACAAAGGAAAGCAACAGAGAGATATCAAGTCATCATACAGATAGAAAAACTCAAGATTAGAGTTAAAGTTGACATAATTCAAGTTCTCATTTAGTTTGTGAAATGGATAATGAAGACATGTGTTGAGATTTAGTGTTACATCCAGAAAATTGACTATTCTATGGTTATTCTCTATTTCTATTTTTAGATTAAGGTAATTAAAAAATTGTATAATTTGTTTTCTTTTTCTATTTAGTTCACAGCTATTATTTTCTATAAGTAAAAGCATGTCATCACGATATAATCCTCCGGTTACACCTGGTATTTTTCTATGTAGCGAATTAATTATAAATAGGCCCACAAGGTCCGTTACCTGAGCTGAGTCTGATGATCCCATAGTTATGTCGAAATTATTATTTCTATCTGCCCTAGTCCAGAGTTTGTTATTAAATTCTATCAATGTTTTCCTTGCCGATAATATAATGTGCATTTCATTGCTAGTTAGGTCAGTATGTTTAAATACGTAATTTAGTGCCTTATTCAGTAGATTAGGAGTGATAGATGAATAGTAGTTAGCAATATCCAGCTGAATAAACTTATTATTATAGTTATATTTAATTTCTTTAAACCAATCAATAACCTCACTAGTCCCTTTCCATAATTTTAAGTAAGATAAATTAGGTAAGTATTACCCTGTCTAGAATATTTTTGCTAAGTTTTCCCAGGTCAGATTTAGATGGTGCAATTAATCTGACTGGTAAATCATTTTCAAAGTTTCTTTTGTGATCCTTCATATTGATCTTGGGTTTCCTAGGCATGAAGGGTTGTGTTTTATTCTCAATGTCTAATTCATGCATTATACAAGATGCATCTGTATTCAGTTTTTCAAGTTCGTCCTTACTTGCTACCTTGTACTTTTTCCTTAGTTCTTTCAATATAAGGTCGTTATATAACAAATCACTATCCAGACAGCCTCCAAAAGTAATGGTTGCATTTTAAAAGGGTACGTCAAAGCTATTTGTAAAACTGTTATATATTGTATTTTGTCTGATGAAGGCATACCATAATTTAATGTGGTATCCCTGAAATATGTATAATGAAATAAATATGGTTTTATAAATATAGTTTCCATTTATTAATATCGTATATATATTATATATATATTATATATATATATATATGCTGAACTCCACATGGGGTCAGTAATAGACACTCTTATCTATAGCATCCTAGAACAAAACCCGTTGATAACACGACTTCCTTGTTCATCATCTTACCTGAAGCCAAACATTCTTTATGGAGGCGGACAGTACCTGATTTTGGAGTCGCAGAAACCAAATACTGGATTTTACCATCAGTCCAGGGTCCGGGAAAATATCAACACATATTTTTTATTGTTTGACCCGAATTACTTGGTCGTTTGTTTTGGCTGTGCGGATGATATGTTTAACCATCATCTCAGTGTGTTTGGCCCTTAACGTATGTTGTAGCTCTGATTCACATGAATCATCGAGCGCTTGCCACACATATCGGATGTTGATTTTCGTTAATTCCTGTGCTGAAATACGATTCTCGCTAATTTTTATATATATATATATATATATATATATATATATATATATATATATATATATACTAGCAGAAGTGCCCGGCGTTGCTCGGGGCTGAGGAACTGATGTATTATAATGAATATTCCATCTCGTTTGGTTTGCAGGCCTGGTGTGTCATGGTCTCTGTTAACTATGGTATATATAATCTGGTTGCAGCTAGAAAAATAGACATACCGCAGCAGGGTTTGTACCTACATAGGTGATCCCCTGTCTATTTGACTTTCGCCTGACCTAACTGAGGTCGTAGGTGAAAGGGATAGGATCAATCACTTTTTGACAGGACAAAGAAAACGTTTGTTGGTGCCTGTTTATGTCGTGGTTTTGGGTTCAATCCCTAATTTTTTTTATTCCTTACTGAATGTACTTAATGAACCTGTGAACGTCCCGAGCAGTTAAGAATGAGAAATTGAATTGTTTCTGGCGCGATTGTACTCTCGTCATTGTTAACGAAAACTACATTGAAACACGCACACACACACGTGTGTATTGACGGTAATACACACACACACACACACACACACACACACACACACACACACACACACACACACACACATGCTAATGGCGACATAACATTTACCGGTTATATAAACTTTTCATGCTATATAACATCGTACTGACTACATAGCCTTTTACCTGCTACATAGCTTTACCGGCTACATAATGAATACCGGCTACGCAATTGATCTTGTTGTTTAAGGAAGTCTGCGAATAGTGTTTACGATTAGTGTTTACGATTGAAAGAAAACAATTGTCACAAATTAGAATTTTTATTTGTTAATGAAGTGTGTATGTGTGGTTAGAAATCCGGCACGTGGTTAAATTGATTTAAAGTTTAATTATTCATTTGATGTGAGTGTGTGTTTGTATGTGTTTGCAAATAAATAAATCAGTTTGAAGACTCACATTTAGAATAAACGAAATTGTACGTTAATGTAGCTAATGATTTTGTTGTTTAGTCTGTAAAGTGTATGAGTGAGAGAGTAAAACGGACAGTATCACCATCAACATGAACAATGTAAAATGAAAAGAATAGTTGTTTCAGCTTGGAAAGAGAAAGTAGCAGAAGGTATGAAGTTGTATAGATTTTGAAGGGTAATGGAAAGAGTTTAGCAGTTGAAATGAGAGAGGGATAAACGTAAAATATTGAGTTTTATCGATTTTTTGCATAATTGTGGGTGAAATTGAAGAAAATATGTGTGTCATGACCCAATCGAAGGTATTTCGAATACTGAATTGTAAATTTCAATTGAAGAAATTCTATATCGTAGATTTCTATAACAAAGAAGTGTGACCATACACTGAGCTTTATAGATTACTAGCATTAAAGCCCGGCGTTGCTCGGGGTCATTAAGTTACCAAAGTTAGGTTGCACCACCCATTTTATGGCAGCACTTTTTTGTCTGCCAGGCACTGGGTGAATGAATTGCAGACCTGGAAGCAGGAGCTGCGCCAGCAATGACAATTGTAATTTCGCCTATGGATATTATCCCTGTGCAAAAGAGTGTTGAAATTTATTGTTTCACAGTACT
>OZ024743.1:369977970-369982970 GCA_964016885.1 Eledone cirrhosa | reverse complement strand
ACAGCAACATCACAACTTACAATTAAGGACAAAATGAAAACACACACACACACATAGAACAAACAACTTACAATTGAAAACACACACAAAATGAAAACACACACAAGACAAAATGAAAACACACACACACATAGAACAAACAACCAACCAACAATAAATAAATAAATAAACAAACAAATATAAATAGAAAAATAGAAAAATGAACACAAACACACACAGACACCCGGATGTGGCGCATGCGCAAACTGAGCACGCAACCCACACACAAACAAAATGGCGTAGGATAGAAGAAAGGAAAGGCACAGAAACGAAGAAAGAAATCCCCAGTCACTGAAGAGGTCACAGAGTGTGTGACGAAAGAACTATGACTATATATATATAAACAACTATCTGGTTGTGGAACCAACCAACCAACCAGAAATTTATAAATTTGTAAATTTATAAATATATATTAAATTAAATTGAAGTGAAAGCAACTGGTGCGTGTGTTTCTTATTGGCAACATGACCCTCCCAAAGTATAACAATATATATATATATATATATATATATATATATATATATATATATATATATATATATATATATATATATATTGTAATATAATGAAACGAAATTTCATTTCTCACTCTTAGTACGGCACTTACTTAAATGCAAATATGTATGTATACGTACATACATATATGTATACAGACGTACAGTAGCATGCACATATATATATATATATATATATATATATATATATATATATATATATATATATATATATATATATATATATATATATATATATATATATACATATATACATACAGGTACACATATATATATATGTACGTATCACTTTAGCGAACGTTTATTATAACGCCCGCTTTGTCCGTTTGTAAACAAGCGAACAGCCTGATTTATGCCATACGGTGTTAAGGCAACCACTTCACCTTTTTGTTCAACACTGACACAGGAACGATGTACTAGTTTCAAGCTTGTTAGCTATCATCAAAACCGTATACCCTTCTGCCAGATAGTTGAACGTTCGAAAGTATATACTTTCCTTATGAAAATTAACGGCTGAGCAGCCTAATTTGCATATCGAGTGAGTTCAGTCGGCCAGGCGTACCGAAAACTGTAATAAGATGGGTAAATTTCCTACCTTTTATACATTTTATACAGGGAAAAGTGGCTCCAGAATGCTAAGCCCTGCAAACTGTATTTCGACCAATCAGTGTGTAGTTTCACTGAATTACTAAAGCTGATTGGTTTAAGCGTCACGGCTGGTTGAGCATGTCTAACGACCAATGGTACAAATTCAAATGGGATGTTGCGTTTTGTATGAGGTGGATGGCACGACTTAAAATTCAGATATTGATGGGTGTCTGTGTGTTTATAATATATTTTTGTGTGTTTATAATATATTTTGAAGCCAGGTTGTTGATCTTCTTCATGAAGAAGATCAACAACCTGGCTTCAAAATACCACAACTCACTTACTGATAAGGAAAGAGACTACATCACCAATTTTGAGCCGAAACCCAGCAACCTGTATGGCCTACCGAAAGTTCATAAGTCAAAAGAAATACAACTGGCAGTAAGAGAACAAAACAGTGAGTACATTAAATTATTACACCCAAAAGACTTAAAACTTAGACCTATTATAGCTGGTCCAACATGCCCCACCCACCGTCTAAGCAATTTTGTTGACATTATTTTGAAACCACTATGTATTCACATACCCAGTTTCATCCGGGATGATATCGACTTCCTGTCCCATCTTCCCAAAACCACGGAAACGAATTCACTTCTACTCAGTTTTGATGTGGTAAGCCTTTACACCAACATTACACCTGATTTAGGAATAAAGGCGGTTAAATACTGGGTGGAAAAACATAGAGGAGTGATTCCCATTAGATTCACAGCGCCATTTATATTAGATGCAGTTAAACTTATTCTGGAAAACAACACTTTCTTCTTCAATGGAAAGAATTACATCCAAATTAGAGGCACAGCGATGGGAACGAAGTTTGCTCCCGTTTACGCGAACTCTGTAATGGGATACTTAGAACAACAACTCTACCAAGAAATAGAGGAAAAATATAGTACTGACTTTAGAAAGTACATTGAAAAATCTTGGAAGAGATACCTTGACGACTGTTTCATCATCTTGTCAGAATCTCTAGATACTCTGGATGAGTTCAATATCCTCCTGAATAACCTACACCCATCTCTCCAATTCACAAAAGAGATGAGTAGGACCAAATTACCATTCCTAGATATAATGATAATCAAAAACGACACCACCATTACCACGGATATATATTATAAACACACAGACACCCATCAATATCTGAATTTTAAGTCGTGCCATCCACCTCATACAAAACGCAACATCCCATACTGCCTAGCCAGAAGAATGTGTACCATTGTAGAAGACACGAATACCAGGTACAAACGCCTGACAGAACTAAGAGAATTTTTGCTCAAACAAAAATACCCTTCTCTACTTATAGAAAATAGCATACAGCGGGCTATAAAAATACCTATACAACAACTTAGGACAACCCAAGGAAGAAGAAACCAAGAACTGGTCATACCATTTATAATGACACACAACCCATGTCACCAGAATATCTTCAACACTGCCAAAGCAAACCTACCGATCATTGCTCAAAGTAATGAATTAAAAGGCTTAATCACAGATCGATCTTTGACTCTTAGTATAAGACAGCCAAAAAATTTGAAGCAATTACTAACAAAAGCAAAGTGTGACCTTAACAACAAAGACCAATCATTCACTGTATCTAAATGCAATGATAGTCGATGCGGCACATGTCAATCCATACACGCCGGTCAATATATGAAAACAAAAACTGGAAAAATATTCCCAAATGCAAATATGAACTGCAAAAGCAGAAATCTAATTTACTGCATTAAATGCCCGAATTGTGAAGAACTAAATGTCGGTCAAACTGGAAATGCACTATCGGAACGTGCACGGGTACACCGTCAACAAATCAGAGACCCAAATGTCCGTCAGATATCCCTAAGTAACCATCTAGCAACATGTGGTCGGGGAATATTTATAATATTCCCATTCTACAAATTACACAGCCCAAGTGAAATCAAGAGAAAAATCAAAGAAAAGAATTTTATTGATAAATTCAAACCCAAGCTAAATGAACAATAATAACGCTTAGGGGTATTACTTCTACTACCACTATGACTACGACAACTAACAACAACAACAACAACAATAATAATAATAAAAGTGATTTTGATGGTGATGATTAATAGAAAATGCTATTTTCATCATTTCTAAAAATAGCAAAACAATTGATGCTTTGGATATGATTAATTATTGATCGTTAGACATGCTCAACCAGCCGTGACGCTTAAACCAATCAGCTTTAGTAATTCAGTGAAACTACACACTGATTGGTCGAAATACAGTTTGCAGGGCTTAGCATTCTGGAGCCACTTTTCCCTGTATAAAATGTATAAAAGGTAGGAAATTTACCCATCTTATTACAGTTGAAAATTGCAAACTTGACTGTCACCACATATTATGAACCTGAAGATTGCGAAAGCATGAAAGTACTTGTTCAATTAACACTTAGAATTTAATATTCTATCATACTATTTCATTATAATACCATTATATATTTTAAAGGATTGTAAATAAAACGAGTAAATCAGACAAAGTTGGAATTCCTCTTATTAATATAATCTTCTATACACAATCATACACACCCGTGTATATTTACCTATCTCTCTCTCTCTCTCTCTCTATATATATATATATATATATATATATATATATATATATATATATATATATATATATATATATATATATATATATATATATATTATATATATATTCAGGTTTGAAGTTCACCACTGTATAGAGCTGGTCTATTCCGTATGGTCAATTGTAATGCAATAATATAGAGAGTACTCAACGTAAAGCAGTTCAACCGTCTTGTTTTTGTAGTTGGTGGTGCTATTACGGAGTTAAATATTATAATGAAATGACAGGAGGCTGGATTTGTGTAAATCCTTGAAAGGTTTATTATACTATGATCATTTCAATGACCGGGTTCCGTATGAATCCGGTGATATCATCAGGTATTCGAAATATAATACATGAATGTAATAGATAAAATCCATGGGGCTGAAAATCGAGGACCCGAGGGCGACCGCTATTCTGCTCCTTCAACCTCAGCCGGTCGCCCTCGAGTGACGTGGCTAAAGTTTACAGTGTGCTACTACCGGTCAGATAAACGAAAACAGAAAAGGATGGGAACATAAGTTAGCGTCAATCTCATGCCACAAGATAAAAGAAAGAAAGAAAGGAAGGAGAGAGAAGAAGGGGGAAGGAAGAAGAGAAGCCAGGGTTAATTTCAGCTATAAGAAGAAAGACAACTACTGCCGGTCAGATATAGGCAAACGAAAGGGGGAAGGCAGATAAGTCTGCGGGAGGAAGACAGGAAGAGGGGAGATGAGAAGGAAGAGAAGAGAGAAGTAGAAAAGTAAGGGTTGATGGCTAGAAGAAGGAGGGATAGAAAGAAAGAGGGAGAAAGGTCGATATTAATGTCAGACCACAGTCAGGCCAGGAGTGGCGCGAAAAAATTTTCACAGGGACCCGCATCTTAGCAGAGGTGAATATATTGGGAGTCAGTGTGTTACAATGTTTAGACTTATAGGATGAAGTTAAAAAATTAATAATCAATATTCAATATTAAGGAGGTTAGAAAATTTAAAGTTAAACAGTTTAACATTTGCAGGTTGATATATCTAATAGTTCCGATTTGATCTGTAATTTAAAGGTACTATGTGGCGGTTAAAACAGCGGCCGCGCCCCGGGCCCCATGGCGAATTAAGCTACGCCGAGTATTTTCATTTACCGAAAGAAGGGGAAATTTATTTTTCCAAGCACTCCAGGTAAGCCCGCGCGCCAGGGGGCCGGTCGCGACGCCATCAAAACCCACCCAACAGTCCGACAGAA
>OZ024743.1:369972970-369975470 GCA_964016885.1 Eledone cirrhosa | reverse complement strand
AATTCGTTCTATTAAGGATTCTAATGCCGCCGACAAAACTGGCAACCTATATCAAGTGGAGCGCAGTACTTACCATCAACTACTACATAATGCTGTAACTAAGGATTACCGTAAAACTAATCGGTGCGTCATCAATGAAATCAACGATGCTGGGTTTAAAATCACCTCTGATCTCAACATCCTGGACCGGACTGAACTTCTGGACCCTATTTCTCCCCCACTTTACCCTGAAGGATCACAAATCCAATTTTCCGAACAACCCCTCTATTCGGCTTATTAACCCTATGAAGTCCGATTTAGGTAGACTTAGTAAAAGGGTTCTTGATAGAATTATACCTGAAATTAGAAGTTTGGCCCCTCTTGCACTGTGGAACAATTCTTTCGCGGTGATTGATTGGTTCAACGGCATATGCAACAAGGAACATTGCCGTTTTATCCAATTCGACATCAACAATTACTACTCCTCCATCACTTTACCACTTCTCCTTAGAGCTATCAATTTCGCTAAAACACTCACAGTGGTTAAGGATTTCGAAGTTGATGTCATCCTCAATGCCAGTAAGTCGGTGATTAATTTCGACGACTCTATTTGGATTAAAAAATCCAATAGTACCCCCATTCGACGTTAGTATGGACGCTAGCGATTCTGCGGAGGTTACTGATCTTATCGGCCTTTTCCTTCTTTTCTCTATCAACGCGGGCGGTGGTTTGTACCGTGATGATGGTCTTTTGACCATGACTAAGTGCGGACCTCGTGCTTGCGACAGGTTCAGGAAAGAACTCACAGCCTTCTTTAAAGGCTTCAACCTCTCTATACAGGTTGAGGCCTATCTCTCGGTCGTTAAATACCTCGACGTTACCCTCAATTTATCGAATGGGTTGTATTACCCGTATAGAAAGCCGAATGATACGCTTAATTACATAAGTAAGCATTCCAACCATCCTGCCAGCATAACCAAGAACCTGGTAAGAAACGTTTCGTTGAGGCTTTCTCGTCTATCTACTAACGAGCATATTTTCAACGACCATTCCACTTATTACAATGAAGCTCTTGCTCGGAGTGGATTTGTCGATAAGGTAGCATATACAGAGTACGACAATAGACCTAGAAGTAATAGATCCCGTCGCATTTGTTGGTATAACCCACCATATAATATGGAGGTGGCCACACCATTAGCTAAGATCTTTCTTTCCCTTATTACGAAGCATTTTCCCCCTACACATAAATATAGTAAAAGTTTTAATAGAAATACTATTAAAATTTCTTACTCTACGACGCCTAACCTTGCACATAACATCACAGCTTCAAATTTAGCTAAATTACCTAACCGTAGTAACACGTGCAACCCTGTAGTTAGTACTAACTGTAATTGTAGGAATCGGGTGGATTGCCCCCTATCCGAGAAATGCCTCTCTAGTAACATTGTCTACAAATGTAAGGTTGAAACACCCACGTCCCGTAGGGCCTACATAGGGTTAACCGCCAATAGATTCAAGCAGCGTCTTTACATGCATACCCATTCTTTTCGTTACCCCCTTAGAAGGAATATGACGTCACTTTCAGCTTATATCTGGAGTCTAAAAGACAACGACACCCAATATAAGTTACACTGGGAGTTCCTAGCTAGGGCTAGATCGTATAACGGAAATAAAAAAACCACGTGACCTCTGCGCCGCTGAGGCCCTGGAAATATTCTACGCCACAGACCACATCTTAAACAAAAAATCTAAGGCAATTTCGGCTTGTAAACATAAATTGCACAACACTTTCCTGTATTACAGCCCCACATTATATCCTAACGGATAGTACGATCTATACGTGGATTTTTTACGTGTTGATGTGGTAGCTGAGTACATGTTTTGTTTATACAATTACTTATTTGCATAGGTAAGTATATATTACCTGTATGTTTTGTGAAGGTACATATACTTTCTCATGCGTATATGTGATTGATTATGTTATGGCGTATACATTTTTTATATTTTCTGGTACATATGGTTTGGTTATGTGTATACGGGAGTTTTGCGTCTGCGTGTGTATGCAGGTTCGTACGTATGTAGGGTGTGTGTATATGTGTACTTCTTGTTTTAGTTGACTTACGTCTCCGAACATTTGTGTGTTTACATGTAGGTATGTGGATGCGCTTGTTATATACGTATTTATTTATTTATATACGTTTATTTAATTATTTATTTGTATACACGCACAAACACATACACACACATATTTATATGTGCGTGGTTTTGTATACCTATGGAAAGTGTTTTGCGTATGCTTGTGTATGTACGTATTTGAATGTGTGTATGCATTTATTTAATTTCTATTACTTCTGTATTGTATTTATTTACTTTATTCTTAACTCTGAAGCTCAGATTCATTCGGTTTCTTAGAATGTAGTCTATTACTTCAGCTATACCATTTACGTGGTTTTGTCTTTGCGTGCAATTGTTCTCCCCGCTCCACATATGACGTATTATCTTCGTTTTTTCCGTTCATTGC
>OZ024743.1:369760470-369970470 GCA_964016885.1 Eledone cirrhosa | reverse complement strand
TTTCTTTCCCTTATTACGAAGCATTTTCCCCCTACACATAAATATAGTAAAATTTTTAATAGAAATACTATTAAAATTTCTTACTCTACGACTCCTAACCTTGCACATAACATCACAGCTTCAAATTTAGCTAAACTACCTAGCCGTAGGAACACGTGCAACCCTGTAGTTAGTAGTAACTGTAATTGTAGGAATCGGGTTGATTGCCCCCTATCCGGGAAATGCCTCTCTAGTAACATTGTCTACAAATGTAAGGTTGTAACACCCACGTCCCGTAGGGCCTACATAGGGTTAACCGCCAATAGATTCAAGCAGCGTCTTTACACGCATAACCCATTCTTTTCGTTACCCCCTAAGAAGGAATATGATGTCACTTTCAGCTTATATCTGGAGTCTAAAAGACAACCACATCCAATATAAGTTACACTGGGAGTTCCTAGCTAGGGCTAGATCGTATAACGGAAATAAAAGACCATGTGACCTCTGCGCAGCTGAGGCCCTGGAAATATTCTACGCCACAAACCACATCTTAAACAAAAAGTCTGAGGCAATTTCGGCTTGTAAACATAAATTGCACAAAACCTTCCTGTATTACAGCCCCACGTTATACCCTAACGGATAGTACGATCTATACGTGGATATTTTACGTCTTGATGTGGTAGCTAAGTATATGTTTTGTTTATACAATTACTTATTTGCATAGGTAAGTATATATTACCTGTATGTTTCGTGAAGTTACGTATACCTTCCCGTACGTATATTTGATTGTTTATGTTATGGCGTATAATTTTTTTATTTTTTTATTCTGGTACATATGGTTTGGCTATGTGTATACGGGAGTTTTGCGTCTGTGTGAGTATGCAGGTTGGTACGTATGTAGGGTGTGTGTATATCTGTATTTCATGTTTTGGTTGACTTACGTCTCCGAACATTTGTGTATCTACATGGAGGTATGTGTGTGCGCTTGTTATATACGTATTTATTTGCGTTTATTTAATTATTTATTTATTTGTACACACGCATACACACACACACATATTTATATGTGCGTGGTTTTGTATACTTATGGTAAGTGTTTTGCGTTTGCTTGTGTATGTACGTATTTGTTAGCGGGTATGTATTTATTTATTTCTATTACTTCTGTATTGTATTTATTTACTTTGTTCTTAACTCTGTAGCGGAGATTCATTCGGTCTCCTAGTTAGAATTTTAGTCTACGACTTCTGCTATACCATTTACGTGGTTTTGTCTTTGCGTGCTATTGTTCTCCACGATCCACATATGACGTATTATCTTCGTTTTTTTTCGTTCATTGCCGGAGAACGTCTCTATGGACCACCTAAGAGAACATTAGTCTACGACCACTTTTATACCATAAACGTGGTTCTGTCTTTGCGCGTAATTGTTTTTCACCGCTCCTATTAATGACGTATCTTATTCGTTTTTTCCCGTTCTTTGCCAGCGAACGTTTCCACGAACCAAAGTATCGGCTTCCGGTTGCAGCGTTTTTTGAAATATCCATTTCTGCGTTTACAGATTGACTTTGTTAGTTTCAGAAGATCCCGTTAAGGTTGAAAGCAGCGATTCTTTGCTTAAACTTTAATCTGTTATTTTAATAAATATATATTATATATATATATATATATATATATATATATATATATATATATATATATATATATATATATATATATATATATATATATATATATATATATATATATATATATATATATATATATATATATATATATATATATATATATATATATGTGTGAATATATGTATGAAGTAATTCCGTCGGAAAAGTCCAGGAAAAAAGAGTGCTCTATGTAGGTAACAGAGCTTAATAGTTATGTAATAAACAACATAAGGCAATTATTCCATTTACCAGTGGTTTCTTAAAAGCAAAAAATGTTGCTTTCAATCATCAGGATTTTATCATTCTGATGATTGAAAGCAAAATTTTTTGCTTTTAAGAAATCACTGGTAAATGGAATAATTGCCTTATGTTGTTTATTACATAACTATATATCTATATATCTAGGGAGTGTAATATATATATATATATATATATATATATATATATATATATATATATATAGGGAGTGTAATATATATATATATATATATATATATATATATATATATATATATATATATATATATATATGTATATATATATATATATATGTAGGAAGTGTAATATATATATATATATATATATATATATATATATAGGGAGTGTAATATATATATATATATATATATATATATATTTATATATATGTGTGTAGGGAGTGTAATATATATATATATATATATATATATATATATATGTGTGTAGGGAGTGTAATATATATATATATATATATATATATATATATATATGTGTGTAGGGAGTGTAATATATATATATATATATATATATATATATATATATATATATATATAATAACTAACAAAATGTTATCGCTCTACAAGGGCTGAATACAATAAATGTAATCTGAGTTTTTCAAATATTAATAATAATATTTGATTCATTCGCAATTATGCAAACAGCCTCTTTTAAGCCATGTCAGTAGAATGAACCCCTCATCCTTGCTCTTGCATTGACATGTAAACAAAACTGCAGACACTAATGTTTATGGGTGATTACCCTTCATCAGTGCAGTTTTCTGTTCACCTGCCAACTGTCACCCAAATGCCAACACACACACCAAACACTATACACACATGCAAACGCATGCGCAGAAAAGAAGACAAAAATAAATAAATGAATATACAGATAAAATAAAAATGGCGTAGACATACAATACAACAGGAGGAACATAATAGTACCACTGATGATGTTGCAGATGTGCAACGAAAGACCTTTCTTAGACTATATATATGTGTTTATATCTATATTATATCTGTATTTTTGACCGTTGGTCAGTCAATGATAAACATTGAGGACCAAAAGAATTAACTGTGGGGATATAAAAGATACAGAAGCGAAAACCAACCAAACAGTGAATGTGTTCTGTTATTATTTCTGGCAATATTATTACAATATGACCCTCCCCAAGTATAACAATAAATATATATATATATATATATAAACACACAAAAAAGAACTTTTATAAATGGCTCTGATTGATAATTATTTATTTAATTCATTCATTCATCGAGCCACACCGTTGAAGGTAGCCAACATTCATATATGTATCTGTGACTGTTTAAATATATATAAGTTCTCTATGACTTTGTTCTATACTCTCTTACAGTTGAGTAAACCTTAGGTGGTAATTAACTGTTTCTTCTAGCAATGCACTTACTTGCTACCGGCCAATCCTTCACAACAATTCTATCTTGACTGCTAGTCACGTCATGATTTTCACCCCTTTTGAATGTGTTACTAACGGCGATCAATTTGTAAATTTCAGTCCTAACAGAGGTCTCTTGATAAGCTCGGGGCCTCATGGGTAATGCAACATTTCCACAAAGTACAAGCAAAACTGTCGATAGTCGGGACTAGAGGAATTTTTGGTAACATTTATCTATTTTTTCATCAAACTTACATTTTAAAATTAGCTCAGGTTAAATGATTAGTTGTCTAGTTAATTTCTACGGACTAAGAGAAAAGATTAGGTAAATTTTATCTGACTGTTCCTTATAAAGGAATATCGATATCATTCATCTGTTATTTCTTCAAAGTTACATTTTAAACTTACTTCCATTTAAATGATTATTTATCGGGTTAATTTCTACGAACTAAGAGGAAAGATTGGGTAAATTTTATCTGACCGTTCTTCAAATTTATAATTTATATATATATATATATATATATATATATATATATATATATATACACTAATTTTAGATTTAAGTAATCAATACATATAAAATACATATCGATTATGCATATCTTGTTATATATCGTTTAAACCTGTTGGAAAAGTGGAATATACTCTTGCAGCAGACTTCAGGGAAACGCTGCTTAAATAACCGCCTCGGTGCTTCAGTCACTGTCCTCACGAAACAAAATTTGTCCTGAAAAATAATCTAGAGCGGATGAACTGAATTTATTTTCTTCGACTTTTCAACTTAACTCTTGGGCTCCTTGTGCAAGACAAGTTGCCTTCCTTCTGTTTTTATAATTACCTCTCTTTTCATATACATAATTCAAAGGATTGATTTATTTATAGATAAATCCAGGATTACCTACCCTTAGAACTCTCCTCTATTTTCTAAAATCTCATCTCCATGGAGGAAGCCATTTTAATTTACATAACAGACTGAATGAATTAGGATGAATAACACAACGAAAATTAAATGCCTGTACATGTCGCTGTTGTAAATAATTATATAAATATATATATACATTTGATAACTTTGATAGGTTTACCATAAGTATAAATAGATCTGTAAATAATTATATAAATGTATATATATATAAATTTGATAACTTTGATAGGTTTACCATAAGTAAAAATAGATCGTAGCACAAAAATCCATAGAAAGTGTCTGTTTTACAATCTTCCACAAGAATTGGTGCATAAACCCTGAAAATAGTGGGAAACTGATTATTCAAGTGAAGAATTATAAGATGGTTAAGATGTTTTCCTACAAATATTGGTAATCTCTTTAATTAAATTCTGTTGAAACCATATTCGCGTACACGCAGTTCACCAGTTTGTATTCTCTTTCACCATTCTAACTAGAGTTACCGTCTCTAGATTTTTGGGCTTAAATATTCTGGAGATGTTAGTACCTTTCAGCAAGTTATTCAACATACATAACCTCTCCCTTTTCCCTCGTCCTCCGATGCCAACAGAAAAGGTATGCTATGCCCAAAGTTTCTTTTTTTGACTCAATTCTCAAATTAAAAGTAGTATGAAGCGGCTTTCTAAGCAGACCTGGAGAAATCTAAATGGATGCTGCTTGATAATAACCCAAGCGCTCAACGGCCGGTTTCCCAAGACTTTGTCGGTGGGCTCTTCTTCTTCTTCTTCTTCTTCTTCTTCTTCTTCTTCTTCTTCTTCTTCTTCTTCTTCTTCTTCTTCTTCTTCTTCTTCTTCTTTTTCTTCTTCTTCTTCCACCATTCCATTTCGCGAGTACACTCCCTCAAGCGAGATGCATTTGTCCTGATATAGTGAAAGAAAAACGGCAGTCAGATGAGCAGAGAGACCAGAGATCTTGATGGTGATATACACAAACAACAGTTAGGTAAAGGGGAGACCAGAATTCTCGATGGTGACTTACACAAAAAACGAAACGATCAATTAATGCCTGGTGTTTAGTTAATTGCGTTACAGGTAGTGGAAACTAGATTTTTTTGCTGAAGTAATGTGAATAACACTAAAGAAAATGTTGCAGCATGTGGCATCCATTATTCCTGAGAATGTGGTATGTGACAGAGTCCAGAGAGTCCTATCAGGAACAATCGTCACCAAAATAATCAAAGTTATGGATGTTATCCAACCACCATGCTCGTTGTCTCCCTCTGGGTCTCTTTCAGGTTGGTTTTGTCCGTAATATTTCTCCAGCGATTCTTTCGTTTCCCGTTCTAACCACATGTCCGTAGCACCATAAATGTGATCTCTCGATATGTTGAAGGAGCGGCTCTACCTGGAGTGATTCACTCGTGTCCGAGCTATGTGCCTTATTGAATAACTTTACTCCAGAGGTCCTTCGAAGGAACCTAATTTTGGCTGCTTGTATTCGTGATTGTATTCTTTCGGTCTCTGTCGCATTTCGTTGTGCCATGAAATATATATATGCGTGTGTGTGTGTGTGTGCGTGCATGTGTATAGAATAACATTAAGAAAGATGGTGTGATTACATGAAGCATTTATTCATTATAATTATTTCTATGGCTACCCTTATGCAATCCAAAATGCAGTATGTGCATTTATTGCTGGTTTGGAAACGATTGCCTCAGATGAATATTAATTCCTTTATGTGATATGCTGCAGGCAAAAACATGTTCTTCCTTCTTACTCCTGTTTTTGCCAAAATAAATTTTTTTCTGAACACACACACATATACTGCATATATATAAACCACAAACCCTCCATCCCAATTCTACTTTTGAAAAGCATAAGAACTGTGAAATAGGTAAAGGCAACAAATAAATATTCTTAAAAAGACTCCAGTTGCATTTTCAATTTCTTTTCCTTATATTTTCACTCATGTAGGACATCTCGTTTTTTTATTAAAAAGAAAAAATCTTCATTTTCTTATATATATATATATACATATATATATGTACATATATATAAATTACAGAGTAATCAAAACTATGTTCAAAACATTTTATTGCTGACAATCGTTTCTTCCAAACTTTCGTTTGTAATCATCGGAGCATTAGCAAAGTTTACACATATAATTAACCTCCTATTCAACTGAACAATCGTAAAGACACGTAGATATTACTGTTGTCATATTTAAAGAGTAAAGGTGATATGGTTAGTATCAGTGGATGCGACAAAGATTATAAAAGAATAATACAACAATTATAGAAGAATTAAAGAAGAAACTTACTCGCAAAATGAGGACTTTAGCGGTACATAGGCAAACATATAAAAAGAGTGCAGAGGCATTATGCATGTACAGAGAAATAAGGTGAAAAAATGAGCAATGGTACTATAACAGCGGCGAAGATTCGAAACCGAATCTGAGCTTTCCCGCCTCTGGGACAAGCCGTGGTAAGTTGTTTACGCTCAAGAGACTAACCCCTTGGGAGAGGCTAAACACAGGTCAGAGGTGTTTACGCCTGACAGAAAATATGTCAGAGGATATATCCATCTTTCTGACTTGTTTACGCTTGGCAAACTAATCCCTTGAGAGACTCTAACCGAAGTTCAGAGGATATATCTATCCTTCTAACTTAAACCCTTATAATTACAGGGGTTGTTTACACCCCGGGAGAAAAGAAGTGATATACAGACAAGACAGTGGCATTTACAAGCTCTCGTCACGAAATACCAGCCTGTCACTTATTCTCACCTGCCTGGCTGATCGCTGACTCCTACTACTAAAACAAGCAAATATACTGATACGCAAACACGCATTCATAGTAAGTTCACACTGGTTGCATCTTCACACCCACCGTTTCTGTTTATTCACGTTGTATCTTTCGGATGCTATACAAATTAGATTATAATCTTATTCTGTGATAATTTATATTTACGCGGCTCGAAGAGCCACCAAATTATTGTTCGAATATTTTGTGTTATTGATTTTATCATCCAATATTCAAATTGAATATTGTTATAATAAAATAAACTTTGTAACAACACAATCCTGGTATTTTTCTTTACATCGAAACCACCATACCAACAGTTACAACCATCCACTATTCTTTACAACCACACAATCATTCCGTTACAACTGGTGACCCCGTAAAACAGACACACAACCTTCTGATCATTCACTACAAATGATGTCTCTAGCACACGACGATTCATCTACGGCAGAAATGGCAGTCCGAGCGGCATTTACATTAAGAATTCCACCATTCTGGGTGCACGATGCAACACTGTGGCTCGCGCACATCGAAGCGCAGTTCGCATCGAACCGGATCGTTAGCGAGGCATCCCGTCTCACACTTGTCATCGGTTCGATGTCTCCGGAGATTATGATTGAGGTTCGAGACCTCATTTTAGCACCACTCGGCTCTGTGTCATATGACACATTTAAAACAACATTAGTTAAGCGGACGTCTGAGTCGCAGCAGAAGCGCTTGCACCAGCTCCTCATATCAGAGGAATTAGGAGATAAAAAGCTGACGCAACTCCTACGGCGAATGAAGCGGCTCCTGGGTAAACATAAACTCCCGGATGAAATTTTCAAGCAACTCTTCCTCCAGCGTTTGCCTCCTGCCACACAAGTTGTACTAGCATCCACCAGGGAGTCCACCACCATAGAAGAACTCGCCGAGCTGGCAGATAAGATCATGGAGGTACCACATCCGCACTTAACTTTAGCAAATGTGACGCCAGCCGTGCTTCCCACCAATCCTTTCCTTCAGCCCTCCAGCGCCACAGAGATGCCCGATCTACACCAGTTACTGGCACAGCAAGCAACACAGATACAGGCCTTGACACAACAAATTCAGGCCTTGTCATTGGATAACCCTGCCACGCGTCGGTCCAACAGTCGAACTCACCGATTTGGTGGTCGCTCAAGAAGTCCGAGCGCATCTCGGGATTCACCAGAAATGTGTTGGTACCACCAAAAATTCGGGAGACGAGCGCAAAAGTGCAGCCATCCCTGTTCATTTGTCGAATCAGGGAAACGACACAGCCAGAAACTGAATGCGACGGACGTTTCTGGCCCTCATAACTAAAGTCGCCTATTTTTCATTCAGGATCGCGTCACAGGAACGCGTTACCTAGTCGATACCGGCGCTGAAGTCAGCATCATCCCGGTTCACTGCGTTCCTGGAAAAAGAAAAGAGACACCAGCATGGCTCCATGCGGTGAATCACTCACATATTCCAACCTACGGAGAACAGTCCCTGACACTAAATTTGGGACTACGCCGCACTTTCCAGTGGGTATTCGTTGTGGCTAAGCTGCCGACCCCTATTTTAGGAGCTGATTTTCTTCAGCACTTCTCGCTGCTAGTGGACCTGAAAAACCAACTCCACTGGTCTCACTGTGCGCGGCATAGCCGCTAGGACAGCCACAGTCAGTCCAATCATTTTACGATCAACAACAACAACCCGGCACAACCACATCATCAACAAATACCCAGACGTAGCTCGACCACTAATCAACGCTTGCCCCGTAAAACATGACGTCACACACCACATGAAAACACACGGCCCGCCTGTCGCTGCACGACCTAGAAGGCTGAAGTCCGTCAAACAAGAATTTCAGCACATGCTGGATCTCGGCATCATACGTCCGTCCAGCAGCAACTGGTCCTCACCCGTACACTGTGTACCCAAGAAGTCGTCTAACGACTGGGGAATCTGTGGCGACTACCGTGCACTGAACAACTGCACCGTTCTTGACTCTTATCCAGTGCCTCATCTACAGGACTTCTCTAGCTCGCTGCACGAGGCTCGCATATTTTCGAAGATCGATCTTGTGCGAGCTTACAATCAGATACCCGTTCAGCCCGCAGATACTCCTAAGACCGCCGTCACAACACCCTTTGGAATGTTCGAATTTCTGCGTATGCCTTTCGGTTTGCGAAATGCAGCGCAGACATTCCAGCGATTCATCGATACAGTCACCAGAGGTTTACCTTTTGTATACGCATACATTGACGACTTACTGGTGGCCAGCAACTCCGATGAAGAACATGAGAAATACCTGGATCTCCTATTCACACGTTTGCGTGAATATGGAATTGTTATCAACCCCAGCAAATGTGAGTTCGGAGTTGCGTGCCTTCATTTTCTGGGCCACATCATTGACAAAGATGGTATTCGCCCACTTAAGGAGAAAGTCAAATCCATCATTGATTTCCACAGCCAACATCTCTCCGCAAACTGCGAGAATTTCTTGGGCTGGTAAACTTCTACAGAAGATTTATACCCCACTGTGCAGAGACAGCCCAACCACTCACAGATTTGCTGCGGCAGCGTACAACCAAAAACGCAAACATCAAGCTCAGCGAAAAAGAATGTACCGCTTTCGCTGAGTAGAAGAAAATGTTGTCCGAGGCTACAATGCTGAGTTACCCCAAACCTGACACCCCAATGTGTTTATTGACTGATGCATCCGATTTCGGAGTTGGAGGTGTGCTTCAACAACTCTCTGGCGATATTTGGCGACCTGTATCTTTTTTCTCTAAGCGATTAAAACCCGCTGAAACTAAGTACAGCACATTCGGTGGTGAATTATTGGCAGCATACCTTGCTGTCAAGCATTTTCGACACATGCTAGAAGGTCGTGTGTTCTCCATATACACCGACCACAAACCACTAGTGTACGCGTTCAATGCTAAGCCTGACCGACACTCACCGAGGGAGGTCCGACATCTGGACTTCATTTCTTAGTACACTACTGATATTCGGTACATTAAGGGTGCCACCAACTCAGCAGCTGATGCCCTATCGCGCATGCATGGAGCTTAACGCAATCCACACCACTGCCACTATCGACCTCCAGAAGATTGCAGCGGATCAACAGAATGACGAGGAACTGCTGCAACTCCGGAAATCATCCTTGAAATTGCAGGAATGCCCGCTGCCCTCCTCTTCGGGTTATATTTGGTGCGACATCTCTACAGGCCACGAGCACCCATACGTGCCCCGGAAACATCGACGCGACGTTTTCTCGGCACTGCATTCTCTGGCACATCCTGGTGTCCGCGCCACGCAGAAACTGATGGTTGCCCGCTTTGTGTGGCCCAACATCAACAAGGACACCCGTGAATGGGCTAGGAACTGTATCGCGTGCCAGAAAGCGAGAATTCACCGGCACATCAAAGCGCCGATCGGTTCTTTCGCCACACCTGATGCACGGTTCCAACATGTGCATATAGACATCGTTGAACCTTTGCCTCCTTCTCACAACTACACTCATCTTCTCACCTGTGTAGACCGATTTTCTCGCTGGCCAGAAGCTTTTTCCCTGACGGATATTACTGCGGAAACTGTCGCCAAAACGCTAGTGTTTCACTGGGTTTCACGTTTCGGCACACCCGCGACCATCACTACGGATAGAGGACGTCAGTTCGATTCGCACCTCTTTACCGAGCTGACTCGTCTCACCCTGCCGCTAACGGCATGGTAGAACGCTTCCACCGCCAGCTAAAAGCATCTATCAAGGCTTACGAAGACTCCACTAACTGGTTCGAATACCTCCCACTCATTCTTCTTGGTATTCGTTCCACTGTTAAGGAGGGAGTCGGACATTCTCTGGCTGAAATGGTGTATGGCACCGTACTCACTCTACCCGGACAAATGATCGCTCCTGTTTCGTCACAAGAACTTCCAGACCCTACAAAATATGTGCACCGTTTACAGTCATCGATGTCGCATCTGTCTCCTTCAGCCCCTAAACAACAGCACGTTACTCACACATACCAAAAGACATCGATACATGGACGCATGTTTTCGTTAAAAATGACGGTATTCCATCGCAACTTCGTCCGCCATATTCCGGGCCCTATAAGGTGATACAGAAACGCCCTAAATATTTCGTCCTAGACTTGAACGGGAAACAAAATACCGTCTCCATTGATCGTTTAAAAAAAGCGTTCATAGAACAGGAATTGCCACCAGTACCCACCGTTTCTCCAGCAGACTCGCCAACAACTTTTCCCGACACAAACACGACAAATTCTGCACAACCCTGACACACCAAATCTAGAAGAACAGTCCGATGGCCCACGCGATACGTACAAGTTTATCGGGTAAGTACAAATTATGCATCTGGTCGACATTTCGGCTAATTTGTACATTTCAACGAATCGGCCAATTTCTGTGGACATGAACTATTGCTACACACAAATCAATTAACTCTGTGCATCACACACATCAAAAGAACAGACAAAAGAACATTTTTCCGTTTCTATGAAATGAACGAACTTTTAATCAACAAACTTTTCGTACGAACATTTTCAATTTTATGTAACATCACAGTGCATTTTCCTGCATGTAAATTTCTTTTGCTTTGCATGTTTTCTTTCATTTCGCCTGTTTGTATGACTTTCATGTATTTTTTTTTTTTTTTTTTTTTTTACTGATTTCTTCAACAACACACCTAGTCATACCCATCTTTATTTCACATGCACCTAGATCGTTCAATCTTAGCTTTCTCACTGGAAGGAGGGTACTATAACGGCGGCGAAGATTCGAAACCGAATCTGAGCTTTCCCGCCTCTGGGACAAGCCGTGGTAAGTTGTTTACGCTCAAGAGACTAACCCCTTGGGAGAGGCTAAACACAGGTCAGAGGTGTTTACGCCTGACAGAAAATAGGTCAGAGGATATATCCATCTTTCTGACTTGTTTACGCTTGGCAAACTAATCTTTTGGGAGACTCTAACCGAAGTTCAGAGGA
Organism: Eledone cirrhosa; assembly: GCA_964016885.1. Taxonomy (NCBI): domain Eukaryota; kingdom Metazoa; phylum Mollusca; class Cephalopoda; order Octopoda; family Eledonidae; genus Eledone; species Eledone cirrhosa. The sequence continues at coordinate 369,958,461 of OZ024743.1, read as the reverse complement.
TATATCTATCCTTCTAACTTCAACCCTTATAAATACAGGGGTTGTTTACGCCCCAAGAGAAAAGAAGTGATATACAGACAAGACAGTGGCATTTACAAGCTCTCGTCACGAAATACCAGCCTGTCACTTATTCTCACCTGCCTAGCTGATCGCTGACTCCTACTACTAAAACAAGCAAATATACTGATACGCAAACACGTATAACAGGACACTGGGTTGTAATTACTATATTTATGTAACAAGGTTGAGTTATGTAGAGCAGAATAGTTGACATGCCAAGAGAGATGAAAGGATGAATTAAAGTTAGTTGTTTACCGTTTTGACTGGTCAGGAAGCGAGATACCAAGAGGTCTTTACATTACCATGTTCAGGTTGCCAGAGAGTATACCCTCGACGGAACACGCCTGGCCGAAGGGCCAGGCAGGTTAAAAGAGAGGGAGGGAGCTTTGAGCTCTCTCCTTTATAGGGTCCCTGGACGGAAGTGACAAAGAAGGTTCTGCCACCTCAACGGGAAGTAACTCCAGCTACTTCCTGTCTAGAGAACGCTACTGGTGATGTGATCGTCACAACAAGGGAAGCAACTCTTGCTACATTATCTCCTCCCAGATTTTTAAAACATAAAAATCGAATCAACCATGTATGAAGTAAGATGGCGAGCATGTAACACCAAAGTCCAGGCATAAAAATTACAAAAAAATAATGTTTGCAATAAAAGCAAAACAGCATGCAAAAATCAATGATAGATATCAAGGTAGCCAACCGCTCTTGGCCAGAGAACGACTGGACATCTATCTATCCATTACACAAAGATACAATGTAATCAATTTAAAAGAAGAGGTCAAAGGAGCAAAGAAACGTGCTCGAACATAGTTATTAAAAAAAAGGTTCAAATGTTCAAAATACAGTTCACAGGTGACAGCAGGAAAGAAAGTGTGTCCTCCAGAGAATGTACGTAGGTGGTTTCTGGATTGCGGTACAACCTGAAATTCCCAACCTCCGAAGGTGGGAATTTCTCACAGGAAGAGTGCTGCAAAAATAAAATCTGTTTTGTTCTGCTGGTTTGGTTGTTGATAAAGCAAAGATGAAGCTGTATTGTTGTTGTCTCGCGGAGTGAGCCTATTCGATGTTGTTTCCATTCACAGTAAAAAGTTTCCTAGACAAAATGAGTTGCGAAAAGTGCTAGAAATAACAGCCAAAGTTGATGGTCGATGTTGAGAACGCGTTGACCTGGAAGGGTGAAGAGGCCAGCGACCAAAGAAATAAGCATTCTGAATAAATGCGTAGTTTTCAACGGCAAATTTACGTGGTAAATTTTTAAACCGGCAAATAAAAGAATAAAGCTTAAGGCTGGAGAATCCTTGGCAAGAAACATTATCTATGGCGTGTGTTATCTCAGTGAGTCGAGATCTGTGCTCCCACATGTGCCGAAACAAGGTTAAAGTCAAGTTGAAAAAATATATATATTTCTATTGCGCGAGAAAATGGCGCGAAAATTATAGTGCAACAGGTCGTTGGCAGCCATTTTGAAAAATTTGTGTGTGAACGTGATAATATGATAAAAAAGATATATACGGCGAGAGTTCAATTTTTTTTTGAAAGTGATGAAAAAGTTACGAAAAAGGCTTAGTTGAATGTAGGAATACAGGAGTCCAAGTCTTTTTGAGTGTTCGTTGTGAGACGGACGAAGGATATATCGAGTGAGTGAAATGTTGTTAGAGGAATTATTTCTTTTTGAAATACTGCTAATTAATTTTCTTTTCTTTTTTCATATTCACACAACACCAGATCCTATTATTTTTTTCTCGGGATCTCCACTTATAACATGGTGATTGAGGGTGTAATTACTATATTTATGTAACAAGGTTGAGTTATGTAGAGCAGAATAGTTGACATGCCAAAAAATTTCTGATTTTCTATTTAAAAGGTTTAGCTTAGAATAGATTATAGTGCGAGACTCTAGAAGACATAGGTTACATAATCTATTCGGTGGTTTGTACGAGGTGACCCTATCTATTACTTCCATTTGAAGTGTATACATATATATGTATATTGTTATACTTTGGGAGAGTCATGTTGCCAATAAAACACATGCACCTGTTGGTTTTCACTTCAATTTATTATAAATTTTCAGTTGGTTGGTTTGATAACTGGAAGGTTGTTTATATATTGTCAAAGCTCTTTTGTCACACATTCTATGACTTCCTCAGTCACTAAGTTTTCATTTTTTTTGTGTGCCTCTCCTTTGTTCTGTCCCCCACCATCTTGCTTTTGCGTGTTGTTACCTCCCTTACAACACACAAAAACAATATAAAAAATAAAAACTTAGTAACTGAGGAGGTCACAGAATGTGTGACGAAATAGCTTTGACAATATATAAACAACCATCCGGTTATCGAACCAACCAACCAACTGGAAATTTATAAATGTAAGGTAAAACCACAATATGCGTGTGTTTTATTGGCAACATGACCCTCCCAAAGTATAACAATACCTGTTTCAACAAACATTTTCAAACAAGAAATCTTACAAAACAAATTCAAAAACGAATTATATATATGTATATATATAGTAATAAGAATATCTATATTTATATACGTTTGATATAACTATAAGTATGTAGGATATTACTAATAACTAGCCGGTTACCGGTATGACAAAAGGCTCAGTGCAAATTTTCATGTGTTTTACAGAGCCGAGATACAGAAAGAAAAATATGGATAAGAAGGAACCTAACACCATACTAAACAGTAGTATGAATAACAACCATAAGAAGAATAGAAGAAGAAGTAGCACATTTTTTAACCCTTCGTTCAACTTAAATGTATCAACAAACATACCTAAAGCTTTCCTCTCTACTCTAGACAAAATCTTCCCAACTAACCTATTTAACAAAAACACAATTAAAATATCCTACTCCACTGCACCTAACATAACAGACCATATAGCCAGCACCAACAAGAGAAAGATTAAAAAGTACTTCAAATTACACCAAAGTAATAATGTCCAGCATAGAAATAACCTGAACAATTACACAGTACAAGACCATACATCAAGTCACACTAATAATACCAATAATAATACTAGAAGTAGAAACAGAAACAACCACTCAAATGCATACACCGTTAACCAGTATACTAGTTACCAAAACAATTGTAATTGTAGGCCTAACAAGACATGCCCATTAAATAAGAACTGCCTAATTAAAGACATTGTCTACTCCGGTACAGTAACCGCTAATCACATCTCGAAAGTATATATCGGCTCAACATCGAATAGCTTTAAGACCTGATATAATTCACACCTTCATTCGTTCATAAACCCTAAACTTAGCAACGTAAACTCACTATCCACATACACTCATTAAAATCAAGTAACATACCATACACCTTAAAATGGGAAGTGATAGCTAAGGCCCCTTCATATAGACCACCTAACAAATTTTGTAACCTTTGCATCCTTGAGTCTAAAAATATTATTCACTCTAACCTTAGCCTACTAAATAGGAAATCGGAGATCTTCTACACGTGTCCACATTACCATAGATTCTCGTTCCACTACTTCAAACCTAGTAACTAATAATAATAATAATAAAAATAAAATATTTTAAAACTTATTTTTCTTTCCCAAAATATGACCTTATCCCTAACAATTCATAACCAATTTCATAACCAATGAATCACCATGGGATTGATGTGGATTCTACAGCTGTGGTGGTGAAACATGTCTAGAAACTCTAGTTTCTATGACCTGCTTAGAGAATTAAGTCCAATACAACCTTTCTAAAGCTGGGGCAGTGGATTGACAGTATCAGTAGTGTCAGACAACATGCTTTGTGGTATATAATTATGTCCTTTTACGTTAGCTTTGCCTTTCATCCTAACGGGGTCAATAAAATAAAGTACCAGTAATACACTGGGGGTCGATTTAATTGACTTTCCCCATCTCAAAAATTGTTGGTCATATTCCTAAATTAGAAATTACTATAAAGTACCAAGCATTCCCACATTTTGTGGGAAGAAGCGGGGATAAGACCAACATACTGCCCAGTTTGACTCTTATCTGGGTCTTTGTGGACTTTAATAACTTTCACTCTGCTGCAAGAACTTGGACCAAACTTCTGGTCGAAAAAGACCCAACATCTTGTTTCTCTGGTTTCCACTAGACTTTCCTTTATATGGTACTAATTAAATACTGTTGACATATCTATAGCAATGTCGTTGATACACACAAACAATCAAGATCACAATCAAAAGGAGGCAGCTTAGTTGATTGGCAAAGACCCACACAGTAATGCACTACATCTCAGATACACAAACGTACTATCTCCCTTCTCTGCCTATTCTACAATTATAACATACACTCATACATTCATAAATACATACACGCACACACACACACATACTTACATACATACATATATACATACATGTAAAGACAGTCAACGCGATAAGTAGCACATTTTGACGTGGGAGACTATTCATTAAATTTAATATGAATACTATCTCCAGCCATGTTGAATAACTCGATATTCTTCTAACTATATCTACTGAAGTCACCTTTTATTCGAATTCGTAGAAATATCCAACTAAATACATAATTCATTGTACAAGGATTTGCTACAAACAGCATGGCCGGACACCACAACAACAATTTACCGAACACAAACAAGTTACCGAAAAAAAGCAATGAGAAAGGTAAACAAAATTTAGTTAGTTGTAGCTACAGAAGAAACCGAAATTATAAATTGCATTTCTCTTGGAGTTACGAACTTAATGATGATTTATTTGATTGTTATAGAATGGCAAAAAAATCCCTCAGTTGGCTATATGAACAGAATGAAGGTATACTGGGACGAAATACATCCGGAGCTAAATGACTTCACAGTCAAACAATTACGCCAACAAGCGACGTTCGTTGAACGTAATAATAACATACAATCAACACCACATGCTACAGGTCACCATGCTACTAGACTTTCTAGCAGTCAGATTAAACAGTCCCTTGAAACAATTATACCGGTAAGAAATTTGACACCACGTGTATCATCTGAGTCTGCCTCGACTGCTGTGGAAAACACTATTGATAATAATAATCAAAAGTATAAACAATTGAAATTTTCCTTCAACGAAATCTTCCAGGGAGAAATTAATTTATGTATAAATATTTCTCTTCCTGAATGTAATAAAACAACAATATTAAACAGAATAAAACCAAATAATGAAATCGTAGGTGCTATTGACGAAATAGTGGATGAATATTTACAGCAGATTAAAACCCCAACATTTTGGCAAATCAACGGCTGTTTATATACCCTAGCAATGACAGTGAAGCATTATCTTGGTGATAGCAGAGACATTAAAAAGAACAAAACACCACCAAAAATACCATCATATATAAACCAAAATAGAAAAAAAGATTGCTGACCTACGAAAAACCATAGGATATGTGACATTGCTCCTTACTTGCAAACAAAAAACTTCACTCCTCACCAAGAAAGAGTGAAAAATAAAATAGAAACGATGTTTGGTCACAGTAGAACCAGAACTCTTCAATATAAGCTGATCACCCTCAAACAAGAATTGAGAGCTGTCAGCGAGAAACGTTGATACCAGAAGAGGGTAGATGAAAGAAAAGTGCTTAATAAAAGATTCAGACGAAACCAAACATCTGTCTATAGAGATATGAAGGGCAAAGAAATAAATGTCACTGGGGCCCCATCCCAGAAAGACAAATTCCTTCTGGTGAAAAGAAGAATTTCGACTGAGATGCAGTGTGACTGAAAGAAATCCAAAAGAACAATTGCTCCTACACTACAACAAAAATATACAAAATAAATGAGGATACCCGTGAGACTGTGATAGGAAAACACCAGGAAGAGATTTGATTGTCGGCTACTGGTACAAAAGAGTGATATTCTATCAGAGGTATCTTATTAACCTCTACCAATGAGCTCTCAAGGGAGATACACATATACCAGAATGGTTGAGATTAGCATGAACAATACTGGTCCCCAAGAACAAAGACATCCACTTAGCAAAAAAAAAACAACCAATTGCATGCCAGAACCTGATGTATAAGAAGTATACAGCTTACCTGAACCTATTTCTCCAAGATCACTGTGAAAATAATAACATCATCACAGATGAACAAGCAGCTAGAAAGAAAGCTATTTGGGGTGTGCTGAACGACTCCTAATTTACAAAACTGCGATGTCGAAGGTGCAACAACTTAGGAGGAATATGGCTACAGTCTAGCTGAACTACAGGCCCTCCAACAAGTCCCAGGCATTATTATCAGAGCCATAGAAAAGCTGTCTTCTTCTTGGGCTACTATCCTAAAGTTAAAAACAGAGGAGGACTCTATTTTCACTGATAAAATAGAATATCACAGGGGTATATTTCAAGGAGACAGTCTCTCTGTACTACTATTTATTCTGTCATTAAACTCCTTGTCCTTTCTGCCCAAGAAATGTGAAGGATATATAATTGGCTCACAGCAGGACAGAAATACGAACTTAACCCATAATTTCTTTGTGGATGACCTGAAACTCTATGCCAAGAACATAAATGGGATGAAGAAAAATTTTGACCTGGTTACAATATTCTCAAAGGATATAGGAATGGAGTTTGGCCAAGATAAATGTTCATATATGATTGTAACGTGAGGAAGAACTACAACCCAATCTAGCAACATGTTTATCAATGGCTTGACTGTTTCACCAATATCTGATGAGGACTGCTACAGATAGCTGGGGATAGATGAGAATATATCCTATAATGGTATTTGTAATAAGGAACGCATAAACAGGGAATATAACACCCGATTAGGAAAAATATGGTCATCGGAACTCTCTGTGCACAATAAAATAGTGGTTCACAATGTATTTGCTGTGCATCTCCTAATAACGTTTGGAATACTCGATTGGACGATAGACGAAATCTGAGCAATTGATGTTAAAACCCTAAAAATCCTAAACAACACTGGAAACTTCCACATCAACAGTGAGATAGACCGCCTTTACTTGAAACGTAAGCAGGGAGGCAGAGGCCTAACATCAGTCCAGACAGCATTTGAATGTCGCATTTATGAACCTCTAAGCATAGAAGCCCATCTAATGAACAAGTCTGACTGCATTAGACAGATAAGATCATGAGAGTTGGGAAAGAACTCCTTGAAAGATGCTCCCTGTATGATAATCAAAAACTCACACCCAGGGAAATTGCCCAGCAATACCGCAGCGAATCCATGAATGAAAAACTGCATGCTTATCAGCAAAGAATCATGCATGGATATGTTGCCAGGAATCTCCAGAGTGAGAGTAATATAGATAAAGAAAGTAGTCTATCTTGGACCAACAACCACTATATTGACTCCCACTTTGAAGGATATGCTTTTGCAATCCAAGAACAGGAAATCAACACAAAAGTCATAGGGATGCAGGCAAAACAACTAGATGTGACAGCAAGTGCAGACTCTGCAAAATTAACATCAAAGATGTCACCTATGTCATAACCAGCTATCCAAAGATGTCATCATGGCACTATTTATCTATGAGGCATGATGTAGTAGCCAAAACACTGTACAATGCAATCTGTAGAAAATATATCCCCGACAATAAACACATTAAAAGCTACAGCAATGTGGAAGACATACACATACATAATATGAAAGAGTACTGGTGAAATATTCCAGTCAAAACCCTAATAAAATGCAAGCATAACAGACCAGATATAATGATAATGGGACAAGGAAAAGATGGCATGCATAGTAGTGGAAGTTAGCTGCCCAGCAGATGCCAATATAATATTAAAGATTAGCGAAAAGGAGAATATCTATGCAGAACTAATGAGAAATCTCTAGATACTCCATCCTGACTCTACCTTCAGATTTATACCTGTAATTATTGGAGTACTGGGATATGTTAGTAACTCAGTACAAATCTTGAGAAGCTGGGCTTCACAGAAACAGAAAGAACATGACTAGTTAGGAAATTACAATCCATTAATGTAACACTAAAAATTTGTAAAACATTCCAAAAATTTGTAAAACATAAAATAAAATTGTAAAACATTCAAAAAATTCTGTATCTGATAACTGCATGTACACATGTACAAATACCAAGCATATGCACATGCATACATATAACTCAAAACATCCACATCCACACATACAATAGCATCCATACCTGCACACACATGCATGCATGCAGAAATGCATACATATATACCTATTTGATGTTGTGCAAATCCCAATGAGATAGTCTTGTATCTATGTTAGAAACTGACTCTCTCTCTCTATTGATAAAAATTTATAAAATTATAAAACCAGAAGTACATACATACATACATATATGATGGCTGCCCCCTTGTTATCGAGTAAGGCCATTGCAAAAAAAAAAATGATAATAATAATAATAATAATAATAATTGTTTCTACTTTTGGCACAAGGCCAGCAATTACCCAGTAGATTAATGATTTCATTTATTAGCCACAAGGGCCGACATGTAGGGAACAATACAAAGACAGGGACAGTGGGGGTTTACAATAAGGTCGAGTAAAAGTGCACAATGGCAAGACTAATTTAACAATGAAGATATAACAAATATAAAATAAACTATGCATAAATATAACAAAATAAATTCCCCGATAGGGGGTGGACGATCCTGGGGTGACTCAGGTACCCCACCAATCCTGAACCACCCTGCGCTTCTAGGGCACCCAGGGAGAGCTCCCCTCTCCTCAAGTTAGCTAGCCTATAGGCGCATGGTCAGAGTAGGCCAATTCACACGGGCCATTCTCGCCACATTCATCCACCTTTTAGCAAATGTACTGGGGGGAAGCACTTCTCTCTCCACCCTCACCTTCCTTTCCAGGTGAAACTTGAAGAAGTTGATGAGGGATTGGCCGAAGAGAAAAGTGTCTGTCTTCAGTCCTTTTAATCTGGTCCACCATATAACCTCTTTCGCAACGGCCACCAAACAGAGGAAAATTTCCTGCTCTTCCTGACCTAAGGAAGGCGGCGGGTCGATCTTCACTATGGACTCGGCCAATAGCCGGATTCGTTCCACACGCGACAGTAGCTGTTCGACATAACTCCACAAGTCAGTAATGCACGGACATTGGACAAGTGCCTGCAGAACGGTTTCGTCGTTCTGTGCGCATCTTGGGCAGGTCCGTCTGACAGCACTTCCGTGCCTGTAGAGTTTATCCCGAACCGGCAGTGCTCCCCGGTAGCACTGCCAAGCGAGGGATTTCTGGAAATTGTCTATCGTTCCCGGCTCGAAAGTCCTCTTCGTCGAGGCCCAAAGTTTCTCCGAGTGCATCGCACTTGCCCACCAGTAATCTCACTTGCCCACCACTAATCCTCTATAGAACTCGAGAATGGAAGTTCTACTGAACGCATTGCCCGCTTGGTAGAGGGCAGTGAGTGCCTGGCAACATTCCAGGTGCCAGTCACCCGGTCTTGGTCTCTTCTTGACCCAAGACTGCAGCTCAGTCAAAGAAACGAGCTGCGGATAGGCCCGTCTGATAAACGGCGACCACACCTGTTCACCGTTTAGGCAGAATATCTGGAGATGTCGCAGCCTCAACGCATTTCTGCGCATCATTAGCCACGGCATGCTCAGCCCTCCACGTAGAGGGTGCTGGCAGCAGATGAACCGCCTCACCTACGGAACTTGTCCCCTCCACAAGAATTTGAAGAGGAGCCGTTCCAACTTGATGAGGCGCTGACGGGGGCAGGGCACAACGGTCAGCCGGTAGTAGATGACGGATGCGATGTACGCATTCGCCACCTCCGTGCGACCTTTCAGTGATAGCTTCTTCCTAGCCCATTTTTGGGTGAGACTGGCTACTCTGCTCGTTACCTCGTCCCAATTCTTTTCCACCTGGAGATCTGGTCCGAACCAAACCCCGAGCAACTTTACCGGTCCGTCGGTCCAGCGCCCCACGACGCTGTTGGATGGCATGGGCTTGCCTCTCCAGGTCCGAGCTGCAAGCCCACCGACTTTTCCGGGTTAAGTTTGGCTCCTGTCAACCTTTCATATTCCTTCAATAAGGTGCCGACCACCTCGATTTCTGAGGTGTCCGACACCATCACGGTGATGTCGTCCGCATAAGCCGACACCACCTTTCCACGTCCCGGTTCGAGCGTGATACCCTGCAGCAGTTCCAGCTTCCGCAGTAAAGGCTCGAGAGTCAATACGAACAGAAGGGAAAAGAGAAGGCACACTTGACTGACCGATTAGGAGAGCCGAAATGGTTCCGAGAGGTGGACATTAACCTTGACCACCGAGCGTGTTCCGCTGTGCATTGCAGCGATCCAGCTTCTGAAGACAGGGCCGAAGCCAGCAGCTTTGAGGACAAACTCCAGATACCGATGGTCGACCCTATCGAATAATTTCGATTGATCTAAATTGATCAGTGCCCCACCGAAGCCAGGTTTACACCCTACCCTCTCTATGATGTATCGCATGTGGTGGAGATTGTCGTGTATGGATCTGGATGGGATTGCGCGCATTTGTGCCTTCCCAACCAAATCCTCGACGACAAGCGCCAATCTCTTTGCTAACACCTTAGCCAAAATCTTAAACTCTGTGTTGAGTGAGCAGAGTTATGGGCCTGAAGTTGTATAATGTATCCCTCTTGTTCTCGTCTTTCCTTATCAGCGTCACCACTCCTCTGCTCACAGAACTGGGAATACTCCCATTCTGCTGCCAGTTGCAGTAGAGTGCTTCGAGCAGATCGGAGAACAAGTCTGGCATATTTACATAAAGCTCGTAGGGCAGGCCATCCAAACCGGGTGACTTGCGCCTCATGCAGCCGACAAGGGCGTCCTGAATTTCGGCTGAAGTAATCGGCCTTTCGCAGTGCTCAGCATAGACCGTCGAGATGCGCCGCAAGCCGTCAAGGTAGGGACTGAAATCCGCTACTCTCTCTGACTCGCCACTCTCCCCGAACAATCGAGCAAAGTGCTGGCGAAAGGCCTCACACATCCGCTTGGAATCACTTATCTCGTGTCCGTCTCGGTCCGCCAAAGACCAAATTGTGGTTTTATTACCACGCTGTACCTCCGCCACGTGGGCCCATCGAACAGCTTTGGTTCCCTCGTTTCTCAGCGCACGCACCTTAGCTCTTACAATGCAACCTTCATGTTTCGCATTGAAGAAATGGTCTAATGCCATTCTCGCCGCTAGCACGTCAGTTGCAATGCCACTACAAATAGCCTCATCTAACTTATCTACCAGCTCCCCTCCTTTCTATTTTTCTCTAACGCTAGTTCTTTGCTGAACTCTATCGAAGTTACTCTAATCTCTTTTTTGTGAGCCCCCCACCATCTGTTGTTGATGATACCCCCTGTCAACTTTTGGTTAGCAAAATTGTTGACTCAGTCCCTGTAAGCCTTGCGTGCCGGAAATGACATGTTCAGCTTCCAGTAACCCAGTCCCAACCTACGCGTTTTATCTAGCTCGACCATACAGATCACAAATTTGTGATCTGAATAGACGACCGTTTTAAAAAGTGGGCAGCCTACACTATTTCTATCTATTTTCCTAATGAAGATCCTGTCTATATATGATCTTGATGAACCATGCGGTTTGTCCATGTCCGTACTGGCGTATTGGGGAAATCTAGTCGATACCTGTCAGACAGTTGAAACTGGCTGGTTAGGCGCTTGAGGCTTTTGCACCCCCCGCTCCTATCAGCTACTCCCACACAATCCCAGCGTGCGTCTAAGATGCCGTTCCAGTCCCCCGCTAACAGTAAAGGGCGAGACGTACCCAGAAAGGTCTCCAGGCGCCTAAAGAAGTCCGGCCCCTGTAGGAGCGTAGACAGCCAGCAGTCTAAAGGCCCCACCTTCGCTACTCCTCACATCTAAGACCACCAACTTACCGTCCGGGTCCCGGAAGATCGACCTTACCTCGAGATCCAGTCCTTTCCTAAACAATACTGCCACCCCACCTCCCATTCCCGCCCTGCTAACAGATGCGAAGATCTGATAGTCGTCGAAAATGGTGGCTAGTGCGCGCGTATCGGAAATTCTGGTCTCGCTGACGGCGATCACATCGATTTCCAGCGACCTGAGGTCGTTGAGCAGGCGACCCTGCTTCCAGGGTGACCCCAGTCCGCAAACATTTTTGGTGAGTTTTCTCTGTTTTTTTTTGCACTTTTGGGTCTTCCTCATCTTAGCTGCTGGAAGACAAAGGATCTTTGGCTGTGAGTGTCTCTGTGTCTGTGTGTGCGTTTATTATTTTGTCTATGTGTATAATTGGAGGGGTTGGGGGAGTGGGAGAGCTTTCCTCGTTTTCCCCTTGGATTGGTTTCGGTGTTGGTGGTGGTTCGGCTGTTTTTGATGTTGGTGTCTGTGTTTTTGTTGGTGTTATTTTTGGTGATGGCGGTGCAGCTTTCCGTGCTGATACTGGCGTTGGTAACAAAGGAGGTTTGCGACCCCCTGCATTTTTGCGCTGAAGGCAGAAGGCTTGCATATGCGTTGCTTCCCCGCATACGAAGCAGTGCGGCCTTTTACCTCAGTAATTAGTTGGATTGTTGCCCCGTCCTGCAGGCGGGCAAAATCCGGGATGTTGTTCATGTCCTCTGGTTTCATTTGGAGAAGACTCTCCAAATCCATTCCGGACCAGTCTTCTGTCTCTGTCCATTTGATAATATCCAGGAGGGTATTGTCTGTTCCCTCCTCGATTACGCATCCCAGGAGCCACCATATGTTCATTCCTGGTAGGATACTGGGAATGTGGACCTTTACTATCCTTTTACCCATGTAGGACGGGTGCATGATAATGCGTTCCGTTCTGCAGGGGGTCACCGAGTGCTTAATAGCAAGGGCCTCGGTTTTGAACTGTACCAAGCTGGTACCTAACTGTTTGGCCCTTGCTTTATGCTCTATGTGACATCCGATGCACTCCAAAGCAGCCTCGACCTCTGCTTGGCTGACAAGTTCCACTTTGCGTGTCTGCACTGAAATGCATCAAAAGTACACCGTCCTCATTTGCATGGCCGCTATTGCCACGTCCGGGATGGTCAGGTTTTCCCAGGACTTCTCCCGTTTAATTAACCTCCACGCCTGGGACAAACTGTTCGTCTTTATCGCTAATATCAATATTCAATAAGCGCTTTGTTTTTGCTGCTGCTGCAGCAAAGCTGGTGCCTCTGTTGCTCTTGTTGTTGCTGTTGTTGTTGCTGTTGCCACCGCCATCCGTGTTTACATTGAAGCTGTCGGTGTTATTGTCGTTGTTGTTCTGAGTTGTTGTTGTTGTTGTTGTGGTGGTGGTGGTGGTGATGTCGTTTTCAGATGATACTGTTGCTAACACAGAAGGGAGCGGTTGTGATGGTAGCTTTTGAGTTTTGCCTTCACATTCAGTGGAATGGTCGACAGACATGTCTGTAGCAGTCGTAGTTGTGGTGATATCTACAATGGCTGCTTTTGAACTTTTGACCTGAACGTTGTTTACCGTTTCAAGGTCGAAATTTTCAATATTTTTTGTGTGTGTGTGGGGGGGGGGGGGAGGGGGGGGGGATTTTTTTTTCGAAGTTTTTAAAACTAAATCTGAATATTGAGAGGTCTCCCTTCCTTGAAACCAAGCAACCTTATGTTTCGTTAACGACAAGAAAATACAAAAAATGATACTTTAAAACAGCTTAAAGTTACGAACCTTTTCCCCCGCAGACTTGTACGTCTTCATACATGTGCGTCGAATGACAATAATTGTTTCTACTTTTGGCACAAGGCCAGCAATTACCCAGGGCATTACTGGTACTTTATTTTATACACACACACACACACACACACACACACACACACACATATACATATATATATATATATATATAAGTATGTACATGTACATACATATATGTATACAGACGTACAGTAGTATTTATATATATATATACATACATGCACATATATAGATATGTACGTATGGATTCACCGAACATTTATTATAATGCTCGGTGTGTTTATAAACAAACATCCGGTATTAATCCGTAGTGTCCAGCAACCATCGTTGCTCGTTTGTTCAACACATATAAAGGAACGCTGTACTAGTTTCAAGCTTATTAGCTATCGTCAGCAACATATACCTTCCTGCCAGATTGTTGAACGTATATACTTACCTTATGTATGTTAACAGCTGAGTAGCCCAATTTGCATATCGAGTGGGTTAAACGGCCGGGTGCACCGAAAACGATAAACGAAAAAATGAAACGAAATTTCATTTCCCACTCTTAGTATACATACTTATATTTAAGTAACAGCCGTACTAAGAGTGGGAAATGAAATTTCGTTTCATTTTTTCCGTTTATCATTTTCGGAGCACCCGGCCGATTAACCCACTCGATATGCAAATTGGGCTACTCAGCCGTTAACATGCATAAGGTAAGTATATACGTTCAACAATCTTCGCAGGAAGGTATACGTTGCTGCCGATAGCTAATAAGCTTGAAGCTAGTACAGCGTTCCTTTGTCAGTGTTGAACAAACGAGCAACGATGGTTGCTGGACACTACGGCTTAATACCGGATGTTTGTTTACAAACACACCGAGCATTATAATAAATGTTCGGTGAATCCATACGTACATATATATATATGTGTGTGCATGTATGTATATATATATATATACTACTGTACGTCTGTATACATATATGTATGTACGTATACATACTTATATTTAAGTAACAGCCGTACTAAGAGTGGGAAATGAAATTTCGTTTCATTTTTTCCGTTTATATATATATATATATATATATATATATATATATATACACATATAGATATACATACACACACACACATACATATACACACACATATATATTAATAATTAATGGTGCTGCAATCGAAAGTGGCTTTTTAGCCCAGCCAATGATCTAAAATGTCTTGCACAGAGTTGGCAACCAAAACATTCACTGTCAGTAGCTGGGTGTGGTTAGATTTCATGTACTTTTGCATGTCGTTTGAGCCCTCCTGCTGATCTACACTCTCTTCCACGTACTTGACATGTATGATGAGCAGTATCTTCGATAGCAGCCTGGTAGTCAACCAATGGTCTGACTTTATGACAGCAAAGATGACTTTCGAGTCAAGCTTTGCTGAGGCAGAGTCTCGCACAGACGCTGCATGTTAGTGCTATAGGAGGACTTTCACTCTCTGGAAATGCAACAATAATGCCTTTCCTCACATCCCTTTTTACTTTCTCGTATGCCATTTGAGATGCTTCAAAAGTAACTTTCCCCTCATGTACAGTTTTTCTCCATTTATTACGATCAGCACATACACTTTCCCATGTATAAGCAGAGATGTCAACGTCTTTCAAGGAGAGAAGAGAGCACACATGCCTTGTACACCTTTACCTTTGTCTTCTTGCATATGTCTTGCTGATACCAGAGGCTTCTTTCTAGCTTTCCGAAAGAATCACTTGCTTTCCTAATCCTGAGTGTATTTTCATTATCAATATTGCTGTATCGATTGACAGTGCTTCCCAGGTAGACAAACTGATCAACCACTCCAAGGCGTTTACCATACACATAGATATGTGGTTAACTGTACTGCTTACCAGGGACAGGTTGGTACATGACCCCCCCCCCCCCCCCCCCCCCCCCACCACCACCACCACCACCGCGGCCCCTACCACCACGACCACCACCACCACCACAGCCCCTACCACCACCACCACCACCACAAACCCCACCAACACTACAAGCACCACAGCCCCCACCAACACCACAACCTCCACCAACACCACAACCTCCAACACCACAACCACCACCAACCCCACAACCCCCACCAACAGCTGGATGTTCTTAACACCAACCTCATTTATAGTGAGTGCTGGGTGCTTTTTTTTTTTCGTGACACCTCCACGACCACTTTGCAGTGGGCGAGGATGTATATATATATATATATATATATATATATATATATATATCATCATCATCATTTCATTTTACGTCCGCTTTTTCCTTGCTTGCGAGGGTGGGACGGGAACTGATTCTGGCTTGATTTCTACAGCTGGATGCCCTTCCTAACACTAACCTCATTTACAGTGAGTGCTGGGTGCTTTTTTGCCGTGGCACCTCCACGGCCACTTTGCAGTGGAAAGATATGGACCCCTATCATCTCCTTTCTACAGCTGAGTAAACTGGAACAATGTGAAATAAAGTGTCTTGCTCAAGGAAACAACACATCACCCGGTCTGAGAATTGAACTCACAACCTTTCGATTGCAAGGCCAACGCTCTAACCACTAAGCCATGTGCCTCCATATATCTATCATAATCTATAAAGCTCAGTGTGTGGTCATGCTCCTTTCTTATAGAAATCTACGATATAAAATTTCTTCAATTGAAATTTACAATTCAGTATTCGAAATAGTTTCGATTGCGTCTTGGCACATCTCATTTTTCAATTTCACCCACAATTACGCAAAAAATAGATAAAACTCAATATTTTACGATTTTTCTGTCATTTAAACTGCTAAACTCTTTCCACTACCATTCAAAATCTATACAACTTCATACTCTCTGCTACTTTCTCTTTCCAAGCTTGATGGTGATACTGTCCGTTTTACTCTCTCAACACACTCACTTCAACAACAACAACAATCTGCCTTTTATAGATAATGATAAACAATAATATCCGCTATGAGGTCACTAAACCTGCTAGAAACAGCAGCTAACTCTCCCCCATACCACACCCCTCCCTACTGTCTTAAATTTAGAAAACATATCTTCTATGAGATCACTAAACCTGCTAGAAACAGCAGCTAACTCTCCCCCATATCACACCACTCCCTACTGTCTTAAATTTAGAAAACACATATCCTCTATGAGGTTACTTAACCTGCTAGAAACAGCAGCTAACTCTCCCCCATATTACACCCCTCCCTACTGTGTTAAATTTAGAAAACATATCTTCTATGAGGTCACTAAACCTGCTAGAAACAGCAGCTAAATCTCCCCCATATCACACCACTCCCTACTGTCTTAAATTTAGAAAACACATATCCTCTATGAGGTCACTAAACCTGCTAGAAATAACAGCTAACTCTCCCTACTATCTTAAATTTAGAAAACACAGACAACCATGCAGAACAACTCCATCGCAGCTCTGTTGTTCGGCTGGCATCGTCTACGCGCGTGTTGCGCAAGTACTGTGAAGCAATAAATTTCAACACTTTTTTGCACAGAGATAATATCCATAGGCGAAACTACAATTGTCACTGCTGGCACAGCTCCTGCTTCCAGGTCTGCAATTCATTCACCCAGTGCCTGGCAGACAAAAAAGTGCTGCCATAAAATGGGTGGTGCAACCTAACTTTGGTAACTTAATGACCCCGAGCAACGCCGGGCTTTAATGCTAGTAATATTATAAAGCTGAGTGTCGTGTGTATCCTATACACCTCTCTATATAGTTTCTTAGCTTTACTCTCTCCGTCGCTTTTCCCTCTCTCTATAATAGATCATTACCCCTCTGTATAATTTAACTGCTTTACTCTCTCTGTCGCTCTTCACTCTCAAATATTATAAAGCTGAACGTCGTCGTCTCTCTCTCTCTCTTTCACACTCTATAATTTAACTGATTTACTCTGTCTCTCTTCACTCTCTATATGACAACACTCTTTTACTTTCCGTAGAGATGAGCGTCGTACGTAAATTCGGTCAACACGTATGTATCCTACACACCTCCCTATATTTTCTTAGCTTTACTCTCTCTGTCGCTCTTCACTCTGTAATATTATAAAGCTGAGCGCCGTCTCTCTCTCTCTCTCTCTCTCTCTCTCTCTCTCTCTCTATAATGTAACTGCTTTACTCTCTGTCTCTCTTCACTCTCTATATGACAGCAGGTAATACATACGAAAGAAAAAGTATGTGGGATACATACATTATTATATTTGTCAGGGTTGCCTTTTGAGGTAATACATACATCAAAAGGCAACCCTGACAAATATAATAATGTATGTATCCCACATACTTTTTCTTTCGTCGCTCGCATAAGTAACACACACACCCACATACACACATACATAAACACACATACACATACACAAACACACGCACACACATCTACAGAGAGAGGGGAAAAGAGAGAGAGAGAGAGGCCGTTAGACAGAGAGAGATACAATTAAAGTGTTAGTTATTCAGAGAGAGAGATTGAGTCAGAAGGACAATGTGACACGGGACGGTGTGTAGTATCTTTGCAATAGAGTGGTGGGGGCATGTATACCTAGCCGTACGCCAGACGGACGGGCCATTAGTGTATGTATATATATATATATATATATAATCATCATCATCATCATCATCATTTTAAGTCCGCTTTTCCCTGCTTGCTTTGGTGGGACGGGAACTGATTCTGGCTTGATTTCTACAGCTGGATGCCCTTCCTAACACCAACCTCATTTAGAGTGAGTGCTGGGTGCTTTTTTTCCGTGGCGCCTACACGTCCACTTTACAGTGTGGGCGGGTGCTTTTTTGACATGGCACCTCCACGACCACTTTGCAGTGGGAGGGGGTGGGGGAAAATTGTCTATATGCTTCAGCTTCGGCTTGTACCTGTGGTGGGTCGGGTATTCTGTATACTGCGTGACGCCAGAGGTCACGGTCGTGTGTCATCGCCTTTGAGAGGTGTAATTGGGTAAGGTCGTCTTTTATCACCTCGTCCCAGGTCTTCTTGGGTCTCCCCACTCCATGGCTCCCATCTACTTTTAGTGCTCTGCACCTTTTTATGCAGCTGTCATCCTTCATACACATCACATGTCCATACCAACGTAACCGCCTCTCCTGCACACAGCATTTGATTCCTCTTATGCCCAGTCTCTCTCTCAATTCATTTATGCTTTGCCGTTCGCGTATATTACTATTACACATCCATCGGAGCATGCAGGCTTCGTTTCTTTCTAATCTACGTAAGTCTTCCACATTCAGCGCCCAGGTTTCACTACCATGTAACATTGCTTTTCGTATACACGCATCATACAGTCTGCCTTTCATTTTGAGGGAAACGCCTTTTGCAGCTAGCAGTGGCAGTAGCTCACCGAACTTCTTCCATCCCGTTCTTACCCTGGTTATTGTACTTTCTGAATACCCACATCCGCTGCTAATTCGGTCACCTAGGTAACAGAAGCTGTCTACTGTTTCTACAGAGCCCTCCCAGAGATTGGTGGTACTTGTTTCCTGTGGTTGTCTGCTGCTTGCTGTCCCAGCACAGCTGCTACATGTGAAGCCTACATTCTTAGTTAAGCTTCCTGAGATCCCGCTACATCTCTTGTGTACCCATTGTTTGCATTTGGGGCAGAGAATGGAGTTCCTACCTACACCTTTCCTACATACTGAGCAAGGCCATTTCCCTGAGGGGCTCTGGGTTTTGTTTTCTCAACTACTTACAAGGACCTTAGTCTTTGAGACCCTTTCTTTCTAGTCCCTGCTTCCAAGTTTGGAATTTCTTCTCTAGTTCTACCATATGTATACGTACATACATATATGTATACAGACGTACAGTAGTATGTATAAACATGCATACATGCACACATATATATATATGTACGTATAGGTTTACGGAACATTTATTATAATGTTCGGTTTGTTTGTAAACAAACAGCCCGAATTAAGCCGTACAGTGTTCGGCAACCATCGTTGCCCTTTTGTTCAACACTGACAAAGGAACGATGAACTAGTTTCTAGCTTATTAGCTGTCATCAGCACCGTATACCTTCCTGTCAGTCGATTGAATGTTTGAAAGTATATACTTTCCTTATGCATATTAACGGCTGAGCAGCCTAATTTGCATATCGAGTGAGTTAGTCGAAATCGATAAATGGAAAAAAATGAAATTTCATTTCTCACTCTTAGTACGGCTGATACTTAAATATAAGTATGCATAAGTACTTAATACGTACTTAATGTATACGGCTTAATTCGGGCTGTTTGTTTACAAACAAACCGAACATTATAATAAATGTTCGGTAAACCCATACGTACATATATATGTGTGCATGTATGTATGTATATACATACTACTGTACGTCTGTATACAGATATGTATGTACGTATACATACTTATATTTAAGTATCAGTAACATTAAGAGTGAGAAATGAAATTTCATTTTTTCCATTTATCGTTTTCGGTACGCCCAGCCGACTAACTCACTCGATATGCAAATTAGGCTGCTCAGCCGTTAATATGCATAAGGAAAGTATATACTTTCAAACGTTCAATCGACTGACAGGAAGGTATACGGTGCTGATGACATCTAATAAGCTAGAAACTAGTTCATCGTTCCTTTGTCAGTGTTGAACAAAGGGGCAACGATGGTTGCTGAACATTGTACGGCTTAATTCGGGCTGTTTGTTTACAAACAAACCGAACATTATAATAAATGTTCGGTAAACCTATACGTACATATATATGTGTGCATGTATGTATGTATATACATACTACTGTACGTCTGTATACATATATGTATGTACGTATACATACTTATATTTAAGTATCAGCCGTACTAAGAGTGAGAAATGAAATTTCATTTTTTCCATATAGATAGATAGATAGATAGATAGATAGATAGATAGATAGATAGATAGATTTCTTTATTTACCATAAAGGCATAAAAAGAAGGGACAAATACAAAGGGGGAGTTTACATATAATCGAGTAAAAAGGGTGTAACATGAAAATAATCGAAAATAACCTCAAAAGGGAGGGGACGTGATGGGGGTTGCACACACCCCCGAATAAGTGTGCAATCCTTTGCCCGGGGAGCACATGGAGAAGGTGCTCCCCTCTCCTTTACTTCTTTACCTACAGGATGGTATACAGAGAAGGCCCATTTACACGAGCCATTCTCGCCACTATCACCCACCTTTCATAAAACTGCCTGTGGCCAAGCACCTCTCTCTCCATTCTTATCCTTCTTCCGAAGTGATATCGGAAGAAGTAGACCAGACTATGGCCAGAGAGGAAGTTGCCTGACCTCAGACCTTTCAATCGTGTCCACCAAACAACCTCTTTCAACATGGCTATTACGCACAGAAAAACCGCCTTTGCTTCCTTTGTGAAGAGGGGAGGCGGTTTGATTGTCATCACGGACTCGGCGGTCAATTTAATCGGCGCCACCCGCGACAGCAGTTGTTCGGCGTAGCCCCACAGGTCAGCCACGCCCGGACATTGCACCAATGCGTGCGCCACGGTTTCTTCGTGACGCACGCATCTAGGGCAAATCTTTTTTGAGGGATCCCTGCCCGGGCGCCCGTGTCTGTAGAGCCTCTCTCGAACGGGTAGAGCCCCTCGGTAGCACTGCCAGGCCAGTGACTTCTGGAAGTTGTCCATTGGTCCTGGGCCGAAAGTCCTACCGAACAGGCTGGCCAGTTCGTCTTCTTCCATGTCCAGCGACTCTCCAAGGGTGTCATCGCCCCTGCTAGCCACCAGCCCTCTATAGAATGATGAGGTGGATTCTCCACCGATGGCCCGGCCCGCTTGCCAGAGAGCCCTGAGCGCCTGAGCACACTCAGTGTGCCAGTCTCCCAGTTTTCCGGATCTTTGCTTGACCCAGGACTGTAGCTCGGTGAGTGAGACGAGTCTCGGAAAGGCTCGTTTCACGAACGGAGCCCACACCGGTTGACCAGTGAGGAATACCTGTAGGTGCCGTAGCCTTAATGCGTGCCTACGCATCATCAACCACGGCATCCCCAGCCCTCCTTTCGAAGGTTGTTGGCAGCAGATGGATCTTCTCACCATAGGAGGACGCTTCTTCCAAAGAAATTGGAAGAGCATGCGTTCCATGGTGGTGAGTGTTTCCTTAGGGCAAGGCACGACAGTCAGGCGGTAGTAAGTGACGGACGCTATGTGAATGTTCGCCACCTCCGCCCGGCCTTTTAGGGACAGCTTACACTTGGCCCATTTCTGGGTTAGTGCAAACACCTTGTTCGTAACCTCGTTCCAGTTCTTTTCCACCTGGAGGTCCGGTCCAAACCAGACCCCAAGCAACTTTACCGGGCCCTCCGTCCAGTGTCCGACGACACCGTCAGGAGGCATCGGTTTGCCTCTCCACGTTCCGAGTTGCAGCCCGATGGATTTTTCCCGGTTCAGTTTCGCTCCTGACAACCTTTCGTACTCCTCCAGTAAGGTACCGATCGCCTCGATCTCCGAGTCGGTTGATACCATTACTGTTACGTCATCGGCGTAGGCCGACACCGCTTTGCTCAATCCTGGTTCCAGGGGGATACCCTGCAACAACTCCAACTTCCTCAGTAAAGGCTCGAGAGTCAATACGTACAGAAGGGAGGAGAGAGGGCACCCCTGTCGAATGGATCGTGTGATTTCGAACGGCTTCGAAAGGTAGCCGTTCACCTTGATCCTAGAACAGATGTGGTTGCTATGTAGGGCAGTGATCCAGCCTCTGAAAACAGGACCGAACCCAGCCGCCGCTAGCACCGCATCCAGGTAACCATGGTCGACCCTATCGAAGGCCTTAGACTGATCCAAGTTGATCAGGGCCCCACCGAAGCCGGGTTTGTTGCCAACCCTCTCTATGATGTATCGCATGAGGTGGAGGTTATCGTGAATGGACCTGGATGGGATAGCACATGTCTGCGCATCTCCCACCAGGCCACCCACGACAAGCGCCAACCTCTTTGCTAACACCTTGGCCAAAATCTTTAACTCTGTGTTTAGCAGGGTTATGGGCCGAAAATTATTTATACTATCCCCCTTGTTCTCGTCCTTCCTCACCAGCGTGACTACGCCCTTGGCTACAGAACAAGGAATTCTCCCGTTCTGCTGCCAATTGCAGTAGACCGCTTCGAGGAGTTCGGAGAAGAAGACCGGCATTGCTAAATAAAGTTCGTAAGGTATACCATCGAGACCTGGAGATTTGCGTCTGCTGCATTGGCTCAGCGCATCTCCGATCTCATCAGCCGAGATTGGTCCCTCGCAGGACTCTGCCTCTTTGTTCGAGAGACGCGGCAGGCCGTCGAGGTATGGACCGAAATCCACGCCCCGGCCCGGACCCTCGCCTCCCCCGAACAATCGGGCAAAGTGCTTTTGAAAGGCCTCGCACATCTGCTTAGGCTCCCGGATCACTCGTCCATCTTCGTCTTGCAACGACCGGATGGTGGATCGATTTCCACTTTTAGCTTCTGTCACGCGGGCCCATCCAACGGCTTTGGCCCCCTCATTACCTAGAGCACGTATTTTACTTCGAATGACGCAGCCTTCATGCTTTGCATCGAAAAACTGGTTCAAGGCCGTCCTCGATGCCAGCACTCTGGCCACATCTTCGCTCTTGATTGCCTCTTCTAATTTACCTGTTAATTCTTTCTCGTTTCTATTCCTATTGGCAGCTAACATCTTGCTATAACTTATTGATTCTGTTCTAATCTCTCTTTTGAGAGATGCCCACCATCGGTTGTTGACGATTGCACCCGTCAACCTCTCCTTAACTAATCTGCTAATCCGGTTTCTGTAAGTCTCTTTTGCCGGTAAAGACAAATTAAGTTTCCAGTAACCGGGACCCTGTCTATGTGTTTTCTCGAGATTGACCACGCAGGTCACTAATTTGTGATCCGTGTAGCCAACCGTGCGCATTTCTGGACAGCTTAATATGTCCCTATCCTTACTTCTAACTAAGAATCTATCTAAGTACGATCTAGATTGACCACTGTGGTTTCTCCAAGTCCAGGTAGGCACAGTTGGAAAATCTAGTCGATATCTATCGACCAAGTTAAAACGGTCGAGTAACCCCTTGAGGCTGTTACACCCCCCTCTATTAGGACATGCTCCTGCATAGTCCCAACGTGCATCCAGGATGTCATTCCAATCCCCCGCTAGAAGCAGGGAACGCGACGTTCCCAGAAAAGTCTCCAAACGCTGGAAGAAGTCGGGCCGTTCAGCTCCGAAAGGGGAGTAGACGGCGACCAGTCTCAAGGCCGCACTTTCACTACTGCCAACGTCTAGCACCAACAAACGACCCTCCGGGTCCGAGTGCACAACCTGTACGGCAAGACCCAGGTGTTTTTGCAGCAGCACGACAACCCCACCCCCACCTCCAGGTTGACAGAGAGATGCATGCACCTCAAAGTCATCGAAGGTGGGGGCCAGCTGCCGCATGACGCTGATTCGAGTCTCACAGATAACCATTACATTTATACTACATGACCTGAGGTCATTTAGAAGCTTTGCTTGCTTCCAAGTTGAGCCCAGGCCACGTGCATTCAAACATCCTACTCTTAACACATCCATGTGGGCGGCAGAGCCAAAGGAGAGTGTAGAGACCTACCTTTCCGCTTCCCGGGGTTCGGGTTGCACGACTTCCATGGGGTCGGGGGTGTTGGGTGAAGGGGTGTCTTGTGGTGGTGTGGGGTCGTCGGTGTGTGGTGGGGTTGGGGTGTTTGGAGTTGTGTTGGGGAGGGGAAGGGGAGGGGGAAAGCTTTTTAGTAGGACGCGGTTTATGGGTTTGACAGAGGGTGGTCCTACGTCCTCCTTAAAATCCTTTTTTAGTTTTTGGTAGAGGTTCATTGGGATTTTTATTAGTTTTAAATGTGGGTGGTTTTCTGATGAAACAAAGTTTACACCTTCGGTTTGTACCGAAGGATTATTGTATATGAGTTCATTTAATTTATTATTGTTTCTGTTGATGTAAGTATAGTGTAATGTCTTTTTTTCCGATGGTGTGAGTGTTTCGAAGAGGGGAGGGGCAGGTTTGGTTTTGTTTGTTGCTGGAGGGGTGTTTTCTGTTTTGTTAGATTGTGTTGCGATTTGGGTGGGGGTTGTTTGTCCTTGTGTGTTTTGCACATGTTTTCTTTTTTTCCTTTTAATCTGTCTGAAGGACTCCGTTTCTTCCTCCGAATTCGTTGGGTTATCTTCAGTGTTGGAGGGAAGAGGTATGTTTGCTGGTAATGTTTCCGTGTTGGTTTTCTTTGTGGGGGAGATGGATGTCACTATGTTAGACTGTGTTGTGTGTTGTGTCTGCGGTGGTTGTGTTGTTTTATTGAGTGAGAGGTTGGGTGGGCCTGTATTTTGTTTTGGGGTAATGTGTTGTGACTGTTTGTGTTGTGGTGGTGTTGTGGTGTTACTGAGGGACGGGTTGGGTGGGACTGAGTTTTGTTGTTTGTTTATCTGTTGTGGTGGTGGTGGTGGAGCTGGTGTTGGTAGCAGAGTTTTCTTTTTGTTGAGTTGTGGACAAGCGGCCTTCAGGTGCCCTCTGCCTGCACAGATATGGCAGGACGGCCTTCTCCCCTCCACGCTAATGTTTATATACCCGTGGTCCTCTAATAGGATTCTGTCGGGTATTTGGGCGATGCGTTCAGGCTTCATTTGTACTACCAGCTCTATACCTGTTCCACTGAACGCATTGCCTGTGGTTTTCCCAATGGAAATCACGTTGTCATTCACTGGATCGATGAAGCCAGCTATGAGCCAGCAGTAGTCCACACCTGGCATCATTGCATCCAGCCATATGCGTTGAGTTTTTTTTCCCATATAAGATGGATAAAAGGTGAAATTTTTTGAACGAATCGGTGACAAAGCACATTTTTTTGCCGCCGATTCGTTCTTCATGATAATTGCTAGGCTTCCATACAGTCTGTCTTTTCTTATGAAAGTTGTTTCATTCAGTACTTCTGCGAGTACTGTTTTGATATCTGCTTGAGAAGGCTGTTCAGGTTTTTTTGTACTGTTGTTGATGGTCCGAAACTTGACCGTTCGGCTTTCAATGTCTTTCGTGAATTCTTGAGGCATTTTTACCAATAAAATACCATTCTCACCTTCACTTATGTATTGTTTTGCGTCCGTGATCCTTCGTACCACATCTGAAATGTTTTCCGCTATATAAGTCAAAGATTTCTTTGTTTTCTGTGCAAAAGAAATCTTGTCGTCTGCTTTGTTTTCTGATATGATGTTATTTTCAACTGTTATTTTTTTGTTTGTTGTGTCTGTGTTTGTGTTATTAGTATTGTCATGCAATTTTTCCAATTTTTTTTTTCGTTGTTTTCGTCATTTGATTTTTCCTCCGCAGATTCGTCCGTTTTTATTTTCATTTTTCCTTCCTTCTCTATGACGTTAGTTGGGAAGGAAGGGAGGACTAAAGCGTGCGAGCTTACAACTCTTACCGCTGTCCCCCCACCACTATTTTCGTTCGCTGCGTTTAACATTTCTGTTAGACGATTGAAATTTTTTACACAAAATTTTTTAAAACAGGTTTTTCACCTCTAGGAGGGGTAAAGATGAGCTGACCCACCGCCTGACAGTTCAGACGGAGGGTCAAGCTACACAATTGTATCAAAATTAAGTTTGAACTCACAAAATTTCCTCAATAAATTTGAACAAAACTTCTGTGCGAAGTGAATGACATCCACACTGTAGAACAGACGACAGCTAGATTAATAGATAGATAGATAGATAGATAGATAGATAGATAGATAGATAGATATGTATATGTATATATCTATATATACACAGAGATATCCACGGTTAGTTGTGGGTTCTAGTCTGCATGAAGAACTCAATGTAATTCATATGTTGAAAATGTTGTAGGTTAAAACAAATCCCGGAAAACAATAAAACATCAAAAGGAAAACAGAATCATGATATAATTTACTATTTACTATTGATTTTGAATAAAATTCTCATTGCTTTTGACAACGGCTGATGATATAGATGTAGGTAAATATATTCCTTATCTGATATTTTGTAACTAACCCTACATAGATCGATAACGAAATATGCGTACGATGTATTATTATCACCTAGAAATGATCGTAAAGCAGTGAAGTATATTTCTAATGACTTGAATTTTTATTTCATTGTTTTTACTTATATCATGACTCTGTTTTCCTTTTGATGTTTTATTGTTTTCCGGGATTTATTTTAACCTACAACATTTTCAACATATGGATTACATTGAGTTCTTCATGCAGACTAGACCCCACAACTAACCGTGGATATTTCTGTGCATCTTGCTCCTTCAATATATTTTTTCATAATTGTCTCCACTTCTGTGATTATAATATTTAGTTGAGCTCTTCTTTTATCTAATTCCTGCATCACAAAGGAAAAACAATATTTGGGTTCTTCGTTGAAGAATATTCCGATTCCACCTAAAGACAAATATCTACACCTGCTCATACAAAAAACTAACCAGTTTATTAGGAGAATGCGTTGGATAGCCTATCATTTTGACAACAAAACCAATACAAATGAAAAGAAGTACCGCTATGGATTCAACACATACAAAAATCCTCCTAATATTCAACTTGAAAATTTTGACAGCGCCCTACTGAACATAATTAAAGACATAAAGTTCAGGAAACACAAATCTGAATTCCAAAAGGGATTAGACTCTACCCTTCTGCAACTGAAAAATTCAAACAAGATCCATGTCCATTCTGACAAAACTGGTAATCTATACCATATGGACATCGATAAATATAACCAGTTCGTTTATAAAGAACTTAGAAAAAACTATAAGAAAACCAGCACCACCGCACTGACATCCTTGAACAACATATCATGTGATATAGTAAAAAAAACTCCATATTGAAGATAGGACGGAGCCTTTCACACCTAAAAGCCCGCACTTTCAACCTGAAGGACCACAAATCTGACTTTAATTCGAACCCATCTATTAGACTGATATGCCCATTAAAATCTGATATCGGTACTATCAGCAAGAAAATTATTGATCGAATCATTCAGCAAATTAGAAAATTTGTAACACTTCCATTATGGGATAACACTTCCCAGGTTATTGAATGGTTCACTAACATCGAGAATAAAAACTCAGCTTCATTCATACAATTCGACATCGATTCTTACTATTCTTCGATTTCTCCAATTCTCTTAAACAAAGCACTGATCTTCGCCAGAAATAGATCGCATTTATTTACTGAGGAAATCAACATCATAACTCACGCTAGAAAAACCTTACTAAACTTCCAAGAAGAACACTGGACAAGAAACACATATAACAACGTATTCGATATAACGATGGGATCCATGGACTCTGCTCAAGTTACAGACCTCGTTGGACTATTTCTCCTCTATAATATTCATTCCTCTTTTCCCCCACCTCAAAGGTGGTCTTTATCGGGATGATTTTCTATTGATATCTAACAATTTTAGCAATTCTAATATAGAGAAAAACAAAAAACAAATTAGAAAATTCATCAAGGTCTATTACAACCTTAACATCACCTTTGAAAACACCTCAAAAGTAGCTAACTTCCTTGACGTTACATTAGACCTCTCTACGAATATTTATCAACCTTGCCACAAACCCAGCCAGAATCTACACTATGTACATTCACGCTCTAACCACCCTGGCTCTATACTCAAAAACTTACTATATAACATATCTCTTAGACTTTCTAAATTATCTCCCAATGAGGATATATTTTATAAAAATACACCCTTCTACAACGAAGCCCTAACTAGAAGTGGATATAAATAAAAAAAATTCATATATCCCCAACACTACTATGGACCATACTACAAAACCTAGCAAAAACTACAAACACCAAAAAATACCATCGAAACAAATGCCTAATGGGGTCATTCCTATCACACCAAAACAACCGAATAACCACAACAACTATTACTACACGATCTATGACCAATGTAACAACTCACATATGACTACCAAACATTCAACCTCTCATAATCTACCCAATAATAACGCTAAATACAACCACTGCAATTTACCAAATTCCACAAATACAAATACTCTTCTAGAACACAGCACATTAATATAAGTGGGAATAAGAACTTAACTAAAAACCGTAAAAGAAACATAACATGGTACAACGCACCCTTCAACCTGCAAACTATTGGGAAAATCTCCCCAAAATTCTTCGAAATTCTACATAAACATTTTCCACCAAACCACAGATACCACCAAATATTTAACAGGTATACTGTTAAATTCTCATACTCTACATCAAACAATCTCCAGCAAAAAATAAGCAACTACAACATTTATAAATTTAAAAATAATATGACCACACCACCACAACATAATTTAAATAAGACTGCACCTTTTAAAAGGACAAATAATACAATCCTTCAACCTGGAAAACACAACCACCCAAATCACCAACACAAAAACAACATAACACAAAATCACAATACAATCCCAGCACTAAATCACCCACAAAGCAGCATTCATTCTCTCGCTAACACTAATTACAATAAGAATAGCTCAATGATTAATGTGAATTATGTAGGTACCCCCCAACAACCATCTTACGTATGGTTGTAATTGCAGAAATAGAAGCGTTTGCCCCTTAAATGGCAACTGTTTGATTAATAATGTAATATATAAATGCACTGTGTCTACTACTGACTCCAAAAAATCATATATAGGATCTACATCGAACACATTTCAGAAAAGATATTACGCACACAGCTTTAACAATACTAAACTAGCTAACACCACATCTTTAGCTGAAGCAGTAAATAACTTTAAAAAGAAAAAAATAGATTTCAAGCTATCGTGGGATACCATTCTGCAAAGAACTCCATATCTTGGGAACAGGAGAGAATGCAGATTATGTTCCGGGGAGATCTTCGAAATTACTAAATCCAACGACGAATTATTGAATGAAAGACAAGAACAGATTATAGCTTGTAATCACCGTATACGAAAAACATTTAAGTACTATAAACCTAATTAAACATTCTAAATAGTAACTCACTATAATTCTATATAACGTACCATTTATTAGTATCCCCTTCCCCTAATTATACGCCTTCCTGTTTATTTTTTTATTTTTTAACCTTTTAATTGTTTAGCTTCCATAGATTCATGCGTTACTGACTAAGGGCATCAAGGTATATAACCACCTGTAATTGCATGGGTATACATGTATCTATGTATGTATGTATGATAAGAGAATATATATATATGTATATATATATATATGTGTGTATATGTGTATGTGTGTGTATATGTGTATGTACATGTATGTGTGTGTACATGTATATATGTATGTATAAGTGTGTATATATGTTTGTGTGCGTGTATGTATGTGTATGTATATGTTTATATCTATGTATGCGTATGCATGTTTTTAATGGAGTATCAATGTAATTACATCTCTATCTATATATGTGAATATATGTACTTTTGTGATCTAATAAAATTATGCGTTTTGACTATTTGTCAACATGCATTTATCTGAGTTTGATTACTTACACATAGACACACTTGAAAATATTTACTATTTTATATTTTTTGATGCATCATACGCTATATTATACTATATACAATGTACCATACTGTACTATATTATATTACATTATATTATATTATTATATTATTATATTTTATTATCTTATTATAATTTTCATCTTTTAATATACTATCCTTCCTTGTTATGACCATTACTTTACCTATCTATATTCATCCTAGTTATCTCTATATTTTATATTCACCTAAAAATTCCATACAACACAACTCAACATTTAATTTTTACATTCCTTTTTAAACGTCACTCCACCATCTACATTCCACTATCAATATAACAATCCCTTTTTCCTCATAGGTTCTTTATAGTAATTCTATGTTTAACACCATTCAACCATTCCTTTCAAAGGGTCATGACCCCAACTAAAGTGAGTTATATTTCATCTTAACATCATATGGCATAAAACCATTTGATTGGTTTGTTCTTCAGCTACCTCCAAATAAGGTCATAGAACTCAATTTACTATTGATTTTGAATAAAATTCTCATTGCTTTTGACAACGGCTCATGATATACATGTAGGTAAATATATTCCTTATCTGATATTTTGTAACTAACCTTACATAGATAGATAAATCGAAAGGCTGTGAGTTCAATATATATATATATATATATATATATATATATATATATATATATATATATATATATATATATATTTAAAAGCCAACTGCACCTCTCAAGGGCGATGATACACGACTGTGTCCTCTGGTATAACGCAGTAATACAGAAGACCAGACTTCCCACGGGTACAAGCCGAAGCTGAAGCATATAGACAATATGGCCCCACACCCTCCCACTGCAAAGTGGTCGTGGAGGTGCCACGGCAAAAAAGCACCCAGCCCACACTGTAAAGTGGGCGCCATGGAAAAAATGCACCCAGCACTCACTGTAAATGAGGTTGGTGTTAGGAAGAGTATCCAGCTGTAGAGATCAAGCCAGAATCAGTTCCCGTATGAGCAAGACAAGGTCAGCCAACTGGACACTGCCCACAACAGGACAACACGTCTAACCCATGCTAGCGTGGAAGAAAGGATGTAAAACGGTGATGATGATGATGATGATATATATATATATATATATATATATATATATATATATATATATATATATATGTAAGTATGTATGTATACGTACATACATATATGTATACAGACGTACAGTAGTATGCATATATATATATATATATATATATATATATATATATATATATATATATATATACATATATATATATATATATATATATATATATATATATATACACATATATACATATATATATATATATATATATATATACACATATATACATACAGGTACACATATATATATGTACGTATCAGTTTAGCGGACGTTTATTATAACGCCCGCTTTGTCCGTTTGTAAACAAACGGACAGCCTGATTTATGCCGTACGGTGTTAAGGCAACCACGTCACCTTTTTGTTCAACACTGACACAGGAACGATGTACTAGTTTCAAGCTTCTTAGCTATCATCAGCACCGTATACCCTTCTGCCAGATGGTTGAACGTTCGAAAGTATATACTTTCCTTATGAAAATTAACGGCTGAGCAGCCTAATTTGCATATCGAGTGAGTTCAGTCGGTCAGGCGCACCGAAATCGATAAGTTGAAATAGGATGAAACGAAATACGTACATATATATATGTGTACCTGTATGTATATATGTGTATATATATATATATATATATATATATATATATATATATATATATATATATATATATATATATATATATATATATATATATATATATATATATATATATATATATATGCATACTACTGTACGTCTGTATACATACATGTATGTACGTATACATACATACTTACATTTAAGTAAGTGCCGTACTAAGAGTGAGAAATGAAATTTCGTTTCATCCTATTTCAACTTATCGTTTTCGGTGCGCCTGGCCGACTGAACTCACTCGATATGCAAATTAGGCTGCTCAGCCGTTAATTTTCATAAGGAAAGTATATACTTTCGAACGTTCAACCATCTTTCAGAAGGGTATACGGTGCTGATGATAGCTAAGAAGCTTGAAACTAGTACATCGTTCCTGTGTCAGTGTTGAACAAAAAGGTGACGTGGTTGCCTTAACACCGTACGGCATAAATCAGGCTGTCCGTTTGTTTACAAACGGACAAAGCGGGCGTTATAATAAACGTCCGCTAAACTGATACGTACATATATATATGTGTACCTGTATGTATATATGTGTATATATATATATATATATATATATATATATATATATATATATATATATATATATATATATATATATATATATATATATATATGCATACTACTGTACGTCTGTATACATACATGTATGTACGTATACATACATACTTACATTTAAGTAAGTGCCGTACTAAGAGTGAGAAATGAAATTTCGTTTCATCCTATTTCAACTTATCGTTTTCGGTGCGCCTGGCCGACTGAACTCACTCGATATGCAAATTAGGCTGCTCAGCCGTTAATTTTCATAAGGAAAGTATATACTTTCGAACGTTCAACCATCTTTCAGAAGGGTATACGGTGCTGATGATAGCTAAGAAGCTTGAAACTAGTACATCGTTCCTGTGTCAGTGTTGAACAAAAAGGTGACGTGGTTGCCTTAACACCGTACGGCATAAATCAGGCTGTCCGTTTGTTTACAAGCGGACAAAGCGGGCGTTATAATAAACGTCCGCTAAACTGATACGTACATATATATGTGTACCTGTATGTATATATGTGTATATATATATATATATATATATATATATATATATATGCATACTACTGTACGTCTGTATACCTATATGTATGTACGTATACATACATACTTACATTTAAGTAAGTGCCGTACTAAGAGTGAGAAATGAAATTTCGTTTCATCCTATTTCAACTTATATATATATATATATATATATATATATATATATATATATATATATATATATATATATATATATATATATATATATATATATATATATATATATATATATATATAAAGGAGATGCACTAGATAGATGAAACTATAGAGGCATTAAATTAATTGACCAGGTCATGAAGGTCACAGAAAAAGTTATAGCACAACTAATCAGAGAGCAAATTGATCTAGACGAAATTCAGCTTGGGTTTGTGTTAGTTAAAGGTACCACAGACGCCGTTTTCCTTGTACGACAACTACATGAGAAGTACCTAGCTAAAATTAAACCCCTCTACTTAGCTTTTGACTTGGAGAAAGCCTTTGAAAGAGTCCTCCACGCCATTATCTGGTGGGCCCTTAGAAAACTAGGTGTAGATGAATGGCTTGTGAGAGCTATACAAGCCATGTATAAAGAAACAGTCAGCAAGGTTAGAATTAACAACGAATATAGTGAAGAATTTAGCGTAAAAGTTGGTGTCTATCAGGGCACTGTCCTTAGCCCCCTCCTATTTATTATTGCCCTTCAGGCCATAACAGAGGAGTTCAAGACCGGCTGCCCATGGGAACTTCTCTATGCAGACAATCTAACGCTCATAGCTGAATCGATGGCTGAACTAGAGAAGAAATTCCAAACATGGAAGCATGGCCTAGAATCTAAAAGCCTTAAAGTTAATTTGTCTAAGACTAAAGTTCTAGTATGTAGGAAGTAAAATAGGGCACAGGTCCCCTCTGGGAAATGGCCATGCTCAGTGTGTAGGAAAGGAGTAGGCAGAAATTCTATTTTATGTCCCAAATGCAAAGTATGGGTGCATAAAAGATGTAGTGGGATCTCAGGTAAGCTATCTAAGAACATAGATTTTATATGTGGCCAGTGCTCAGGTGCAATAAGTAGCAAGCGCCCACAGGATACTAGCTCCTTTTATTGCCCAGATGGCTCTATAGAAATAGTGGACGCCTTCCGTTACCTGGACGACAAAATCAGCAGTGGTGGAGGGTGCTCAGAAAGTACAGTAGCCAGAGTCAGAACGGGATGGAAAAAGTTCAGAGAGCTTATACCACTATTGGCCACTAAA
The DNA here is from genome assembly GCA_964016885.1 of Eledone cirrhosa. Lineage (NCBI taxonomy): Eukaryota > Metazoa > Mollusca > Cephalopoda > Octopoda > Eledonidae > Eledone > Eledone cirrhosa. Next base: position 369,924,191 of record OZ024743.1, on the reverse strand, counting down.
GTTTTCTCTCTAAAAATGAAAAGCAGACTGTATGATGCCTGCATATGAGCAGCTATGTTACATGGCAGTGAGACATGGGCATTGTGGGCAGAGGATCTGCGCAGACTGGAGAGGAACGAAGCATGCATGCTCCGCTGGATGTGTAATAGTAATATACGTGAAGAGCAAAGCATGAATGAACTAAGTGAGAAATTAGGTATAAAAGGGATCAGATGTTGTTTACTCGAGAGAAGACTACGTTGGTATGGTCACGTGATGCGCATGAAAGACGACAACTGTATAAAAAAGTGCAGGGCGATCAAAATTGATGGTAGTTACGGAGTAGGTAGACCCAGAAAAACCTGGGACGTATTGATAAATTCCGACCTCACACACTTACACCTCTCTAAGACAATGTCACAGGACCGAGATCTTTGGCGCCACGCAGTAATACAGAAAACCCGCCTTGCCTAAGTACAAAGCGAAACCTACTACAGTCAGTAGGCACCTCTTAATCAAATATTCACCCCCCTCCCACTACCCAAACTTCCCCACCCCCATCAACACCACCCTTTCCTCTGTAAAGTTATGTTGGTACCACAATATCCAGTCCTAAATAAATGAGGTCGTGTTAGTCACGACAAAAAAAACACACAGTCCAAGCTGTAATGTGGCCGTGTAGGTAACACGGTAAAAACCTCCCAGTCCACACTGTACACATGGTTGGTGTTAGGAAGGGCATCCAGCCTTAGAAAACCTGCCAGACAGTCCTATATACGAGCGAGACGACCAATATTGCCTCAAGTGGGACAATTCCCGTCTAAACCCATGCTAGCGTGGAAGATAGACGTTAAACGATGATGATGATGATGATGATGATGATGATGATTAGAATTGGAGCTCTGAAATAGCGATGTATATATGAATGTATATATAGTGTATTTGGTAATACACTGTATGCTTAATTAAAAGCATTTTGAAGACCTTATGCTATTCTTTTAAAGTAGTGACTATGTCACGTACTTCTTTTTTCAACAAACAAAGGGAGATAAGCTGACAGATCTGTTTCATACTGTTGGTATTCCTCAGTATGAAACAGAGATATGTCAGCTTATCTCCCTTTGTTTGTTTGTTGAAAAAAGAAGTAAGTGATATAGTCACTACTTTAAAACAATAGCATAAGGTCTTCAAAATGCTTTTGAAAGGGTAATGGGGGAAGAATCCACAAATACTCCTTCCAGCGAGTCTGTCAGAAGCAACCATCTCCAACTGATCCGGCTGGATCCCCAAGTAAGGCAAGCCAAGCTCATTGATGTTATCCAGCCATCTTGCACAGGATCTACTGAGTCTCTTGCCGGCTGGTTTTGCCCATAAAATCTGTCCAACGATTCTTTCCTGAGACATTCTAACCACATGTCCATAGTATCGGGGCTGTTATTTCTCAATTCAGAGAAGTAGCAGCTCTACCTGGAGTGACTTTGTGATCTCCGAGCTATGCACTCTGTTGAGTAACATTACTTCTAAGACCCTTCGGAGGGATCCCATTTCAGCCTCTTGTTTTCATGATCGTATGCTTTCGGTCATAACCAAAGATTCATGACCATAGGTATGGGTTGGCACGATACCGAATTGAAGATAGTGAGTTTGGCTTTTATATCTTCCTACCTTCTTCTGATTACCAAATGATGAAGCTGATGCATTACTGCATATCTGGTCCTGACTTCCTTATCCACCAATGCTTCCCACTTTATCCTCTAGGTCATCCTGGACTTACCAGTTTTGTGGGCATCTTTGGCTTTAGGTTGTCTCGAGTTGCAGATAACTAGATAATGATCAGTTGACAGCTCAGCCCCTCTCTTACCATGAACATCCAGCTCAGAAGCAAAGAGATCAGAGACAATAACAAAATCAATTATTGATTTCTGTCCCTGATTCCCCTTATACCATGTATATTTGTGAATGTCTCTGTGCTGGAAGAAGGTGTTCATAATAGAGAATCCATTGCTAGAACAGAAGTCTAATAAGGCCTCTTCATTTGTATTTAGATTGGGATCGCCATTCCTTTGTAGAATCGTTTTTTTGCATACGAGAAATTTAGCTGACATACCCCTCCACCTAATCGTGTGTGCTGTCTACAAGAGACTAGATGGAGGGGTATGTCAGCTAGATTTCTTGTGGACAAAAAACGATGCTACACATTTTTCTGAGGGGAAAATGACGACAGGCTGGGTGGAGTAGGAATTTTGGGAGCATAAAAATGGGTAAACAAAGTAATTGCTCTAAATAGAGTAAATGACAGAATAATTAAACTTGTACTAAATATAATAACCATGTACTAAATATAATAACCATGACAATTATATCTGCTTGTGCACCTCAATCTGATCTGCCAGACGTATTAAATGACAGATTTTATGAGTCCCTAATGCACACTACCTCTCAAATAAATGATAGCAACCTCATACTCATTGCAGGTGACTTTAGCAGGCACTTTGAGTAACACTGCGAGTGTTTTGACGGCAACCATAGGGGTTATGGGTTCAGCACTAGAAATGAGGAATGTTTCAGACTGCTGGAATTCTGCAACACAAATGGCCTATTTATCTGTAACAAGAACTTCAAAAAAAAAGAGACAACCACCTAATCGCCTATAGATCAGGTGATCATGCCAGCCAAATAGATTTCATTCATACCAGAAGTCGAGACAGACTGACTGTTAGGAACACAAAGTCCCTCCCTAGTGAAGAATACACCTCCCAACATAACTTACTAGTTAGCGACATTATTGTCAGGGCCAGAAGAACCCAGCAATAGAAGACAACCTGGAGGAGAAGAATAAGGAAGTTAAAAGACCCATCAACCAGTAATAAATTTAGAAGTATGTTGGCTGACGCCTTCAACAGTAAGGAGCAGCAAATAGAGATATACAATATAGAGGAGCAGTGGGAGTTCCTCAAAGGAAACCTACTGAAGGCGACAGATGAAATCTGTGGTTGGAGTAGGTCTTTAGGGAGACAGAGTGTGACTTGGTGGTGGAATAGTAAGGTAGATGAGACAATTAAGGCCAAAATACAGGCACGGAAGGATTGGCAAAATAGGGGTAGCAGAGAAATCTACCAGAAGGCTAGGAGAGAAACTAAGCGATAAGTATACCTTGCAAGAAGGGAAGCAGAAAACAAAAAAAAATTAAGCATGTTTTGCAACATGACGATCAAAGGGGTAAGCTGTTCAGGATTGCAAGACAGTGTCAAGGAAAATTGTGATGTTGGTAGGGAGAAGTATGTCTGAAATGATTTCAGCGAACTTGCCCTCACTGATGCTGATAAGAAGGTGGCATGGAAGTGCCACTATGAATAATTACTGAATGAGGAGAATGCATGGGAAGAAGTAAGTTTGTCACTTGTCGATCCAACAGAGAGACCGGCTGTACAATTCAGCAGTAGTATAGTAAGTAAGTCAATCAAAGATATGAAGTCAGGAAGGACAGCTGGTCCCTCAGGAATAGTTGGTGAGATGCTGAAAGCATGAAGTATGGCGGGCCACACTATAGTCTCCCACACTGTAAACCAAGTTCGTAAAATGGTGTCATACCCAATGCTTTTTTAATCTAACTGCTTGCTCTATGCTAACTCTTTTGATATTGGTTTTGTTTTCGAAACCTTGTCAAGTTGGTAAACCTTATTTTTGTTCTTTATAATTTCATGAGAATATAAGAGTTGTAGGTAACATGTACAGTGTAGTTAATTTTAACTAACAATTTCCAGTTGTTCTGTAAATATATGTACCATTATAACCATATTGAAACTGGCGTAGAAGGAATGAATGTAAGTTGGTAAGCTTGATTTTTTTCTATTATTGTGTGTGTATATATATATATATATATAAAAGAAGTTAATATACCCTAGGGTACTAAGTACCCCTGGAAATATATAGGTTGTCTATGATTTAAGGTTGTTCTATGGTATTAATTTGACATACCAGAACTATAATATTAAGATAACCAGAACAAGCAAAATTCAACCAATTTTTTAAAATAAATTAAAAAATATAATTTAAATATTTACCTATCCTTTTCGCCCTTACCGATCGGTTTCGCTTTGTAAAACACCAGAAATCCAATGGATTTCTAATGGAAAATCAAAGTTCATCAGAGAAGCATTTTCCTTTCCTAGGGCTAAAGACCCAGGAACGATAAAATATAGTGTTATCCGCCAGCTAGCACGGATCTAATAAGGTCGAAAAGTGACCCGTACGTGAACTGCCCGAGGTAAAAGCGGGGTCAGGGCCAAAAGAATAGGTAAATATTTAAATTATATTTTTTAATTTATTTAAAAAAATTGGTTGAATTTTGCTTGTTCTGCTTATCTTAATATTATAGTTCTGGTATGTCAAATTAATACTATAGAACAACCTTAAATCATAGACAACCTATATATTTCCAGGGGTACTTAGTACCCTTGGGTATATTAACTTCTTTTATTATTCTCCGTTATGTAGAGAACAAATCTGTTGTTTCTATTTAGCTGCTATTTTTAGTAACGAGATAGACAACACGTCTATGTTTTTCCCGCTTTTACCTCGGGCAGTTCACGTAGGGGTCACTTTTCGACCTTATTAGATCCGTGCCAGCTGGCGGATAACAATATATTTTATCATTCCTGGGTCTTTAGCCCTAGGAAAGGAAAATGCTTCTCTGATGAACTTTGATTTTCCATTAGAAATCCATTGGATTTCTGGTGTTTTACAAAGCGAAACCGATCGGTCAGGGCCAAAAGAATAGGTAAATATTTAAATTATATTTTTTAATTTATTTTAAAAAATTGGTTGAATTTTGCTTGTTCTGCTTATCTTAATATATATATATATATATATATATATATATATATATATATATATATATATATATATATATATATATATATATACATACACACACATACATATGCATGTATGTATACATGTATGTATCTATATATATCTGTATGAAAGAGAAAGAAAATGTAGGCGTGGGTGTGAATATCAAATATACACATAGCCAAGTGGATATATGTATTTGCATATATGTCAACGTGTTTGCATTTCATTTGATTAAGTATGTATGTCTGACAACTCATTTATCATCGACTTAAGGGATGCTTGTGTAGACTTGCTTTAAAGTGGGAGATAGATAAGGAGGCCCAAAACACTGAGATAAGAAAAACAAGCTGCATACAAGTAAACAGATTTAAGTCACTCTTTATCAAATTATCAATGTATCCCGTTAGTATTTCTTCACTTATTTCTTACCTTGATATTAGTTCTGCAAAATTCGATTCTATTTCGGTCCATAACTCTGGCTGTTGAGATTTATGAAGTGATAAATCCATTGAGATTTCTACTTCCCCTCTGAAAATAAAGTAATAATGTTAAATAAAGAAATACATTTTGATTAGCCATATATTATCCATTATTTATCAAACTTATAATCACAACAGCCACAGGAAACAAGCACGACCAAACTCTGGGAGGGCTCTTTAGAAACAGTAGACAGCTTCTGCTACCTAGGTGACCAAATTACTAGCGGAGGTGGGTGTTCTGAAAGTACAGTAACCAGGGTAAAAACGGGATGGAAGAAGTTCAGGGAGCTACTACCACTGCTAGCTGCAAAAGGCTTTTCCCTCAAAATGAAAGGCAGACTGTATGATGCATGCATAGGAACAGCGATGTTACATGGTAGTGAGACCTGGGTGCTGTGTGCAGAAGACTTGCGTAGATTAGAAAGAAACGAACCCTCCCTGCTCCGATGGATCTGTAATAGTAATATACGTGAACGGCAAAACATAAACGAGCTGAGAGAGAGACTGGGCAACAGAGGAATCACATGCTGTGTGCAGGAGAGGCGGATGCGTTGGTATGGACATGTGATGCGTATGAAGGATGACAGCTGCATAAAAAGGTGCAGAGCATTAAAAGTTGATGGAAGCCATGGAGTGGGGGGACCCAGAAAGACCTGGGACAGGGTGATAAAAGCGGACCTTGCCCAATTGCACCTCTCATCAGCGATGACACAGGACCATGACACAGCAACAAGCCGAAGCTGAATCATATAGACAATAGGCTCCCATCACATCCCACAGCAAAGTGGTCGTAGAGGTGTCACAACAAAAAAGCACCCAGCCCACACTGTAAAGTGGTCGTGTAGGCGCCATGGAAAAAAAGTACCCAACACTCACTGTAAATGAGGTTGGAGTTAGGAAGGGTATCCAGCTGTAGAAATCAAGCTAAAACTAAAATCAGTTCCCGTATGAGCAAGACAAGGTCACCCAACCCAACAGCGCCCACAACAGGACAACCCATCTAACCCATGCTAGCGTAGAAGAACGGACGTAAAACGGTGATGATGATGATGATGATGATGATGTTCTAGTTGTGATAAGCCTATTTTTTTTTTTTTTTTTTTTTTCATACTTAATCTTTCTATTGCCATATTTCTAATATAAGATAATGTCTATTATTTTGAAATGATTTTGAAAAGAATCAACTATTCGAAAGGATTTAGTAAAATAACTAACTTTCTCATTTTGAAACTGATGTTTCGAGCATAATATAACGAAAGTTGTTACATCAAATTATGATAGCAGATTTTTAGATAAATATAAGCAATTTGAAATAAAGTTTTATATCATAGAATCAGGGCCAGTTTTAGATGGTTAGGAATTTAAAGAGTTAATGTATCTAAGATTACATTGTCTAATGTACCCTTCTCTTTTTAAAACGGCACGTAACGATTTGAGGCCGATTTAATTGCTCTTTCTTGCTGTCAGATTCAATCCTCATATATGATATATATGAAATAAAATAGCTACAGTTAAGAATGGAAACAATGTTGTCGACCTTACAGTTATTATAGGATGTATATGAAATGAAATAGCTACAGTTGAGATTAGAAACAAAGCTGTGAACTCTACTATTGTTGTTGTTTGTTTTGTTTTCGTTTATTTTAAATTAGCCAGACTAGAATGAGCAGAGTCCATAGCCTTCTCTAGCTGGTGTGAATGATTTGAATGATGCCAAGTTGGAATATCTGTAGGTCAATATCTACAGAAAATGGAGTCAGGAAGCAAAACTGGAAGGCTCTTGTGAATACTTACAACACTGCTCTAATCAATATTGTCATTTAATATATACATAACACACACACGGACACGGACACACGCACACACCAAGACACACACACACACACACACACACACACACACAAATACACAGACACATACACGCACATACACACACATATGTGTGTGTGTGTATATATATTAGGTTGTCTCACATGAAATGTATTTTTAATAAGTTTCTTTATCAGCCATTTATAAGCTCGATTATGTGTAAGCTTGTGTTTAATCTTAACTATCTTTTATTCCAGACAATATTACCATTCAAAATCGCTACCCACAATCCTATGACAATGTTGACAACTGAACAATACCGAGTGGTTTTCTTGTACGAATACAAGATGGGTCACTCGGCCTCAGAAGCCCTACGAAACATTAAGCGAGCTTTTGGTAACGATTCTGTTGACACCAGAACTGTTCAGAGATGGTTTCAAAGATTTCGTTCAGGAAATGAGAGCCTTAAAAATGAACCGAGAGGGAGACCCATATCAGTAATTCGCCATGATGAATTGAATGCTTTGGTTAAACAAAATCAGAGAACAACGGTTTCAAAAAAATCTCATCTGAGCTCCAGAAATCTCGCTCAACTGTTTCTCGACACCTGAAGAAAATTGGAAAAGTCAAAAAGATGGACAGGTTTGTTCCACATCAACTTAATGAGATTCAAAGAAACAGGCGTCTTATAGTGTGCTCAATGTTGGTTTCTCGGCTCGAAAGAGATCCATTTTTGCATCGACTCATTACGTGTGATGAGAAATGGATACTCTTCGATAACAGCAGAAGGACTGGACAGTGGTTAGATGCAGAAGAGTCACCGAAACACTACCCGAAACCACCATTGCACCCTAAGAAGTTGATGGTCACTGTATGGTGGTCTGCAAAGGGGATTATTCATTATTCATTTTTGCAACAAGGCAATATTGTAACAGCAACATCATATTGTCAGGAAATTGATCGTATACATGAAATATTGAAGAAGAAACATCCCAGACTAGTGAATAGAGATGGCCCAATTTTGCTTCAGGATAATGCACGGCCTCACACCTCTCAAGCTACGGTCCACAAGTTGCAAAGTCTGAATTATGAAATTTTGCAACATCCTCCCTATTCCCTTGATATCTCTCCTACTGATTATCACTTATTTAAGCCTTTTCAGCTTTTTATACGCATTAAAACATTCTTAAATAGAGAAGAGGTAATTGAAGCATTCGGACAGTTTATCAGTACAAAAGATAATCAATTCTTTGAAGATGGAATATATGCCTTAGAGGAACGTTGGGCGAAGGTCATATGTAAACAAGGATCATATTTTGAATAAATTAAACACTTAAAAACAATTTTATTCTTTCCATTTCAAATACGACATTTCATGTGAGACAACCTAATATATATATATATGTGTGTATGTATGTATATATGTTCTGTCGGGTCACTCTTGAGTGCTACTGGTACCATGTAACCCACTAGAACCTGTTGCATGATCAGGTCGTCGAAGATTTTGGACACCCTGCCGGACAAAAAGCAAAGCCTGACAAAGGGCGGAAGAACTCATAAGAGTCAACGGCCATCCAAAAATCTGTAAATATGTATATACATGTATGTATGTGTATGTTTATGCACAGGGACATAGAAATAATCGGGCTGGCTACCTGATCGCGTGGTTAAACCACTGGGAGTGAAGGATCCCTAGCCTTTGTCAGGGTATTCTTCTATGAGAAGACAACTCATGAAACTGGGATAACTCCAACATAAAACCTGCGGCTCAGTAGTTACCAATGATGTTGATGTTCTCTTCTTTTCGGGTTTAGCTACTGTCGCTCAGAGCATGGGATTGGCTCAGTGCACAGTCTTTCCTCACTTTATAAAAATCTTCATGCACAGGCATTGCACGATAGCATTAATTGATAATTATTAATAATGTTATATCGTGCAATGGCCATACTCAATATATATTTCATTTCATTTCATTTCATTTGAGTTTGAGTCCATGCTCAGGACAAGTCGAAGACTCCACCCTCAGAGTCTGGTGTGGTTGCCAGGTTGGATTCTCTGTTTAATTTTGACATGTGTAGGAGCGAGTTTGAGTCAGTTTGTGCTCGTTGTGTATATCCTGGGAGATGGGGTTTATCTCTAATGGTGCTTAAGTATCTATCCAGCTGCAATTTGAATGATTCCACACTGCATCCTGATATATTTCTGACATGTTCCGGAATGGAGTTACACTTGCATTCACTGACACTGAAAAGAAAGCTGCTTGGAAATGCCACTATATGAGGCTGATGAACGAAGAAAACACTTGGGAAGTATACAACCTGCCCAAAGCACACCCAACAGAAGGTCCAGCTGTACGTGTAACAGCAACCTAGTAAGTAAGGCAATTAAGAGCATGAAGACGGGTAAAACAGCCGGACCATTGGATGTAATTGCTGAGATGTTGAAATCATCTGTGATGGTTGGACACACCCTAACCCCCATTATTGTAAACTAAGTAATACAGAATGGTGTCATTCCCAGAGATTGGAATAACAAAATCATCGTCAATTGCTACAAGGGTAAAGGAGATGCTCCAGAGAGAAGTAACTACAGAGGCATAAAGCTGACTGACCAGGTCATGAAAGTTACAGAAAGAGTCATAGAACTACTGATAAGAGATTATATACACTTAGATGAGATACAGTTTGGATCTGTGCTGGGAACAGCACCACTGATGCCTTATTCCATGTGAAGCAATTGCAGGAGAAGTACTTGATTAAAAGCAAGCCACTTTACCTAGCATTTGTGCACTAGAGAAACCTTTTAACACAGAGTTCCTTGACCCATAATATGGTGGGACTTCAGAGAACAAGGTGTAGATGAGTGGCTCATAAGAGCAGTACAGGCCATGTACAGAGGGGCCACCAGCAAAGTTAAAATCAACAATGAATACAGTGTGGAATTCAGCGTACAGGTGGCAGTTTACCAGGGTTCCATCCTTAGCCCCTTCCTCTTCATTATTGTTCTACAGGCTATAACAGAGGAATTTAAGACTGGTTGCCCTTTGGAACTACTATACGCCAATGACCTGAATCTCTTAGTCGATTCTTCGACAGAATTAGAGAAGAAATTTCAGACACGAAGGCACAACTTAGAAATAAAAGGCCTCAAAGTCAATCTGACTAAGACCAAAATCCTTGTGAGCAGTAGAGGAAACAGAGCTCTGATACCCTCTGGGAAAAGGCCCTGCACGGTATGCAGGAAAAGAGTAGGCAAAAATTCTATCCAGTGTCCCAAATGCAAAGAGTGGGTTTAACAAGAGGTGTAGTAGGAAAGCAGGCAGATTAGCAAAAAAATGGACTTCATATGTGAACCCTGCACAGAGGTAGTAAGCAAAGACTCTCAGATAGCATGTCACTTCAATTGCACTGAATACCCCATAGAAATAGTTGATAGCTTCTGCTATCTTGGTGGCCAAATCAGCTGTGGAGGTGTTGTGCAGAAAGCACAGTTGCCATAGTAAAAGCAGGATAGAAAAAGTTCAGAGAGCTACTGCCACTACCAACTAGAAAAGGTCTCTCACTCAAGATAAAAGGCAGGCTGCATGATGCCTGCATGCACTCAGTAATGCTACATGGTAGCAAAACATGGGCTCTGCATGCCAAGCACCTACGGAGATTAGGAAGAAATGAAGCCGGCATGATCAGATGGCTGTGTAAGAGAAGTGTACATGAACGGCAAAGTGTAAATATATTAAGGGTGAAACTGGGCATAAGAGTGATCAAATGCTGTGTACGGGAGAGAAGACTGCAGTGGTATGGTCATGTGAGGCACATGAAGGATGAAAGCTGTTTAAAGAGGTACAGGATGCCCAAAAAGAGGAAGACACAGGAAGACATGAGATGAAATGATAAAGGCAGACCTGACTCAACTGAATCTGCCAATGAGGATGACACAGCACTTAATCCTCTGGTGCAACAATGTACGTCAAAAGACCCATGTTGACAACTCAACCCTAGATTCGGCTCATAACGGTGCCACCCAGCCCCACACCGCAAACACGGTGATAGCAGGCCCACCCAGTAACTTATGAGTAAGGCTTGATGCAGCCAACTGGCCCAACCTTCCTTATAAAGTATGGGTCCGCTGTGAGAAGAGTTCAGTGCAGCCAGCGGTTCTGCTGTGTAAAAGGCTCAGCACAGTCAACTGGCCTGTCCCTCCTTATAGCAATAGCAATACCACCCAGTCCAGGCTCCCGATCTGTGACTCCACTGTGAGAAGCGTTTAGAGTGGTCAACTGCCCTGTTCCTCCTCATAGCAGTGCCATGCGAAACCTGAATTAGGGGTCCACTGTGTGATGGGTTCAGCATAGCTAAAGGGCTAAATGGCCTCTCCCTCCTGATAGCGGTACCATCAAGTTACAGGCTCCCAAACTGTGATTCCACAGTGTGAAGGGTTCGTTGCAGCCACACAGTAAATGTGGTTGTGGTACCAAAACTATGGTTCTTCTGCAAAAAGAGTTTGGCGCGGCCAACTTGCCTGTCCCTCTTTATAGTGGTGCAATCCAGTCCCAGGCTCCCAAACTGTGATTCCACTATGAAATGGGTTCAGCATGGCCAACTGGCCTGTCTCTCCTCATAGCAGTGCCATCCAGTTCTGCACTGCAAAGGTGTTTGCAGCTCTTGAATTGTGGTTCCGCTGTGAGAAGGTTTCAACGCAGCCATTTGGCCTGTCCTTCCTCATAGTGGTAACATCCAGTTCCAGGCTCCCAGACTGTGGTTCCGCTGTGAAAGGGGTTCGGCACAGCCAACTATCCTGTCTCTCCTCATAACGGTACCATCCAGTACTGGGCTGTAAACGTGGTTGTGGTTCACAGACTATGGTTCTTCTGTGAGTAGGGTTTGGTGCAGCCAACTGGCCTGTTCTTCCTCGTAGCCGTGCCATCCTGTATTGGGCTCCAAAACTATTGTTCTACTGTGAGATGGGTTCAGTGTGGCCGACTGGTCTGTCCATCCCCATAGTGGCACCATCTAGTACCGTGCTGTAAATGTGGTTGCGGTTCCCAAACTATGGTTCTGCTGGCCTGTTCCTCTTTATAATGGTGCCATTCAGTTTCACACTGTTAATGTGGTTGGTGTTAGGAAGGGTATCCAGCTTTAAAATCTCCGGTCAAATTTACAGTCATGTTGGAGAAAGGAATGGTATGGCCAATTCTTGCCAGACTAGTCTCCTTGCATGGATGACCCATCTAACCCATGCAGCATGGAAAATCAATGCTAAATGGTAATGATGATGATGATGATGATAATAAGGCCAAACATTCAGGTGTGTGTGTGGGGGGGGGGTATCATCAGTTAAATTGACTCGTTTGTATTTAGTAAGGTACTTTCCTTCAGCCATATTGTTGATGTCAATAACTAATACCACTATATTCCCTCAGTTTCTATATATATTGATCAGTTGAGCAGAATATTCTTTGCTGAAATCTAATAAAACTCAAACTTGTTCATTGCTTTCCCCAGCTACCTAGACACAATCCACTCCTACGTACATCATCTTTATTTTGCAATGTTTCTTATGTATGATTTTAAAACAATTATAAACAAAGCTAATAGAAAAAAAATCATTGGCCATAACAATATGTTTGTATCGACACTCAATCAAACAAATAAGAAACAGTTATACTGGATATAACATTAGTCTCTCTATATAGATTTTTACCTGGGTCTACATATGCAAGTATAGTCAATATCTTTTTCTAAAACAACAACTCAACCAGTTTCAGGAGAACAAGAGCAAATCAAGCAAATGTAAAGCATTCATGATCTGAATTCATAGCCTAATAGTTACTTCTTTTGGCCATTAAATTTGAGAGAAAAAAATTATTGCTAAACAACATAACCCATAGTATACTTACTTTAATATGAAATATAAGTTTTGTACGGGTTGCCCTTGTCGAGCAATTATTGCTCCAAACTGATATGATTCCTTTCGTAAAGATATAACAAGTTGTTTACAATGTTTAGGTGACCATTCTTTGAACATTGGATTTCTTTGGACAAACTGTGTTTTTTCTTGCCATTCTAGATTGAGTACTTCTCGTACTGTTCGGTTATATAGGAGTCTATTCAGAACCAGAAGATCACACTCTTCATCTGCCAGTACTGATGCTGTTCGTGTGCAATCCCGTATCAAAGCCACATCACCAAATACAAACCCTTCTCCTGTCAAGACAAAACAAAAACAAACATTTTATTCAATTAGAAATCAGTTAGATTTCAACTATTATAAACTTAGGCGAGAACAGACAGCTGGTAAACTTTTTCCTTTGTTGCAATTAAATGATTATACTTCTACACTAGTCATTGAATAACACCTTCCACTCATTCTCCGACCTCTCGTAATAAAATTTACAAACCTCTTTCTTCTGATCTTCATTCTGTCATTCCAAAATACATTTTTACCCAACAATATTCTGCTTTGCACACTGCTTTGCCCTGCAGAATACCTCATGCCTTTGGCCCTCATATCTCATAACATTGGCAAGCTTCCTGCTCTCAACTTCTTTACATGCTTATCGTCTAGTTTCTTTTTTAGTTAACTGATATATTGTCCTTCACTACTCCTATTTTCTAGTCTTACCATGTCTGTCTCTTAGCTTTAATGGCTCTGTCTGTCTCTTAGCTTTATTGACTGTCTACTGCACTGTCCTACAACCATGTCACCCTTCATCTAACTGGTACCTTGCTCCAGCTACAATTCTTGTAAGGGGCCTGTAGTAGGTTGTCGTGTAGAAGGTTCCAATTATCCTCTATGTCATATGTGTCAATCTCCTCCTCCCTCTCGTACATGCCATGTAGAACATTACTGTTCAGTAAAGTTCTCACTGTTAAATATAAGTTCAAACTTATATTTAACGGAGATTTTTTATCCCCATAACCTCCTTCTTCGGAATTTCCTGCATTTCTGATATTACCTAGTTTTTATTGATATCACTAATAACTAACTTATATTGGAGGGTGTGCATTCATCACCAGGAAAGGCCTTAGTATTCATAACCATGTAAGTGTTTCAAATAGATATGGTATTTTTGTTCTTTACTTAATCCTGGTTGTGGTGCTTAAGTATAGATAGCCATTGTCTTTCTATGGCCTATGACCAGAGGCCTCGTTTGCCTTAAAAATGTGAGGAGGACAAACCAAAATTTGTTGATTCTTAAAGGCGCATGTTAGTATTGCTTATAGTGCCTTTTCCAGACCCTATCCCATAAGTAAAATTTTATGCTAATTAAATTTTATATATTCAAATGAATTTCAGATATAAAAAAAAGGCTTAAAAAGAATTTGTTATATCAAATAAACAAAAAATAAAACATAGACGTTTGAATAAAAAAAAATATAAAGTAAATTTATTGTCTTTTAGAACTTTCTAAATGTATTGTATCTCGCATCATTGCTGTCAATAAATAATTTAGCAACTTCTTCACAACTAATCTTTTTCAAAACATCTCTATGAACGTGGCATATTAGAATATGATTCAACCTTTGCTGAGTCATGGTCGATCACAGCCAAGTTTTGAGTCTCCGCAGAGCGCTAAAAGATCTTTCAGCTTCACAAGAACTGGTTGGAAACACTTTTAGCAATATTTATAATCTCCTCTTTAGCAATAAGGAATTGTAATGGTGCCACGAGGAACCACCTTAGAAGAAGGATATGATAGGAATATCGACAACGACTTTAGCTTGTTTTTAAATTATTTATTAACAAAGGTTAAGAAGTGAATTAGACTGGCATGCCAAGAGAAATGAAATAAATCAATTAAGATTACAAGAGAAAATACGGTCGACTGGCTGAGGCGTTTGGCCAGGCCCGTCAGGTCCGTAGTAATGTTTTGTCGTTACATATTGTTTGTGCTTACGGAGCAAAAGAATAAGTGGTCTTTACCTTGGCGTCGGCAAGCTGCAAGAGAGAGAGAGATTTCTGGGCTGACGCAGGAATTTTTCCTGCAGAGCGTGTAGAGATACATTCTCCTCCGCTGGCGGCGATTGGCTCAGCTGAGCCAAATAACGCACAGAGAATGTATATATGAGCCCAAGGAACGTAAGTCACTACAATACCCCCTTCCTAGTCGTAAGACGATATATAAAATTGAATCAGCAGGAAAAATGCTGAAAGAGCATATCAAAGAAAAAAATTTGAACAAAAGAATGCATGCAAGAAGAAAAATGAGGCGCTAAGGGCCGTGTTGAGCCGCTGTGTCAAATGACTAGCTGTTTTGCTATTTATACGTGACCACTCGGGGTCTAACAGAAAACGGATAAAGTCTGACATGGGCGAAGTTGCTGTTCTTGCATTAAATGTTAACTGTTATGGCAAGTGCTGTACCAGAGTTGTGGATGAAGCTGTTATGGTAGTTTACCAGTAGCTGTTGTCAATGATGGTGCTGTTCATGCTTTACCAGCGCTGTTATGGTAAATGTTATACCAGAGCTGTATAGCTGTTATGGTAAGTGTTATACCAGAGCTGTTATGGTAAATGTTATACCAGAGTTGCATAGCTAGAGCTGCTATGGTAAATGTTGTAGCAGAGCTGGCAAGAAATTGTCGGCCTCCCAGATGAATTGCTGGAAGTGCTAGGCAGCCAGGAAAAAATATGGCTAGATGCTTTGAAAAGAAAAAAGCAAGTTGAATCTGTAGGTGGGTAGTAGTTGAAGTGGTCATTCCATAATTCTGGCGGATCCATAGGAGAAATGGTAGAAATGCTGATAGGTCTAGTTCCATTTGTTGTTTTCCCAGTGAGTCGGGTAAGGTAACAAGATGGAGGTTGTTATGCTATAGGACGATGAGTGTGCAACGAGATGCGAAACTGTTTGAATCCAGCTGCAATTAGCATTCTCGTGTTGCGGCGCAGGTGAATTAAGCTGCAAGTGTCGACAGAATGTTTTGGTACCTCCACCAGGTTAAAAGGGATCTCGCATAATATTACGACGCTTGGAGATCATATGCCATAGACAACAGCATGTTGGTGTGTGACAAAGAAATGTGTGTGCATATGCAGCCATGTAATACAGCAAAGAAAAGGTGTGCCTGCAGTCATATATACAATGATAGAAGAAAAAAAATGAATTTTCAGTTTAAAAGAAATAAATGTCCAAATATTGCCTGTAAAAAAAAGAAAGAAAGAATTGTTTTTTAACAAAAAGTTCGCCTTTTCTTTTCTTTGGGAAGCTAGTAGAATTGTTGTTGTTGTTGTTGTTGTTGCTATCAAAGCGAAGTCGAGCGTTGAGGAGCCGTAAGTCACCACGTGAGTTTGGTGTTTGCTTGTTGGTATTGAAGGAAGCTGTATCGAAAGAAAAATGTTTCCGGACTATAATTTTGAAAATACACCTAATTTTTTTCTTTCCAAGATGTTGTCGTTGCTGCTGCTGTTGTTGGTAGAGGTGATAGCCATTTTGATAGTAATTTCCTCGTGTTCGTGTTGAAATATATTTTCATTTTTTGAAACACTGCTAATTAAATTTTTTTTTAATATTTTAAAGGAGTATTTCATACTTAAATACTCCTCCGTCGAGGGTCACCAATTTGGCAATATTTATAATCACCTCTTTAGCAATAAGGAATTGTAATGGTGCCACAAGGAACCACCTTAGATGAAGGATTTGATAGGAATATCGACAACGACTTTAGCTTGTTTTTACATTATTTATTAACAAAGGTTAAGAGGTGGATTAAGCTGCCATGCCAAGAGAAATGAAATAAATCAATTAAGATTACAAGAGAAAATACGGTCGACTGGCTGAGGCGTTTGGCCAGGCCCGTAGTAATATTTTGTCGTTACATATTGTTTGTGATTACGGAGCAAAAGAATAAGTGGTCTTTACCTTGGCGTCGGCAAGCTGCAAGAGAGAGAGATTTCTGGGCTGACGCGGGAATTTTTCCTGCGGGGCATGTAGAGATACATTCTCCTCCGCTGGCGACAATTGGTTGAGCTGAGCCAAATAACGCACGGAGAATGTATATATGAGCCCAAGGAACGTAGGTCACTACACACTAAAAGTAGCCTGAGCAAAAGCTCAATATTTGGAAACATGCGACGGACTTCTGGCTGCATTTCACCGAATATTTTTACGATGATCTTCGTGAGATGATACACTATGATAATTTCTATAAAAAAGTATTTCGTTCCTTAAAGAATCTTTCAAATTTGCTATTGCAGTATCCACGACCGGCAAATACTGCACTCTGTTTCTTTTAAGTTTATTTAAGGTACACCCTCATATTTTTTTCCTTGTCTGGCTTGTGGGCCGCTTAAACTCATGGGCCTCGGGGTGCTGCCCCAGCTGACCTCTCTCAGTGGGCCTGTATATATGAGTGTGTATGTGTTTTGACGATTGAACTATCTTCGAAAAACCTCTTTCTCAAAAAGAGAATATTTATTAAGATTTAACTCTACAACAAATCTCTAAAATGTTTGTTTTATATTATGAATATAATATTTATATTAATTCTTAAAATGTCCTAAATGTAAATTGATCTCAAGAAAAAGTAATAAGACACACACACACACACACACACACACATATATATATATATATATATGTATATATATATATATATATATATACACATTGTGTGTGTGTGTGTGTGTGTGTGTGTGTGTGTGTGTGTGTGTGTGTGTGTGTGTGTGTGTGTGTGTGTGTGCAGAAAAATCTCACTTGAAAAAGGTGATGGTTTTTATAAGTGTCGTGATCAATGAATATGTTGACAGAAACTTTAACAATTGAGAATATTTTATACTACGGAAACAGCTGAAATTCAAGAGTAGAAAATAGAATTATTTGCATTTCCATTGTGAGTTTGATAAACAATGAATTGTTTATTTATCTATATTCACTTACTGAGACAAATACATATAAAAATGTTATACAATTCTCATTCAAATTATTAGCAAATATATATTCATATAAATATATGCACATAAATAAACATGTAAAAATATGTATTATACATATGTATGACTTGTTAGTGGGATTTTCTTTGTTTTTTAATTGGGAAAAAGTAGGCGGTGGACAAAAGATGGTTTGTCCCCATTCCTGAAAAATTGGTGGGGTCGTGTCCCCTGGTATCTACCACCCTGAAACAAGGCCCTTTCCCATGACCATTCTGAGTTTGATAATTCGGTTATTTTTTCTAACTACCCCAATTACCTTATCTAACCACTTCTCAGCTAGAAAGACTTATATCTATGCTGATTGCTTGTGAGGAGTCAGGCTGTCTCATCTCTTGAAAACAGCACACATCTACATGTTTTCTTTTTCTCACTCTTCATATATATATATAATATAAAAAAAGAGTTTAGACGAGATGATAACACAACCATATAAGTTTAGACGAGATGATAACACAACCATATAAGGCAAAGAATAATTCAAAACTCAAATGTGATTTTATAGTCCACAGCAAGATGGGTAAAAGACAGTTCAGAGTTTAATCCAATCGGTAAATTTTCAATCACAGTAGCTTTGCAATATTACAGAGCATATAAAGAAGAATAAAATAACCAGGATTAAATTACATTAAATTATTTAATTGATTTCGGGACTGCGTATGGTTTATTTCTTTTAATCCAGTTAGTAAAATAAGTTGGATTACTTTGAATAAATAATGAATGAATATTACATAATTTATGTACTAAATTTCGTAACTAAATTTCATAAATATAAATGATTTAAAATTAACTTCTTTTCAAAGTTTCAAATTTCTACACTTCCGGTATATCGCTGCCACCACCACTACTTCAACTACAATATATATATATAGAATGAAAGAGTTTGTGATGAGGGAGATAGAGAGCGATTATGATTTTCTACACGCTGACACGTATGATTGTGCACATACATACATCTATATGTACGAGTATATAACTATTATGAGTATATAACTATAATCGCGCAAACACAAACTTATAAAAATACACCCTCACGGACATACATTCAGATAAATACACATACTCTCACACAAACACATACGTACATTCACACATATACATTTACACAAACACACACATACAGTCATGATAGCGTTCGGTGAATTGGAAATGGGAAGGTAAAACAAGTTTAACGTTTTATTTATTCATTAACAACACAGTTTAACTTTTTTTTTTTAAACTCATTTGTATAAAAATTTAATATAATGCTTACAGAACGAAAACACAAACAAATATAATATATATCCTGTAGCTGTCACCCTTACCGCTGCATCCAGGATGTGGGAAGAAGCAAGAGTCACTAACTGTGACTCCCCATTCACACAAATACACATACTTTCACACAAACACATACATACATATACATTTACACAAACACACACATACAGTCATGATAGCGTTTGGTGAATTGGAAATAGGAGGGTTAAAAGAACAACTTTTTATTTATTTATTAACAACACAGTTTAACTCTTTTTTTTTTTAAACTCATTTATATAAAAATTTAATATAATGCTTACAGAACGAAAACACTAACAAATATAATATATACAAAGGAAAGGGAAAGGAAAAAAGAAAGAGAAAAAATACACAAGCATGTAATACCCACATCTTAGACCACACAGAACAATATGCAGGCGAAAGAGTAGAGAAACGAGACGCTACCAGAGCAAAAGATAGCAATATAGCGAGGAGCACTGGGAACCTCTCTAATAATTGTTTAGGCAAGCCAGCACGCTTGCAGCGTTACCTGGGGTGATGGTGAGGCTGAGATGCTGGAATAACCAAGTGCCCTCTCGAGCATCACCAGTTACCTCTGTTTGGCGAGCCGCCAGTGAAGATAAGAACCTCGCAATCAGTAGCCCGACTCCTCCAAACGTCTCGAACGCCACAGGCTGGATAATGTAGTTAGCTAACAGAACATAGTATTTTAGGATTTTGTTCCGTTCAGCTGTGTATGCTGCCCAGGATGTGGGAAGAAGCAAAAGAGCCACTAACGGTGACGTCCCAGGTAAGGCACCTGCCTCTTAACCAGGAGCACAGAGTAAGACCGTTAAGTATTTTCCCATCAATTCTGGACAACCAGACAGTTCTAAAATTTAGAGGATGTTTGCCCGGGCCAAACCTCTTAAGTGGTAATAGGACAGTGTGTGTATGTGCGTGCGAGGTTGTCAGTGTTCTTAAATTAGAGACATGTGTGTGTCACTGTTTTAAGTTAGAGACATATATGTGTGTATCCCTTTGCTTCCTTTTACACACGCATACATTCACACAAACACACATACACATTGTGTGATGGACGAGCGGACAGAAGTCCCTCAAATTTATATACATGTGAATGGAGTTCTACTGAAGCAGTTAGAGAAGTTCAAGTATTGTGGAGCTGTGCTCATGAGTGATGGAATGCAGGAGGCTAAATTGAGTGCAAGAATTGCTAAAGCTGATGCAGTAAAGCGCCAGCCTCAGCAATCAGCAATCAGATGAAGGGGTAGGTGCAAAAGCCAAGCTCGTTGTCTTCCTGGTATTCCTGCCAACTCTTACCGAGGATCATGAATCTTGAGTAATGACCAAAAGAATACAATTGCAAATAAAAGCGGCAGAAATGGGATTCCTCCGAAGGGTCTTTGGAGTAACGTTACTCGATAAAGTGCATAACTCAGAGACCAGACAGTCACTCCTGGTAGAGCCACTACTTCTCTGAATTGAGAGATCACAACTCTGACATTATGAGCATGTAGTTAGAATGTCTCAGTAAAGAATCGCTGGACACATTTTACAGGCAAAACCAACCGTCAAGGGACCCAGAGGTAGACCCTGGGCAAGATATTTGGATAACATCCATGAGCTTGGCTGGTTGCACTTTGGGATCCAGCTGGATCAGTTAGAGATGTTTGCTTCTGACCGACTCGCTGGAAGGAGTGTTTGAGAAGGACTCTGCCCCCACAACCCCCTCAGAAATAAGTGGGCGAAGAAGAAGATATTGTCAATTTACTTTTCAATTTACATAAATATATTTGCGTATAATAGCAATATGCACACTACATATGCCCATGGGCGGTTTTTCTGCTGGTTAAAATAATAGCCTAAACAAACTGTATTAACAGAGGTGAAAGGAATATTTTTAGGATAACAATAATTAGTGTACAATAAGTTAAATACATTCAACTACATATATACACATATATAACACATAAATTCAATACACAATAAATAAACACACATATATATATACACACACACACGCACATACGCATACACACACGTATAGCTCTATATGCAAAACGTTTCTTTTTTTTCCCCTTTCAGGTAGAAGCGTCCATCATGCACTTTTTTAAAAAAGTATATCATACACGAAACGCCAACATCAACAGTTTTCTAAGTGATAGCAACATGAATGGACCTGTTATTTTTCTCTAAAAACATCTTTACCGATTCCGCCTTTCTCGTTCTAGCCTCCGAAACGTCAAGACCCTCTCCCTACTACTTCACGCGTTCAATTAATATATTCCTTCCATATATTGTACCGATTGTGTTCTTATTTCTGTTTACCTATTACACATATATGCGCAAGCTCAAAAGAGCCACAGAATGTTATAATAAACCTTCAAAAGTGTGGGACTAGAGTTGTTGCTCAAAAATATTGTAATCATTATCTATCGTACACTCTGTGGCATCCTTTTATAAAAAAGAGACTCATAACGAACTCAAGACGACACGATAACTATTTAAGCTAATGTTCAATATCTCATATTAGATGTTTAGTAATGATTAATACGAAATGCACTTAAACCGAATTCTATATTATAAATTCACTTAAATAATTATCGTGTCTCTTTTTTTTTCATAAAAGGATGCCACAGAGTACGCATAGATAATGATTACAATATTTTTGAGCAACAACTCTAGTCCCACACTTTTGAAGGTTTATTATAACATTCTGTGGCTCTTATGAGCTTGCGCATTTTTCAGGTCTAATTTAATATTTTTTTAAGGCAACGCTTGTAATAACTCGTTAAACATGATATATATTAATAATAAATTATTGTTGCAATGTAATTAGATTATATAATTGTTATTTTATAAATGATCTTATAAATATTATTGTAAGATGTATAAAAATAATTACAGACTTTTAATAGTTAATATAAATTTAAAAAGTCATATATAAATTAACAATATAACTTACCAAAACGAGAAAAATATTTTTGATGATAAACGACGAAATACTGGAGGAAGATTCGAAAGGAAACGATAAATAAACGTGGAAACAAAGTGGCAGATGCTTTTGAGCAACAATTACTCTCGTTGGTTGATTAGACAATAAGACGATGAAATTAGCCTTGTGCCAAAAGTAGAAACAATTATTATGATATATATATATAATGTGGAAAATGATATATTTGCCTTATATGGTTGTGTTATCAACTTGTCTAAACTATTTTATAAATTAAAATTTAGCTTCAGTATAGCTGTATACATACATGTATATCAATTTCATATATCTAAAGATACATGATATGTTTAATACATAAACATTCTGTTAGCCCAGCTTTGAATATTGAAAGACCACCCCGTCTAGTGGATTCCAGCAGAAGCAGCAGGGGACAACTGTTTATGTGCATTTTGAGCTCTGGTTCTCATCAGGACAGTGCTCTCTGCTGGAACTTGAAAGAGGCGAAAATATATAGTTTTTTCCCCTGTGTATGTGATATATATTATGTGGTACCAACATAATATATATATATATATATCATAATAATTGTTTCTACTTTTGGAACAAGGCCAGCAATTATCCCAGTGTATTACTGGTACTTTATTTTATCGACCGACCCCGTAAGAATGAAAGGCAAAGTTAACCTCGCGGGATTTGAACTCAGACCATAAGGTTGCCGTAACTCTTTGCTGCAAAGCATGGCATGCGACCCTCTACCGATACTGCCAATCCACCACCCATAATAATTGTTTCTACTTTAGGCACAAGGCCAGCAATAACCCAGTGCATTACTGGTACTTTATTTTATCGACCCCGTAAGGATGAAAGGCAAAGTCAACCTCGGCGGGATTTGAACTCACCGCCCATAATAATGATGATGATATATATATATTTGTGTGTATATACACATATCATCATTATCGCCACCATTTTATGTCTATTTTTCCATGCTGGCATGGGTTAGACGAGTTGTCCTGGTGTGGGCAATGCTAGGTCAGGTGACCATGTGTTACTCATACAGAACTGATTCTGGCTTGGTTTCTACAGCTGGAATCCCTTCCTAATGCCAACCTCATTTACAGTGTGGGCTGGGCAATTTTTGCAATGTCATCATCACAACCACTTTACAGTGTGAGCTGGGGGCTTCACTGAATGCATTTACTTCAGCCTGTTGGGGGCATACTGTATATATGCTTCAGCTTGTGCCTGTGGGAAGTCGGGTCTTCTGTATTACTGTATATTGCCAGAGATCTCAGTCCTGTGTCATCACATGTGAGAGGTGCAATTGTTGAGCAAGGCTGGCTTTTATCACCTCATCCCAAGTCTTCCTGGGGTCTCCTCACTCCAAGGCTTCCATTGACTTTGAGCATCCTGCATCTTTTTATGAACATGTCCATACCAATGTAATCTCTCCTGCACACACCATTTGATTCTTCTTATACCTAGTTTCTCTGTAAGTTTGTTTATGCTTTACTGTTCTCGTATATTACTATTACGCATCAATCGGAGCAGGCAAGATTCATTTCTTCCCTATCTACACAAGTCTTCTGCACACAGCGCCCAGGTCTCACTACCATGCAACATTGCTGTCTGTATGCTCACATCATACAGTCTGCCTTTCATTTTGAGGGAAAAGCCTTTTGCAGCCAGCAGTGGTAGTTGATCCCTGAATTTCTTGCATCCCATTCTTACTCTGGCTCCTGTATTTTCAGAACACCGTTGCTAATTCAGTCACCTAGGGAGCAGAAGCTGTCTACTGTTTCTACAGAGCCCTCCCAGAATTTATTAGTGCTTGTTTCTTGTGGTTGTTTGCTGCTTGCTGTCCCAGTGCAACTGCTACATCTAAAGCCTACATTCTTAGCTAAACTTCCTGAGATCCCACTACATTTCTTGTGTACTCATAGTTTTCATATGGGGCAGAGGATGGAGTTTCTACCTACACCTTTTCCACATACTAAGCAAGGCCATTTCCCCAAGGGGATCTAGGTTCTGTTTTCTCTTCTACCTACTAGGACCTTAGTCTTTGTCAGGTTGACATTAAAACCCCTTCTTGCTAGGCCCTGCTTCTATGTTTTCAATTTCTTCTCTAGTTCTACCGCATAAGATCATCCGCATACAGAAGTTCCCATGGGCGGCTGGTCTTAAACTCCTCTGTTATAGCTTGCAATACAATAATAAACAGGAGCAGGCTAAGGACAGAGAACTGGTGGATGCCAACTTGTATGCTAAATTCCTCGCTATAGTCATTGTTAATCCTGACTTTGCTGACTGCTCTTTTATTCATGGTTAGTACAGCCTTCACAAGCCACTTATCTACTCCTAGTTTTATGGTTTATGGTATGTGCTACTGACCCATCATCTAAGCAACTATACTTGATAGACTGGCTGCTTTCCCAGCCTTCATATCCTTAATTGTTTTACTAACTACACTGCTGCTGACTTATACTGCTGGGCCCTCAATGGCGTCCACTTGGGGTAGGGTCTCTTACTCCTCCCATGCATTCTCTTCATTCATTAATCTTATATAATGACTCTTCCATGCTTCTTTCTTCTCAGCATCTGTGAGGGCAAATGCACCTTTATCATCCCAGACACACTTCTCACCAATGACATCGCAATTTTCACTAACACACTGCCTCACAATCCTGAACACCTCCCGTTTCTGGTCCTCATGCTGCTAAATATGCTTGAATTATTTGTCCTCTGCTTCCCTTCTAGCTAAGTGTACTTGTCACCTAGCTTCCCTCTTGGTCGCTATGTAAAGAACCCTGCTTCCCCCGTTCTTCCATTGTTTCCATGCCTACATATATACATATATATATACTGTTTCCATGCATATATATATATATATCATCATCATCATCATCATCGATTAATGTCTATCTTCTACGCTAGCATGGGTTAGACGGATTTGTCCCATTTAGAAACAAGTTGTCTCGCTCATATAGGAGAGTTTCTGGCTGGTTTTCTACACATGGATGGCATTCCTAACACCGACCACGTTTATAGTGTGTGCTGGGTGCTTTTTGCCGTGTCTTTTATACGTCCACTTTACAGTGTGGGCTGAACGTTTTGGGGCTGGTTTTCTACGGCTGAATGCCCTTCCTAATGCCAACCACATTTACACGTCCATTTTACAGTGTGGGCTGGGTGCTTTTTGTTGTGACACCTACACGATCACTTTACAGAGAGGGCTGGATGTATGTGGTACCAGTATAATATACATATATATATATACATGCACATATCATGATTATGACATACATCTATATAAATATTTGCGTGCATAAACATATACCATGCACGTAATATCATCATCATCATCATCACCGTTTTACGTCCATTTTTCCATGCTAGCATGGGTTAGACGGGTTGTCCTGTTGTGGGCAGTGTCTGGTCGGCTGACCATACCTTGCTTATACAGGAACTGATTTTGGCTTGATTTCTACAGCTGGATGCCCTTCCTAACACCAACCTCATTTGCAGTGAGTGCTGGGTGCTTTTTACCGTGGCGCCTACACGTCCACTTTACAGTGTAGGCTGGGTGCTTTTTTGCCATGGCACCTCCATGACTATTTTGCAGTGGGAGGGTGTGGGGGCATATATGCTTCAGCTTCGGCTTGTACCCATGGGAGGTCAGGTACTCTGTATTACTGCGTGACGCCAGAGGTCACGGTCATGTGTCATCACCTTTGAGAGGTGTAATTGGGTAAGGTCGGCTTTTATCACCTCATCCCAGGTCTTCTTGGGTCTCCCCACTCCGCGGTTTCCATTGACTTCTAGTGCTCTGCACCTTTTTATGCAGCTGTCATCCTTCATACGCATCACATGTCCATACCAACGCAACCGCCTGTCCTGCACACAGCATTTGATTCCTCTGATGTTCAGTCTCTCTCTCAATTCATTTATGCTTTGCCATTCACGTATATTACTATTACACATCCATTGGAGCATGCAAGTTTTGTTTCTTTCTAATCTACATAAGTCTTCCACCTTCAGTTCCCAGGTCTCACTACTATGTAACATTGCTGTTCGTATACACGCATCATACAGTCTGCCTTTCATTTTGAGGGAAAAGCCTTTTGCAGCTAGCAGTGGCACTAGCTCCCTGAACTTCTTTCATCCCGTTCTTACCCTAGTTATTGTACTTTCTAAACACCCACCTCTGCTGCTAATTCGGTCACCTAGGTAGCAGAAGCTGTCTACTGTTTCTACAGAGCTCCCCCCCCCCCACCCGAGATTGGTGGTACTTGTTTCCTGAGGCTGTTTGCTGCTTGCTGTCCCAGCGCAGCTGCTACATGTGAAGCCTACATTCTTAACTAAACTTCCTGAGATCCCGCTACATCTCTTGTGTACACATTGTTTGCATTTGGGGCAGAGAATGGAGTTCCTACCTACACCTTTCCTACATACTGAGCAAAGCCATTTCCCTGAGGGGATCTGGGTTCTGTTTTCTCAACTACTTACAAGGACCTTAGTCTTTGTCAGGTTGACTTTGAAACCCTTCCTTTCTAGTCCCTGATTCCAAGTTTGGAATTTCTTCTCTAGTTCTACCATAGATTCAGCTATAAGTGCGAGGTCATCTGCATACAGGAGTTCCCATGGGCATCCGGTCTTAAACTCCTCCGTTATTGCCTGCAGGACTATGATGAACAGGAGAGGGCTAAGAACAGAGCCCTGGTGGACACCGACCTGTACGCTAAATTCCTCGCTATACTCATTGCTAATCCTAACTTTGCTGACTGCTCCCCTATACATGGCTTGTACAGCTTTCACAAGCCATTCATCTACTCCTAGTTTTCTAAGAGCCCACTAGATTATAGCATGTGGAAAGGCTTTCTCGAGATTGACGAATGCCAGGTAGAGTGGGTTTTTTTAGCTAGGTACTTTTCCTGTAATTGCCTCACAAGGAAGAGGGCATCAGTGGTACCTCTTCCTGGTACAAACCCAAATTGCATCGCATCTAGTTTCACCCGGTCCCTAATCAACTGTGCTATAACTCTTTCTGTTACTTTCATGACCTAGTCCATCAGCTTTATACCTCTATAGTTTCCTCTATCTAGTGCATCACCTTTACCTTTGTAGCAGTTGACAATGATGTTACTGCACCAATCCTTTGGTATGACACCTTCTAGTATTACCTGGTTAACAATACGTGTGGTTATAGTGTGACCTACAGACCCAGATACCTTCAGCATCTCAGCAACTATACCCGATGGACCGGTTGCCTTCCCCATCTTCATATCTTTGATTGCCTTACTTACTATGCTGCTGCTGACTTGTACTGCTGGCCCTTCTATAGGGTTTACTTGGGGTAGGTGTCTTCTTCCCATGCATTCTCCTCATTTAGTAATCTATCATGCATCTTTCTTCTCAGCACTTGTGAGGGCAAGCTCACCTTTATCATTCCAGATACACTTCTCTCCAATGACATCACATTTCTCTCTGACACACTGTCTCGCAATCTTGAACACCTCTTGTTTCTGGTCCGCATGTTGCAAAACATGCATGAATTTTCTATCCTCTGCTTCCCTCCTAGCTAAGTATACTTGTCGCCTAGCTTCCCTCCTGATCTCTATGTAATGTACCCTGCTTCCCCCGGTCTTCCATTCTTTCTATGCTTATCTCTTGGCCTTAACTGCCTCATCTACCTTATTGTTCCACCACCAAGTCACTCTCCTCCTGCCTGTGGTCTTACTCCAGCCACAGATCTCATCCGTCGCCTTTAGTAAGTTATTTTTTTAGGAACTCCCAGTGCTCTTCTACATTGAATGTTTCTATCTGTTCTTCTTTACTGTCGTAGGCGTTGAGTAAAATATCTTTAAATCTGTTACTGGCTGAGGGGTCTTTCAGCTTCCAGATCTTTCTTCTCCAGGTTGGCCTCTGTTTCCACGTTCGTCTAGTTCTGACCGTGAGGTCGCTGACAACTAAGCTATATTGGGAGGTACATTCCTCACGAGGGAAGGCTTTTGTGTTTACAGCTGTCTATCTGTCACATTCTCTGATGAGGATAAAATCTATCTGCCTAGAATGCTCCCCTGATCTATAGGTGATCAGGTGGTTGTCGGGTTTTTTGAAGTTTGTGTTGCATATCGACATGTCATTGGCGTCGCAGAATTCTAGAAGCCTGAATCCTTCTTCATACATACATATATCATACATATACATACATACTTCATACATATACTCCCATAAATATATATATATATCATCAACCTGGTCAATTAGCATCCATCATTCATGGGTTGAACGGATTGACCCTTAGGGAAAAAACAGGCAAGAGGACCATGTTTAGCTCACCCAGGGCAGATTTTAACATGGCTTCTACAGCTGGGTGCTCTTCCTACCTTCAACCACATTACAGTGTGGACTGGCCACTTTTTGTCATGACACCTACACAACTACTTGAGGTAAATGAGGGTGGGATAGAAGGTTGAGGAAGGTGTTGCCTACTAGGTATAAGCCTCATCCTGAGAATAATAGTGGGTGAGTTTTCTGTAAAACTGCATAGCGCCAGAGATCATGGTCCTGTGACATTGCCTTTGAGAGGTGTAATTGTGCAAGGTCAGCTTTTATTACCTCAATCCAAGTCTTCCTAGGCCTGCCCAAACCATGGCTACCATCGACTTTGAGTGCTCTGCTCCTTATTAGGCAGCTGTCATCCTTCATACACATCACATGTCCATACCAATGCAATCTCCTCTCCTGCATGCAACAATTGATCTCTCTTAAGCCTAATTTCTCATGCAGTATATTTATACTTTGCCATTCATGTATATTGCTATTGCACATCCAGCAAAGTATGGAGGCTTCATTTCTTTCTAATCTTCACAGGTCCTCCGCACACAGTGCCCAGGTCTTGCTGCTGTGCAACATTGTTGTTCGTATACATGCCTCATACAGTCTGCCTTTCATTTTGAGAGAAAAATCTTTTGTAATTAATAACGGTGGTAGCTCCCTGAATTTTCTCCAACCCGATCTCACTCTGGTTACTGTGCTTTCGGAACACCCTCCCCCACTACTGATTTGGTTACCCAGGTAACAGAAACTATCTACCACTTCAACTGAGCCCTTTGAGCATTTGAAGGTGGTTGTATCCTGAGAGTTCTTACAACTTACTGCCTTTGTGCTCCTGGCACACGTAAAACCTACATTATTTTTGTTAGCCTGCCTGAGATCCCATTACATCTCTTGTGTACCCATTGCTTGCATTTGGTACATAGAATGGAATTTCCACCTACTTCTTTTCTGCACACTGAGCAGCGCCATTTCCCAGAGGACATCTGGTATCCCTTCTACTTACTAGGACTTTAGTCTTTGCCAGGTTGACTTTAAGACCTTTAGATTCTAGGCCTAGCTTCCAGGCTTCGAATTTCACCTCTTGTTCAGATATGGATTTGGCTATAAGGATTAGCTGATCAGCATACAGAAGTTCCCATGGGCAGCCGGTCTTAAACTCCTCTGTTATTGCCTGCAGAATAATGATAAACAGAAGAAGGCTGAGAAAAGAGCCCTGATGGACACCAACCTGCATGCTAAATTCTTCACTATAGTTATTGTTGATTCTGACCTTGCTGGCTGTTCTTCTATACATTGTTTGAATTGCCCTCACAAGCCATTCATCAACTCTTAGTTTCCTAAGAGCCCTCCTGATAATGGAAGAGGGGACTCTGTTAAAAGTTTTCTTACTGTCGACAAAAGCCAGGTATAGGAGCTTACTCTTAGCTAAGTACTTCTCCTGCAGTTGCCTTACAAGGAAGAAGGCATCTGTGGTACTCTTACTTGAGACAAATCCAAACTGCATCTCATCTATGTTAACACATTCTCTAATCTGCTGAGCTAAGACTCTTTCAGTGACCTTCATAACCTGGTGAACCAACATAAATCCTCTATAGTTTTCTCTATCTAGGGCATCTTCTTTGCCCTTGTAGCAGTTTATGATGATGCTACTACACCAGTCATTGGGTATGACACCATTTTGTACGACTTGGATTACAATGTGGGAGACTATGGTGTGGCCCACCATACCTGAAGTTTTCAGGTATGTATGTATATATATATATGTCTATAATGTAGAAAATGATATGTTTAAGTAGGTTAAGGCAATGCGAAATGAACAGTAAAAGCACTGAAAAAATTTGTTACATGGTATTTATTATTATTATTTTATTTTTATTTTTGGACTAATATTTCAGGCCTTAAAAATCCCTTCCTCAGAGTATTAGGAACTCTCAGAGCAAAATGTTCTGGTCTTGTGGCTTTGAAGTTTGATTTAAATTTAAAATTTAGAAACCACTTTCAAGTATTGTGTCCGTGAAAAGCAGGAAGATGACATCAAATACCATAAGTATAATCTAATTGAAGCAAATTTCTTTGTATTAACTCTTGTGTTTAGGCTACATGCGTGTGTGTACTTTCATGTCAAGTATTGTGTACTTATATATATTTACAAGCTCTTCTGTGTAAAAAATGTTGATGAGGTAGGTAGAGTAGACATACTACTAGCTGAGAAGAAGATAGATAACGTAATTGAGGTAGAGGTAGTGACAGAATTATCAAGCTCAGAACAGTCATAGATAACAGAATGATGACAGTTATCTCTACCTATGCACCACAAGCAGGACTGAGTATAGAAGAAACAGATCGTTTCTAGGACAGCACTGGGATGGCTACACCAGGGTACATGGTGGCTATGGTTATGACTCATGAAATGAAGAGGAAGTGCTAACTTATGTTGAGCAATGTATTTTTCCCCAGGAATGACTTAATATTCATAACCATCTATCTATATTGTCCATCTATCTCACCATCTAAAAAGTAAGAAGTCAATCTCACTTACGTGTTTGCCAGATAAGTAGGTGGCTGGTTTCCTGAAATTATTGTTGCAAATGGTTAGCTCATTTGCACCACAGACTTTCAGGAGCCTCACTTGCTCTTCACTTCATGAGTCAAAACCATAGTCACCATGTACCCTGGTGTAGCATAGATAAACTGAGAGAGTAACTGAGTATAAGAGGAATTAGATGTGTGCAGAAGAGAAGACTGCACTGGTACGGATGTGCATGGATGATGATCGCTGGGTGAAGAAGTGCCAGGAAATCTCAATGGTAGGAAGCTGCAGTAGAGGAAGACCAAGGATGACCTGGGCGGAAGTAGTGAGAGCTAATCTCAAATCATTGAAGCTCACAGAAAAGATAACAAAGGATTGCAATGAGTGGAGATATACTGTGTTGAAAGGGACCCATCCAACCCATGCAAGCATGGAAAAGCAAATGTAAGATGATGATGATGATATTTTAATGAATATATTTTGTTTGTTTTTTTGCACTATAGTATGTATGTTGACAAGCTAGCTTGTGGGGACTATATTCTTCTTTTCATTTTCAGTATAACATTATAAATATATAATTGTTTCTCCTTTTTGGCACAAGGCCAGCTATTACACCAGTGTATTACTGGTACTTTATTTTATCGACCCCGTAAGGATGAAAGGCAAAGTTAACCTCGGCGGGATTTGAACTCAGAATGGCAAGGGCCGTAACTCAATGCATCAAAGCATGGCGCGCGACCCTGTACCGATACTGCCAATCCACCGCCCTTATAAATATATAATGCCT
Source organism: Eledone cirrhosa (assembly GCA_964016885.1). Taxonomy (NCBI): domain Eukaryota; kingdom Metazoa; phylum Mollusca; class Cephalopoda; order Octopoda; family Eledonidae; genus Eledone; species Eledone cirrhosa. The sequence goes on along the minus strand of OZ024743.1, from coordinate 369,892,275 downwards.
TTCAATTATAAGTATAAGATTATAAATATATAATTGTTTCTACTTTAGGCACAAGGCCAGCAATTACCCAGTATATTACTGGTACTTTATTTTATCGACCCCGTAAGGATGAAAGGCAAAGTTAACCTTATAAATATATAATGCCTTTCAATTATAAGTATAACATTATAAATATATAATTCCTATGCCATTTTGTCTGTGGAGCATGGCTGAAGCACCACTCTGACTGGGGTGTAGAATCTGTCCCTCCCCCACACCCTTTCTTCGCTGCTTGAATATTTTATTCCCTTTCTTTTGTTCCCTTTAATAGTGTTTTGTTTTTGCATAAACAGCTTTGTAAAATAAAATAACTTAATATATTTTTAGCAAAGTATAACATCTTATTCTTAAGCTGTATGTTTTGCAAGTAACATGATCTGTGATTGTATGTTGTAATTAAAATAATTGCATTGTGGTACAATCATTGTATATACAAAACACATACACATTTATTTCATTTATTATTTTATAGTAATAATATATATTATTAAGTGTCATAGTCATTTGATATGTATCTTCGAATAAGATACATAAGTCGGAAAGAGTTATAGCACAGTTGATTAGGGACCGGGTGAAACTAGATGAGATGCAATTTGGGTTTGTGCCAGGAAAAGGCACCACTGATGCCCTCTTCCTTCTGAGGCAGTTACAGGAAAAGTACCTAGCTAAAAGTAAGCCGCTCTACCTGGCATTCATCAATCTGGAGAAAGCTTTTGACAGAGTCCCCCGTGCTATAATCTGGTGGGCTCTTAGAAAACTAGGAGTAGATGAATGGCTTGTGAAAGCTGTACAAGCCATATATAGGGGAGCAGTCAGCAAAGTTAGGATTAGCAATGACTATAGCGAGGAATTTAGCATACAGGTCGGTGTCCACCAGGGCTCTGTTCTTAGCCTTCTCCTATTCATCATAGTTTTGCAGGCAATAACGGAGGAGTTTAAGGTCGGAAGCCCATGGGAACTCCTGTATGCAGATGACCTCACACTTATAGCTGAATCTATGGTAGAACTAGAGAAGAAATTCCAAACTTGGAATCAGGGACTAGAAAGAAAGGGTCTCAAAGTCAACCTGATAAAGACTAAGGTCCTTGTAAGTACACGAGAAAACAGAACCCAGATCTCCTGTGATGTAGTGGGATCTCAGGAAGTTTAGTTAAGAATGTAGGCTTCACATGTAGCAGCTGCGCCGGGACAGCAAGCAGCAAACAGCCACAGGAAACAAGCACCACCAAACTCTGGGAGGGCTCTGTAGAAACAGTAGAGAACTTCTGCTACCTAGGTGACCAAATTAGCAGCAGAGGTGGGTGTTCAGAAAGTACAATAACTAGGGTAACAACGGGATGAAAGAAGTTCAGGGAGCTACTACCACTGCTAGCTGCAAAAGGCTTTTCCCTCAAAATGAAAGGCAGACTGTATGATGCATGTATACAAACAGCAATGTTACATGGTAGTGAAACCTGGGCATTGTGTGTAGAAGACTTGCATAGATTAGAAAGAAACGAAGCCTGCATGCTCCGATCGATGTGTAATAGTAATATACACAAACGGCAAAGCATAAACGAATTGAGAGAGAGACTGAGCATAAGAGGAATCAAATGCTGTGTGCAGGAGAGAAGGTTACGTTGGTATGGACATGTGATGTGTATGAAGGATGACAGCTGCATAAAAAGGTGCAGAGCACTAGAAGTCGATGGAAGCCGTGAAGTGGGGAGACCCAAGAAGACCTGGGATGAGGTGATAAAAGCCGACCTTACCCAATTGCACCTCTCAAAGGCAATGACACACGACCGTGACCTATGGCGTTACGCAGTAATATAGAAGACCCGACTCCCCACGGGTACAAGCCGAAGCTGAAGCATATAGACAATATGCCCTAACCCCCTCCCACTGAAAAATGGTTGTGGAGGTGCAATAGCAAAAAAGCACCCAGCCCACACTGTAAAGTGGACGTGTAGGCGCCATGGGAAAAAAGAACCCAGCACTCACTATAAATGAGGTTGGTGTTAGGAACGGCATCCAGCTATAGAAATCAAGCCAGAATCTATTCCTGTATGAGCAAGAGAAGGTCAGTGCACTGGACACTGCCCACAACAGGACAACCCGTCTAACCCATGCTAGCGTGGAAGAATGGACTTAAAACGGTGATGATGAGTCAGAAATAAAGTGGTAAATACACAACTAAAGCCATCTATCATCATCATCATCATCATTTTATGTCCACTTTTCCCTGCTTGCAAGGGTGGGACGGGAACTGCTTCTGGCTTGATTTCTACAGCTGGATGCCCTTCCTAACACCAACCTCATTTACAGTGAGTGCTGGGTGCTTTTTTGCCATGGCACCACCATGACCACTTTGCAGTGGAATGATAGGGACCCCAGTCCCTATCATCTCATTTCTACAGCTGAGTAAACTGGAGCAATGTGAAATAAAGTGTCTTGCTCAAGGAAACAACACATCACCCGGTCTGAGAATTGAACTCACAACCTTTCGATTGCAAGGCCAATGCTCTAACCACTAAGCCATGTGCCTCCATAATGTATATCTACATTATTCTTACAAAATAATAATGAATATAACAGTGAGCGTTTTGAATAGCTACAATAACTATATTATTATGTAAGTATTGAGATATTCTGTTACATGTTCAAATATACCTCAATTTAATTATCAAAAAGTTCTCTGGTTAAAATCATGGTGTGTGTAAGGGGATATTTTGCTTTTTTTTGTTCTTAAATAAAACTATACTAATTCTCATTTAAATTATTTATTGCTTAGATTATAACTAAACAAATGTTTGATGCCTACTGTTTTATGAACATAAAACATAACAAACATGGTTATTCAAACATAAAGTTGTAAACTGCTGTTTAAATTGAGTTAATGGGAAATTGATATTTTATACTTGCCACTAGGGCACATGAAAAAGACATAAAGAAAGTAATAACTGCTAGTAAACTAGATTCAGCTTGGAAAGTATGCAATACATAAAATGGAAGGAAGAGAGAAGATAGATGAACTGACAACAAGAGTAGAATTTAAGATTTAAAACAAACAAAAATACAAAAATAGAAAATAACCAATTGGTCAGTTGCCTAAAACTGATACTTTAATTAATCTGAAATTAGATCCAATGTTCAGACAACAAAAACTAATTGTAAACATGATTTAATATACGTGCATCAACTTGAATCAAGAAACTGACAGAATCGGTAGAGTTTCACCTATCTTAGCAAAAGTTTATGGAAATATGTCATGATTAACATTTTATTGCTCTTTACTCTCTTTATCATGAAATCTTTTTTGAGAAGTTGTTTTATGACTGGATGGCCTTCCTGGTGCTAACTATGGCATATCACCACTTATGGCATACAGAGATGCAGTGTACCTATTCTAAACTGGATACACATAGATGGTCTAGTGGATGAGTGAAGTATCACTGAGAGAGAGAGGAAGACAAACAATAAATTGCAGAGGATGATGGGAAATGAACCAGTGATAAATGTTGTGAAGAGAAATGGAATGTGATGGTTGGATCACATGTTGAGGGAAGTTGAAAGTGACTGGGTGAGAGTAATGATGTAAATAAAAGTGGAAGGAAGTAGAGGAAGGGGGAGACCAAGAAAGACATGGCTAAAGGACATGGACTTGGTTAGGGGGTACAAATTATTAAGCAAAATGGAGAAATTTGACATTAAGACCACACGGTTAATCTCTGCTTTAGCAGGGAAGATAACCTTAAAATAAATGTGTAGCTGTATTTGTTGCAGTCCTTTACATTCTGAGTTAAAATCCCACCAAGGTCGATAAAATAAAGTACCAGTAACACAATGGGATCGATTGAATCAACTTTCACCCCCCCCCCCCCCCCCCACCCCCTCCTGCAAAAAAGAATTGCTGACTTTGTGCCTAATTCAGAAACCATTATTCTTGGTTGAGAAATACACCAAGTTTCTTTTCTTCAGAAAAGATTTCTTATATTTCCTAGCTCATAAGAAGTAGCCTGCAATTAGTAGGGTATGTTTTGGAGAAAAAAGTTTTGTTCCTTTATGAACATATATTTTCAGGGATTTATTTTGTAAAGATATCCAATTTAAGTCACAATATTTAGTATTCTGTGCTATAAAGTATCAACAGAGCTGGTCTACATTCCAGCTTTCTGTACAGGTGTTTCAGATGTATTGTCATATACTGAATAGTTTTGCATGTCATTGATCACAGCTATAAATTGTAAAGAATAGTAGAGTACTCACTACTGATATGCACCTGATATTCAGAGAGATTATGTGTGTGTGTGTGTGTGTGTGTGTGTGAGAGAGAGAGAGAGATTTTAAGTCAGGTCAAACTTCTGCCTGCTACTGGTACGATGTAACACAGTACAACCTGTTTCATGGTTAAGTGGTTGGTGACTAACCAGGTTCCCCCAGCAGACCCTGGTCTAGTGAGGAGAGTAAGTGGAACACCAGCAACACAAAAAACAAGAGCTGTTAAAAGGGCAGATGAACTCCTCAGATTCAATGGCCAACCACCCCAACTATGGTTTAAATAGCCTTACCAGCCCACAATTAGCCAAGCATGATGAATATGGCTACAACCCTGAAGATATGATAAAAAAACAAACAGAAAGTAGTGAAGGTTAACTGGGGAAGGATTCCTCCATCGGGAGTGAGAAAGCTCTGGATCGGTTATGAAGATTAGATTGTGTTTATTTTACTGTCTATTAAAAAATGATATCTATTAAGATATCAATCACTTCTGTCATCTAGAAACATCCCACTCCCAACCCTACATGTTACTGCTACTGTAGCTAATTATTGGTGGGGAGGGAGGGCTACAGTCCCACTCCAACACCTCACTGCTACTGCTGGCTTGGAGGGCATCATTGGTGGATTGGCAGTATCGGTAGAGGGTCGGACGCCATGCTTTGACGCATAGAGTTACGGCCCTTCATGGTTTGAGTTCAAATCCTGCCGAGGTTAACTTTGCCTTTCATCCTTACGGGGTCGATAAAATAAAGTACCAGTAATGCACTGGGTAATTGCTGGCCTTGTGCCAAAAATAGAAACAATTATTTTTTTATAAAGAAGTTCATCTTTGGTACCATTTATAGCATTACTGTTTCCACATTCTTTAATATGTTAGCTAGTATTTCTATTCTCACAGCTCCCCATCATAACTTCCCTCATTGACATACTCTTGTAAAGATAAATTTCTTCAGTAAATTGCTTCAGTAAATTCCTTCAGTAAATTATTTCAGTAAACTGTTTCAGTGTTATCTTTATATTTAAACAAACATGTTTCTTTTTTCTAATTCATCTTCCCCTTTCCTGATCTTAACTCACTTTCCTTCCACATTTTAAATGCATATTCTCATGTTTAATTCATTGCTATCAATTTGTCTACACCCTGTTTTACCACTCATAACTCACCTCTTATTAACACTATTTGCACCTGGTTACCCTCATTGTCCAGCTAAATGTTTGCTTTCATTCTTTTAAGGTCAATGTTATTCTACTGTAAATTTATTTATATGCTCTGTTTATATTTTCATTCTGAAAGAATTGCAAACGATTTGTAATGTTATTGTATCATTATATTTATTTTTATACAGGGCAGTGAATTGGCAGTATCGGTAGAGGGTTGGATTATGCTTTCCAGCATAGTTACGTCCCTTTACAATCTGAGTTCAATTCCCGCTGAGGTTAACTTTGCCTTTCATCCTTACGGGGTCAATAAAATAAAGCACCAGTAATGTACTGGATAATTGCTGGCCTTGTGCCAAAAAGTAGAAACAATTATATTTATGTTTATACAACTGTGAATAAAATATAAACAAAGGGAAATAAAACAAAAATTAAAACAATTAAAAAGTACTAGTCTGGTACTGTGGTCAATTCTTCCACTATATCTCTTTCTCCCTTTCTATCCTTCTTTGGAAGAAATCAGCTATGTTCAGACTTGGAGAGGAGATAGACTCCACTAGGTTTGAAAATGCCCAAGAAATTCCCTATGTTACTATGATGCCCCTATGACTCCTTCAGGAGTTATGGGTTTACACCCACATACACAACCACACTCCCTTACTGTTTCCTCTAAACTATTTCCTCCTCTACACATTTTTCAAACCTATGCTGCCATAAACATTTGAATAAATTCTCTCTCTGATGTTGCTTGAAACAACAGTCTATATTTTCTTCAACAACTTAGTGTTGGTTACAACCCTGAAGATATGTAACCCTGAAGATATATAACCCTGAAGAAATATAACTAAACACTAATTCTACTACTCTGTTCATTTATTCATATGATGCCTTTAGAACTTTATAGGTGTTGCCCTCCCAACTCTAGATTAAAGAATAAAAATGCTGAAAATATCCATAATTCTTTTATCAATATTAACATGGATTCATAGCCTTCAATATCTAAAAGTAAACAAAAAATAATAAAACTCACGCTGAGAAAAGATATGTTGTCCAAAAAGGCTTCTTTCTGGTTTAGATTTTGAACAAATTTGGTCAAGGTACTGACATATATTTTCTTCCATTTCTGGTAGTATATAAATAGATACTAAACCTTTCAGTGTTGCATACATTCTAGAAAAAAACAACAATAATATAATGTGAAAGAAACGTATTTGTTGTTGATTGTCTGCCTTCACCATCATCAACAATGTCATCATTTTATGTCTGCTTTCCACATTGGCATGGGTTGGACATATTAACATGGTCTGAGACCAGAAGAGTCAGAGAAACCCATCTCACAGGTGACATAGTTTCTATGGTTAGATACCCTTCCTAATGTCAAACACCTCAAAGGGTGTACTGGGTGCAATTTTTTGACACCAGCACTATTTTTTTATAGAGGGTACTCAGTACATTTTACCATGGCACCAACACTAACACTTTACAATGTGAACTTGCCGTGTTTTTTTTTTCCGTGAAACTAGCACTAAAGAGGTTGTCACATGCTAGGTCAAACGGAAAAGTCCTCTCAAACCCTATATTTTCTCTGTAGGCTGCAGTATCTCACCCAATTTACTGTAGTACTACAGAGCTTGTGCTGGTAGATGGGTCTTTTGTATTATGACATATTTCCACTCAGATTGGTCCTGTGTCATCAACATGGAACAGTTAGACATAGAAAAACATAATAGATTAACTAGAATTTAAAACTGATTTACAAAAAAGAAGAAAAGTATTAAATTTATTGGATTAATTTGACTAAATGTACTTTTAAGATAGGTGGTATAAAACTGTGGTGTTTATGCCCTTTTCAGGGATATTTCTGAGTAATTGACATCAAATAGCTTCAGCCAGACATTTACTGATTTTTATTGATTTTTATTTGACTTAGCTGAAGGTTTTGTACTTTAGAAGAGGGATGAGTTAGAAGTATGTGAATGTATCTGTTAACCTATACCACATGATGGAGTCATAAAAATGCCATAATGGCACATGATACCTCTTAGACATTTTAAACCTTGTGGGGGCCATCCATCTCCATGTCTGAAAATAATCAATTTCTTCATAAAAGGAGAGAGAGGAAGTGAGAAAGAGGTATAGAGAAAGAATCAACTCCAGTACTTTTTTATTGACTTCGAAAGGAAAAAAGGCAAAGTTGACTTTAGCAGGATTTGAACTCTCAGTCTGAGCACTCAGTAGAGTGTAGGAACATTTATAAGAATTATGCAGGCCTCCAGCCTGCATAATAGCTGATCAGGTCTGTGATAACCCATCCAACCCTTGCTAGCTGGGAAAACAGATGGTAAATGATAATGATGATGATGATGATCAGGTTAACAAATAATAAATGCCACCAGGTTTTACTGTCGTGCTATTTTCCAGTAGAGATCAGATTTATTTCAAACTATTTTAATATAATTATTATACATTTTGTAGTTACAGTTGGGGTCGTGATCTTTAATGAAAGATCATGCGATGTTAACTAGAATAAATACCAGAAAATGGCTTTTGTATCACGAGTTCTTCATATATCTTCATATATAAGGTTGCTGGAGTGTATTCAGCTTCAATCATTTCCTTATATCATGTAGCAGGGCAATTAAAACTCAATCAGCTTTCAGTTTACCTTAGCTATCAAACAAAGACAAGTTCATTGAAGAAAGTTAACCCTTTCATGACTATATTTCTAATGAAAGACATTGCCTATATCTTTAACCTATTCATTACCATATTTCTAATGAAAGACACTGCCTATATCTTAACCCCTTTCGTTACAATATTTCTAGTAAAAGATATTGCCCTTTCATTACCATATTTCTAATGAAAGGTACTGCTTAGGAATCACAAATAATTTTGAAAATAATCAAGAATTTGAAGGGATTATAATTTATCTAGTGTTTGGAACATAACTTAAGTAAGTCTTTTAAATAAAATTATGATTAACAGTTTTCAGATAAATATAAAATCTGTCCAGCAATTCTAATCGCATATTTGTCGTATCAGAGCTCTGATCTCCCAATTTGGAGAAGTAGCAGCTCTACTAGGAGTGAGTCCCTGATCTCCAAGCTATGCACTATATCGACTAACATTGCTCCAAAGTCCCTCCAGAGGAACACCATTTCGACTACTTGAATTTACAATCATACTCTTTCAGTTATTAACCACAATTCATGACCATAGGTAAGAATAAGCAAGAATACTGAATTGAAGATAGCAAGTTTGTCTTTTACATCTACTTTCCTTTTTCTGATGACTGAGTCCTAAAGCTGACATATTACAAAGAAGAAGAAGGAGGAGGAGGAGGGGGTGATGGTGATGAAAATAGTTTTAAATTGTTGAACAGGGGTTGATTTAGGCAGTTTGGTATCAAATGGCTTAAGCTATAATACTTTTGTATGTTATTTAAATGATGAGAATCAATTTTTATCAAAGCCAGTAGATAGTAGTATATTCATCTTCTTCTTGAGTCATCCCTCCATCGAAAGTGAAGCATGCACAAAGTTCTTGTTCCAGACTTCCTGGTCTCTCACCACAAGAAGATTCCGTCCAGTGACGCCAGTGTCCCTCACCAACAGAGTCCTGATAATTATGTTTGGATGTCCTACTTAGCTCTTTGCATCTGGTGAACCACAAAATAACTGAATTCAACTAATAAAACAGAATTTTTCATAAATAATGATTTACTCCCCATTTTTCCTGTACACTTTCAGAAAGTTATGTTATGTCACCAAAGTGGACTCTGTTTGATTTCCTTTAAGAAAACCTAAAATATCCTCCCTAACAGTTGATTCATTCAGCTCGATTAAGTTTTACCATTTAAAAAAACAAATTATACTTTTACTGATATTACAGAAACTTCCAATCCAACCTTGGGCCTTCTCACTCCTGCTGGAGAAGCCCCTCCCTTGGTTGACCTCCACCTCTTTCTGTTCAGTTTTGGTCACTTCAGGGGTGTAGCCATACTCATCATGCTTGGCCAATTGTAGGTTGGTGAGGTTATTTAACCCATAGTTGGGGTGAATTGCCATTGACTCTGAGGAGTTCATCCACCCTTTTAAAAGTTCTTGGCTTTTGTGCTGTTAGGCACAAAAAATTAAAACTAAGAAAACTAAGAAAATAGAATAAAACTATATTAATTAATTCCAAAATGAAAACATTAATGATTTTTCAAGGATAAACATTTACATGTATCAATACATCATTTATCAATATATCATTTGATACTGCATGTATCAATATATCATTTGAAATATCTTTTTTATATAACACAGCAATACTTAACGATAGTTAACTCTTAATGTCCTGTACTTCATGAAACTGCATCGAAAAGTACAAAACAGCTCTATATCCACATCAATTTTCACAATGATCTGTTTGCTACTAAAGATACTACAAACATTTGAATTAACAGACATGATTTTAGATATTTTCTGCTAAATCATTACAAGATATAAAAAGTTAATACTAAAAATGTCCACAAGGATCTGTCCACTAGTAAAGTTACTATAAACATTTTAATTAACAAATTTGTTTTTAGATATTTTCTGCTGATGTTAAGAATTAAAGAAAACTTTAAGGAGAATTAGCAAATATTATTGCCAAGAATGTGAGGGCGGTGAATTGGCAGTATCGGTAGAGGGTCGGACGCCATGCTTTGACCCATAGAGTTACGGCCCTTGCCATTCTGAGTTCAAATCCCGCCGAGGTTAACTTTGCCTTTCATCCTTACGGGGTTGATAAAATAAAGTACCAGTAATGTACTGGGTAATTGCTGGCCTTGTGCCAATAGTAGAAACAATTATTGCCAAGAATGTAACACAAATAAGTAAGTAAATAGATAGGGAACATTTAAGCGTTGTTTTTATTATTGTTTAGAATTAGTTCCAACTGTAGCTATCCTGTCTCTTTTTTCCCCTGGTCTCTGTAAAGTGGTTGGTAATAGTAGAAACCATGCCAAAAAAGAGTAGAGGGGACTCTTTAATTGTGTCAAGGGCTACAATGTCTCTAGTGTTAGTGACATGAGGAAACACACAGTACACTCTGTAGAGTGTGAGATCGATAGCACCAATTGAGTACTGACTTGATCAATGATGATCTATCCAACCCTTGTTAGCAGGGAAAGCATATGTTAAATGGTGATGAGGATGATGTCAATATTTCCTTCTTTTTTTAAGGTAGTAGGGTGGGACTTGGGGCAGTTTAATTGCTATTTTTAACATATAAATTGAGTGCATAGAGGCCCGCTCATTGTTGTTGCTGTTGTTGTTGATATTGTTGTTTAGCCCAGTACAGTCCCAATCTAATAGACCTATGATCAGCAGCATTTCAGCTATAACATTCTATCGTTTTGTATATTAAGGATTAAATTATGCAATGTGTTTTTTGGTTAATAAGACAGAAGATTGTGATGGAAGGGAGATTTGACTACTATTTCTACCACATCCAGTGACCACCTAGAGATTTCCCCATTATTGTAGCTTATGGGATAGTTTTGTTGCTGTTTCACACCGGTTCTCATTGAAAAGACTTAAAACAAAAATGTATTCCAGCTGTGATCATCCCACCGGGCCAGCACATTATTGTTATTATTATCTTTGGCAGTGGATTGGCAGTATCAGTAGAGGGTCGGCGCCATGCTTTGCAGCATAGAGTTATGACCCTTTACGGTCAAGATTAACTTTGCCTTTAATCCTTATGGGGTCAATAAAGTAAAGTGCCATTAATGAACTGGGATAATTGCTGTTGTGCCAAAAGTAGAAACAATTATTATTATCTTAGTTGTTGAGTCTTTTGAGACGTGGTTCACAATCACACCTGTAAGTTTGCTATAATTTCCATGGTTATACAAAATTATACATTGAACTTTTGTTAGAATTTTTTGTTAGAATTAAAATGGTGGACACAAATTTTGCGTCTGCTACGCATAAAATTGAACAGCTAAAATTCACAAAACAATGACAGCAACAATAACAGCTCCAGTAGCAACAATAACAATAACAACAACAACATCACCACCCAAAACCTAATATCTCTCACAGCAATGTCTACCACGGTGAACGACAGCACCACCACTACTACGAGACAGTAAGCACAACCAAAACAAATACCACTAACACCACCACAATATCAACTTATCACGTGTAAAATATATGACAGAATTCCCAACTCCATCAACATCACCTCAAAAACTATGAATTAATAAGATGAACACAAAACAACAACAACAGCAACAAAAATTTAACAGATACAAACAACAAAATTAGCAGCAACACAGACAAGTACGACAACACAAATTGCAACAACAATGACATCATGAACGCGAATAATAACAACAAAAACAATACATTTGTTCTAGTTGTAGTCATGGTCTAATCTATACACCAGTACAGTGTATAGGTGTGTATATATATACACCAGTACAGTGTATAGGTGTATATATATATATAACCACAAGGATATGATCCGAACGTGGAAGAGCCGAACTCCCACTGTCATCACCTCCATCTCTCTTGCCCTCCCCCATCTCTCTGTATGGTGAACAAATAGAGCCCCACATGCTGGCCTCCCCACAGCCCCGGTGGACAGAATGGAGAAGGCATTTCCCCGGAGGATGGTACTGTAAAAGGAACATAACGGTTTGGTATCGATCTTGCAGAGGAAGACACTTATTTGGCCCAAACAACCAAACTAATCAAAATCCAAAATATATGGGCCAATGGAGACATCTCCATTGGTAGTAATGGAAAAGAAAACCCTTATATATAAATCAATTTCCACAAAGACGAAATGGCCTTAGCCAGCCACACAGACTTAAGGGAAAAGGATACTGAAAGACATAATGTCCAGCATAGACCACATTTCTAGAGCCAGATAGTATGCGGCTCTGGCCATAAAACATTCAGGAGTTCCATGTAGAAGTGACAACTATGTTCTTTTTCCCTTCATGTTTTGGGAGAAGCGCAGTAAGGTAAGGATTTCTAGGATCCTACCTGAGGTGAATATCTGGTGGGTTCTGAAAGGGAGTGATACTCGCCTGGAAGTAAACGAAACACACAGAGAACACTGGTCTGGGATCAGCTTGAAGGTGCTCCTCCATATAAAACTGGAAAGATAAACAAGATCCAGACTTAACTCACCTTCCAGCAGGAATAGACCTGCATGTTATCATTAAGGGAAAAAAGCCATGTTACCATCTAAGTCGAGAAAGTGGCCACATTTTGTCTTCAATGGAAGACAGGGAACACTTAAGCCACATTGCTGCCAACACCAGCAGTTCAACAACAGCTAAGATAACTGCACTGACAGCAAACAGCAACTGAAGTAGCAGCAGCTACATCAACAGCAGCACCATTACCAGCAAGACCAACACCAAAAAACCCAACAACAACACCAAAAGCAACAAAAGAACCATCACCAGCACCAACAGCAACTCCCAACATAGCTTTCCCTCTCCTCTTCTTCAAAACACACACACACCCTCACTCACACCACAACACTCATCTAAGTCAATGACTCAGATACAGAAAATTCTTTGTCTTGTAGCAAGGAATAAGGGGAACTATAAAAGGCAAAAATGCACAAAAATACCCACCACCACCACCACCACCACCTCTCACACACACAAACAAAAATTCCAGCACCATTTCAACACACATACACCAATACACACTTCAGAAAACATGGAAATCACCCAGACAACAAATACAAACATCCACAATAACATCAATACTACCAACACTACCACCATCAGTAAAACTACCCAAATGAAAACATACGCAATCACAACAACCAACTACACAGACATCAAACTTTGTGCTAGTAAGAAGGGCCAACCAAGAACTGATGGCCTAAACAACACCTTCAAGTCCCACAGACACTGATGATGGTGCAAATGGCACCATAGACTTATCAAAACTTTGAGAGCTTCCCGCAAAACATGGGAACCCCCAATGTAAAAGCGATGGGAGGGCTTTTAAATGGGTTCCCAAAGGAACACTCTCCAAATATAAAGACTGAACAACCCAATCCCCCACAACACTCGAAGGGTAAGTAGACCCCATTTCTGTTCTCTCAAATCTAACCAACCAGCATGGCAATTCAAAGAGTGGGGTGCATAAAGGTATATCGCTTGGGGTTGCTCTGGAAGTAAGGTTACTTGCTGAACGACCTCAGGTCACTAGTTATGAATGTGTCATATTCCCCAATTCTTAGTCGACCTAGAATGGAAGGTGGGTTGGCAGTGCAGTTTAGGAAAGGCCTGGATCTCATTGTATAGATGATCTTCCTGGACTTGGATGGTAAGTTGGTAGTCCTAGACATGAGCAATAGCAAAGATGATGCATTTAGACCAGGACTGGATGTCTCGCCTTTTACTGTTAGTGGGGTACTGAAACAGCATCTTAGATGCATGCTGGGATTGTATGGGAATAGCAGATAGAAGTGGGGATGCAAAAGCCTCAAGAACCTTATCAGGTACTGAGTAGATTTCCTAAATGCGCCAGTGTAGACCTGGACCAACCACATAGGGTCATCTAGATCACATATAGGTTTTTCATTAGGTCAGCAGATATGGATAGCATAGGGTGCCCTCATTTCCAAACAATCGCCTATTTAGATAAAAAAAAAATTTTAATCTGCATGGTCACCTAGATAGAACGCAGAGAGAGGGACCTGGTTACTGGAAGCTTAATGTATCATTCCCGGGCGTGTTCCCAGTTCAGAAAGTCAGAGCATAGTAACGCTGATGAGGAAAGACAAGAAAAAGAGGGGCATCATTGATATTTTCCAGCCCAGAACTCTGCTAAAGACAGCGTATAAGATTTTGGCCAAGGCGCTTGCAACATAGTTGGCGCTTGTCTTCGAGATCTTGGTAGGTGATGCGCAGACATGCGCAATCCCAACCAGGTCCATTCACGACAACCTCTAACTCATGCATTACATCATAGAGAGGGTAGGGTGTAAACCTGGCTTTGGTGGGGCTCTGATCAATTTATATAAATCTAAAGCATTTGATGGGGTTGACCATTGATACACTGACACAGTCCTCATGGGGGTTGGTTTCAGTCCCGTCTTCAGAGGCTGGATCACTGCAATGCACAGCAGCATCTGCCCAGTGGTCAAAATCCACGGCAACCTATTGGAGCTGTTCCAGATTGTATATTCAGTCCATCTAGGGTGCCCTTTCTCCTCCCTTCTGTACATATTGACTCTCAAGCCAATAGTGCAAAAGCTGCAGCTATTGCAAAGTATCCCACTTGAACTAGGAAGTGGATGGACTGCACCAGCATATGCAGGTCACACCACCATGACGGTGGCGAACATCTCAGAAATCGAGGTCATCGCCAACTTCTTAGAGTAATATGAAAGGTTGATGGGAGAAAAGATCAACCCGGAAAAGGTGGTGGGTTTGCAGCTTGGCACATAGAGAGACCAATCCATGCAGTTCAACAGCAGCGTCAGCCCAGTGAGGTTGCTCAGTGCATGGTTTGCAGTAGGCCTCCAGGCGGATGAAGTAATGAGCAGGGTTGCCATTCTCACTCAGAAATGGGCTGAGAGGAAGCTATCCCTGAAAGATTGGGTGGAGGTGGTGAACATGTACATCATGTTCATCATCTATTACCTCCTGACCATCGTACCTTGCCTCTGTTCACACCTTGCCAAATTGGAATGCCTGCTCTTCAACTACTTGTGGAAAGGACAGGTTTCATTGGTGAATTCATCCATCTGCTGCCAGCACTCTCTAAATGGGGGTTGTGCATGTCGTGGTTAATGATGTGCAAACATATGCTGAAGCTACGGGATCTCCAGATATTGCTAAATGGTGAGCAGGTGTGGTCGCCGTTTGTGAAGCAAGTCTTTCCGCAGCTCATCTCTTTGACTGATCTTCCGCAGGTGTTTACTGCCCCCTACCAGTTGGGCAATCCCACTCTAGAATTCTATAGAGGGTTTGTGGTAGGTAAGTGCGATGACATTCTCGGAGAAGTTCTGGGTGTCGATGAAATCAAATTGACCAGTCCGTTCTGGAGAATTTTCAAACTAGGGACTGTGTACAACTTCCAGTAATTCTTGCCTTGTCATTGCTACCAGGGAGCACTGCTGGTTTAAAATAAACTCTACAAGCCCCAGAAGTGTGGTCAGATGAACCTGTCCGACATGCACGCAGAGTGACGAAACTGCACACGCACATCCCATATCTATATATTACTGACTTGTGAAGTTTTGTCAAACAGCTATTATCGCATATAGGACAGATGTGGCTATCAACTGAGTCCACCATGAAGATCACCCCACCACCTTCTTTTGGTCAGGAAGGGCAGCTAGTTTTCCTCTGCTTGGTAGCTGTACTGAAAGAGGTTGTATGGTGGATGTGGCTGAAAGGAGTCAAAACAGACACTTTCCTCTTTGGTCAATCCTCATCAACTTTTTTAAGTTCTGCTTGGAAAGGAAGGTGAGGATGGAGAGGGAATTGCTGCACCCCCCATTACATTTGTTAAAAGATGGCGCATGTGAATGGGATTACTCTGACTATGCACTATTGTAATGGAGTTCCTGTAAGCTGATGATGCAGATTTTGTAGCCCATACTGTGAAGGACATGCAGTTGATATTGGACAACTTTTCTAATGCATGCACTGTGTTTGGGCTAAATATTAGCATCAAAAAGACAAAGACCATGTACACTGCACCTGTTGGGAAAGTGTATGGAGAAGCAGACATTTTCATGAGAAGAAAAAGACTTGTGGTGGATAGCTTTGTGTATCTTGGAATTACACTTATTTCAGATGGTACTTTTAATGCTGAAATAAATCACAAAATTGTGTAAGTGAGTCTTGTCTTTGAGCAGCTTGAGAAGTGGTCAGGTCAGATTAGGGTATCACGAAAAACACAAAGTTCTCTGTGTATGAGGCCTGTGTTCTTAAAGCCCAGCTATACAAATACAAAAGATGGAAATCTTACAGGTATCACATCAAGTAGCTAGAAAGGTTTCATCAGCATTGTATCTGGCACATCCTGAGCACCAACAGGTTCTCTTACATACCTGATGCTGCTGTACTTGAGAAAGCGGGTAATATTAAGAGGGTTATTATGAGCCAGATGTGTTGGGCTGGTCAGGTAGTCAGTATAGAAGATGGAAGGCTGCCTAAATTTTATGAGGAGTTGACCAGGGGGAAAAGGCCACAGCATAAACCAAAGAAGCAGTTTAAGGATGTCATAAAAGTCAATCTTAAAGCACTGAAAATTTTTATGGAGAACTGGGAGACATTGGCTGAATGCTGTACATCATGGAGAATGATCATCAAATATGGATGTGATGTCTTTGAAAAATATGCAGGTGGATCATGTTGCTTTGAAGCATGATCCACTTGCTTTTACATCTCTGTAAGAAAGATCCAAGTGCAGTGTCTGCAAAAACCCAGCAGGAATTAAGGTTGAATGAATGTGACTGATTTATTCTATCAAAAACTGTATTTATCAACCCTCTAAAGCACAGGTTCTCAACCCATTTAGGCCAAACGCCCCTTTTTGTCCCTCAAAATCACGAAAGCCCCCCCCCCCCCCCCCCCACACCTATTTTCCCATTTTTCAATATACTACTGATTTTGATATCAGTCAATTAACTAAAAAATTGGTTAACAATATTCCAAAGATAACATTGCAGGCAGCTGAGAGTATAAATACATTCCTTGAAAGGAAATATATAAATTTAAAAAAAAGGAACATAAATGTTCTTTTTTATGAATAAGGACCAGTTGAATTTGTTATATTTCCACCAGGCGATACCAGCTATTTTGAACATTTATACAAGAGCAACTCTGTCTATCCAAAGAGTGCTCTTATCTGGAAGAAAGTGGCATTTATATCATTTCAAAGCTTTCCAATTTTCCCTTTAATGAAACGGACAGAATAAATGTTGATATCTAACTTGATGTCCTCTCTGCTTTGTAAGCTTAGAGACCATGGAAGAGGGTTTTCATGACCACGTAAGAGGGTATATTTATTAGTAAGTGGTAAAATATATACAACAAATGAGTAAGTGAATTGTTGTAGATGGTTTCCAGTCCAGTCAGACTGCAACTACAAATAAAAATATTGTTAGTTTGCTTTGTAACAATAGCATATCTAAGTTTTCGGATAAATCAAATTACTTTAACTTTGACCTCATTTCAATGGAACCCTTGAGCTGCATGGAGTCTAGCTAACTCTTTGACATAGGCTGAATTTTCGTAAGATGTAGCCAGAGATCTTCATTGTAGTGGTTGCGAGACTTACTATGCAGTCCGGAAACAGCACCAAGCCTCCTCTCGACTAAGTATGAGCTTGGTAAAGGCAGAGCAAATCTCTTAGCCTCTGCACGTAGGAGTGGAAATCACAGCTAAATTTCCTATTGCATCCAAAAAAGGGGTTCACCTATTTTGGGAAATCTAATTTTGATCATGTCGTCTGTTTGAAGTTCAATGAATTCTTCCTGAAATTTAACGTCCAAATCGTCGATGGTAGCTATGAAGGGATCTGCTATCCACATTGGGATGTCCATCGGCAAAAGGTCAACAAACTGTTCTCTCATGTCTTGTAGCGCACGGAGGTGAGCGGTATAAATTTGGAGTTGGTCATCGCTTACAATGTTTTGAACATTGGTGACAATAGCAAAATTATAGAATTCCCGTCAACAAAGATTCCTTTCGATGACATTCAATTTGGCCAGGAATATTTTCACAGCACTCTTTGCTTTAAGCAAGGTGATCTTCTTCCTCTGCAAAGCCATAATGACGCTATTGCATTTGTTGAAGATATCGGCAAGGTAGGCGCAGTCTTGCCTCACATCAAGGGTTTTCTTGTACAGCTCTGTGTTGAATCCTCGAAGAAACTCAATGATAGAGTTGAACAGTTCAAAGAAGTAAGTAAGGCACTTGCCCTTTGAAAGCCACCTCACTTCAGTATGAAGAAGCAACTTGACGAATTCTTTGTCATTATCCTGGCACAGTTGCCGGAAAATTCGTTCATTGAGAGAATGGCATTTGATAAAATTGATGACATCAATGGCCACCTGCAAGGACTTGCTCAGTGGCTTGCTGAGTATCTTCGCAGCCAAGGGTTATCGATGAATGACACAATGAACAACAAATACAGATACATTTTCTCTCTTCTGAAGAGTGACGAAACCCTTATGTTGGCTGACTATTGCTCTTGCGTCATCCGTAGCACATGATACAATGTGTGTTGTATGTGGTCCTAGATGTATGTATAACCTGCCAGTGTGTTGCATGTAGTCCTAGATGTATGTATTACCTGCTTGTGTGTTGTATGTGATCCTAGATGTGTGTGTTATCTGATTATGTGTTGTATGTGGTCCTAGATGAGTGTGCTACCTGATTATGTGTTGTATGTGGTCCTAGATGTGTGTATTACCTCCTTATGTGTTGTATGTGGTCCTAGATGTGTGTATTGCCTGCTTATATGTTGTATGTGGTCCTAGATGTGTGTATTACCTGATTATATGTTGTATGTGGTCCTAGATGTGTGTATTATCTGCTTATGTGTTGTATGTGGTCCTAGATGTGTGTGCTACCCGCTTCTATGTTTTTTCTTTTCTTTTTTATTTGTAATATTATTTATACAATAGGGAATAAAATAGATCTAAATAGTGTTAACTCGTTACAGTTGAGTCAATAATTTCAGACATGAAATACATTGTTATCGGTGAAGGAAAGACAAGATTCTAACTGGCTGCATTCAAAGTGTCCTTGACTCAGTTGACTGTCGGTTTTTCCATTTTTAGGATCTGAATTGCCGGTTAATGTCTAGACGCGCCTGCACACCTGCAGTCAGACCATAGTTATGCTGTCTGTATGCTCATTCAAATGCATTCACACAGGCTGTCTCAGAAACATACAAATATGGTTTACAAAACTTACCAAAGTAAAGAGCCTTCCAGTGTCCCCTCCCCCCCAGCTCCAAACGCCCCCTAACGCGCCCTTGCTCCAAAACGCCCGCCTGGAGTTCTGAAACGCCCCCTGGGGGTGCATATGCCCCCCGTTGAGAACCTTTGCTCTAAAGTCATACATGTCAGGGTGAAATTGAGCCACTTGTACCATCACGTTCTCCATTGTACATTTGCAATGTGTGTGATTTAATTTGTATGAAGATACACTCCAATCATTATTGCCAGGAAACAGACAGTTCATGTGTCACAT
Organism: Eledone cirrhosa; assembly: GCA_964016885.1. Taxonomy (NCBI): domain Eukaryota; kingdom Metazoa; phylum Mollusca; class Cephalopoda; order Octopoda; family Eledonidae; genus Eledone; species Eledone cirrhosa. The sequence continues at coordinate 369,872,588 of OZ024743.1, read as the reverse complement.
CTGTGAACATATCCGCAAAACAAAAGTGGGTCAGAAAAGTCACCTGCATGCTCATGATCGTGCAATGTTCAATGAAGGGATGGCACTCTTCTGACAAGAAGTAGCAATCAACATGTATATATGTATGCATGTATTTATGTATGTTGTATGTCTGTATGCACACATGCATGTCTGCATGCATGTATATATGTATGTATATATGTATGTATGTTCCTCTTTCTCTTAATTTTGAGTACATTTTTGACCGGCCACCTTCGTGGTGGCAAGGTTGTAAAAGAAAAGAAATCACCATCCCTTGAATCACAAGAATGTTTTGCAAATTTTGAAGGTGCTAGCTATTGCAGCCATTTGTAGTCTATGAATTAGGGAGCTGCGCTCTTTGTCCACAAATATAAGTTCAGTTATACTTTGGTCCAAATGGTTGGTATATAACCTGTCACTCCAATAATGATGGGTATGAAGCTGAAGGTGTATCTTGGATACTGGATCTGCAAACTTCTCATCAATGGTCCATAGATGTCCTCCTTCTCTTGTATTTTTCTCACAATGTTTACATCAAGTGGGCAGCTGATCTCTACAATAGAGCACATTTTGAATGTGTGGTCCCAAACAACAATATCAGGCCAGTTGTGCTTTAATTTGGTGGCAGTTTTTATTTTCAAGTTCTACCAGTATTCTTTAGTGCCATCTATCTCAACATATTCCTCCGCATTTGGTTTTAATTTTGTTTTCCTAAGTGCATTCCAGATGGTTCTAGCTATCACATCATGTCTGATAGGGAGGTAGTAGCAAGACGACATTCTTTCACAGTTGGCAACAATGTGGCTTTCATCTTTGATCTTTGTTTTACATAGCCTACATTTATTGTTGACTGATGGCCCTCCTCTTTTGTGGAGCAAATATTTGGCAGGGATTTCTTGTTCCTGTATTGCATAGAGATATCCTTCAAGGTGGGATGTCATAAACTTGTCGGAGATCCATGCCAGGCTTTTTGAATGATTTATCTCCTCTATGGTCTGTGTTTTTTTATACAGGTACCCATGCACAACTTTCTCTGTAAATTGGTCCATTTTTTAAATCTTGTTTGAACATTGAATAGGATCTTCCAATTTCACTGGGAGAGAGATTTATATCAGGCTTTATTCCATATTTCTCCTCCAGATCAGTGGCTATCTTAATGATATTATTTCCTTCATGCAGTGGATTGGCAGTATCAGTAGAGGGTCGGACGCCATGCTTTCCAGCATAGTTACGTCCCTTAATGATCTGAGTTCAAATCCCGCCGAGGTTGACTTTGCCTTTCATCCTTACGGGGTCGATAAAATAAAGTACCAGTAATGCACTGGGTAATTGCTGGCCTTGTGCCAAAAGTAGAAACAATTATTTCCTTCATGCTCATAAATCTGGGCAAGATGGTTGCTGACCTTTTTCTTCTGTTGAAGATCTTGATTCAGTATTACTATCTGGGTCTTGTATGATATTAATATGGATTTTAGACCCCGGCCACCTTCCTTGCGTGAGAAGTATAGCCTATCCACATCACCGTTGATGTTAAAGTTTCCAGTAACACTGAGAAGCTTGCGAGTTCTTACATCTGTAGTAAGCAATGGCACTACTTACCGAGGGTGAACAATTGTGTCATGCTTGGTCTGTCACCAGGTCGGTAAGTTGGTGGCATAGAAATACTGAGAAATGACTTCTGCCCAGCTAGAAAATTTGTGCCTCTTTTTTTACTTCTAATACAGTTCCATCTTCATTTTCGTAGAGACAAGATGTTACTAAATCCATTCCCTGGAACAACTGGCAAGATGTAGAACTCACTAAGAAACTTTGGTCCTCTCAGCAAGGACCCAACTACATTCTTCCTATACATTCATCAACACTTTTTATCGTTCAACTTAATTATGCGGCATGCCAGCAGCTTTTTACCCTTCTACTAATTGTAAATATTTACGGAGAAAAATAAACCTTTTATATAATTTCCTTGCAATGTTTTCCTATTTGATCCTTTCCTCATAAAGAAACTTAAACATGCAGCCTTATAACCTAATCTTCTTTAAGGATCCTTTCTCGCAACCAAAAATATTATTTTAAAGAATATTCTGCTAAACATCCATCTCACTTAGTTCTTGCAATGACCAGTTCAGCAGGCCAAATGTTGGCGTTAGGATTGTCACAGCATAAGTATTGTGGGCAATGTATTTGTTATACGCTGATAGTTCTGGTTTTCTCCTTATTTATGGGTCCATCATATCTGACATTCTCATCCTGTCCAAGATATCTGTAGTTGTTACCTGACTGTAGAGGTTGTATTGTCAAGCCGTTGGTGTCTATATTTCCAGAGGAGGGCACAGCCCTTCCACGTTTTACTCTCAAATATGCACATTTGGAATCACCAAATTTCATTCTGATGTCTGCAGAAAATTGTGTAATGAGGTCCAATTGTTTTTTGATATAGTTAGTATTTGGCCCATAGAACTTCAGGACACCAACAAAGAAAAGATGGGAGATACTTCTGGACCCACATCTATGATCACTTTGTTTTGTGAGCATGTATGATAGTGGATTTAGTGAGAGGACGAAGAGCAGCACTGATAAGCTATCACCCTGAAAGATGCCTTTCTGGTAGTGTATTGTATCAGTCTTAATTTGCTCCTTCTCACCCCTAAGGATCAAATTAGTGTACCAGTTCTTGGTCAGGCATTCAATAACAGCTACTAGTGGTTGTGGGACTTTGGCTAATTGTAAAGCCTTAATAATCTACCCATGAGGTACACTATCAAAAACCTTCTGATAGTCTAGCCACACCACAGTCATGTTCCTGTGATTATTTGCTGTTTTTTCCTGTATCATTTTATTTGTTAGTAGGTGATCTATGCAGCCCCAATCTACTTCTTTCCACCAGCTTGCTCAGGTGTTATCATGTTGTTGGTGGCACAATGATACTGTAAGGCACCCAGTGTAATAATTTATACATGATGTTCTGGCAGGCTATTGGATGGTAATTTTTAGCAAGGATGGTTTGGCTATTTTTCGGGATGAGGAGAGTAGTGGCAGTTGATAACCATCAGAGCAGTTCATGTGTGCTTTGGTGGTTTCTCTAAACAGCTGTATGAGATCTTGCTGATAGAAGGTGAAATTCTTCAGCCAGTATCCTGTTATTAGGTCTGGGCCTAGTGACTTCCTATTGACAATTTCTGTACAGCTGTTTCCAGTATTGACACATCTATGTCATATTCTTTTGTCTGGACATGCTGGCAGTATTACTGTTCCAGTTCTTTTATGTATGTATGTAGTATGTATGTGTTCTTCTGGTTTTATAATTTCACAAATTTTTACCAATAGAGAGAGAGTCATTGGAATTTACACATCAAATAGGTAGATATGTATGCATGTCTGCATGCAAGCATGTGTAGATATGGATGTTATTGTATGTGTGGACGTGTACGTTTTGAGTTGTATGTGTGCATGTGTATATGCTTTGTATCTGTACATGTGTATATGCTGTTATTAGATGCAAAACTTTTGGAATGTTTTACAGATTTTTACTGTTGGATTGTACTTGTAATTTCCTAACTAGTTGTGTTCTTTCTGTTCCTGTGAAGCCCAGCTTCTCAAGATTTGTATTGAGGCAGTTACTAACATACCCCAGTGCCCCAATAATCACAGGCATAACTCTGAAGGTGATATCAGGGTGGAGTATCTGCAGATTTCTCATCAGTTCTGCATAAATATTCTCCTTTTCGCTAATCTTTGATATTATATCGGCATCTGCTGGGAAGCTAACTTCCACTTCTGTGCATGCTTTATTTTCCCTCTCCCATATCATAATATTTGGTCTGTTATGTCTGCATTTTATTGGGGTTTTTACTGGAATATTCTACCAGTACTCTTTCATATTATGTATATGGATGTATTGCACATTGCTCTAGCTTTTAATGTGTTTATTATCTTTTCTACGGATTGCATTGTACAGTGTTTTGGCCACTACATCATGCCTCATAGGTAGATAGTACTGCGATGACATCTTTGGACAGCTGCTTATGACATGGGTGACATCTTCGATGTTAATTCTGCAGAGTCTGCACTTGTTATCACATCTAGATGTTTTGCCTGCATCGCTATCTCTTTTGTGAATCAGGTATTTCGTGCTAATCTCCTGTTCCTGGATTGCAAAAGCGTATCCTTCAATGTGGGAGCCAATATAGCGGTTGTTGGTCCAAGATAGACTACTTTCCTTATCTATATTACTCTCACTCTGGAGCCTCCTGGCAACATATACATGCATGATTTTTTGCTGATAAGCATGCAGTTTTTCATCGATGGATTCACTGCGGTACTGCTGTGCCACTTCCCTGGGTGTGAGTTTTTGATTATCACACAGGGAATATCTCTCGAGGAGTTCCTTCCCAACTCTCATGATCTTATCTGTTTCATGCAGATAGACTCGCTTGAGAGACGGGTTCCTACACTTCGAGGTTCGTAGATGTTGTCGGAGGGATATGATGCGACATTCAAATGTTGTCTGGACTGATGTTAGGCCTCTGCCTCCCTGCTTACGTTTCAAGTAAAGGCGGTCTATGTCACTGTTGATGTGGAAGTTTCCAGTGTTATTTAGTATTTTTCGAGTTCCAGCATCAACTGCTCGGATTTCGTCTATCGTCCAATTGAGTATTCCAAAAGTTGGGACAGGCACAGCAAACACATTGTGAGCCACTGTTTTATTGTGCGCAGAGAGTTCCGATAACCATATGTTTCTTAATCGGGTGTAGTATTCCCTGGTTACACGTTCCTTATTACAGATACCATTATAGGATATGTTCTCATCTATCCCCAGGTATCTGTAGCAGTCCTCAACAGATATCGGTGAAACAGTTAGGCCATTGATGACAATGTTGCTAGATTGGGTTGTTGTTTTTCCCCACTTTACAGTCATATATGAGCATTTATCTTGGCCAAACTCCATTCCTATATCCTTTGAGAACGTTGTAACCAGGTCAAGATTTTTCTTCATCCCATCCATGTTCTTGGTATAGAGTTTCAGATCATCCACAAAGAAATTATGGCTTAGGTTCGTATTTCTGTCCTCTGAGCCAATGATGTATCCTTTCTCATTTCTTGAGCAGAAAGGACAAGGGGTTTAATGACAGGATGAATAATATCACAGAGAGACTGTCTCCCTGAGATATACCCCTGCGATATTTATTTTATCAGTGAAAATAGAGTCTTCCTTCTCTGTCTTTAACTTTAGGATAGTAGCCCAAGAAGAAGACAGCTTCTCTATGGCTCTGATAATAATGTCTGGGACTTTAGCAAGTTGGAGGGCCTCTATCATCCAAAAGTAGAGAACAGAATCGAAAGCTTTCCTTTAGTCCAGCCAGAATGTAGCCATATTCCTCCTAAGTTGTCGCACCTCCGACATCGCAGTTTTGTTGATTAGGAGTTGTTCAGCACATCCCCGAACCCCTTTCTTTCCAATTGCTTGTTCATCTGTGATGATGTTATTATTTTCACAGTGATCTTGGAGGAATAGGTTGAGGCAGGCTGTATACATCTTATACATCAGATTCTGGCATGCAATGGGTTGGTAGATTTTTTCCAAGTGGGTGTTTTTGTTCTTGGGGACCAGTAATGTTTGTGCTAATGTCAACCATTCTGGTATAAGTGTATCTCCCTTAAGAACTTGTTGGTAGAGGTCAGTAAGATACCTCCGATAGAATATCAGTTTTTGTACCAGTAGCCGACAATCATGTCTCTTCATGGTGTTTTCTCATCTTGGAGTTTTCCTATCACAGTCTCAAGGGTACCCTCACTTATTTTCTATGTTTTTGTTGTATCTCAAGGGTACCCTCACTTATTTTCTATGTTTTTGTTGTAGTGTAGGATTCTTTCGGATTTCTTTTAGCCACAATGCAAAAATTCTTCTTTTCACCCCATATTTTTCCCCAAAAGGATTCTATGTCTTTCTGGGATGGGGCCTCAGTGACACTTATTATTTTGCCCTTCATATCTCTATAGACTGATGTTTGGTTTCGTCTGAATCTTTTAATTAAGCACTTTTCTTTCATCTACCTTCTTCAGGTATCAGCGTTTTTCGCTAACAGCTCTCAATTCTTGTTTGAGGGTGATCAGCTTATATTGAAGAGTTCTGGTTCTACTGTTACCAAACATTGTCTCTATATAATTTTTCACTCTTTGTTGGTGAGGAGTGAGGTTTTTTTGTTTGTTTGCATGTAAGGAGCATTGTCACATATCCTATGTTTCTTCGTAGGTCAGCAATCTTTTTTTCTATTTTGGTTATATATGATGGTATTTTTGGTGGTGTTTTGTTCTTGTTAATATCTCTGCTATCACCAAGATAATGCTTTACTGTCGTTGCTGAGGCATATAAACAGGCGTTGATTTGCCAAAATTTTGATTTGCCAAAATTTTGGGTTTTTATCCGTCGTAAATATTCATCCCCTATTTCGTCAATAACACGTAATATTTCATTATTTGTTATTTTTTTTATTAAATACTGTTGTTTTAATACGTTCAGCAAGAGAGATATTTATATATGAATTAATTTCTCTCTGGGAGATTTCGTTGAGGGAAATTTTCAATTGTTTATACTTTTGATTATTATCATTATCGATAGTATTTTCCACAATAGTCGAGGTAGACTTGAATGGTACACGTGGTATCAAATTTCTTCGATTATTATTATTATTTTTTCGATTATTATCATTATCGATAGTGTTTTCCCCAGCATTCGAGGTAGACTTAGATGATACAAGTGATGTCAGGTTTCTTACAGGCATAGTTGTTTCAAGGCACTGTTTGACCTGGCTGCTAGGAAGTCTAGTAGCATGGCGACCTCTAGCTCGTGTTGTTGATTCCATGTTTGTATGTATGTGTTTATCTATGCCTGTGTCTGAGCTTATGACCTATTTCTTAGCAATTCAACAAAAGGCAGTCGATGAAATAAGTACCAAACTTAAAAATATAAGTACTGGGGTTGATATGATTGACTAAATCAAGGTAGTTGCCCAGTATAGCCATTGCCTACTGACAAACCAGTAAAGAATAAAAGGATATGTCCTCAATGTTGTTGACACACCAGATTGAACAGACCTATCATCAATCCCATCATTTTGTATATCTAGGACTTCATAGTCCAATATGCTCTTCCAGTAAGGTGGAATTTGAGAGAGATTTGTCTGTTATTTTTAAACAGATGGGCAACCATGTGAATATTCTCTTGCTCACTCTGACTCATTAAATATGTGGTATAAATCAAAAGTTACTTACGCATCACCTTTATCTCCTTGCTTTATTATAACATCATCTGCATGTGACTTTTGGAAATTACAGTTTTTTATTAAATCTTTCAGGATTTCTAAACAAAAACAAAACAAAGAAATCAACAAATACTGAAACAGTAATTCAATGAGCAAGCAATTAATTTCATAATTATCTGGTTGAAGCATTGGGAAAATTGTTGATTTGAAATAAACTCATTCTAATGCAGCCACAATAATATTATTCAATCAATATAAACAATAGTTGAGAAAATTGTTTAAAGTATCCCTGGAAACAGAACAAAGTTGACAGAAATGCCAGATGAATGCTTTAATCATTGACCTCTAATTCTGTCTTTTTAAAAAATGTTAAGCCTCTACAGAGTGGTGAGAGCCTCTACAGGGTGGTTTTACCTGATAGAAAAAAAACAATAAAATTTAACTAAAATCACGCACTACCATATTAAAATACAAACAGACTCATAAATAATGTAGCCCTAATTACAATGAAAATAAAAGATAGGTTTCACTGCTGGAGAATGTTTGATTGGAGGTTTCCTTGATCAGGACTGACTTGGAGCTAAACGAAATCACCACTACCAACTTCAAATATAAAGCAAGTCTAGCATGTTGATGTAAAGCTCGAAAGGGCAGACCATCCAAACTGGGTGATTTACATGCAATCGGTCATTGCCTCCCATATTTCAGTGGCTGTTATTGGCTTTTTGCAACACTCCATCTCCATCACCGGTAGCCATTTCAGGCTGTCAAGATGGGCAATGAAGTTTATCTTGCAATCCAGCCTGCTGCTGCTCCCAACCAGTTGGGTGAAGTGTTGCTGAAAAGCCATACACATCTGATTGGGATCGTATAACATGTGCCCGTCGTGGTGAGCCAAAGATTGGCTTGTGACTTTGTTGCCATAGCTCTGACCATGCAGTCTTCATGATTAGCATTGAAGAATTGGTGCAGGACCAATCTCACTGAAAGAACATCGGTCGCGATGCCTTTGCTAATCACCTCTTCTAGTTTTTTAACTAGATCTCCCTCTACTCTAGTTTTCTCTATTGCTACTGCTTTGCTAACCATTTCAATTCTACTGTAATCGCCCTTTCCAAGACATACCACCACTTGTTGTTGATGATTGCCCTTAACTAAATAATAATAACATTAGAATGTAACAACAATGATAACAACAAAACTACAGAGAGTAATAACAACAGCAATAATAATGGTGTTAATAATAATAATTGATAATGATGGTGGTGGTACTGATTTCTTTATTAACCACAAAAAATTTATATGAAGAAAACATGAAAGACAGCACCAATAATAAAACCCGGGACCAAGAAATAACTGACTGAGGAGTAGCTGTCTCTCACAGGTAGGACAAGCTTACTAATCTTGGTTGATAATCATCCTAGAGTTGGTATCTTGAACAAAATTACCCCTTGGCAGAGAAGAATAAAGCACATAAAGAAACAAAAAAAAAGCCTGACAGTATCTCCAAAGAAAACCACATACCAGATCGGTCGTCACCCAGATCAACAAGGGCCGTGTCCGTCAGGGAGAAATCAACTTAGGATCTAAAGTTCTGCAACTGAAACGAGCTCTTCTCCAAATATGGACTTGAATGGTCACTTGAACGTAAATAATATCAGCCCAAGCCCTTCAAGTTCAGCACCACAAAGAAAAGACTTAATGTATCAAATAGACTCGAGAAGGGTATAAAGAAGAAATATACACATTCTATCACTCATTGGGCAAACCATTAGAATCAAAAAACACAGTGAATTCTTTTAGGGTACAAAGGGAAAGAAATCCCCAAATGAGACCAAACCTGGACGAAAACAAACTTGCAAATCTGAAAAGAGATATTCTTAGAAACAAGAGACTGACAAATGCAGAGTTAAATGAAATTAAGAAGATCAGAAAGAAACAGAAATGAATATGTGAAAGAAGAGACACCACGAAACATATTGAGGGTATCAGAAACACAACAGAGCAGGATCTAGCTGAAGGACAGATTTACAATCTGGTTGAGGGTATTTCTACTCATGAACATAAAGATCAGATAGATGAAACAAAACAAGAAATTCTCAATGAACTAGGAAAAATAAAACAAAAACAACATTAGTATGGGTGAAAGAGAGTCATTGCAAAAGTTGACAACCTAGAAGAAAAGACACATAAGAACCGGAAATCAGTCAGTTAAAGCAATAATTGAAGAGATTGAGCCTGATATATCAGAACTGAATCATCATCATCATCATCATCATCGCCATTTTACGTCCGTTCTTCCACGCTAGCATAGGTTACACGGGTTGTCTTGTTATGGGCAGTGTCCGGTCGACTGACCATGCCTTGCTCATACGGGAACTGATTCTGGCTTGATTTCTACAGCTGGATGCCCTTCCTAACACCAACCTCATTTACAGTGAGTGCTGTGTGCTTTTTTCCGTGGCACCTACACGTCCACTTTACAGTGTGAGCTGGGTGCTTTTTTGCCATGGCACCTCTACGACCACTTTGCAGTGGAAGGACGTGGGGGGCATATTGTCTATATACTTCAGCTTTGGCTTGTTCCAGTGGGGGGTCGGGTCTTCTGTATTACTGCGTGATGCCAGAGGTCACGGTCATGTGACATCGCCTTTGAGAGGTGTAATTGGGTAAGGTCGGCTTTTATCACCTCATCCCAGATCTTCTTGGGTCTCCCCACTCCGTGGTTTCCATCGACTTCTAGTGTTCTGCACCTTTTTATGCAGCTGTCATCCTTCATACGCATCACGTGTCCATACCAACGCAACCGCCTCTCCTGCACACAGCATTTGATTCCTCTGATGCTCAGTTTCTCTCTCAATTCATTTATGCTTTGTCGTTCGCGTATATTACTATTACGCATCCATCGGAGCACGCAGGCTTCGTTTCTTTCTAATCTACGCAAGTCTTCCACAGACAGCGCCCAGGTGTCACTACCATGTAACATTGCTGTTCGTATACACGCATCATACAGTCTGCCTTTCATTTTGAGGGAAAAGCCTTTTGCAGCTAGCAGTGGTAGTAGCTCACCGAACTTCTTCCATCCAGTTCTTACCCTAGTTATTGTACTTTCCGAACACCCACCTCCGCTGCTAATTCGGTCACCTAGGTAGCAGAAGCTGTCTACTGTTTCTACAGAGCCCTCCCAGAGTTTGGTGGTACTTATTTCCTGTGGTTGTTGCTGCTTGCTGTCCCAGCACAGCTGCTACATGTGAAGCCTACATTCTTAGTTAAGCTTCCTGAGATCCCGCTACATCTCTTGTGTACCCATTGTTTGCATTTGGGGCAGAGAATGGAGTTCCTACCTACACCTTTCCTACATACTGAGCAAGGCCATTTCCCTGAGGGGATCTGGGTTCTGTTTTCTCGTCTATTTACAAGGACCTTAGTCTTTGTCAGGTTGATATTGAGACCCTTTCTTTCTCGTCCCTGGTTCCAAGTTTGGAATTTCTTCTCTAGTTCTACCATAGATTCAGCTGTAAGTGCGAGGTCATCTGCATACAGGAGTTCCCATGGGCATCCGGTCTTAAACTCCTCCGTTATTGCCTGCAGAATTATGATGAATAGGAGAGGGCTAAGAACAGAGCCTTGGTGGACACCGACTTGTATGCTAAATTCCTCACAATAGTCATTGCTAATCCTAACTTTGCTGACTGCTTCCCTATACATGGCTTGTACAGCTTTCACAACCCATTCATCTACTCCTAGTTTTCTTAGAGTCCACCAGATTACAGCATGGGGAATTCTGTCAAAGGCTTTCTCGAGATCGACGAATTCCCGGTAGAGCGGCTTACCTTTAGCTAGGTACTTTTCCTGTAACTGCCTCAGAAGGAAGAGGGCACACACCCAAATTGCATCTCATCTAGTTTCACCCGGGCCCTAATCAACTATGCTATAACTCTTTCTGTTACTTTCATGACCTAGTCCATCAGCTTTATACCTCTATAGTTTCATCTATCTTGTGCATCACCTTTACCTTTGTAGCAGTTGACAATGATGCTACTGCACCAATCCTTTAGTATGACACCTTCTAGTATTACCTGGTTAACAATACGTGTGGTTATGGTGTGACCTACCGACCCAGATGCTTTCAGCATCTCGGCAGCTATACCCGATGGACCGGTTGCCTTCCCCATCTTCATATCTTTGATTTCCTTACTTACTATGCTGCTACTGATTTGTACTGCTGGCCCCTCTATAGGGTCTACTTGGGGTAGGGTCTCTTCTTCCCATGCATTCTCCTCATTTAGTAATCTATCATAATGGTTCTTCCACGCATCTTTCTTCTCAGCACTTGTGAGGGCAAGCTCACCTTTATCATTCCGGATACACTTCTCTCCAATGACATCACAATTCTCTCTGACACACTGCCTCGCAATCTTGAACACCTCCTGTTTCTAGTCCTCACGTTGCAAAACATGCATGAATTTTCTATCCTCTGCTTCCCTCCTAGCTAAGTATACTTGTCGCCTAGCTTCCCTCCTGATCTCTATGTAATGTACCCTGCTTCCCCCGTTCTTCCATTCTTTCCATGCCTGTCTCTTAGCCTTAACTGCCTCATCTACCTTATTGTTCCACCACCAAGTCACTCTCCTCCTGCTTGAGGTCTTACTCCAGCCACAGATCTCATCCGTCGCCTTTAGTAAGTTATTTTTTAGGAACTCCCAGATCTCTTCTACATTGAATGTTTCTATCTGTTCTTCTTTACTGTCATAGGCGTTGAGTAAAATATCTTTAAATCTGTTACTGGCTGAGGAGTCTTTCAGCTTCCAGATCTTTCTTCTCCAGGTTGGCTTCTGTTTCCAGGTTCGTCTAGTTCTGACCGTGAGGTCGCTGACAACTAAGTTATGTTGGGAGGTACATTCCTCACTAGGGAAGGCTTTTGTGTTTACGATCGTCCATCTGTCACGTCCTCTGATGAGGATAAAATCTATCTAACTAGAGTGCTCCCCTGATCTATAGGTGATCAGGTGGTTATCGGGTTTTTTGAAGTTTGTGTTACATATCAACATGTCAATGGCGTCGCAGAATTCTAGAAGCCTGAAGCCTTCTTCATTTCTTGTGCCACCTCCATGGACTCTATAGAAGCCATCACGGTGTTTACCTACGTATCCGTTAAAATCTCCTGCAATGATTAGGAAGTCATTGTTGTTTGTTAGAGCAGTAGTGTGCATTAGGGACTCGTAAAACCTATCTTTAAGTTCGTCTGGCAACCTCGATTGGGGTGCGTAAGCTGATATTATTGTGGTAATTTTTTTATTCAGGACTAGTCTGAGTTTAATGATTCCTGCATTCACCATTTGTCAGCTAGTAGGATACTTACACCACCCATCCCATCGTCATTTCTCACCCAGAAAAATGTGTATCACTGCCTTTTGCCTACAAGGACTCTAGCAGACTCTCCTCTCTATCTAGTCTCTTGCACACAGCATACATCAATTTCCTTTCGCTCTAGCATATCTACGATTTCTCCTGCTCTTCCTTTCATTGTGCCTACATTGATGGTACCAACTCAGAGTTTTGGGCATTTGTCAACATTCGAGGGAAAGGGTAAAGTTTTGCAGGGGTGTGTGTATGCTTCCTGTCTCTGAATTGAAGCCTCGCATTGGTGCTTGGTAGCTCGCGGATTCATATTCATTTTCATTTATTAATTCGGGGTTGCTCCATTTATTCTCAGCTCATCCATACATAACGGTAGGAGAATTCAGGGCTAGAAGAACAGTGGTGGTGGTAATAATGGCAGGGTTTGTTGGGGCTGGGACGTGTGAGGAGAGAGGTAGTAGTAGTAGTAGTAATGGCAGAGTTTGTTGGGGTTGGTAATGGGTGGGGAGGGGACATGCTGAGGTTTGATTGGTCGAATAGGCTCTGGTGAGAGGGAGGGAAATCGTGAGATAGGTAGCCATCATGGTCTATAGCATCTCAGGGTATTTTGGCGAAATAAACCGCTACGAGTACCTATATTAGACAAGGCAAAATGTTAGGATTTCGAAGGGAGTAGTTGATTTTGTAGAGACAGTTAGAGACAATCATACTGGCCAAAACAAGGGTAAAGAATAAATATGTGTTGTGAAGGGGCCAGCGAAATGATAAATACAACAGTAATAATAATGTAAGAGAGAGGAAGGGAGTAGATGACTTCGTAGAGACAGTCATACTGACCAAAGACAAGGGTAAAGAATAAATGTGTTGTGAAGGGGCCAGCGAAATGATAAATACAACAATAATAATAATGATTTCATTTATTAGCCACAAGGGCCGACATGTATGGGACAATACAAAGACAGGGACAGTGGGGGTTTACAATAAGGTCGAGTAAAAGTGCACAATGGCAAGACTAATTTAACAATGAAGATATAAAAATAGAAAATAAACTGTAGCGCCGAGGTTAGTCAGTCTGGTCACTACTTCTGATCAGATCCGAGAATAGCCCTTAGAAGGACTGTTATCGCATACAGTCTGATCAGATCTGAAGATATCCCTTAAAAAAACTGTTGAGGATGGACAGACAAAAGCACAAGTTGAAAGGACGAAGCAAGGCGAGATGTACATTCGATCAGCTATTTATTTTCACATGAAGCGACGATACGAGGTACAAGGCGTGTGTGAGTGACAAAGCGTGGCAGAGTAAAGGAACAACGATGCGCTAGCTGACTCTGCCAAAAGTCGACTAGCGAAGTGTTTGGAACCACTCTATTTATACAGAAATAATCGTTTGATGTTTAGCCGTTGTGTAGGCGTTTATTCTGGTAGCTTTTAAGGGTTCTTTTGTTTCACTTTGAGGTAGCTAGCTAACAGGGAGATGGCGCTGTATATTTCACAGATGTTATTTCCGGTGGCTGTACATTAGCCCCCTGTCAGATCTTTTGTACAACAAAAGAGCGAAATATCGTATAGTAATGGGCCAGTGGTGCATTTATCATGACAATAGCCCCAGAAGTGTCCAGCACGTTATGAAATTTTGTGATCAATTTTATGAGTTAGAGGGACACAAATATCTATTGCTCAGTGTATGAACCAAAAGGTGAAACAAACGTGGTTTTGTAGTGTGCATGAAAAACAGGATATGTACACGGCTTGTATGTATATAAAAGTTATGGCAATTACACAATCAATGTTACAGAACAAGAAAAATAAAAAATTTTGCAAAACAAGAGAGAGAAGAAAAAAAAAATGTTATACACAATGATATACACAATGTTTGTTCTTAAATAGAGTTTGTAATAAATAATGTTCATTATAAATAATGTTCTTCGTGACATGAGCACATGGTCACTAAAAATTGCAATTGGTCAAGCAGATAGTTCATTGTATTTGAAACTGGAAATAGTAAACACAAGAAAAATGGAAATGTTTTGCACGAAGACTGATTAAGAAACGCACTTGAGGTTAACGGTAATTCACATATTGTGCCAAATTTGCGGGCCAATGGACGCGTCGTCCGCTTCTCGTGACTAGAGATGAAACAGGTGGCTCGCTGGGACAGCAATCTGTTTGAGTTTCTGGTGTAGAGACTGTAACAGTATCCATGGTGGCTTTTTTTAATCTGTCCACGCTGACAGAATTCTGTTTACCATCTAGATCGAGAATAAAATATTTCGGATATTTTTTTAGAACACGATAAAGGCCAGAATATGGAGGTCGAAGATGAGCTGAGATGGTGTCGTTTCGAACGAAAACGTGTGTCCAATCTTTAATGTCTGAAGGTACGTGTGTGGCCGTGTTCTGTTGACGGGTGCTTGCAGGAGCAAGGTGAGACATATATTGTCGAAGACGGTGTACGTATGATCCTGGGTCTGGAACATCCTGAGGAGAGATGGGAGCAACCATCTGACCAGGTAGAACCAGGGTGGTGCCGTACACTAATTCTGCAGGTGTGTGTCCGGATTCCTCCTTAACGGTGGATCGAATGCCCAGAAGGATGAGTGGAAGGTATTCAAACCAGTGTGTCTTGTCTGGATATGCTTTTATTGCAGCTTTCAATTGGCGATGGAATCTTTCCACGAGACCATTAGCTTGCGGGTGATAAGCTGTCGTGCGGATGTGTTTACATCCTAACAGGCGAGTCAGTTCCCTGAAGAGGTGGGAGTCAAACTGGCGTCCTCTGTCCGTTGTTATCTTCGCTGGGGCGCCATAACGTGATACCCAGTGTAAAACCAAAGTTTTAGCGACTGTTTCCGCTGAGGTATCATTTATGGGAAAAGCCTCAGGCCAACGAGAAAATCGATCTATGCAGGTGAGCAAGTGTGTGTAGTTCTGTGATGGTGGTAGAGGTCCGACGATGTCGGTATGCACATGATGAAAACGTGCATCAGGTTGCGCGAATGTGCCGAGTGGAGTTTTGATGTGTCTGTGGACTTTGGCTTTCTGGCAGGCAATGCAGCTCCTGGACCAGTCGCGCATGTCCTTGTTAATGTTAGTCCACACAAAACGAGCAGAGATGAGTTTCTGTGTAGCCCGGATTCCCGGGTGAGACAAGCAGTGTAAAGCAGAAAAAACTTGTCGACGATGCATCTGTGGTACGTACGGTCGTTCATGACCGGTAGAAAGGTCGCACCAAATTTGTCCCGGAGAAGAAGGAATGGGAACTTGCTGAAACTTGAGGAATGGCGAATCTCGGAGCTTGATAAACTCTTCGTCAGTCTCTTGGTCAGCTGCGATCTGTTGAAGGTCGATGCCTGAATGCACATGTATTGCGTTCAGCTGGATTCGGGACAGGGCGTCGGCTGCTACGTTGTCTGATCCCTTGATATGCCGAATATCAGTTGAATATTGGGAGACAAAATCCAGGTGTCGGAGTTCTCTCGGTGAATGTCGATCAGGTTTGGTACGGAACGCATAAACTAATGGCTTATGGTCCGTGTAGATCACGAAATCTGATCCTTCGAGCATGTGCCGAAAATGCTTAACCGAAAGATAGGTTGCCAAGAGTTCGCGGCCAAAGGTACTGTATTTCGTTTCTGCCGGTTGCAACCGCTTAGAAAAGAAGGATAAGGGTTTCCACACGTCGTCGACATGTTGTTGTAGAACGCCTCCAACCCCCGTGTCTGATGCGTCCACTAGCAGCGAAAGAGGAGCGCCAGACCTGGGGAAAACGAGCATCGAAGCGTTTGCCAACATTTCCTTCAGGCGGTTAAAAGATGTTAATTCTTCCTCGTTTAGGGTGATCTCTTCGTTTTTGCGAGTCCGGTTACGAAGAAGGTCCGTGAGGAGTTTGACTGCGTCGGAACAATGAGGGATGAACCGCCTATAAAAATTCACCAGACCGAGGAATTCACGCAGTTTTCGAAGTGATGTAGGTGCAGGAAAACTGCGGATAGCTTCTACTTTCTCGGGAAGTGGACGAATGCCGTCTTTGTCGATGATGTGCCCGAGAAAGGACAGTGAAGGAACGCCGAGAAGGCACTTGCTGGGGTTGATGATGATACCGTACTCAGCCAAACGTCGGAAAAGGAAATCTAAGTGCTTCTCGTGTTCATACTCGGAAGTACTTGCTACCAGCACGTCGTCAATATACGCGTATACGAAGGGTAGATCGCGTAACACGGTGTCAATAAACCGCTGAAAAGTTTGTGCAGCGTTGCGCAGACCGAACGGCATTCGCAGGAATTCGAATAAACCGAACGGTGTTGTGATTGCGGTCTTCGGAATGTCTGCAGGCTCCATAGGTATCTGGTTGTATGCACGCAACAAATCTACCTTGGAAAAGATGCGTGCGCCTTGCAGAGAGGCAGAAAAATCGTGCAGGTGAGGTACAGGGTAATTATCGGGCATTGTAGAATTGTTAAGTGCACGATAATCCCCACATGGTCGCCAATCATTCTCGTTTTTTTAGGAACAAGGTGTAGGGGTGCAGACCAGTCGCTGGAGGAAGGGCGAATGATTCCGAGATCCAGCATGTGTTGGAACTCCTGCTTGTCGATTCTCAATCGGTCTGGAGGCAGTCTCCTTGGTCGGGAAGCTGTGGGTGGTCCCCTTGTTTCGATGTGGTGCGTGACACTATGCTTAATATGACCATCCTTAAATACCGGGCGAGTGATGTCTGGGTATTTCTGGAGAATGCCGTTGTACCGCGAAGGCTCTGACTGGCAAATTACAGGGTTCACTGTGGATTGCGTGGTAAATATACCTCTCACAGTGAGGTTTGTGGTGGTGTCAATAAGCCTCCGGTTCTTCATGTCCACCAGAAGGTTGAAGTGGTGGATAAAATCGGCTCCTAGGATAGGGGTCGGCAGGTCTGCCACGACGAACACCCATTGATAACGCCGCCGCCTCAGGCCTAAATTGAGTGTCAGTGATTTTTCCCCGAAAGTCGGAATTGACGATCGGTTCACTGCCTGCAGAAAAGACGAGGTTGGGTGTCTTTTGCCCGAGATTAGTGAAACAGGAATAACACTAACCTGGGCTCCTGTATCCACGAGGTAACGGATGCCTGGCGCCTGGTCGTTAATAAAAAATAGACTTTTCTTTTCAGTACCAGGGTTGAGCGTCGTCGCTAGGCCCTGGGTGGTATTTTGGAAAGAGCACGGGGCTTTGCACTTAGATGCCCGTGCGCCGAAATTTGAGTGATACCAGCAGAGGTTGCCAGGCACACGATTTTGACTGTGACTACTGGATCCTCGACTGTGAAAAGACCTGGATCGACTGTTACTGCGTCGCCGGTGTGTTTGAAAGGTCAAGTTCTCTACTTGATTCGAGAGGGCTTTAATTTGACCAGCCCGCTCCCTGATCATAGCCCGCAGCTCTGAGATCTCGGCCTCTGTCGTTTGTGACATGTCCATGTTGATATTTTCTTAGGTGCTGTCTGGTTGCGCGTTCGACTCACGTTCGGGTCACTAATTGTAGCGCTGTGGTTAGTCAGTCTGGTCACTACTTCTGATCAGATCCGAGAATAGCCCTTAGAGGGACTTTTATCGCATACAGTCTGATCAGATCTGAAGATATCCCTTAAAAGAACTGTTGAGGATGGACAGACGAAAGCACAAGTTGAAAGGACGAAGCAAGGCGAGATGTACATTCGATCAGCTATTTATTTTCACATGAAGCGACGATACGAGGTACAAGGCGTGTGTGAGTGACAAAGCGTGGCAGAGTAAAGGAACAACGATGCGCTAGCTGACTCTGCCAAAAGTCGACTGGCGAAGTGTTTGGAACCACTCTATTTATACAGAAATAATCGTTTGATGTTTAGCCGCTGCGTAGGCGTTTATTCTGGGAGCTTTTAAGGGTTCTTTTGTTTCACGTTGAGGTAGCTAGCTAACAGTAAGATGGCGCTGTATATTTCACAGATGTTATTTACGGTGGCTGTACAAAACTATGCATAAATATAACAAAATAAATTCCCCGATAGGGGGTGGACGACCCTGGGGTGACTCGGGTATCCCACCAATCCTGAACCACGCTGCGCTTCTAGGTCACCCAGAGAGAGCACCCCTCTCCTCAAGTTAGCTAGCCTATATGCGCATGGTCAGAGTAGGCCCATTCACACGGGCCATTCTCGCCACATTCATCCACCTTTTAGCAAATGTACTGGGGGGCAGCACTTCTCTCTCCACCCTCACCTTCCTTTCCAGGTGAAACTTGAAGAAGTTGATGAGGGATTGGCCGAAGAGAAAAGTGTCTGTCTTCAGTCCTTTTAACCTGGTCCACCATATAACCTCTTTCGCAACTGCCACCAGACAGGAAAATTTCCTGCTCTTCCTGACCTAAGAAAGGCGGCGGGTCGATCTTCACTATGGACTCGGCCGATAGCCGAATTCGTTCCACACGCGACAGTATCTGTTCGACATAACTCCACAAGTCAGTAATGCACGGACATTGGACAAGTGCGTGCAGAACGGTTTTGTGGTTCTGTGCGCATCTTGAGCAGGTCCGTCTGACAGCACTTCCGTGCCTGTAGAGTTTATCCCTAACCGGGAGTGCCCCCCCCCCCCCCCCCCGTAGCACTGCCAAGCGAGGGATTTCTGGAAATTGTCCATCGTCCCCGGCTAGAAAGTCCTCCGGTACAGACTGGTCAGTTCGACTTCGTCGAGGCCCAAAGCTTCTCCGAGTGCGTCATTGCACTTGCTCACCACTAATCCTCTATAGAACTCGAGAGTGGAAGTTCCACTGATCACATTGCCCGCTTGGTAGAGGGCAGTGAGTGCCTGGCAACATTCCAGGTGCCAGTCACACAGTCTCGGTTTCTTCTTGACCCAGGACTGCAACTAAGTCAAAGAAATGAGCTGCGGAAAGGCCCGTCTGATAAACGGCGACCACACCTGTTCACCGTTGAGGCAGAATATCTGGAGATGTCGCAGCCTTAATGCATTCCTGCGCATCATTAGCCACGGCATGCCCAGCCCTCCACGTAGAGGGTGCTGGCAGCAGATGGACCACCTCACCAACGGAACTTGTCTCCTCCACAAGAATTTGAAGAGGAGCCGTTCCAACTTGACGAGGCGCGGACGGGGGCAGGGCACGACGGCCAGGCGGTAGTAGATGACGGACGCGATGTACGCATTCGCCACCTCCGCGCGACCTTTCAGTGATAGCTTCCTCCCAGCCCATTATTGGGTGAGACTAGCTACTCTGCTCGTTACCTCGTCCCAATTCTTTTCCACGTGGAGGTCTGGTCCGAGCAACTTTACCGGTCCGTCCGTCCAGCGCCCCACGACGCTGTTGGACGGCATGGGCTTGCCTCTCCAGGTTCTGAGCTGCAAGCCCACCGACTTTTCCGGGTTAAGTTTGGCTCCTGTCAACCTTTCATATTCCTTCAATAAGGTGCCGACCACCTCGATTTCTGAGGTGTTCGACACCATAACGGTGATGTCGTCCGCATAAGCCGACACCGCCTTTCCACGTCTCGGTTTGAGCGGGATGCCCTGCAACAGCTCCAGCTTCCGCAGTAAAGGCTCGAGAGTCAATACGTACAGAAGGGAAGAAAGAAGGCACCCTTGACGGACCGATCGGGAGAGCCGAAATGGTTCCGAGAGGTGGCCATTAACCTTGACCACCGAGCGTGTGCTGCTGTGCATTGCAGCGATCCAGCTTCTGAAGACAGGGCCGAAGCCAGCTGCTTTGAGGACAAACTCCAGATACCGATGGTCGACCCTATCGAATGCTTTCGATTGATCTAAATTGATCAGTGCCCCACCGAAGCCAGGTTTACACCCTACCCTCTCTATGATGTATCGCATGAGGATCGATATTTCTCCTTTCATTATTTCAATTTCTTTCTCAATTTTTATCTTCCAGGGTGTATCCTTTTCGTGTTATCTTTAATCCCCATTTCCTTTCTATTACCGTTGTTGCTGCATAAATAACCTCATTCCTGAGATGCTATAGGCCATGAAAGGAGAAATATCGATCCTGGATGAAATACGTTCTGAGATAATGTAAGAGAGAGGGCGGGAGTAGATAGGTAGCCATCATGGCCTATAGCATCTCAGAGTATCTCAGGTTATTTCGGCGAAATAAACCGATACGAGGACAAGGCGAAATGTTAGGATTTCGAAGGGAGTGGTTGACTTTGTAGAGACAGTTAGAGACAGTCATACTTGCCAAAGACAAGGGTAAAGAATAAATATGAGTTGTGAAGGGGCCATCATGGCCTATAGCATCTCAGGAATGAGGTTATTTATGCAGCAACAACGGTAATAGAAAGGAAATGGGGATTAAAGATAAAACGAAAAGGATACCACCCTGGAAGATAAAAATTGAGAAAGAAATTGAAATGATGAAAGGAGATATATCGATCCTGGATGAAATACGTGCTGTGAAATCTGTTAAATTAAGAAAAGGAAGGACAGTAATTAAGAAATACAATGTAACTTCAAACCCTAATATTCTATCGATCAAAGAAACCCTGAAACAGAAAGTACAGCTGAAAACTCAAAGAATCAGAATATTTGAAAAGCGAAATAAGTTTTACAGGCAAAATAAGCTGTTTATGTCAGATGCAAAAAAGACTTTACAGGGAAATTGGGATACAGGCAATTCAAGTAATGGAACCTCCTTCAGTTCATAAAATTGAGGAATTTTGGAAAACAGTATTGAGTACAGAAAAAATCCCATAATGTGCATGCAAAAGGGATAAAGAACATGGAAGAAACATCCAATAATTTGGAAGAACTGGAGTTGGCAACAAAGAAAGCCAACAAAGGGAAATCTCCCTTTACTCCCCCTACCACAAACCAAATGAGTCCCTAAAATACATCAACATACACTCCAACCATCCAACCATCATATCAAAAGCCTCACTAAGAATACATATATCCCTTAGGATCTCGGGTCTCTCAGCCAACGAACTTAATGGAACTAGATGATTCAAAGCATGATTCCACCGGCGGACAGACAGAATGGTTGACTAAATCTAGTAATAAACACCACACCAACAACTTAGCTGACATCCATACTTCTACTGTACAAACAGAAGAACACTGAAAACTCATGGACACCTTAGAGGTGATCTGGGATGATATGTTTCAATAAATCTACATCCTTAGTTTGAGCAACGGGTCATACAACACCCATATAAGTAAGGAACCTACTAAATTAGAATTGGAGAGAGTAAATGAATTAGCGAAACAATTATCTGAAGGCCACACAGTCCAGAATTGTGAAAACAACCTACGAAACCGTTACCCTTTTGATATACGCCTCAGCTATTACATTGCTAACTTATTATAAAGAACTAAAGCCACAGAATTGGGATACAAGCATAAAGTCTGAACCAGCATGGGTACACAACTCTAATCATAAAATGTTATTCCTATGAATAAGTATCTCACAGGTTACCATAGTTATAAAATTCAATACAAAGAACAATTTCACATGTTACCAGGAAGACTTAGACAATAGAGAGGCTATTTGAGAATACAGGATTTAAAACCCTGATTTCCAAACTACACCAGCTGAAAAACGAAAACATAAATCTACAGCATATAAACGTCAAATGATTATTTACCAAAAAACTACAGTCAGTCTATCGTAGCTTCAATGAGAAAGGCTCAATCCCTGTAAAAAGACACTCCGACAAAAGATCAATTTGGGAGCTACTAGAAATCTGCATGCGAAACAAATTGTTTCCTCAAACAAGCTGCATGGCTAAAAGAATTGGAGCAGGAAAACTACCAGCATGTCCAGCAAAAACAATATGAAACAAATGGTGTAATACTGGAAACAGTTCTACAGAAAATGTTAAACAAAAATCCCTAGACCTCCTAACAGGCTACTGGTTGAAGAATTTCTCCTTTTATCGGCGGGATCTCATATAGTTCTGTAGAGAAATAATCAAGGACACTCAATAACCACCCCAATGGTTATCAACTTCTATTGCTCTCATCATCCCTCAAAATAGCCAAACCACTCTTGCTAAAAATTGCTGCCCAATAGCCTGCTAGAACATCAAGTATAAAATATACACTGTATGCCTCAATCTGTTCTTTCAGGATCATTGTGCCACCAATAACATTATAACACTTGAGAAAGCTGGGGGAAAGAAGGAATGTGGGCTGTTTAGGGCAGCTACTAATTAACAAAATGATTCAAGAAAAATCAGTGAAGAATCGCTGGAACTAGACTGTAGTGTGGCTGGACTACACAAAGGCATTTGATAGTATACTACATGGATGGCTTATCAAGGCTTTACAGTTAGCCAAAATCTCACAACCACTAATTGCTGCTATCAAACGCTTGACCAAGACTCATTACACCACATTTCTCCTTTGGGGATATATAGTGATGCCTGTGTTTGAAGCTTTTTAAGTGAGGAAAGACTTTGCAATTCCACTCTCTGAACATCAAATGCATTCACCCCCCCCCCCCCAAAAAAAAAAAAACTTATCTACATCATTGGATGCAAATGAAGTTGCAGATTTTATATCAGATTGACCTTCTCCTAGAGAGATGTTTTAATGAAGACTAGGGGTCACTCGTTCCACAAAAAATATTTTAAAAAGCTTTATTGTTTTCATCCAGCAGGGTGTCCCAAATCCCCCTCCTCACCAAGAAAGCTTGGTGTGGTTGCTGGTTTAGTCACTGACGACCCGACCATGAACAGGTTGTACTGGGTTACATGTTACCAGTAGCGTTGAAGAGGGACCTGACATAATATATATATGCCACTTTGACGAATCAAAGGAAAACAGAAAAACAGAAAAACAGACCTTTAAATATATTTTCAGTGCTATTTCCAATCTCACCTTCTCTCTCTCTCTCTCTCTCTCTCTAGGTATGGATGTTATTGTATGTGTGGATGTGTATGCTTTGAGTTGTATGTGTGCGTGTGTATATGCTTTGTATCTGCACATGTGTATATGCAGTTATTAGATGCACAATTTTTGGAATGTTTTACATATTTTTACTGTTCCATTAAATGATTGTACTTGACATTTCCTAACTAGTTGTGTTCTTTCTGTTCCTGTGAAGCTCAGCTTCTCAAGATTTGTATTGAGGCAGTTACTAACATATCCCAGTGCCCAATAATCACAGGCATAAATCTGAAGGTATAATCAGGGTGGAGTATCTTTAACGAAGGGTTAAAAATGAAAAGTTAGAATGGAATGGATATATGTGGTTATTAGAAATGTTTATAACAAAGTTGTTAGATGTAATAACATGAATATAATATAAGGAATAATAACGTGAATATAAAGAATATAAAGGATATAAAGAATATTAGATTTGGTTATATATTTTACTTCACGTGAATTATTAGGTACAATAAACAAGTTACCATAAGTTGCAAAGATTGACAATATTATTTTGTTGTTGAAGTGTAGGCTCTTGTAGTCTGTTGTTGTTGTTGGTGTTAAAACAGCGAGTTACAGATAATTGTTGTTGTTGTTGGAATTCGTGGTAATAGTTGTTAGACCGTGTTAGCAAGAGAGTATGGTATGTATAGTTCTGAATGGTCTGTAGTAAGTTAGAAATACCGTGAACTGCATACAGCGGTGAATCTTCCACATTTGTGTTCTGTATAGCAGGGTTCCAATCGCTCTGGGTGTATCTGTAGACTTCATGGGGTCTGTTGAATAGTTGTGAATCTTTACATAGCTTGTTCTGTAGTGGGGTGCTCCGATGTCTCTGGCTGTAGACCACTGGGGATCTATTGATAGCAGTAAATCCTGACATATTTAGTTGTATATCCTATCGCTTCGATGTCTCTGTGTGGAATGGCTTGTACATGGTCTGTATATAACTGTCACTTCCTGTCCCCCAACCTGAAAGGACAGCCACCGAATCCACCTGTCTACACCAAAGAGAGTATTGACCTAGGATTTAACCTTTAGGTATCACCCAAAGTTCAAGGCACGGAGAGATTTCGCTACATTAGTTCCCTACCCAGATCGATGCTGGAGCAGCGATCGATTATAAAAGGGGTAGCGGAATCTGATTCATAGAAGCGTGTCCCTAAACACGCAAAATGTGGGTACTGCGCCCGCACTTCGAGTGTAGAAAAATTTGGAGAGAGAAAAAAAAATAATATGACTGAGTATGCATGTGTGTGTGTAACATTTAGAAAGAACTGTTGGTATATGGATGGATGGGTTACGGTATCGGATTACGATATGACAACACAGAGGACTATTTCTCTTGATGTATCATCATACGTAAGATTCTCTTCAGTGAGTCGAGGTTTACGCTATGACATGAGTGTGCAATTTTGAGTTTGCGTGCTCAGTGAGTCGAGCAATAAAGTAACCGTGGTTTGATTATCATGTGTTAAATAGCTATTATCGAACCTTGACCAATTGAATCTCGGTGTATTATCATACGTAAGATTCTCTTCCTGTGAGTCGCGGTTTATGCTATGACATGAGTGTGCTCAGTGAGTCGAGCTAAAAGTAACCGTTGGCTGATTATCATGTGTTACATCATGTGTTAGTAAGAGGGTATGGTATGTATAGCTCTGAATGGTCTGAATGGCAGGAGGTTCCTTACCACTAACCGTGTTCCGTTGCAGAGACGTGGTGGTTCCAGGTTCCTCAACAGCATCACTGGAGTCCCAACTTTGACGCGCAGTTCATGAGGTGGCAGTCCAGAGAGGTCCAAGGAATTGAGGAATTCTGTTGGAAAATCGTCAACCTCACCTTTGTCCACCACTTTGTCCACAGATTTGTAGGTACGGAGGTTTCCAGGAATGCGTTGCAGAAGGTCCTCATTGATTTTTGCAAATGAGACATTTTTGGGAGCCAATATGGCTCTATCGCATAGCCAACTCGTGTTTTTGTAGTTGGTCGCCATATCGGGAAAGACAGAGGCTGTGAGGTCGTCAACAGTGTCGACAACGGTGCCTACTTGCGAGACTGCCATTTCTCCAGCTGCATCTGAAGGTGCAGTGCCATCACCAACTGTTATGAGGTCCTTTGAGAAGTCGGATGCTGAGTGGTCGCCGAGCAGTTGGGCTCTCATGTTTGTTGTGAGGGTCAGGCACTTCCTGCCACAGGGGAGATGACTTAATGCAAGCCCCCACAGTGTCGGCCCTGGTGGCTTTTGGAACAACTGGAAGAGTTTGTCGAAAATCGCCAGACAGCAGTAGAGGTACTCCTCCCATCGGCCGGTTGCATTCCCTGATGTCTAGTAGGGTCCTGTCTAACGCCTCAAGGGACCCTTTATGGGCCATTGTGCATTCGTTCCACACAATTAGGTGGCATCTTTTCAAGACTTCAGCTTTGTCAGAGTCCTTGGTGATGTTGCAGGTTATTGTGTCGTCTGAAGTCGTGTTGAGTTGCTGCAATGCCAGAAGAAGCCACAGCCAGGGCGATTCTTTTCTACTGTCGCACTTTGGAGAGGAGGAGTTTATTGACGAATGTTTTACTAGTTCCTCCTGGAGCGTCCAAAAAGAAGATACCTCTTCTGCGTTGACGAATGGAAGTGCAAACTGTGTCATACGCCCGTCGTTGCTCCTGCAACAATTTCGGCTCGTTTTCGTTGATGAACAGTTCGAGGGCGTGGACGTCGTAGGCAGTTTCCTGAATTATGCCCGTCGGAAGTTTGTCGTAGCCCGTTCGCTGAACTTTTGGCAGTCCATAGAATGGAAGGTCATTTCCGCCGGCAGTTAGGATTTTGTCCTCGATGTCAATGAGAGCTTTGTTGAAGAATTCGTCGCTGAGTCGTACCTCGGAATGAGGGAGTAGCATTTTCCTTGGTGTATGTAGTCATCGGACAGGTCCTCTTTGTATTTGTCCCATAAGGATGCAGGGTCGCTTAACTCGCATGTCTGCGGTAGCACAGCAAAGAGTTGCCGAAGAGTTCGCGCTGAGCGTATTGTAGCTTCCTCCGCCAATGTCGCATTCCACTTAGCGCCACCTTCCAGTAGACCCCGTCTAAGACAGGCTGCGTGGAATGAAGTACAAAGCTCCCCGTTGATTGTTTTTAGATCGTCGAAAGATGTCGGTCCTACCACATCATGCAGTAGTAGGCGGAGATAAAAGCATTCCTGTTGGTTAGGATGAATGGTGTACACTCTCCCAAGTGTAGGGGACATTTTAATGTCTGGATGTCCCTCGACGGGTTGTCCTTTCACCCTTCTTAACCAAATTCTGTTGCCTGTGTTCCATGTGTAGTATGATGGCACCTGAGAATAGAAGATGGTCTTGGCGAAGGGATCGTTTCGGCATAACTTACAAAATGTCGTAAGTGTGGTGTCCTTGGGTTCCTCTGCTATCTCAGCAGCGGTGGAGGCGGTGAAGTAGACTCATAAATCGTTTTCAAGGTGCACCGCCAACTGTTTGGTTGGGAGGAGGGGGGAAGTAGTTATGGTGTATTGCAAAGTGGAAGAATCGCCAGAACGCTTCATTGCTGCTGATGTATCGGCCGACCTGGTATCGAGTTACTTCGTCTCGGTTGTTCTCCATTGTAAGACCAAAGGACGCAGCATCGGACCCCTTATTGATATACTTGCAGACGTACTTTATCGATTTGACGGAGTGGCAGTATTCAACGTTAATGTGGGCGTTAAACAATTTAAGCAGAAGTGGGCAGTAGGGTACAATCCACCGGTTGTCGACGTGGTGATGTGGGGTTTTCGTAACAATTCCTCCGTTCGCTGGCTCCCTGCGGCGGTATAATGGATAACCGTCGCCACCTGTCCGAGTTTCTCGGAGGAATGGCCTAGATACCTCTTGGTGCACCTTCTTTCTTTAATGCATGGAGAATTCATGTTGAAACCGTTTCCGCATGGCCCATGAACCATGTGAGCCGTGACGATGTTGTGGAGTTCTCTGTCCAATTTTGTGGAGTTCTCTGTCCAATTTCGGGTCGGGTATTTCTGCTGAAATGATGCTGTCAATGCTGCTTGCGTTGATTTTCGTTATCAGCCAAATGAGTAGGTGAGCATGTGGCAGGCCTCTCTTTTTCCACTCAACGGTGTATACGTAGCACCTAACATGTCCAAAGGCCTTACCTGATTTTAGGAGTTCAATAAGTTTTGTCAACTTCAAGTGAAAACTCGTGCCGTAAGATCGTGTCTGTCTGACGCCCTTTGTCCGGGGAATAATTCCGCGGTAATTTCATTCCCCTTAGGGTTGCATGTTGAAGTGATGAAGAGATCTGGTCTGCCGTAGAGACGCACGTACGTCATAGCATCCTGTGTGCATTCTCTCATGTATCGAGGATTCCCAATGAAGGTCGACGGAAGGATACAATGTTTTCCTAGGTTCTCGGATCGACGCCATTCCTTACTCCATCCCGTAAGTGAATGTAGCTGTCCGAACGAAGGCTTGCTTGATTGTTCCTTATGTAGCACAGCCTTTCAGATTCCATCTTTGCGCACGCGTCTACAGTAAGTTGGTTGAAGAGTACTCTTGCACGGTGGAGGTGGTTAAAGCAGCATTCGCGGACCATGAATCGGTAGGCGTAGAATTGCATAGAGGAAACAGTTTTGTTGCTGTTGCACAAAGGAATTCCAAAGTGGTATCCGTCGTCACCGAATGGGAAAAGTAGGGGATATTGGAATGCGTCGTAGGACCTATGCGTCTCGCTGATCCGTTGCAGACTATTGTCCTTACACTGAAGTATGATGTCCCGCTTGTTGTACTGTTCTCCATGAAGAAGCACAGCTATTTCATTGCACGTGGGAGTGTTAAAACGTCTGGCGTGGGTGCCTGGTTGTTTCCCGTCAGCGTCGGTTATAACAGCAAAATTTGGCAACGGAGCAGCCTCCAATGCGCATTTGAAACTGCGAGTGTAGTTGTTGTTTTCGTGCAGCATTTTCTGGAGTTGCAACAGAATTTTCATCTCTGTGCCAGGCGAAATTGAAGCGCGTCGTTCCGCTTGGTCCAAATAGTCAGTGACAAAGTATAGCTGTAGGAACTGGGGCTGTCCGTCTGTCGTGGGCAGTAGCGAACCGATTCTGTGGTAAATTTGTCCTTGAACTTTAAAGGTAGGCATGAAGCCGTCTTCGCGTATGATGTTAGCTCCGAAAGAGGTCATTTGGAAGGCAGCGTTGTATCTCCTGGAACATCTAAGGAAGTGTTCCGACTCCGCTGTGGCACTGGTCAGTAGAGACTTCAAAGGTTGTGGTGGTTCTGTAGAGGAGGCAGTTTCCCTTTGCCGTCAGAGCAGCACATCCCTGAAGTTTCCCCAGGCTATTTTTTTCCCGACAATATTGACAAATGACAGACATGGATCCAATCTGAACTTCTGGCATCAGTGCATAGTTTACTGTTGAGTCATAGTGGAAAGCCTTATGAGACCACTGAGTGCAACTGATTCTCTGTGTACCTCGTTTAGCACTCCTGCGGAGTGCGTTGGCGTTTAGCCTTTGTAATCGAATTTGCGCAGTCTCTGATGCGCGGACGAAAGCTGTTGAAGCGGCGTCCGTACGTTGACGTCTGGAACGCTGCCCGTCGTCCTCGGCAGCACGTGACGCAGCAGTTGAGGCGGCATCTCTTCGTCGTCGACTGTAACGGTGTTCTTCGTCCTCACCGTCACGTGCCGCAGCGGTGGAGGCCGCATTTTTCCTTCGTCATCGAGATGTTGTTCATCAGTTTGCGCTGCACGTGCAACTGCAGTTACAAATGCATTTCCAGAAAGGTGGATGCTCCTCTTTTTTACTGTCTCGGTTGCCCGGGTAATTACATTTCGAGTTGCATTTTGTGACAACCGAGTCAATTTTTCTACGGACAACTCTGTAGCTCTTCTTCGTTTGGCAGCAGAAGCAGCTTTAGTTTGGCAACTTAGTCGTGGTCTTTTTGGGGTGGCATGACCGTAGATTCAAAGAATGTGTTTGGTAGCGAAAATTTTCAAATGAACTTTGAATGAGTTTAAAGTGAGTACTATATTGTAGCAGGACCGAACACGTAAATATTTATGCAGGTAATGGAGCATGAAAGGGGGAGTAGCCAAAACTTTCAATTGAACGGTGAGTAAGTGGAAAGTGAGTACTAAGTAAGATCTATGAAGAATGCACGTCAAATAATAGGTCAAACCTGTAAGCCAAGCCTGTCTGAGTTATAGCACAAAAGAGCGTAAACAGGGGCGTTACTTTGGAGCACACTGGAAAATAAATCATCGAAATCGGACGTTCGTTAAAAAAGTTTTCTCATTAATTTTTTGTCTCATATTGAGAAAAACAAAGAAAGAAAAATTACAAAAAGGACAACAATAAAATATAATGTCTTTGTTGAGATTCAAGTAAATGAACGCTTAAGCGTCGTTATTGTTACGTTTGTTGTTTTATAAATTCATCTGTTGCTTTTGAATATTTGCTATTTGATGTAAAATGTAACGTTGAGAGAGCAGTATGTATTTAGTGTTATCGGCTTTTTATATTTTTATATTTGATGTATGACGAACGAAGAGGGTGAATGATCTATTATAAAGAGAGAAGATTTGTCGTTGTTCTAAACTGTAATGGAGACGGAGGCAGTAACCTTTTAAAGAGAGTTGCAGAGGATATTGATGGTAGTGAGAGGAATGAAGCGTGTAAGAGAGAGGGTTATCAAAGTTTGTGTCGCGTTCCTTCAGAGACGGAGGCAGTAACCTTTTAAAGAGAGTTGCGGAGGAGATTGAGGGTAGTGAGAGGAATGAAGCGTGTAAGAGAGAGGGTTACAGCATGTATTTAGTTTTATCGATTTGTTTTCATAGAAGCAGGAAATGTTTGGCAAAAATAATTACGCGTTGACTTGCCCTGGTAAATTGGGAGCACATTGGAAAAAGAATTATCAAAATCAGTAGAGAAATGTGGAAATGCATAAAAATCATACACACACACACAGACAGACATCTACCGTTTTATATATAGAGAGATAACAACCCGCAAAATAACACTTCATATAACAGATTAATGCTATAGACATATGAATCGGAATGTAACCCGTGAACTTTTTCCTGGGCAAAATTATTCGAACAGACATGATCTCATTGCCAGAGTGTTCAGACTGAAACTGGCTAAACTCATGGCTTTAATCAAAAAGGGTCAGGTATTTGGGGCTGTAAAATGTGACATGTTCACCGTCGAATGGCAAAAACGAGGGCTGCCACATGCTCACATTTTGATATGGTTAGCTGATAAAATCAATTCAAATGCCGTAGACAGCTTCATTTCGGCTGAAATCCCTAACCCAGCAACTGACCAGGAATTACATGACATCGTCAAAGCTAACATGGTCCGTGTGCGTCGGTTCCTAATGAGCATCACACGTGTCTGAAAGGGGGGTCGTGCAGTAAGGGATACCCAAAAGAATTTGTTGACCAGACTCAGACTGGTGGCGACGGGTACCCCCTGTACAGGCGGAGACGGCCCGAGAACGGTGGCTTCACCACAACAGTAAAGGGAGGTCAAGTCGACAATAGATGGGTGGTCCCTTACTGCCCGCTTCTCTTGAAGATGTTCAACGCCCACATCAACGCTGACTTTTGCAACTCCGTCAAGTCGATAAAATACATATACAAATATATAAATAAGGGCTCTGATGCCGCAATGTTCGCATTTCAAGCTGAAAATAGCAGGGACGAGGTCACAGAATACCTGGTACATCAGTAGCAATGAAGCTTTTTGGCGCCTATTTGGTTTACCCCTACTACAACGCCACCCCGCATCGTACAGCTTGCGGTACATTTGGAAAATGGGCAAAGGGTTTACTTTACGGACCAAACTGCCGCCAAGTTGGCCGCCGATGCGAAAGAGACCACTCTGACGGGTTTCTTCAAACTTTGCCAGTTCGATACATTTGCGCAAACAATTGTGGACCCACAGGTTCCATCCTACTTTATATGGTCGAAAAACACTTGGGTGCGAAGAAAGTCAGATCAGGCTGTTGAAAGACATCCTGGTGTAAAATTTGACAGCTGTCTTGGAAGGGTTTACAATGTGTCCCCAAGTCAGCATGAGTGCTTTCATCTCCGCCTTCTTCTGCATGAAGTTGTAGGCCCACAAAGTTTTCAGGACCTCAAAGCTGTTGATGGAGAAATATGTGATACGTACCGGGAAGCCTGCTTTAAGCGTGGTCTTTTGGAAGATGATTCGCAATGGGATTCCACTTTAGCAGAGGGTGCTTTGTTGAAATCACCTAAAGGTCTACGGGAACTCTTTGCCATTTTGCTTCAAAAGTGTGAATTGGGTGATCCCAAATCTTTATGGGTCAAGTACAGAGACTTCATGTCTGAGGACTTCCTGCGCCTGGTTCATCTGCAGTATACTTCAGTGGAAGTTGATTACAACGACATTATCTACAACAGGGCACTCATTGATATCGAGTACGCTCTCCTCGACATGGGTGGGAGTGAGTTGGCGACGTATGGCTTGCCGTCAACCGTCAGAGAGGAAGCTAACACGGTGGTCCCGGATTTGTTGCGGGAAACAGCATATGACATCGAATTTCTTTCCCAATACTTAGAGGAAAATGAGCCCAAACTTCTGTCGGACCAAAGGTTGGCCTATTTAACTGTCATTGACGCGGTTCAAAATCAGACTGAGGGTACCGGAAAAACTTTTGTAACGAAATTGATACTCGCTAAGATTCGTCAGGAGAAAAAAATTGCATTGGCCGTTGCATCGTCCTGGATCGCTGCTACTTTGCTGCCGAGAGGCAGGACAGCACATTCAACCTTTAAAGTCCCCTTGGATTTAGTAAAAACTGAGACACCAACACACAATATCAGCAAGAGATCACACGAAGCTCTGGTTTTCAAAAAATGTTGCCTCATTGTTTGGGATGAGTGCAAAATGGCACACAAGGGTGCTCTTGAGGCATTGGACAGGACCCTGAAAGACATTAGGGATTCTACGGCTCCTATGGGTGGCGTAACCCTTCTGCTATCAGGGGATTTTCGGCAAACGCTGCCTGTCATCACCAAAGGGACAAGAGCTGGTGAAGTGCCTGCCTTAAGTCGTCCATGTTGTGGCTCCAGGTGAAGAGTTTGTACCTGAGCACAAATATGCGTGCTCATTTGCATGGTGACAACATGTCTGCAGCATTTGCTCAGAACATTTTAGCACTTGGTGAGGGCAAGGTCCCTGCGGATGACAAGGGCGGCATAGCAATCGACTCCCTGTGCAACATTGTGAGCAGCCCTTCTGACCTTTGGGAAGCAGTTTTTCCTAATGTCTCATCTAACTTTAAAAGCCTCGATTGGCTCAGCGAAAGAGCCATCCTTGCTCCGAAAAAAACCATGGTTAATTTTATTAACGAACAGCTGATTGAGAAGATTCCCGGTAAAGAGCCATCTTCAAATCTATCGACCGATGTCAGACCCCGACGATATCGTTAATTATCCGGTTGAGTTATTAAATTCGCTTGAGCCCCTCAAGGGATGACACGTAATATCGTCTACAAAGAGGTGCTATAGATATTGGTGCAGGTGTTGGAGGTGTTGGAGCTATGCCGTCTGGAAAACTGGTTGGGTCACCCATGGCGGATAGATCTGACACCCAGCGGCATCAGAGCCACCATCTTGCAACTTTGGTCTACTAAATTCGCTATTGGAAGATTATTAACCCATCATTGATTTCCAAAATGCTAATTGGTTCGTAACTTTTAATAACCGGTTCAACTGCTTTATGCACTTAATTGATAAGTTTATACGCTTTCAAGCCACGTTTACCTGTATGTAACTTTTCATAGCAAATAAACAAACCCGAGCAACGCCGGGTTAAACTGCTAGTATATATATATCTACTATATAAATTGGAAGTGGTCGGACGTTGTATATGTAGGTTTAGTCGGATAAACGTCGAAACGGCTTGGTGGAATGCAGCGAAAATTTACACAGTTATGCAGAATGACCCGAGGAGGCGTTGGGTCGACTTTTAAGGTACAAGCTTCCATGGTTACGGAGAAAATCGATGAAACAGGAATTTCTCATTTAAATTGAACTGAGAGTAATCTGTGAACGCAGAAGTAAATATTTCGAGAAACGTTGCAACCGAAGGAAAACAGGAAGACGTTATTTGGTTCGTGAAGACGTTCCCTGGCAATGAATGGGGGGAAAAAAGCGAGGATAATACGTCGTTATTTGGAGCGTGAAGAACAATTTCATGCAAAGATAAGACCAAGTTCATAGTATAAATGGAGTCGTTAGACTAATATTCTATTTAAAATAACAGAATGATTTCCAGCCCCGGAGTTTAAGAATGATGTAAATAAAATTGAAAACGAAAATGACAGAGGTTATTAAAATAGTAAAAGTAAATAGTGAAGATTTAGACCAGTACATACGTATGCCCCGACGGACATACACATACATGCGCACACACAAATACATACACACCCACACGTACGCACGCACGCACGCGCGTATGTATAAAGCTTATGCATTTCTACAGTATTTTCACCAAACTTAATACATAGGTTACTTATGTACTCCGGATGGACATGGGCACTTTCATTTTTCCATATATTGATTATATGGCCTCCCGGCAGATAACCCCCTTTAACCGTTTCCTTGGAGTCGATTGAAGAACTGCAGTGCAATGCAACAAAACGTCATAACTTCTGGAGTTCGCAACCGATTTTCACAAAACTTGACACATGGGCAACGTTTGTCCTACAGATGAATGTGAACTCTCAGAATTGGCACATATTGAGTAGGGGACCACTGGGGGCAGGAACCCTCTTTTGGAAAAAGCCGATGATTTTGTAAAAGTATAGTTTTGGAAGCAGCACTGAAGTATTGACATAAATGGTATACACAACTGCTATTTAATACCCGAGCAGCGCCGGGTACCTCTGCTAGTATATATATATATATATATATATAGAGAGAGAGAGAGAGAGAAAAGACTGAAATTTCGTTTCTCACTCTTAGTACGGCTGAAGTATGTACACGTACATACATATATGTATACAGACGTACATATATAAATACATGCACACATATATATATATATATATATATGTACGTATGGGTTTACCGAACATTTATTATAATGTTCGATTTGTTTGTAAATAAAGAGCCCGAATTAAGCCGTACAGTGTTCGGCAACCATCATCGCCCTTTTGTTCAACACTGACAAAGGAACAATGAACTAGTTTCAAGCTTATTAGCAATCGTCAGCATCGTATACCTTCCTGTCAGATAATTGAACGTTTGAAAAGTGAGAAATGGAAAAAGATGAGTATTGACGTACATGTACGTCAATATTCATCTTTTTCCATTTCTCCGAGGGTTCTTAACCCCACTATTAGGCTAAATAATTTCTTTAATTTATTTAGTCAAAATACGGCGATAGCTTACATTTCTAATCATTGCAGTATCGGTAGAGGGTCGGACGCCATGCTTTGACGCATAGAGTTACGGCCCTTGCCATTCTGAGTTCAAATCCCGCCGAGGTTAACTTTGCCTTTCATCCTTACGGGGTCGATAAAATAAAGTACCAGTAATACACTGGGAAATTGCTGGCCTTGTGCCAAAAGTAGAAACAATTATATATACATATATATATATATATAGCTGTTGTGGTAGTGGTAGAGGTGGTGATGTCGGTTGGAAGTGATACAGTGTTGTTAACCACTCCCTTCTGTGATAGTAGCTGCAGTGTTGGTAGTTCTTGTGTTTTGTTTTTACATTCAGTGGACGATAGACATTTTTGTAGGGGAGGGGGAAACGATTTTTTCGAAGTTTTTAAAATAAATCGAAATATTTGGGCTTAAAGCCCAAATATTAAGAGGTTTCCCCTCCTTGGAACCAAGGTGCGCACAGTATGCTTCGTTATCGACAAGAAAATACAAAAAATTATACTTTAAAACAGCTTAAAATTATGAACCCTTTCTTCCGCAGACTTGTAACAACTTCACACATGTGTGTCCAGAATAATAATAACAATAATTGTTTCTACTTTTGGCACAAGGCCAACAATTACCCAGTGCATTACTGGTACTTTATTTTATCGAACCCGTAAGAATGAAAGGCAAAGTTAAACTCGGCGGAATAATAATAATAATAATAATAATAATAATAATAATAATAATAATGTTTTCTTTATTAACCACAAGGGTTTACATAAAGTAGACATTAAGGACAGTACAGGACAATACAGGACGGTACAAATGGGCATTTCTGCGTGTAAAAAAACAGAGGATGTAATAAAATAACAAAGAAAAATTCCCCAATAGGGGGGAGACTTCCGAGGGACATTTGTGGAGAAAGCCCATTAAAAGACCACGGTGACCCTGACCACCAGGGCAAGTGCCCTCTCCCAGTTTCCCACCTTTAATTTACAGACACATACTCAGAGTAGGCCCATTCATTCGGGCCATACTTGCTTCTCTCACCCATCTTTCAACAAAATGCTGGAAGAAAGCACTTCCCTCTCTACCCTGATTTTCCTTTTCAAATGAAATTTGAAAAAGTTAATCAGGGTATCACTGAAGAGGTAAGTGCTCGTTTTCAGCCCTTTCAAACGTGTCCACCATACTATCTCTTTCGCCATGGCCACCAGACAGATAAAAACTGCCTGCCCTTCCCGGCTAAAGGAAGAGGGCGGGGCAATCCTCACGATGGACTCAGCTCATAGCTGGATCCGTCCGACACGTGACAGCAGGTGTTCGACATAAACCCACAAGTCAGCAATGCTCGGACACTGGACGAGTGCGTGCAGGACGGTTTCGTCGCCCTGTGCGAATCTTGGACATGCCCGGCTGACGGCACCTCCATGCCTGTAGAGTTTATCCCGAACTGGCAAGGCTCCTCGGTAGCACTGCCAGGCCAGAGATTTCTGGAAGTTGTCCATAGGCCCTGGCCCGAAAGTTCTTCCGAAGAGATTGGCTAGTTGATTTTCGTCGACGCCTAGAGTTTCCCCAAGTACGTCGTCGCTCTTCCCCTCCACTAATCCTCTATAGAACGCCGAGGTGGAGTTTCCACCGATCACATTGCCCGATTGGTCGAGGGCTGTGAGCGCCTGAAGACATTCCAGTCTCCAGGCGCTCCCTCTCGGTCTTCGCTTGACCCAGGACTGCAGCTCCGTCAAGGAAACGAGCTGGGGAAATACGTGTCTAGCAAACGGCGACCACACCTGGTCACCGTCGAGGAAGAGGTGGAGATGTCGTAGCCTGAGCGCGTGTCTGCGCATCATCAACCACGGCATGCCCAACCCTCCACGTAGCGGGTGTTGACAGCAGATGGACCGCCTGACCATCGGAGCGCGTCCCTTCCACAAGAAGCGAAAGAGCAAACGCTCCAGCACAGTCAGGCGGGGCTTAGGACAAGGTACGACGGTCAGGCGGTAGTAGATGACCGACGCGATGTACGCGTTAGCCACCTCCGCTCGACCTTTCAGGGACAGCTTCCTCTCGGCCCATTTCTGGGTGAGAGAAACCATCCTGCTCGTCACCTCGTCCCAGTTTTTGTCCGTCTGGAGGTCTGGACCGAACCAGACCCCTAGCAATTTAACCGGTCCGTCCGTCCAGCGCCCGACGACGCTGTTGGACGGCATGGACCTGCCTCTCCAGGTGCCGAGCTGCAGGCCCACTGACTTTTCCTGGTTGATCATTGCTCCTGTCACCGCTTCGTATTCTCTTAGTGTAGTGCCGATCGCCTCGATGTGTTTGGCGTTCGACACCACTACGGTGACATCTTCCGCATATGCTGACACGGATCTTCCGCATCCTAGTTCGCGCGGGACCCCACTCAACGTCTCCAGTTTGTGCAGTAATGGCTCGAGAGTCAATACGTACAATAGGGACGAGAGGGGACATCCTTGGCGGACCGAGCGCATTATGTTGAACGGTTCCGAAAGGTGACCGTTCACTCTCACTACAGAGCAGATGTCGCTGTGCATGGCAGCGATCCAGCCTCTGAAGACGGGCCCAAATCCAGCCGCCCTCAGGACTGCCGCTAGGTAACGATGGTCGACCCTATCTAAGGCTTTCGACTGATCTAAATTGATCAAAGACCCACCCGTGCCAGGTTCCCTAGCTGCCCTCTCTACGATGTATCGCATGAGGTGGAGGTTGTCGTGGATGGATCTGTCGGGAATGGCGCATGTCTGTGCCTCTCCCACCAGACCACCAACGACAAGCGCCAACCTCTTTGCTAGCACCTTGGCCAAAATCTTGAACTCTGTGTTTAGCAGAGGTGTGGGCCTAAAATTATCTATGTTATCCCCCTTGTTCGGATTCTTTCTCAGCAGCGCCACCGCTCCTCGGCTCACAGAGCTGGGAATTCTCCCGTTCTGTTGCCAGTTGCAGTAGACGTCCGCCAAGAGGCCTCCGAACAAGTCTGGCATTTGTACGTAAAGTTCATAGGGCAGACCATCCAAACCAGGCGATTTACCACTTGTGCAGCCAGTCATTGCCTCCTGTACTTCAGCGGTTGTTATCGGCTTTTCGCAACACTCCGCCTCAGTGGCCGAAAGCCGCGGCAGTCCGTCGAGGTAGACACTAAAGTCCATCCCTCGATCCGGCCCGCCACTGCCCCCGAACAGTTGAGCGAAGTGTCGCTGAAAAGCTTCACACATTTTCCCGGGATCAAGTAGCATGCGCCCGTCGTGGTCCACCAAAGACCGGATCGTGGCTTTGTTGCCACGACGCGCCTCCGTCACTCGGGCCCATTGAACGGCTTTCGTCCCCTCGTGTCTGAGAGCACGCACCCTAGCTCTAACAACGCAGCCTTCGTGCTTTGCATTGAAGAATTGGTCAAGGGCCAATTTCGCCGCAAGTACGTCGGTCGCGATGCCTTTGCTAAGCGCCTCGTCTAATTTTCTAACTAATTCTCCCTCTGCTCTATTTTTCTCTATTGCTAAAGCCTTACTAAACCTAATGCACTCTATTCTAATTGCTCTTTTCAGAGCAAACCACCACTTGTTGTTGACGATGGCCCCCGTCAACGCCCGCTTAACTAGTTCGCTAATCCGGTCTCTGTAGGCCTTGCGCGCTGGTAAGGACGCGTTTAGCTTGCAGTAGCCGGGTCCTCGTCTATGAAGCCTATCTAAGTCAAGCACACAGATCACGAATTTGTGGTCCGTGTAGCTGACTATCTTGAATTGTGGACAGCCTATGCTAGACCTATCTATTTCCCTACAAAATACTCTATCTAGATATGATCTGGATGACCCTATGCGATTTGTCCAAGTCCACATCGGTACATTCGGGAAATCCATTCGGCACCTGTCAGACAGTTCAAAACGCCTGAGCAGGTTGGTGAGACTCTTGCACCCTCCTTCCCTATCCACTAATCCCACACAATCCCAGCGTGCATCTAAGATCCCGTTCCAGTCGCCCACTAACACTAAAGAGCGGGACGTTCCAAGAAAGGTCTCCAGACGCCGCAAGAAATCAGGCCGCCCTGCTCCTGTCGGGGCATAGACGGCCACTAACCTGAAAGCTTGCCCGTCTCCGCTGGTCACGTCCAGCACCACCAACTTACCTTCTGGGTCCAGGAAGATGGCCCGTATGGCGAGATCCAAACCTCTCCGAAAAAGCACAGCAACTACACCCCCCGATGCCGGACGACTGGGAGATGCGTACACATCGTAGCCGCCGAAGATCGGTGCGAAGGCCCGTGCTTCGGAGATTCTGGTCTCGCTGAAGGCCACTACATCTATGTTTAGTGACCTGAGGTCGTTGAGCAGGTGGCCCTGCTTCCATGACGACCCCAAGCCACGCGCATTTATGCTGCCTATTCTGAGTGAGGTCATGTTGAAAAGGAGTGGAAAAGATGGGAAAGACCACTTACCTTACTTCTCGTAGAGGAAGGACTTTTTTTCCATCCTTTTCACTGCTTGTGGCCTCCTCAGGAAGGATGTCCTTATAAATCCTCCTGGAGAGTGCTTGTCGGAAGTCTCCGATGTCTTTGGGGAATTTTTGTTTTAGTGTCATGTACGTTTTCTGTGTGATGCGAGTGATTTGTATGTGTGGAGGTGGTTTGAATTTTGGGGTTGTTGTGTAGTCTTTGTCTGTGATGCTGGTGCTGTGTTGGATGCAGTGTAATAATTGCTTGTTGTTCAAATTTAATGCTGTGTAGTGTGTATCGTTTTGGTTGCGTTTGTTGTGGGTTTGTTTCTGTTTCGCATTTTGGTGACTTTTGTGGTGTAGGTGATGGTGGTGTTGGGGTTAATGATGGTGATGGCGTTGGTGTTTGTGGTGATGGGGTTGGTGATGCTGGTGTGGATGGTGGCATATCTGTCCTAACTTTTTTGTTTGTTAATTTATTTGTTTCCCTCTGTATTTTGTTTTTGGAGGGGGAAGGAAGAGAATTTTTTCTTTTTTGGTTTCTTTTCTTTTCCTGATACCGTTTCCCACTCCTCGTCGTCACAATCTGTCTCCAGTTGTGATAGGCCGGGGAGTAGGAAATCCTCCACAGGCGTTAGTTTTGGTTGTGGCGTGGTGGATGGTGTAGGCGCTGGTGCTAGTTCTGAAGCGTTGGGTGGTGGTGGTGTTGGTTTTGCTGGTGGTGGTGGTGTTGGTTTTGCTACTGTTGCTGGGGTTGATGCTGTTATAGTTGCTTCTGTTGTTGCTGCTACAGTTGTTGCTGCCATCTCTGCTACTGGTGGTGTTGATGGTTGTGTCACTGGGGTGGGTAGGAGAGGTGGCCTCAACCTTTTAGCCTGAGGGCAGAAAGCCCTTAGGTGGGTTCCTTCACCACAAACGACACACCTAGGCCTTCTGCCCTCGACAATTACGGTGAGGTGGCTGCCGTCAGTGAGGTCTATTACCTCTGGGATCTCCTCAATGCTTTTTTGGTCCGCTTGGATCACGAGCTCCATCCCAGATCCGGACCAGTTCTCCTGCTTTTCTTTTGCTATTGCTATTATTTTTGTGTTGGCTTCGATGCCGGCGAGGACGGCCGCTATTAGCCAGGGAATTTCGATGGCCGGTGGAACGTGGGTCACCCTGATCTTTA
Source organism: Eledone cirrhosa (assembly GCA_964016885.1). Taxonomy (NCBI): domain Eukaryota; kingdom Metazoa; phylum Mollusca; class Cephalopoda; order Octopoda; family Eledonidae; genus Eledone; species Eledone cirrhosa. The sequence continues at coordinate 369,832,005 of OZ024743.1, read as the reverse complement.
CGAGTCTCTGGCCACAATAGCTTGGGACGAGTGTAAAGTCGTCACTTCTTAATGGGGCCATGGAGTGTTCTCTAGCCTCCTCTGGTGTTTCAAAGAACACGTCCACGGTTCCATACTTCTGCCTACGACTGATGTGGGTTTTTCTTGCCCACACATGTCCCAAAGCTTTTTGGATTTGGGACTCGGATGCCCGTTCCACTCGGCGCGATTCTACATTTATTGTTCGATACGACACGGTGCATAGGCGACGATGCTCCATTTTATTAGGTGTGTGGTGGGGGGGCTGACCCTGTACCCATCTTTCTTTACCATTTGTTTGGCATTTTCTAATTCCTCCTGAGTTACCGTATATGCTTCGCACTGTTTTGCTACTCTGGCAAAACTCAGGGTGGTTTTTTTAATGTCATTGTTGTTGTTGTTGCTATCGTTATTTTTGTTATTATTAATTTTAGTTTCAGTTGTGGTGGTGGTGACGTCAGTGAAGTTCGTGTTGAGAGAGTCCATTTTGGTTGAAAATATTTCGACATCACGAGTTGATTTATTTTTTCCTTTTGTTTCTGTTGTCGCGGTGGTGGTGGTGGTGGTGGTGGGGGGGGGGGGCTTTAACACCTGCAGTCATTGGTAATAGCGGGAAATGAATGTCTGCCTGAGACAAATTTAAAATATTGCTAGTGCTTAAATTATGTGTGTTGGCAGACGTAGTATCATTTACAATGGTGGTGTCGGTGTGAGGTATTAATTTGTGAGAAAGGCTTTCAGCTGCTTGGTGCAGTGGTGAATTAGCCATTTTTTTTTCAAAGAAATTTTTTGATAATCATAAAAGTTTAAATTTTGGGCACAAGGCCCCAATCTTTTTGGGTGTCCTTTTCGGAAAACAATGTATGTGCGCTTATATATAGTTAACAATAAAAATTTTCCATAAATGGCAATTTTTAACAAACGGAAATAACAAACCTTTGCGGAGCTCACGATGATACGTTTTACTACGTAGGTCGCCAATAATAATAATAATAATAATAATAATAATAATAATAATAATAATAATAATGATTTCTTTATTAACCACAAGGGTTTACATAAAGTAGACATTAAGGACAGTGCAGGACAATACAGTACGATACAAATGGGCATTTCTGCGTGTCAAATACAAAAACAGAGGATGTAACAAAAAAATAACAATGAAAAATTCCCCAATAGGGGGGAGACTTCGGAGGGACATTTGTGGAGAAAGCCCAGTAAAAGGCCACAGTGACCCTGACCACCAAGGCAAGTGCCCTCTCCCAGTTTTCCACCTTTAATTTACAGATATATACTCAGAGTAGGCCCATTCACTCGGGCCATTCTTGCTTCTCTCACCCATCTTTCAACAAAATTCTGGGAAGAGAGCACTTCCCTCTCTACTCTGATTTTCCTTTTCAAATGAAATTTGAAAAAGTTAATCAGGGCATCACCGAAGAGGTAAGTGCTCGTCTTCAGCCCTTTCAAACGTGTCCACCATACTATCTCTTTCGCCATGGCCACCAGACAGATAAAAACTGCCTGCCCTTCCCGGCTAAAGGAAGAGGGCGGGGCAATCCTCACGATGGACTCAGCTCATAGCTGGATCCTCCTACACGTGACAGCAGGTGTTCGACATAAACCCACAAGTCAGCAATTTTCGGACACTGGACGAGTGCGTGCAGGACGGTTTCGTCGCCCTGCGCGCATCTCGGACATGCCCGGCTGACGGCACCTCCATGCCTGTAGAGTTTATCCCGAACTGGCAAGGCTCCTCGGTAGCACTGCCAGGTCAGAGATTTCTGGAAGTTGTCCATAGGCCCTGGCCCGAAAGTTCTTCTGAAGAGATTGGCTAGTTGATTTTCGTCGACGCCTAGAGTTTCCCCAAGTACGTCGTCGCTCTTCCCCTCCACTAATCCTCTATAGAACGCCAAGGTGGAGTTTCCACCGATCACATTGCCCGATTGGTCGAGGGCTGTGAGCGCCTGAAGACATTCCAGTCTCCAGGCGCTCCTTCTCGGTCTTCGCTTGACCCAGGACTGCAGCTCCGTCAAGGAAACGAGCTGGGGAAATACGTGTTTAGAAAACGGCGACCACACCTGATCACCGTCGAGGAAGAGGTGGAGATGTCGTAGCCTGAGCGCGTGCCTGTGCATCATCAGCCACGGCATGCCCAGCCCTCCACGTAGCGGGTGTTGACAACAGATGGACCGCCTGACCATCGGAGCACGTCCCTTCCACAAAAAGCGAAAGAGTAAACGCTCCAGCCCAGTCAGGCGAGGCTTAGGACAAGGTACGACGGTCAGGCGGTAGCAGATGACAGACGCGATGTACGCGTTAGCCACCTCTGCTCGACCTTTCAGGGATAGCTTCCTCTCCGCCCATTTCTGGGTCAGAGAAGCCACCCTGCTCGTCACCTCGTCCCAGTTTTTGTCCGTCTGGAGGTCCGGACCGAACCAGACACCTAGCAATTTAACCGGTCCGTCCGTCCAGCGTCCGACGACGCTGTTGGACGGCATGGACTTGCCTCTCCAGGTGCCGAGCTGCAGGCCCACTGACTTTTCCTGGTTGATCATTGCTCCTGTCACCGCTTCGTATTCACTTAGTGTAGTGCCGATCGCCTCGATGTGTTTGGCGTTCGACACCACTACGGTGACATCGTCCGCATATGCTGACACGGATCTTCCGCATCCTTGTTCGCGCGGGACGCCCCTCAACGTCTCCAGTTTGTGCAGTAATGGCTCGAGAGTCAATACGTACAAGAGGGACGAGAGGGGACATCCTTGGCGGACCGAGCGCATTATGTTGAACGGTTCCGAAAGGTGACCGTTCACTCTCACCACAAAGCAGATGTCGCTGTGCATGTCAGCGATCCAGCCTCTGAAGACGGGCCCAAAGCCAGCCGCCCTCAGGACTGCCGCTAGGTAACGATGGTCGACCCTATCGAAAGCTTTCGACTGATCTAAATTGATCAAGGACCCATCCGTGCCAGGTTCCCTAGCTACCCTCTCTACGATGTATCGCATGAGGTGGAGGTTGTCGTGGATGGATCTGTGGGGAATGGCGCATATCTGCGCCTCTCCCACCAGACCATCAACGACAAGCGCCAACCTCTTTGCTAGCACCTTGGCCAAAATCTTGAACTCTGTGTTTAGCAGAGTTATGGGCCTGAAATTATCTGTTATCCTCCTTGTTCGGATCCTTTCTCAGCAGTGCCACCGCTCCTCGGCTCACAGAACTGGGAATTCTTCCGTTCTGTTGCCAGTTGCAGTAGACGTCCGCCAAGAGGCCTCCGAACAAGTCTGGCATCTGTACGTAAAGTTCATAGGGTAGACCATCCAAACCAGGCGATTTACCCCTTGTGCAGCCAGTCATTGCCTCCTGTACTTCAGCGGCTGTTTAGCTTCCAGTAGCCGAGTCCTCGTCTATGAAGCCTTTCTAAGTCAAGCACACAGATCATGCATTTGTGGTCCGTGTAGCTGACTATCTTGAATTGTGGACAGCCTATGCTAGACCTATCTATTTCCCTACAAAATACTCTATCTAGATATGATCTGGATGACCCTATGCGATTTATTCAAGTCCACATTGGTACATTCGGGAAATCCAATCGGTACCTGTCAGACAGTTCAAAACGCCTGAGCAGGTTGGTGAGGCTCTTGCACCCCCCAGCCCTATCCGCTAATCCCACAGAGTCCCAGCGTGCATCTAAGATCCCGTTCCAGTCGCCCACTAACACTAAAGAGCGGGACGTTCCAAGAAAGGTCTCCAGACACCGGAAGAAATCAGGCCGCCCTGCTCCTGTCGGGGCATAGACGGCCACTAACCTGAAAGCTTGCCCGTCTCCGCTGGTCACGTCCAGCACCACCAACTTACCCTCTGGGTCCAGGAAGATGGCCCGTATGGCGAGATCCAAACCTCTCCGAAAAAGCACAGCAACTACACCCCCCGATGCCGGACGGCTGGGAGATGCGTACACATCGTAGCCGCCGAAGATCGGTGCGAAGGCCCGTGCTTCGGAGATTCTGGTCTCGCTGATGGCCACTACATCTATGTTTAGTGACCTGAGGTCGTTGAGCAGGTGACCCTACTTCCATGACGACCCCAAGCCACGCGCATTTATGCTGCCTATTCTGAGTGAGGTCATGTTTAAAATAGAGTGGAAAAGATGGGAAAGACCACTTACCGTACTTTTCGTAATGGAGGGATGGTTTTTCCATCCCTTTTCACTTGATCGTCTGGTGAAGGGACCGTTGAATCGTCCCTTCGGCTGGTCGTCGGCTCTTCTATGAGTATGTCCGAATATACTCTTCGGTTGAGTGTCCCCCTAGGTCTCTGAAATCATCAACTGCGTTGGGGAATTTCGTTTTAATGTTTGTGTATTGTTTCTGTGCTATTTTTAGCAGTCTTATGTTAGTTGGCGTTTTGATTGGTGCTGGTATTATGTAGTCGTGTTGTGAAATGTATGAGTGTTCAATTATGTAAGTCATTAGTTTCTTGTTGTGTGTATTTATTGCCGTGCATTTGTTTTTCTGGGGGTGGGGTGTGGTTCTGCTATTTTCTTGTCGTTGTTGCTGGGTGTGTGTGTTTTGTTGTTGTGTTTGCGATGTTGGTGCTTGTGGTGGTGGTGTTGAAGGTGTTGTTGTTGTTGGCGGTGGGGTTGTCGCCGCTGGTGATGGTGGTGCTAGTGTGGGTGGTGATGGTGTTGGTGGAGTTGCTGCTGTGAGTCTCTTTGCAGTAGCCTTTACCCTTTTTTCATTTCTTTCCTCCCTTTTCGAAGGCGACGATGCACTGCTTCTGCGTTTGTGCCTTCTTACGACCTTTTGCCATCCCTCTCCCACCTCACACTCCATGTCTGATTCTGTGAGGTCGGGGAGGGGTACCAACTCCACTCTTTCACTTGTTGTTGTTGGTGATGTTTGCACTGGAGTCTCTGTTGCAACTGTATTTGGTATTGCTGTTGTTGTTGTTGTTAATACTTCCACTGCTGCTGCTGTTTTTGATTTCCGTGGCGTGGGTACGGGTGCCACGGACCTATCGTTCCTGGTTGCCGCTTGTCCTGTTGCTGGTAGCCGTGGAGCCGGTTTCGGAAGGAGGGGGGTTTTCTCCTTTCTCAGGGTCTTCTCGTTGCAGAAGGCCCTGAGGTGAGTCTTCGATCCACAGCGAAAGCATTTCGAGCGTTTGCCCTCAACACTTATGGGCAATTGAGTGCCGTTATCGAAGTCTATCACATCCGGGATAGCTTCGATGCACTCCTGGTTGGTTTGGATTAACATCTCAATGGAGGTGCCGACCCAATCTTCTCTTACTTTTTTCTGTACTTGCAGTACAGTTGTTTTGTCCTCGATTCCGACGAGGACAGACACGGCCAGCCAAGAAGGGGTCATCCTCTGTGGCTCTTTCAACCCTATGGGATTTTGTACTTACTGTACGGTACGTGACCGTACAGTGCTGTTGGGTTTCGAAAAATTATTCCGCTGCCTTGCAGATTGCTCGGTGTCCAGTTTTTGTCACCATCTTCTTCGCTTCCTCTAATTCCTCATTTGTTATGAGGATGGTTTCCAGGTTCTTTGCGATACCTGCAAACGAGATTGGTTTTTCTTTGCTGCTGTTGTTGTTGTTGTTGTCGTCAGAGCTGCTGTCACTTTTGTTGTTGCTGCAGGTACTACGACTACTGCCGCCGCCGCTGTTGCTGTGGTTGTTGTTGTTGTTGCTGCTGCTAATGCTGTTGCGGCTGCTACTGTTGTTTTCATTGTCACTGTTGCTGTTGTTATTACGGCTGCTACTGCTATTATTCCTGACGTCAGACGAATAAAATGGGTTTTCGTATTTCCCGCACACCTGTTTCGTCGTTGTCGTCGTGGAGAAATCTTGCACGCTTTGCACGAGATTTTTCTTTTCTGTCGTCTCTTGCGAAAGAGAAGGGAGGGAGAGAGACAATCTTCTCTCTGCTGTAGTGACGATTGAGGAAGAAGAAGACGGAATGAGTGGGAGTGACCTATGAAAATTCTTTTTCGTAGCCATGTTGTTTTATTGTTTAAAATAAATATTGGGCACAAAACCCCAATAAGCAGTTATTTAACCCCGAAGGGCCAAATAACGGGCAGAAACACCCCTCTCACGAGGAGGAGGGTGTTTTTGTCTACAAGTTGGTTAAAATTTTAAACAATTTACAATTGTTATATCGGTCAAAATTTACAATACCTTACAGAGCCGAGCCTCCGTCAACCATAGCATTCAATAATAATAATAATAATAATAATAATAATAATTATAATAATAATAATAATGTTTTCTTTATTAACCACAAGGGTTCACATAAAGTAGACATTAAGGACAGTAGAGGACAATACAGGACGGTACAAATGGGCATTTCTGCGTGTAAAAAAACAGAGGTTGAAATAAAATAACAAAGAAAAATTCCCCAATAGGGGGGAGACTTCCAAGGGACATTTGTGGAGAAAGCCCATTAAAAGACCACAGTGGCCCTGACCACCAGGGCAAGTGCCCTCTCCCAGTTTTCCACCTTTAATTTACAGACACATACTCAGAGAAGGCCCATTCATTCGGGCCATACTTGCTTCTCTCACCCATCTTTCAACAAAATGCTGGGAAGAGAGCACTTCCCTCTCTACCCTGATTTTCCTTTTCAAATGAAATTTGAAAAAGTTAATCGGGGCATCACCGAAGAGGTAAGTGCTCGTCTTCAGCCCTTTCAAACGTGTCCACCATACTATCTCTTTCGCCATGGCCACCAGACAGATAAAAACTGCCTGCCCTTCCAGGCTAAAGGAAGGGGGCGGGGCAATCCTCACGATGGACTCAGCTGATAGCTGGATCCGTCCTACACGTGACAGCAGGTGTTCGACATAAACCCACAAGTCAGCATGCTCGGACACTGGACGAGTGCGTGCAGGACGGTTTCGTCGCCCTGCGCGCATCTCGGACATGCCCGGCTGACGGCACCTCCATGCCTGTAGAGTTTATCCCGAACTGGCAAAGCTCCTCGGTAGCACTGCCAGGCCAGGGATTTCTGGAAGTTGTCCATAGGCCCCGGCCCGAAAATCCTTCCGAAGAGATTGGCTAGTTGATTTTCGTCGACGCCTAGAGTTTCTCCAAGTACGTCGTCGCTCTTCCCCTCCACTAATCCCCTATAGAACGCCAAGGTGGAGTTTCCACCGATCACATTGCCCGATTGGTCGAGGGCTGTGAGCGCCTGAAGACATTCCAGTCTCCAAGCGCTCCCTCTCGGTCTTCGCTTGACCCAGGACTGCAGCTCCGTCAAGGAGACGAGTTGGGGAAAAACGTGTCTTGCAAACGGCGACCACACCTGATCACCGTCGAGGAAGAGGTGGAGATGTCGTAGCCTGAGCGCGTGTCTGCGCATCATCAGCCACGGCATGCCCAGCCCTCCACGTAGCGGGTGTTGACAGCAGATGGACCGCCTGACCATCGGAGCGCGTCCCTTCCACAAGAAGCGAAAGAGCAAACGCTCCAGCGCAGTCAGGCGGGGCTTAGGACAAGGTACGACGGTCAGGCGGTAGTAGATGACGGATGCGATGTACGCATTCGCCACCTCCGCTCGACCTTTCAGGGATAGCTTCCTCTCGGCCCATTTCTGGGTGAGAGAAACCACCCTGCTCGTCACCTCGTCCCAGTTTTTGTCCGTCTGGAGGTCCGGACCGAACCAGACCCCTAGCAATTTAATCGGTCCGTCCGTCCAGCGCCCGACGACGCTGTTGGACGGCATGGACCTGCCTCTCCAGGTGCCGAGCTGCAGCCCCACTGACTTTTCCTGGTTGATCATTGCTCCTGTCACCGCTTCGTATTCTCTTAGTGTAGTGCCGATCGCCTCGATGTGTTTGGCGTTCGACACCACTACGGTGACATCGTCCGCATATGCTGACACGGATCTTCCGCATCCTAGTTCGCGCGCGACCCCCCTCAACGCCTCCAGTTTGTGCAGTAATGGCTCGAGAGTCAATACGCACAATAGGGACGAGAGGGGACCGAGCGCATGATGTTGAACGGTTCCGACAGGTGACCGTTCACTCTCACTACAGAGCAGATGTCGCTGTGCATGGCAGCGATCCAGCCTCTGAAGACGGGCCCAAAGCCAGCCGCCCTCAGGACTGCCGCTAGGTAACGATGGTCGACCCTATCGAAGGCTTTCGACTGATCTAAATTGACCCGTGCCAGGTTCCCTAGCTACCCTCTCTACGATGTATCGCATGAGGTGGAGGTTGTCGTGGATGGATCTGTCGGGAATGGCGCATGTCTGTGCCTCTCCCACCAGACCACCAACGACAAGCGCCAACCTCTTTGCTAGCACCTTGGCCAAAATCTTGAACTCTGTGTTTAGCAGAGTTATGGGCCTAAAATTATCTATGTTATCCCTCTTGTTCGGATCCTTTCTCAGCAGCGCCACCGCTCCTCGGCTCACAGAGCTGGGAATTCTCCCGTTCTGTTGCCAGTTGCAGTAGACGTCCGCCAAGAGGCCTCCGAACAAGTTTGGCATTTGTACGTAAAGTTCATAGGGCAGACCATCCAAACCAGGCGATTTACCCCTTGTGCAACTAGTCATTGCATCCCGTACTTCAGCGGTTGTTATCGGCTTTTCGCAACACTCCGCCTCAGTGGCCGAAAGCCGCGGCAGTCCGTCGAGGTAGACACTAAAGTCCATCCCTCGATCCGGCCCGCCACTGCCCCCGAACAGTTGAGCGAAGTGTCGCTGAAAAGCTTCACACATTTGCCTGGGATCGAGTAGCATGCGCCCGTCGTGGTCCACCAAAGACCGGATCGTGGCTTTGTTGCCACGACGCGCCTCCGCCACTCGGGCCCATTGAACGGCTTTCGTACCCTCGTGTCTGAGAGCACGCACCCTAGCTCTGACAACGCAGCCTTCGTGCTTTGCATTGAAGAATTGGTCAAGGGCCAATTTCGCCGCAAGTACGTCGGTCGCGATGCCTTTGCTAAGCGCCTCCTCTAATTTTCTAACTAATTCTCCCTCTGCTCTATTTTTCTCTATTGCTAAAGTCTTACTAAACCTAATGGACTCTATTCTAATTGCTCTTTTCAGAGCAAACCACCACTTGTTGTTGACGATGGCCCCCGTCAACGCCCGCTTAACTAGTTCGCTAATCCGGTCTCTGTAGGCCTTGCGCGCTGGTAAGGACGCGTTTAGCTTCCAGTAGCCGTGTCCTCGTCTATGAAGCCTGTCAAGCACACAGATCACGAATTTGTGGTCCGTGTAGCTGACTATCTTGAATTGTGGACAGCCTATGCTAGACCTATCTATTTCCCTACAAAATACTCTATCTAGATATGATCTGGATGACCCTATGCGATTTGTCCAAGTCCACATTGGTACCTCGGGAAATCCATTCGGTACCTGTCAGACAGTTCAAAACGTCTGAGCAGGTTGGTGAGACTCTTGCACCCTCCTTCCCTATCCACTAATCCCACACAATCCCAGCGTGCATCTAAGATCCCGTTCCAGTCGCCCACTAACACTAAAGAGCGGGACGTTCCAAGAAAGGTCTCCAGACGCCGGAAGAAATCAGGCCGCCCTGCTCCTGTCGGGACATAGACGGCCACTAACCTGAAAGCTTGCCCGTCTCCGCTGGTCACGTCCAGCACCACCAACTTACCTTCTGGGTCCATGAAGATGGCCCGTATGGCAAGATCCAAACCTCTCCGAAAAAGCACAGCAACTCCTCCCCCCGATCCCGGACGGCTGGGAGATGCGTACACATCGTAGCCGCCGAAGATCGGTGCGAAAGCCTGTGCTTCGGAGATTCTGGTCTCGCTGATGGCCACTACATCTATGTTTAGTGACCTGAGGTCGTTGAGCAGGTGGCCCTGCTTCCATGACGACCCCAAGCCACGCGCATTTATGCTGCCTATTCTGAGTGAGTTCATGTTGAAAAGGAGTGGAAAAGATGGGAAAGACCACTTACCTTACTTCTCGTAGGGGAAGGACGGTTTTTCCATCCTTTTCACTGCTTGTGGCCTCCTCAGGAAGGATGTCCTTATAAATCCTCCTGCAGAGTGCTTGTCGGAAGTCTCCGATGTCTTTGGGGAATTTTTATTTTAGTGTCATGTACGTTTTCTGTGTGATGCGAGTGATTTGTATGTGTGGAGGTGGTTTGAATTTTGGGGTTGTTGTGTAGTCTTTTTCTGTGATGCTGGTGTTGTGTTGGATGTAGTGCAATAATTGCTTGTTGTTCAAATTTAATGCTGTGTAGTGTGTATCGTTTTGGTTGTTTTGCTTTGTTTGCGTTTGTTGTGGGTTTGTTTCTGTTTCGCATTTTGGTGACTTTTGTGGTGTAGGTGATGGTGGTGTTGGAGTTAATGATGGTGATGGTGTTGGTGTTTGGGTTGATGGGGTTGGTGATGCTGGTGTGGATGGTGGCATATCTGTCCTAACTTTTTTGTTTCTTAGTTTATTTGTTTCCCTCTGTATTTTGTTTTTGGAGGGGGAAGGAAGAGAATTTTTTCTGTTTTGGTTTCTTTTTTTTTTCCGGATATCGTTTCCCACTCCTCGTCGTCACAATCTGTCTCCAGTTGTGATAGGCCGGGGAGTGGAAAATCCTCCACAGCCGTTAGTTTTGGTTGTGGTGTGGTGGATGGTGTAGGCGCTGGTGCTAGTTCTGAAGCGTTGGGTGGTGGTGGTGTTGGTTTTGCTGGTGGTGGTAGTGGTGTTGGTTTTGCTACTGTTGCTGGGGTTGTTGCTGTTATAGTTGCTTCTGTTGTTGCTGCTACAGTTGTTGCTGCCATCTCTGCTACTGGTGGTGTTGATGGTTGTGTCACTGGGGTGGGTAGGAGAGGTGGCCTCAACCTTTTAGCCTGAGGGCAGAAAGCCCTTAGGTGGGTTCCTTCACCACAAACGACACACCTAGGTCTTCTGCCCTCGACAATTACCGTGAGGTGGCTGCCGTCAGTGAGGTCTATTACCTCTGGGATCTCCTCAATGCTTTTTTGGTCCGCTTGGATCAGGAGCTCCATCCCAGATCCGGACCAGTTTTCCTGCTTTTCTTTTGCTATTGTTATTATTTTCGTGTTGGCCTCGATGCCGGCGAGGACAGCCGCTATTAGCCAGGGAATTTCGATGGCCGGTGGAACGTGGGTCACCCTTATCTTTACGAGTCTCTGGCCACAATAGCTTGGGACGAGTGTAAAGTCGTCACTTTTTAATGGGGCCATGGAGTGTTCTCTAGCCTCCTCTGGTGTTTCAAAGAACACATCCACGGTTCCATACTTTTGCCCACGTCTGATGTGGGTTTTTCTTGCCCACACATGTCCCAAAGCTTTTTGGATTTGGGACTCGGATGCCCGTTCCACTCGGCGCGATTTTACATTTATTGTTCTATACGACACGGTGCATAGGCGCCGATGCTCCATTTTATTAGGTGGGGGGGTGAGGCTGACCCTGTACCCATCTTTCTTTACCATTTGTTTGGCATTTTCTAAATCTTCTTGAGTTACGGTAAATGCTTCGAATTGTTTTGCTACTCTGGCGAAACTGGGGGGGGGGGGTTATAATGTCATTGTTGTTGTTGTTGCTATCGTTAATATTAATTTTATTTTCAGTTGTGGTGGTGGTGACGTCAGTCGTCTTTGGTGGGGAAGAGTCCATTTTGCTTGATTTCATTTCGACATCACGAGTTAATTTATTTTTTTCTTCTTTTGTTTCTGTTGTCGCGGTGGTGGTGGTGGTGGAGGCTTTAACACCTGCAGTCATTGGTAATGGCGGGAAATGAATGTCTGCCTGAGACAAATTTAAAATATTGTTACTGCTTATATTTTTTTTTGTGTTGGCAAACGTAGTAACATTTACAATGGTGGTGTCGGTGTGAGGTGTTATTTTGTGAGGAAGGCTTTCAGCTGCTTCGTGCAGAGGTGAAGTAGCCATTTTTTTTCAAAGAAATTTTTGGATAATAATAAAAGTTAAAATTTTGGGCACAAGGCCCCAATCTTTTTAGGTGTCCTTTTCGGAAAACAATGTATGTGTGCTTATAAACAGTTAACAATAAAATTTTCCATAAATGGCAATTTTTAAACAAACGGAAATAACAAACCTTTGCGGAGCTCACGATAATACGATTTCCTACGTAGGTCGCCAATAATAATAATAATAATAATAATAATAATAATAACTGAATACACATATGACCACCTGATAACAAATGACCTATTTCCCATTGAGCAGAAAGGGTGTAAGGATCAGCTTCTGGTTAACAAAATGATACTGGAAGATTGTCATAATAGACACAAAAATCTATCGATTGCTTGGATAGATTATAAAAAAGCATTCGATAGTTTGCCACACAGTTGGATTGAAAAATGTTTAGAGATTTTCAAAATATCCCCCGTTGTCAGGAGGTTTTTGTCATTCAGTATGAAGACATGGAAAACGACACTCCTTTTGAATAGTGAAACAAAATCACTGGAAGCTGGAGAAGTTAATATTAATTGTGGAATTTTTCAGGGTGACTCTTTATCACCGCTTTTATTCTGCATCGCACTTATACCATTAAGTAAAATGCTCAATGAAACAAAACATGGATATAAAGTCTATGACAAAACCATTAATCAGTTGTTCTACATGGATGACCTGAAACTATTTGCAAAAAATGATGAACAATTGCTAGGGCTATTATCCACTGTGGAGCAGTTCAGTGATGACATTAAAATGCGCCAAAGCAACGTTCACCAGAGGAAAGCTGCTGAAGAGTTCAGACATTAATCTTGATCGGGGGAACGTGATAAGAGAACTTGATCAAGAAAAAACTTACAAATATCTAGGTGTTTGTGAAGGAGACGGAATCAAGCACTCGACAATGAGGGAAAGGATAAGGAAGGAATGTTACCGCAGAGTAAGAGCAATCTTAAGAACGGAATTGAATGCAAGGAATAGGATCGATGCCATAAACACGCTTGCCATACCAGTAGTAACCTACAGTTACAATGTCATCAACTGGTCAAGCACAGAGATCCGTAGGCTCGATACAAAAATTCGAAAATTCTTAACCATGCACAGAATGCATCACCCTAAGGCAGATATAGATAGAATATATCTCCCTAGGAAAGAAGGAGGACGTGGGTTAATCCAGTTAGACATTGCGTTGAAAACTGCAACAATTGGATTATCTACATATCTAAGGGAATCACATGATTGGATGATCAAACTCGTTTTGAAACACGAAAGCATCAAAAGATCATATTCCATTACAAAAGATGCACAAAGATACAGTAATGGACTACAAATTTCAGAAGTCCCATTTACTGCTGAAATGGAAAACACAGAAAAAGCAAAGCAGGTAAAAGTAACTGCAAAGAAAGAACTGCTACAGAAACTGGCTAAGAAATGGCAAGAAAAGCCTCTGTATGGAAAATACCCAGAGCGAGCTAACAATCCTTATGTTGACAAAACTTTAACCCATCAGTGGTTGGCATCCTCTGGACTGAAATCGGAGACTGAAGGACTGATTATATCAGCACAAGATCAGTGTCTGCCAACAAAAAATTACCAAGCCAACATAATAAAAAATGGATGCAGCCCATTATGCCGTGTATGCAAAAAACAACCAGAGACCATTGACCATATAATTTCAATGTGTAGTCCTATAGCTCCAACCGAATACCTAAACAGGCATGACAGAGCTGCACAATACATACATTGGATAATGTGTAAACATTTTGACCTGCCCCATCAAAAGAATTGGTGGGAGCATCAACCACCTCCCATACTTGAAAAAGATCACATCTCAATCTTGTGGAACTTTAGCATCCAAACAGACCGAAAAATAGATGCAAATAGACCTGATATAATATTGAAGGACTTTAAAAAGAGGGTATGCCTGCTAATTGATATGTCTGTTCCAATAGACAAGAATGTATCTATAAAAACATTTGAAAAATTGAGCAAGTATAAGGACCTGGAGATAGAAATTGGAAAAATGTGGAAATTGAGAACTAAAACAATACCAGTGGTTGTAGGCGCTCTGGGAATGATACCTAAGGGATCTAATGATTACTTATCGCAAATCCCAGGAAACCCGCGTATAGGAGAAATACAAAAGATAGTACTAATGGGAACTGCCCATATACTAAGGAAGATTCTGTCAATATAAGTACATCACAAGTCTAAACACTAAAGATGCATGTGTGAGTATGTATGTTCTTTCTTGAACATGGCGGACCTTGTTGTCTCTTGAGGTGACTGGTTGTGACTTGGTGATAACTCGTATGAACATAAAGCAAGATAAATGCAACTGTAATAATAATAATAATAATAATAATAATAATAATGTGTCTATTATTAGGTCCAGTGCGGGAATTCTGAGATGGAATGTTGCTGAACAAAAAGAAATGGATAGGAAGACTAGGAAGCTATTGACTATCTACAATATCTTCCACAAGAGGAGTGATGTCGATAGACTCTACTTAAGGAGATCTGAGGGTGGAAGAGGTCTTATCAGCATAGAGGACTGTGTTCAGATGGAGAAAAACAACCTACACAAATACGTGACTGATAGTAAGGAGCCAATGCTCAGAACTGTACTGAAGGAGGGGACAATAGGCCAGGGGATGTCCAAGGAGGAAATAACATCAAGGAGAAAGAGCAGCCTTCAGGAAAAATCCCTTCATAGTACCTTCTTTGAGAAAACTGAATTTAGAGATCCACTGACATGGAACTGGTTGAAAAGAGGAGACCTTAAAAAGGCTACAGAAGGAATGTTAATGGCTGCGCAGGAGCAGGCCCTCAAAACGAAGTGGTTGAAACACCACATTTACAAGGAGGAGGCTAGCCCACTGTGCAGGATCTGTGGAGAGAGAGAGGAGACTGTGGCTCACATTGTATCCGAGTGTAAACACCTAGCCCAGACTCACTATAAGGGCTGGAGACATGATGTGATGGGCAGGGTGATACACTGGCACCTATGCAAAGTAAACAATTTACCACATTCTGAGAAGTGGTATGAGCATAAGCCAGAGGCGGTGATAGCAAACGATCAGGTGAAGGTGCTGTGGGATTTTAGGATACAGACGGACAAGAAACTGGAACACAATAGACCTGACCTGGTGGTTTTGGACAAAGAAAAAAGATCGTGCCTGATTGTGGATGTAACCTGCCCATTCGACACGAGAGTGCAAGAGAAGGAGAGGGAGAAAATTAACCGATACCAGGACTTAAAGTGGGAGGTAAAAAAGATTTGGAACTGCCATGAAGTCAAAGTGATCCCGATTGTCATAGGCGCACTAGGTACTATCTCAAAAAGTTTCCAGGGATGGTTAAAGAAAATTGGCCCCTTCACGCTTTTTGGAACGCTTCAAAAGGCATGCTTGCTGGGAACAGCAAGAACCCTGCGATACGTCCTGAATATCTGAGGCTGCAGGTAGTGGCTTAATATTCATTTCAACAAACTTTCCAGTTAACTAACATCAATGACTGAGACTCAAAGAACAATAATAATAATAATAATAATTGTTTCTACTTTTGGCACAAGGCCAGCAATTACCCAGTACATTACTGGTACTTTATTTTATCGACCCCGTAAGGATGAAAGGCAAAGTTAACCTCGGCGGGATTTGAACTCAGAATGGCAAGGGCCGTAATGGTTTCTTTATTGGCTAACAGGAAGAAAAACATTACAGATGGCACGGAACGGTACAGGACGATACAAAGTTGGTTTGGGCCGTGTAAAAAGGTTATAACAAGAAGAGAGAAATGTATAAAAATAAATTAAAAAAATTCAAACAACAATAATTCCCCAGTGGGGGGAGGGGGGAACCTCCGAGGGTCACTCGTGGTGAAAACCACGCAAAAGAACACGGCCACCCTGAACACCAAGGCAAGCACCCTCTCTCAGTTCTCCCATCCCTCAGTCTACAGGCGCATACTCAGAACGGGCCGGTTCACTAGGACCAGATTCGCCACTTTCACCCACCGTTCAACAAACAAGACAGCACTTGCTCCTCCACCCTGATTTTCCTCTTCAATGCAATTTGAAAAAGTTAATTAGGGATTCGCCGAAGAGGAAAGTATCCGTCTTCAATCCTTTCAACCTTGTCCACCATATAATCTCTTTCGCCATAGCCACCAGGCAGATGAAAACTGCCTGCCCTTTCTCCTCCTTAACCGGTCCTTCCGTCCAGCGCCCCACGACGCTGTCAGGCGGCATGGACTTGCCTCTCCAGGTGCTGAGCTGCAAGCCCAGCGACTTTTCCTGGTTTAGCTTTTCTCCTGTCACTACTTCATATTCCTTGAGAGCAGTGCCGAGCATCTGGACATGTCCGGTTCTTGACACCACCACGGTGACGTCGTCGGCGTAAGCCGATACGGATCTCCCACATCCCAGTTCGCGTGGGACGCCTCTCATCGCCTCCAATTTGTGCAGTAACGGCTCTAGGGCCAATACGTACAAGAGCGACGAGAGGGGACAACCCTGGTGGACCGAGCGCATGATGCTGAACAGCTGTGTTAGATGACCTTTCACCTTCACAACTGAGCAGATCTCGCTGTGCATCGCAGCGATCCAACTCCTGTAAATGGGCCTGAAACCGGCCGCCTCGAGGACTGCCGCCAGGTACCGATGGTCGACCCTATCAAATGCCTTAGATGGATCCGAGTTATTCAGGGCCCCACCCGCGCCAGGTTCCTTAACCACCCTCTCTATGATTTATCGCATGAGGTAGAGGTTGTCCTGGCTTGATCTGTCTGGAATGGCGCATGTCTGTGCCTCTCCCACCAAATCACCTACGACAAGCGCCAATCTCGTTGCTAACACCTTGGCCAAAATCTAGAAATCTGCGTTTAACAGGGTTATGGGCCTGAAGTCCTCTATAACGTCCCCCTTGTTCGTGTCTTTTCTCAGCAGCGCCACCGCTCCCCGGCTCACAAAACTGGGAATGCTCCTGTTTTGCTGCCAGTTGCAGGAGACATCAGCCAAGCGGTCGCCGAACAAGTCTGGCATGTACGCATAAAGCTCGTAGGGCAGACCATCCAAACCAGGCGATTTACCCCTCGTGCAGTCAGACATCGCTTCTCGTATTTCACCTGCTGTTATCGGCTTTTCGGAATACTGCGCTGCAGTTGTTGCGAGCTGCGGCAGTCCCTCGAGGTATGCACTGAAGTTCATACTCCGATCTGGTCCGCCGCCGCTCCCAAACAGTAGAGCAAAGTGCTGCTGAAAAGCCTCACACATCTGCTCGGGTTCGAGGTAACATGCGCCCGTTTTGGTCAGGAAAGGATTGAATTGTGGCTTTGTTGCCACGTCGCGCCTCCACTACCCGGGCCCATTGGATACCTTTTGTCCCCTCGTATTTCAGAGCGCGCGCTCTAGCTCTGACAACGCAGCCTTCGTGCTTTGCGTTGAAGAATTGGTCGAGAGCCAATCTCGCCGCAAGCACGTCGGTTGCGATGTCTGTCCTAAACGCCTCTTCTAGCTTTCTAACTAGCTCTCCTACTCTATTTTCCTCTATCACTACTCCTTTGCTAAACCTTATCGATTCTATTCTAATTGCCCTTTTTCAGGGTAAACCACCAGCTGTTGTTGACGATCGCACCCGTCAACGCACGCTTAACTAATTCGCTTATCCGGTCCCTGTAAGCTTTGCGCGACAGGAAAGACGCGTTCAGCTTCCAGTAACCGGGTCCTTGCCTATGAAGTCTATCTACGTCGACTTCACAGATCACAAATTTGTGGTCTGTGTAGTCGACTACTTTAAATTGTGGACAACCTACGCTAGCTTCATCTAGTTTCCCTACAGAATACCCTATCTAGATACGATCTGGATGACACGATGCGATTTACCCATGTCCATATTGGCACATTCAGATAATCCAGTCGATACCTATCAGACAGTTGAAAATGCCTGAGCAGGTTGGTGAGGCTTTTACATCCTCCTCCCTTATTTACTATCCCCACATAATCCCAGCATGTATCTAAGATACTATTCCAGTCACCCACTAACACTAAAGAGCGGGACATTCCCAGCAAGGTCTCTAGACGTCCGAAGAAATCTAGCCGTCCTGCTCCTGTGGGGGCGTAGACGGCTACTAGCCTGAAAGCAATGCCTTCGCTGCCTGTCAAATCCAGCACCACCAACTTACCTTCTGGGTCCAGGAAGATGGCCCGTATGGCGAGATCCAAGCCTCTCCGAAAAAGCACAGCAACTCCGCCCCCCGCTCCTGGACGGCTGGGAGAAGCGTATACATCGCAGCCGCCGAAGATCGGTGCGAAGTCTCGGGCTTCGGAAATTCTGGTCACGCTGATAGCCACCACATCTATGTTTAGTGACGTGATATCGTTAAGCAGGTGGCCTTGCTTCCAAGATGACTCCAGGCCACGTACATTTATACTGCCTATTCTAAGTAAGGCCATGTTGGGTGAGGAATGGAGTAAGTTAGAAAGGATCACTTACCCTGATCGTGTGAGAAACGGACAGTCGAAACGTCCCTTTGGCTGGTCATGGGTGTCTCCAAGATAATGTCAGTGTATATCCTCATGGAAACCGACCCTCTGAAGTCTCCAACTGCGTTGGGAATTTTTCTTTCAAATATTTATAATATTCTATTTTAATTTCAATAATGTTTATATTTTTCGGGAATGTTCTTGGTGTTGGTGGGGTGTAGTAATGTTTGCCTGTAATATCTGTGTGCTGCTTTATATGTTCTAAGGGTATTTTATTTGCCATGTTTATGGCTGTGTAATGTGGGGGGGGGGGCTGTTTTCTTCTTGCTGCTGTTGGGTATGTGTGCCTTGTGTTTGTGATGTTGGGGTTTGTGGTGATGCTGGTGATGGTGTGGTTGTTGTTGGTGGTGTTGCTTGTGGTGGTGATGGTGGTGGTGTTGCTGCCAGTCGCCTTGCAGCCTTTATTCTTTTTGTTTGCCCTCGCTTTTGGAGGGTGAAGCTAAGGGGTTCTTTCTTTTATTTTTGTGGCAGACCTTTTTCCACTTCACTCCCGCCTCATACAACATGTCGGATTCCGTGACGTCTGGGAGGGGTATGTGCTCCACGGCCGTTGGTGGTGGTAGTATAGCCTTCTCCGGGTATTTTGTTGCTGGTGTAGCTACTGGTGTTGCCGCTACTGCTGCCGCCGTTGTAGTTGTCCGTGACCTTGGTATGGGTGCCACGGACCTTTCCCTCCTACTCACCGTGGAAGGGTCTGACGCATATGTTGACTGCCTTGCTCTTGGTAGCAGCGGACCAGGCTTCGGAAGGAGGGGGGGGCCTTTTTCTTTGCTATCTTTTGCGGGAAAAGGGCCGAGGTAACCCTTTGACCCACAGAGATAGCACTTTAGGCGCCTTCCTTCCATGCTTATAGGGAGTTGGACTCCTTCTTCGAGGTCTATAATATTAGGGATAGCCTCGATACACTCCTGGTCAGTTTTGATTAGCATTTGCATTCCTGGCCAGTTCTCCCTCCCTATTCTCTGTTCTTGCAGCGTGCTCATCCTGTCCTCGATTCCAGCAAGGACAGACTCGGCCAACCAAGCTATGGACACGTCGGGTGGGACCTGGGTCACTTTGACCCTCACAATCTTCTGTCCGCAGTAGGAGGGCACCAAAACTATCTCCTCACTCTTTAGGGTTACCAAAGAGTGAGACTTCGCCTCTTGAAGGGTGGCAAACAGTACCTCTACGGTGGTATGATTTCATTTCATTTATTGGCCACAAGAGCCGAAATGTAGGGGACAATACAAAGACACGGACAGAGGGGATTTACAATAAGCTCGAGAAAAGTGCACAATAGTAAAACCAATTTAACAATGAAAATATAAAATAAACTATGTATAAACATAACAAAATAAAATCCCAAAGAGGTGTCGCACGACCCAGGGGCGACTCAGGTGCCCCACCAATCCTGAACCACCCGACGCTTCGAGGGCACCCGGGGAGGACATCCCTCTCCTCCTCAAATTAACCAACCTTCAGGCGCATGGTCAGAGTAGGCCCACTCACACGTACCATTTTCCCCACATTCATCCACCTTTATGCAAATGTACTGGGGGGAAGCACTTCTCTCTCCACCCTCATCTTCCTTTCCAGGTGAAACTTGAAGAAGTTGATAAGGGATTGGTCGAAGAGAAAAGTGCCTGCCTTCAGTCCTTTCAACCTGGTCCACCATACAACCTCTTTCACAACTGCCACCAGACAGAGGAATATTGCCTGCTCTCTCTGGCCAAAGGAAGGCGGTGGGTCGATCTTCACTATGGACTCGGCTGATAGCCGGATCCGTTCTACACGTGACAATAGCTGTTCGACATAACTCCACACGGACATTGGACAAGTGCGTTCAGAACTCTGTTTCGTCGCTCTGTGCGCATCTCGGGCAGGTCCGTCTGATAGCACTTCTGTGCCTGTAGAGTTTATCCCGAACCAGCAGTGCCCCCAGTAGCACTGCCAAGCGAAGGATTTCTGGAAGTTATCCATCGTCTCCGGCTCAAAAGTCCCCCGGAAGAGACTGGCCAGTTCGACTTCGTCGACGTCCAGATCCTCTCCGATTGCATCGTCGCACTTACCCACCACTAATCCTCGATAGAATTCGAGAGTGGAAGTTCCACTGACCGCATTTTCCGCCTGGTAGAGGGTAGTGAGTGCCTGGCAACATTCCAGATGCTAGTCACCTAGTCTCGGTTTCTTCTTGACCCAGGACTGCAGCTCTGACAAAGAGACGAGCTGCGGAAAGGCACGTCTGTCAAACGGTGACCACACTTGTTCACCGTTTAGGCAGAATATCTGCAGATGCCGTAGCCTCAGCGCATGTCTGCTCATCATTAGCCACGGCATGTCCAGTCCTCCACGTGGAGGGTGCTGGCAGCAGATGGACCGCCTAACCAATGGGACCTGTCCCCTCCACAAGAATTTGAAGAGGAGCCGTTGCTGCTTGGCGAGGCGCGGACGGGGAGAAGGCACAACGGTCAGGCGGTAGTAGATGATGGAGGACGCGATGTACGCATTCGCCACCGCCACGCGACCTTACAGTGATGACATCCTCGCAGCCCAATTCTGGGTGAGACTGGCTGGTCCGAACCAAACCTCGAGCAACTTTACCGGTCTGTCGGTCCGGCGCCCAACGACGCTGTTTGACGGCATGATCTTTCCCCTCCAGGTGCCGAGCCGCAAGCCCACCGACTTTTCCGGGTTAAGTTTTGCGCCTGTCAACCTTTCACATTCCTCCAATAAGGTGCCGACCACCTCGATTTTCGAGGTATCCTACACCATCACGGTGATGTCGTCCGCTTAATCTGACACAGCCTTTCCGCGTCCTGGTTCGAGCGAGAAGCCCTGCAACAGCACCAGCTTCCGTAGTAAAGGCTCGAGAGTCAATACGTACAGAAGGGAAGAGAGAGGGCACCCCTGACTGACTAATTGGGAAACTTGAAACGGTTCTTAGAGGTGGCCATTAACTTTGACCACCGAACAGATGCCGCTGTGCATTACAGCAATCCAGCTTCTGAAGACGGGGCCGAAAGCCAACTGCCTTCAGGACAGCCTCCAGGTACTGTTGGTCGACCCGATCGAATGCTTTCATTCATCTAAATTGATCAGTGCCCCACCGAAACCAGGTTTACACCCTACCCTCTCTTATGATGTATCGCATGCGGTGGAGGTTGTCATGTATGTACCTTGTCGGGATTGCGCAAGTTTGACCCTCCCCAACAAAATCCTCGACGACAAGCGCCAACCTCTTAGCTATCACCTTGGCCAAAATCTTAAACTCTGTGTTGAGCAGAGTTATGGGACTGAAGTTGTCTAATGTATCCCTCTTGTTCTCGCCTTTCCTTATCAGCATCACTACGCCCCGGCTCACAGAACTGGGAATACTCCCATTCTGCGGCCAGTTGCAGTGAAGCGCTTCGAGGATATCGGAGAACAAGTCTGGCATATTTACATAAAGCTCGTAGGGCAGGCCATCCAAACCGGGTGACTGGCGCCTCGTGCAGCCGACAAGGACATCCTGAATTTTGGCTGAAGTAATCGGCCTTTTGCAGCGCTCAGCGTCGGCCATCGAGAGGCGCGGCAAGCCATCAAGGTAGGGACTGAAGTCAGCTATTCTCTCTGACAAACCACTCTCCCCGAACAACCGAACAAAGTGCTGGCGAAAGGCCTCACACATCCGCTTGGAATCGTTCAGCTCGTGTCCGTCTCGGTTCGTCAAAGTGGTTTTATTATCACGCTGTGCCTCTGCCACACGGGCCCATCGAAAAGCTTTGGTTCCCTCGTTTCATAGAGCAGACACCTTATCTCTGACAATGCAACCTTCGTGGTTTGCATTGAAGAAATAATGCCATTCTCACCGCGAGCACGTCAGTTGCAATGCCACTACAAATAGCCTCGTCTAACTTAGCCACCAGCTCCCCCTCCTTTCTATTTTTTCTAACGCTACTTCTTTTCTAAACCCTATCGAAGTTACTCTAATCTCTCTTTTGAGAGCCCCCTCCCCTTCAACTTTTGCTTAACTAAATTGTTGACTCGGTCCCTCTAATCTTTACGTGTCGGAAACGACATGTTCAGCTTCCAGTAACCAGGTCCTAACCTACGCGCCTTATCTAGGTCGATCATTCAGATCACAAACTTGTGATCTGAATAGGTGACTGATTAAAAAAGTGGACAGCCTACACTATTTCTATCTATTTTCCTAATGAAAATCCTGTCTGTATACGTCTAGATGGCCCTGTGCGGTTGGTCCACGTCCACACTGGCGCATTAGGGAAATCTAATCGGTACCTGTCAGACAGTTGGAACTGGCTGATTAGATAGATGAGGCTTTTGCACCCCCGCTACTATCAGTTACTCCCACACATTCCCAGCGAGTGACTAAGATGCCGCTCCAGCCCCCCGCTAACAGTAAAGGGCGAGGTGTACCTAGAAAGGCTTCTAGGTGCCTAAAGAAGACCGACCGTCTGGCCCCAGTCAGTAGACGGCCACCAGTCTAAAGGCACCACCTTCGCTATTGTTCACATCCAGGACCACCAACTTACCGTCTGGGTCCCGGAAGATCGATCTTACCTCGAGATCCAGGCCTTTCCTAAACAGTACTGCCACCCACCTCCCATTCCCGGCCGGCTAACAGAGGCGAAGATCTGATAGCCGTCGAAAATGGGGCTAGTGCGCACGTGTCGGAAATCCTGGTCTCGCTGACGGTAATTACATCCATTTCCAGAGACCTGAAGTCGTTGAGCAGGCAACCCTGCTTCCAGGGCGACCCCAGGCCAAGAAATTTAAATCCCCTACTCTTAATATGGCCATAGCATTCCCTGAGGTCTCGACGGCGACAGGTGCGAAGAGGACAGTCCTCGATATTTGTTTATTTTACGTTCTTCTGCGAGGCGGGCTGCGATGCCGGGATTTGTGGCCGAAGCAACAAGCTGGAGGCGGAGAACGTGTCGCAGCTGGTGGCATCCCAGATGAGGGATCTACCTCCTTCGGATGGGAAGAGGGTGATTTCATCGGATCGCTTGCCATCTCCGCCGTTTAGGCCTGCTGGCTTCATTGAGATGGAAAACCAGCTGCGTCCAGGCTTCTTCTCAATATGTCGTTGAGAGAACCAGCCTGCGCTCTGGTGGCAAGACAGTAACGACAACAATGACAGCTAGGGCCATAATTCGAAGAAGGAGAAAAAGAAATTGACGGAGAAGGATAAAGAGGAGGAGGAAGAGGGGGAGGAGGAGGTGGTTGTGTTGATGGTGATGATGACTAAGGTTATGGTTATGATTATGATGGTGAAGTAGAAGATGAAGTGGGAGATGGAGGTTAAAACAAGTGAGATGATGATGATGAAGATGAAGATGATGGAGAACGAGGGGAAGAAGAACCAGTATTTAAAGTGTGGTGTTTGGGGATGGAGCTGTTGTGAGTTAAATGAAATGAAATGGAATAAAACGAAATAAAGTGAAATGGAATGAAGTGAGTAAAGTAGTTGGGGTGAATTAATGTAGGTAAGTTGGGGGTAAAGTGAGATATATGAAAAGGGGTTGGGTCCTTAGCTTCCTGGTGTTTATTGAGGCTATTATTTGTTCCAGGTTGGGTGTCGTTGAGTAAGAGAACTTCACCGTGCGTCGGTTAAAGATCTGGTGGTACCTGTGCTTGGATGGGATTTATATATTCTTTCTGTCAGCAGCCCTCACGTTAATTACTTCACCTGAGTTTTCAGGTTTCGCCTTCAACATGTTTATGATTGGTGTTCTTCACTAATTTCGTTTCTAATTTCAATCTTCCACCCTTCTACTGCAGTATTCACTATTTTTTCTTCAACAACACTTTCAAAATAATCTCACTTGTTTTGCTCTTCATTCTGTTTCATGATGTCCTCCCTATTCTCTGTAATTTCACTGTTGCCCTCAACGTTCTCAAACATTCTTTCAATCTCTGTTATTTCAACATGTGATAACCAACCTCTTTTTTGTGTGCATCTTACCTGGCTGATTAACTGTGCTTCAGTTGTATGGAACACAACTATCTTGTTAGTGACAATTCTTTTTCTATATCCCCTTATTCCTGGCCTACTTCTCAAGTAGCACTCCATTTAAATCTTGTTGAATTCTTTTGTCCATTTAACTTTTTTCACTTCAATAGTCTTTTAAAGTCGACCCGGGCCCACGCTGCTGAGCAATGGAATACTTTAGTGATAATTATGACAACCTATCTGTGTGCGGAACCTCAGAAATCACCCATCAGTAAGTTCACTGAGAGTGATAAACCCTGAGCTGTTACTGCATTCTTTAAAGAGACGCAAAATCAGATATGAAACCAAAAAAAAACATAAATACCAGTTTGAGACCTCTTGCGAGATATAGTTTTCCCTAGATGAGATTAGATAGGGGCTCTTTAAGTCATGGTAGACAATCTATCTAGTGATGGTGTCACGATAAAAATACCCGGAAAAAAATTCATTAAACCACAATGTTTCAAACGAGTGAAAATGTCAACTATATAGAACGTAAAAAATGGTGTAAATGGGGCTGGAAGCCCAGATTTTTACCGGTAGAACGTCAGACACCATGCTTTTCATCCCTTTACGTTCTAAGTTCAAATCTCGCTGAGGTTAACTTTGCCTTTCGTCCTTTGGATCCATAAAATAAAGCACCAGTAACGTACTGGGGTCGATTTAATCAACTTTCCCCTCCCCCCAAATTACTGGCCTTATGCCTATACTAGAAATCATTATTATTATTATTGGTCATTGACTGGCCTTGTGCCAAAAGTAGAAAGAATTATTATTGGTCATTGACTGGCCTTGTGTCAAAAGTAGAAAGAATTATTATTGGTCATTGACTGGCCTTGTGCCAAAAGTAGAAAGAATTATTATTGGTCATTGACTGGCCTTGTGCCAAAAGTAGAAAGAATTATTATTGGTCATTGACTGGCCTTGTGCCAAAAGTAGAAAGAATTATTATTGGTCATTGACTGGCCTTGTGCCAAAAGTAGAAAGAATTATTATTGGTCATTGAAATGAATGGACGTACTATCGTGAGCTCGAGTAAGTTTGTTATTTCTACGTGTTTAAATCCTTTTGTCATTGATTTTTTGTTTGAAAAGGGGCATAAGACTTTAGTCTTTGCCCTCAAGAGAGGACTCCCCATAATATTTGGGCCTTTCGGCCCAAATATTTAACCTTTGTGTGTTAAAAAAAAATAATGTTTATCGAGAAAAAAACATGGCGGGGCCATGCCCCTCAACTTTGAGTTTGCTGTTGTGCGACAGCGACTCAAATGTTGAGGCTAATAACGCTGCCCCTCCCACAACAATTTTGAAATGTAACACCACACTAGGCAATATCGTGAACAGCAGCACAAACAATAACAGCACCAACAACAGTGAAAACACGAATATAAACATAAATGACAACACAAACAACAGCAGCAACAGCGACAACATTACCAATAACAACACCAACAACAGTAAAAACACAGTCGTGAACAAGAACGACAACAGCACCAGCAACAACAACAGCAAGAACGACAACAAAGACAACAATATCAACAACAGTGACAACCACAAGAACAAGAACAACAAAAGCAGCAGAAACGACGAAACCACACATCAGGCAGGAGCCGCCCAAGCTACATCGTTCGCGCAAGGCTGCCAAAAATGTTGACCGAGTACGTGTCAGTGACACGGAGATGCGGCAGGCCAAGGTGTTGGTCAAGAAAAGCGGACACAGGGTCAGCCTCACCCACCCACCCACCCAACGTCATGAAAAGCCGACGTCTGTGTTCGGTCTCCTACCGTACACTTGAACTCAAATCGCGCCGGGTGGAACGGGTGACTGAGTCACGGGTCCAAAGGGCTATGGGTGCCGTCTGGGCACAGAAAACCTACATAGCCCGAGGATCAAAGTATGGCACAGTGGATGTTCTCTTCGCTACACCCGAAGAAGCCAGAGCACGCTCTATTACGCCACTCCACAGTGACAAAATAGTGATGGTGCCCACATACTGCGGCCAGAGAGTCACGAGGGTCCGAGTGATCCAGGTTCCGCCCTCAGTGGAGATCGCTTGGCTGATGGCGGCCGTCCTCGCTGACGTCGAGTCAACAACAATCCTAGAAGTCATGCGTATAAGACAGGAAAACTGGTCAAGTTCGGGGATGGAGCTAATCATCCAATCAAACCATGAGAGCACAGAGGCCATCCCCGATGTGATCGACCTGGACGACGGCAGTCATCTACCTGTGACTGTCGAATGTAGGCCCCCAAGGTGTCACAGATGCAGAGATAAAACACACCTTAAGGATTTCTGCCTCAAACTCACCAAGGCGGGCACGCGCTTCCCCCTTCTCCCTACGTCGTGCCTCACGACTAGAGTGGCCAAACCAACCGAGGCCGCAGTGGCGGAAAAGCTACCAGCACCAGCGACACCAACGACAAAAACACCATCTCCTCCATCACCAACAGCGCCAACAAGACGATGGAGAGTATGCCCCTTCCCGATATCGCTAAATGGGGCAGAGAATGTGATGACGCTGAATGGTGGAAAACCATCGCAGGGGAAAAAAAGAAAGAGCTCCCTACTTTCGCCCTCGAAAAAAGGAGGAGGAAAAAACAAAAAAATGAACAAGTCAACGACCCCACCGCCATCACCATCAACAGCCACACCCCCAGAACCACCTGCACCATCATTACCACCACCGCCACCATCACCATCATCATCTACCCCATCGTCACCTCCAGCAACACCACAGCAAACACAGAAAGTACAAACATCCCAAAAGCAGACACAATACACAGCCATAGACACAGACAACACAAAGCTTTTAAATTTCATTCAAAGCTACACCAACATCACAGAAACAAATTACATACAAACCTCCTACACAAATAAAAATAATTGACACCTCTCAAAAGAATTACACAACATTTAAGAAAAAGTTCCAGGGGCAATTGGAGACTATCGAGAGAACGTCACCGAAAGAATTTATTCTGATATTCTTGTGGAGAAATCTACCGGAGGGATGGATCACCCCTTCCTAAAAAAATCCAAAGATAAAGTTATTTTCACTTTTCCCCTCTCATTTGTTTTCCTCCTATCTTAGTCAACATGGCTACTCTCAGGACATTATCTTGGAGACACCCATGGCCAGCCAAAGGGACGGTTCGACTGTCCCTTTCCTACACGATCAGGGTAAGTGATCCTTTCTCACTTACTCCATTCCTCACCCAACATGGCCTTACTTAGAATAGGCAGTATAAATGTACGTGGCCTGGGGTCGTCTTGGAAGCAGAGCCACCTGCTCAACGATCTCAGGTCGCTAAACATAGATGTGGTGGCCATCAGTGAGACCAGAATCTCCGAGGCATGAGCATTCGCACCCATTTTCGGCAGCTACGAAGTGTACACATCTCCAATCTTTGGGGGAGAAGTGGCTGTGTTGTTACGGAGAAGTCTAGACCTCGAGCTACGGGCCATCTTCTTGGACCGAGAAGATAAGTTGGTGGTGCTGGACGTGACCAGCAGCGAATTCTATGCTTTCAGGCTAGTGGCCATCTATGCTCCGACAGGGCAAGGCGGCCTGACTGCTTCCGGCTCCTGGGGAACTTTCTTGGAATGTCGCGCTCTTTAGTGTTAGTGGGTGACTGGAACGGGATCTTGGATGAACGATGGGACTGTGTGGGACTAGCAGATAGGAGAGGAGGGTGTAAAAGCCTCACAAACCTGCACGCATTCGTCCAGTGTCCGAGAATTGCTGACTTGTGGGTTTATGTCGAACACCTGCTGTCGCGCGTAGGACAAATCCGACTATCAGCTGAGTCCATCGTAAGGATTACCCCACCGTCTTCCTTTAACCAGGAAGGGCGGACAGTTTTTATCTGCTTGGTGGTCATGGCGAAAGAGATGGTGTGGTGGACGCGTTTGAAAGGGCTAAAGACGAGCACTTACCTCTTCGGTGATGCCCTGAGGCCACAAGCAGTGAAAAGGATGGAGAAACCATCCTTCCTCTACGAGAGGTAAGGTAAGTGGTCTTTCCCATATTTTCCACTCGTTTACAACAGGACCTCACTCAGAATAGGCAGCATAAATGCGCGTGGCTTGGGGTCGTCATGGAAGCAGGGCCACCTTCTTAACGACCTCAGGTCACTAAACATAGATGTAGTGGCCATCAGTGAGACCAGAATCTCCGAAGCACGGACCTTCGCCCCGATCTTCGGCGGCTACGATGTGTACGCATCTCCCAGCCGTCCTGGATCGGGGGTGGAGTTGCTGTGCTTTTTCGGAGAGGTTTGGATCTCGTCATACGGGCCATCTTCCTGGACCCAGAAGGTAAGTTGGTGGTGCTAGACGTGACCAGCGGAGACGGGCAAGCTTTCAGGCTAGTGGCCGTCTATGCCCCGACAGGAGCAGGGCGGCCTGATTTCTTCCGGCGTCTGGAGACCTTTCTTGGAACGTCCCGCTCTTTAGTGTTGGTGAGCGACTGGAACGGGATCTTAGATGCACGCTGGGACTGTGTGGGATTAGCGGATAAAGGTGGAAGGTGCAAGAGCCTCACCAACCTGCTCAGGCATTTCGATCTGTCTGACAGGTACCGATTGGATTTCCCGAATGTGCCAATGTGGACTTGGACAAATCGTATAGGGTCATCCAGATCATATCTAGATAGAGTATTTTGTAGAGAAATAGATAGGTCTAGCTGTCCACAATTCAAGATAGTCAGCTACACGGACCACAAATTCGTGATCTGTGTGGTTGATTTAGATGGGCTTCATAGATAAGGACCCGGCTACTGGAAGCTAAACGCGCCCTTACCAGCGCGCAAGGCCTACAGAGACCGGATTAGCGAACTAGTTAAGCGGGCGTTGACGGGGGCCATCGTCAACAACAAATGGTGGTTTGCTCTGAAAAGAGCGATTAGAATAGAGTCCATTAGGTTTAGTAAGGCTTTAGCTATAGAGAAAAATAGAGCAGAGGGAGAACTAGTTAGAAAATTAGACGAGGCGCTTAGAAAAGTCATCGCGACCGACGTACTTGCGGCGAAATTGGTCTTTGACCAATTCTTCTTTGCAAAGCACGAAGGCTGCGTTGTCAGAGCTAGGGTGCATGCTCTCAGACACGAGGGGACGAAACCCGTTCAATGGGCCCGAGTGGCGGAGGCGCGTCGTGGCAACAAAGCCACGATCCGGTCTTTGGTGGACCATGACGGGCGCATGCTACTCGATCCCGGGCAAATGTGTGAAGCTTTTCAGCGACACTTCGCTCAGCTGTTCGGGGGCAACGGCGGGCCGGATCGAGGGATGTACTTTAGTGTCTACCTCGACGGACAGCCGCGGCTCTCGGCCACTAAGGCGGAGTGTTGCGAAAAGCCGATAACAGCAGCTGAAGTAAGGGAGGCAATGACTGGCTGCACAAGGGGTAAATCGCCTGGTTTGGATGGTCTGCCCTATGAACTTTACGTACAGATGCCAAACGTGTTCGGAGGCCTCTTGGCGGACGTCTACTGCAAATGGCAACAGAACGGGAGAATTCCCAGCTCTGTGAGCCGAGGAGCGGTGGCGCTGCTGAGAAAGGATCCGAACAAGGGGGATAACATAGATAATTTTAGGCCCACACCTCTGCTAAACACAGAGTTCAAGATTTTGGCCAAGGTGCTAGCAAAGAGGTTGGCGCTTGTCGTTGGTGGTCTGGTGGGAGAGGCGCAGATATGCGCCATTCCCCACAGATCCATCCACGACAACCTCCACCTCATGCGATACATCGTAGAGAGGGTAGCTAGGGAACATGGCACGGGTGGGTCCTTGATCAATTTAGATCAGTCGAAAGCTTTCGATAGAGTCGTCCATCGTTATCTGGCGGCAGTCCTAAGGGCGGCTGGCTTTGGGCTTGTCTTCAGAGGCTGGATCGCTGCCATGCACAGCGACATCTGCTCTGTGGTGAGAGTGAAACGTTCAACATCATGCGCTCGGTCCGCCAAGGATGTCCCCTCTCGTCCCTCTTGTACGTATTGACTCTCGAGCCATTACTGCACAAACTGGAGACGTTGAGGGGGGTCCCGCGCGAACTAGGATGCGGAAGATCCGTGTCAGCATATGCGGACGATGTCACCGTAGTGGTGTCGAACGCCAAACACATCGAGGCGATCGGCACTACACTAAGTGAATACGAAGCAGTGACAGGAGCAATGATCAACCAGGAAAAGTTGGTGGGCCTGCAGCTCGGCACCTGGAGAGGCAGGTCCATGCCGTCCAACAGCGTCGTCGGGCGCTGGACGGACGGACCGGTTAAATTGCTAGGGGTCTGGTTCGGTCCGGACCTCCAGACGGACAAAAACTGGGACGAGGTGACGAGCAGGGTGGCTTCTCTCACCCAGAAATGGGTGGAGAGGAAGCTATCCCTGAAGCGGAGGTGGCTAACGCGTACATCGCGTCCGTCATCTACTACCGCCTGACCGTCGTACCTTGTCCTAAGCCTCGCCTGACTGCGCTGGAGCGTTTGCTCTTTCGCTTTTTGTGGAAGGGACGCGCTCCGATGATCAGGCGGTCCATCTGTTGTCAACAGACACAATACACAGCCATAGACAGACAACACAAGCCTTTTAAATTACATTCAACACCACACCAACATCACAGAAACAAAATACGTACAGACCACCAAAATTGCCACACACACAGAGACTATGTGATTGATTGTTTCTTCCCTATCTCCACATATTCTCCAGTTGATGATGATGACTCATTCTGCTTTGTTTCATTATGTACTTCTGGTAGTTTCTGGTTGGTTGACTTTGGTCTTGGGCTGCAATTAGAAATCCTACCGTCTCAGCTTCGGAGCCAGTTTTGTGTGTTTCCTTTGTCTACTTCCTTTCTATTTAGCTTTTTCGAGTATTGGCCATGTAAGGATTTCTCTTGACATCGTTTTAAGATGGCATTCTGGATGTCAGTTTTCAATTTAAATATTATGTCTTTCACAATTTCAAGTGTTGTTTTTTTCTTTGTTTTCACTTTCCACACAACTATCTGTTAGTCCAGTTTCTGATTTGAATTTTTTGGCTTCCTTGAAGACCAAGAATATTTTTTTTTTTTTGTTCATGTTTCGTGGCTATTTGTATTAGTTTTCCTTTGTTTTTTATTAAGTATTTTTGTAGCCCTACAGTAGTTACTTTATAAGAGTTTTCTAGATGCATAAGTCCCCTTCCTCCTTGTGTTCTTGGTAGGTATAATCTTTCTATGCCTGATTTTGGATGGTATCTTCCAAAAGCGGTCATTTTTTATTTTTGTTTTTCTAGCTATTCCAGCTAGTTCTTTTAATGTCCAATTCAGAATGTTAAAGCTGTTTCTCATTAAAGGGACTTGCTAAAGTGTTGATGCCACTCACTTTATTCTTTGCATTTAGTTCCGTTTTGAGTATTAACCTAATTCTTCTGTAGTATTGATTTTTAATGTTTTTCTTTTATCTGTGTGTGTTTAATCTGATCTAGTTCATTGATTCCTAAGTATTTGTATGTCTGAGTTTAATCTAGTTTTCTTATTTCTGTTTCTTTATCTAACATGATATTAGTGCTTTTCACTAGTTTACCTGTCTTCAGAGTTGCCTTGGCACATTTTTCTAGTCCAAATGTCATGCCTATTTCTTTTGTGACTCTGTGTATTGTTTGTAGCAGTGTTTGGAGTTGTTTTTCATTTGTAGCATACAGCTTTAGATCATCCATATATAGGAGATGATTCATTTCCCCATTGTAGCATTTATACCGTATCACAGTTCTGTTTATTAATTCAGATAGTGGTGTTAATGCTATGCAGAAAAGCAGTGGTGATAGGGAGTCTCCTTGAAATATGCCTCTATTGATTGTATCAGCAGAATTGTTTGCCATTTACTCATGTCATGTTTAATAAATGTTATTTTTGCTGATATTTTATTCATGGCTAATGTGTTGAGTATCCATGTATGGGGAACACTGTCAAACGCTTTTTGGTAGTCAATCCAAGCCATGCTGACATTTTTTGCAGTTTTCAGTTATGGTTTTATTTATTAATAACTGGTCTTTGTAACCATATGACCCTCTGCGGCATCTTTTCTGTTCTGGGAGCAGGTTGTTTTTCCAGATGTTTGGTTATTGATTACTTAATCTTTGCAATTTACACCTGATGACTTCGCCGAAGTCTTACGTCATGATCTGATGATGTAAGTATGGCATAGAAATACGTATTGTAATTTTTACATTACTAAAATTATATTTTGAATCCGGCCTTATGTTGTCTTTGAAGTATTCAACCCCGTTCCTGCTCCAACCACAAATACCATATCTACGATGGATGATATACATAACGATGAGTGCTTTTGCTTATGCATCCTGGTTTGCAAACCAGAATGACCAAATCTACCCATTAGGTAAGCCATCCAACATAAATGGTATATATATATATATATACACACACACACACACACATATATATATATATATATATGTGTGTGTGTGCGTGTGTAACATAAATATGACAACTTTACAGTTAAAGGACAAACATTTATTATATAATTGACACATATTTCGCCAATCTACAGGTAAACAAAATCTAGAAATGCTAGTCCGATAGGATTTATCGAAAAATTCAGTTTCCAATATTTTGCGATTACTACTATATTCTCTCTCTCTCTCTCTCTCTCTCTCTCTCTCTCTCTCTCTATATATATATATATATATATATATATATATATATATATATATATATATATATATATATATATATATATATATATAGTTTAACAAATGAAACAAAACAAACACGGATACAAAGACACAAAGTTTTATTAGGATCAAGCTTAGGAGGGGGGGGGGGATCGGCGCTTCGGGTGGCAGTCCTTCGTCAGGAAATGGAGAGTTAGGATAGGAAGAGAACAGGTAAGAACTTGAAAGCTTGGAAAAGGTTGAGAAGCTTTGTGGGTGGTCAGGCATTCGGGAGTGAGGGCGGAACTGGTGTGTCCAGGTATGTCATGGGTGTAGTTGTGTGTGTGCCGATGAAGTGAAATTGGTAGGTTGCATTATTGCTTCTGGTTGTGTGTGTGTGTACACGTGTGTACTATAGTATTGGTGTACTATATTACTGGTTCTATATTATTGGTGTGCGTGTGTATATGTCTGTGACTTCTTTGTTTTTTGCCCGTGTGTTTACATGAAGGTGTGCGTGTGTGTGTATATGACTTTTTTGTATTGTTTCTTTTGTGGGTGAGGTGTGTGTCGGAATTTTTTTGTATTTTATGTGCGTATGCGTCTGTACCTGCGTATGGGTTTTTATGTCTAGATTTCTTTTTTAGTGCACAATTCCTTAATTGCTACAAAACTATGTTTCACCTTTGAGAGAGTAAATAGGTATTTGATGTCCAGTATGTTCCGTTTGATATTTTTGTTAAACTCACTATACTGCTCATTTGTAATTAGTATGTTCTAACATTCTTTGAAAATGATCTTATTGTTTGATATATGTTTATATGTCATTCGATCTTGAATTTATCCTTGAGCTTTCATTACTGACGATATGGCGCATCTTTAATATAATTGTTTCTACTTTTGGCACAAGGCCAGCAATTACCAGTGCATTACTGGTACTTTATTTTATCGACCCCGTAAGGATGGCGCATCTATAATATAATAAAGGGAGGAGTGTGGGACAGGGTCCGTTTTATAATTTTTTATCCCGTTAGTAAAATAAGCTGGATTACTTTGAATAAATAATGAATGAATATTATGTAATTTATCTACTAAATTTCGTAGCTCTTGATTAAACATAAATATTCTTATATATAAAGTATTGCTCATTTTAAGATTCACTTCTTTAAAATTTTCAAATGTTAACACTTCCGGTTATATTATAACGCTTATTACATCGCTTATATAAACATCATATATTTGCATCGTTATATAAGGTTTTTTAGTTTTCATAACATTTTACTTTATTATATATGCAGTTTATATATAATATCGTCTTTTTTTTTAAAATGTATCATGGATTACTTTACTGATTACAGAAGATAGTGTAACACAGACTTCATTCAATTTCTGTGCATATTGTCAATTACTATTTCATTTGACGTATCATATCTACATGCATATATATTTGCTCATAATATCAATATGCACACTATACATGCTAGTAGAAAACCACTCGAAAGGTGGATTTTCTGCTAGTGTCTGTTTCTCAGACATGGCATCTTTATTCATTTTAGTAATATAAATATGCTCCTGGGTGGTATTTAGCCGAGCTTTTTATTGTTAAATGTTTTTTTGGCAGTTATTTTTAGCTATCCACATACCTATTAATGTCACATAGACAAAACTGAAGCGCGTTGTTATTTTCAAAACTTCATGTGCGTTTCAGCCGGTTCTTAGATTTGTTTTAGAGGTGTAAGTTCATATGATTAATTCCTTCTTGTCGATGATCCTAATTAACCATTGAACTTAACCCTTCCAAAGGTGAATCATGGCTCTGTAGCCATTAAGGAATTGTGTACGAGAGAGTAAAATAGTTATTTAATTCTGGTATGTTCCATTTGATATATTTTTGTTAAACTCACTATACTGCTCGTTTTTAATTATATGTTCTTACATTCTTTGCAAATTCATAACTTTATTAATATTTAAAAACGAAAAAGGAAGATAAAGGTAAAGATTCTAGGGTCACAGGAGAATGGGGGAAGGAGGAGAGTGAAGGGCGCGGCGGTGTTGGAGCTACACACCGCAGACAAGACCGCGGACAATGGCCAGCGACACCCGCTGCAACAGCCACTCCACCTCGCGGGGATCCTTCCTCAGACGGGCTGCTGACGTTCCGACCTTGCGGAGGAGCATGGCAGTATGGGGTCCAAGTACGTCTGAAGTCTTGACAGCGACCGGTGCGAACAGGAAGCAGCTGGACAATTCCCGGTATTTGTCTGTCTTCCTTTCCTCTGCATTGCGGGCTGAAGTACTGGGGTTTGTGGTCGAAGCGACTAAGTTGGAGGTGGGGAATTTGTTACAACATGTGGCCTCCCAGATGAGGGATCTATCACTTGGAATGGGAAGAGGGTAGTTCTAACGGACTCTTGCAGTCTCCGCAGTTGAGGCCTGCTGGCTCCAGTTGTGATGGGAATCCAGCTGCGTCCAGGCTCCATCTCAATATGTTGTTGAGAGCGGCATGTCGGGAGAACCGGCCTGCGTTCTGGCGGCAAGAGAGTGGGTGCAGGTCAAACTCGTCAATGACAGCCCCACAGCAGCATTTGTGTGGCTCACACACGCGGAGGCTGAGACGTTGGGCCAATCCGATGCGAATGCACTCGTTATCAAGAAGGGTACTAGTTGATGAAGAGGGCACCGAATTGAGCCATTCCCCACTGTTTGGCTATGAAGCGGAGCGGAGGAATGAGAGGCGGTGTTGGTCTCAAGCCAGACTCGATCCTACTGAAGGAAGACCTGCATTTGATGTCATCCCAGTTACATTGGACATTTGTATACTGGGGAACAGAGAAGCATTCACCTGTCTCGTCGGCCAGAGCCTGCTCAAGCTCTGGTTTGGCCGTCTTGCTGAGGATTTCACTAACGAGAGCACGACTAGAGGAGATTGAGGAATGGTAGGCCGGTAGAGCCAGATCCGAACCGGATCGTAGGCAGAGGCCACCAAATTTCACTGGGAGCTTCACCTGTTGCTAGCCAGCCCTGTCGAAGATGACATTGCAGATGAGTTCTGCACAGCGGTGAATGGTGGCGTCGAGTTCACTGAGTTCTGCGTGGGGGGGGGGGGGGGTGACAAGTTGTACTGCGCAGCGTAAACATATATTTGGAGAGGGCGAAACAGTTCCTCAAGAGGAAGAGCGCTGATGAGCGTCAGTGAGACGTGGCCTCTCTACCAATCGGGACAAGTCTGCACGCTTGGTTTCCAGGCACCTTCTTATGCCTTTCAGGAAAATTGTAGAGCCGAGAATGCATGCGGCATCTTTGGGTGTTGGTCGAGGCCCGAACAGGATGGGATGAGTGCTAGGTTGGTGAGGGATACTCGAGGCCAGCACATGTACCACTACCGTAACGTCGCCCTCAGTTAGTTTGAGGGTGACTCTGTCCCAAAGACGTTTCGTGCAGTTGTCAGAAGTAGATTGCGGGCACTATGTTGGTACAGGTGAGCAGCACTAGAGGGCTGAGAGGCTCGCAGGTGAAGGGTTGCATAAAGAAGCGATATTGCTCTTGAGCCTCGAAGTCAGGGAGGGACCAATCTCTCTCACTGTCGGGTTCCCTACCAACGGGATGCCGAGTACGAGTGTCGCAAAACTGAACAGTTTTGTCCAGTCTTGCAGGCCGCCCAATCAAGAGCTCAGTCGATTGACATCACTAGCGCTTTGGCAATGGGAGTGCGGGCAGCTTTGGGGATTCTGGTGATGACTCTCCGCGACTGCTTGAGGCGAGAGATCGCCACCAGTGCCTCGTCTGAGTCGAGCAGGTTTTGGTCCCCGTTGTGCCGGCTTCCCGTGACCGCCTGTGGTATCGAGGTGGATAGGCGTGGTGGGCAGTGCCACTGGTGCAGGATTCCGACATTAGTTGAGTGAGTTTGATGCAATTGAGGTGGAAGTAGCTGTTGCAGTTGGAGCAGTTTCTTCCTTTCTTTTGTCTGTTGCACGTCTTTGTCTCCACATTTGATGATATGTTTTTGGAAAGATGAGGCTCTAGTGTTGACATGTTCTTTGATCCAGACGTACAGTGGTTGGATGGTGCTGCCAATGTAGAATTCCTTACATTTGCCACATTCAATCTTATAGACGACGTAGGTGCGCAAGCACCAGTTTGTCTGACGTATTGGACAGTCGTTGAGAAAGCACATGTTATCCCACGTTGTAAGGCTTCCTGGGGAGGTATCTTCATGGGAGGGCCCTGAGTGGGACAAATGGAAGTTGAAACCCCCACTTCGTATGGCTCTGCGGATAGCACTGCCACCTGATTTTGTAACCCATCTGCATTGTAGAGGCTTCCAAAACGACTATTTTGCATATTCCACAATGCTTCAAGCAAACTTTAAAACTCTCTTAAATATATATATATATATATGGTTGGGTCGTCGGTGACTAAACCGGCAACCCCACCAAGTAAACTTGGAGGGTGATTTTGGACACCCTGCAGGACAAAAAACGAAACATGACAAAGGGCGGAAGAACTCATAAGAGTCAATGGCCATCTGAAAGTGTGTAAATATGTATATACACGTGTACATGTCTATGTATATGCACGGGGACATAGAAATAGTCGGGCTGGACACCCGATTGCGCGGTTAAACCACTGGGAGTGAAGGACCCCTTGCCTTTGTCAGGGCATTCTTCTAGGAGAAGGCAACTCAGGAAACTGGGATAACTCCGATATAAAACCTGCGGCTCGGTAGTTACCGGTGATGTGGATCTTTTCTTCTTTTCGGGTTATAGCTACTGTCGCTCAGAGAGTGGGATTGGCTCAGTGCACAGTCTTTCCTCACTTTAAAAAATATCTTCACGCACAGGCATTGCACAATAGAATTAATTAATAATTATTAATAATGGTATATTGTGCAATGGCCATACTCAATAACGAGGGGGCAGCCATCATCATCATGTATGTATGTGTATGTATGTATGTGTATATGTACATGGAAACAACAGGAGAGTTAGTGGTGTAGTTGTTGCCGTTGTGGAGATGTTCAGAATCGTTCATGTCAATTTATGTGTCCCACCAATGCAATCTTCTTTAGTCAAGAAGTGAGGATAGCTCTGTGCAAACTGTGCTCACTCGAAAAATATTCCTCAGTAAAGTTACGTTTTGTACAACAGCACATAAATCATAATATATCAACAGATATTACGGTTGGCAGAAACCTAAAAATTCATAATTAATTTATGAAATGTCTCAAATAGAACCAATAAAGGGCAATAATGTGACTAGGTCTGGCTCGGCTGGACCTGGTCGTTTTCCTACTACTGAGGTCAATCAAAAGAGAAACGAAATACATCAAATAAAATTAGCATGTTAGAATATCTGAACCCTAATAGATGGCAACTTTAGACAACAATCCAAAAGACGAACTGCACTAAAAGCTTATGAGTTGAAAAGATATTCACTTGATATAGTGGCTCTCTCAGAAAGGAGTCGCAAAGGGACAAAAAAGGGAATCAGGGGTTGACTTGTGAATTAGGAACTCTCTCATTTCATCTTTTGAAAACTACCCATGTGGTTTATCAGATCATATCATGAATTGTTGTCTTCATCTGAAAAAAATGGGCGTTATCTTATAGTTATAAGTGTTTATGCCCCATCATGTCACATACTGAAGAATCAGTTGATCAGTTCTACCACAAAATTGGACATGTGATGAGAAGCGCTCCTCCTGTTGACAAATTTGTAATCATAGGTGATTTCAATTCAAGGGTGGGATCTGATTTTGCGTGGTGGCC
This sequence comes from Eledone cirrhosa, assembly GCA_964016885.1. Lineage (NCBI taxonomy): Eukaryota > Metazoa > Mollusca > Cephalopoda > Octopoda > Eledonidae > Eledone > Eledone cirrhosa. The sequence goes on along the minus strand of OZ024743.1, from coordinate 369,793,136 downwards.
TGTTTTAGTCAAGCATGGTTTAGGAAGCTGCAAAATGGTGTTTCACTTCTCACCTTTTGTACTGAACATCAACTCATGATAACTAACACCCTTTTTCAGCAGAGAAAGCAGTATAAAATAACATGGATGCACCTACGGTCTAAAGATTGACACTTAATTGGCTTTACCCTAGTTAAGAAACGGGATATAAGAGCTGTATGTAGTGTGCGTGCTATGAGAGGAGTAGAATGCTGGACTGATCACCGTATGGTCAGGGCTAAGCTCTACATATAACATTAAAAGATAAACATGCTAGAACCAAAGTGCCAAAGAAACTTAATGCATCCAATTTCAAGTCTCCTGTTGTCATCCAGAACTTTTTTGTGCGTTGGAAAACAAAACCCCGAATCTCAATGACCCTTGGAATGATATTTAAAACAAACCCGTATAAAGCAGCATCTGAGTCACTGGGTTTTAAGAAGTTCTAATGACTGAATCACTGGTAACAATCCTGCTATTCTTCACCAACTCAAATAGAAGCAGGCTTTGTGTCAAAAGCTTCTCTCACAATCAATCAATCCAAATTCTAATCCACTCTATAAGAAACTTAAGAGTAAGGTCAGAATGTTTTGAGGAGCTCTAAGGAGCAATGGTGGCATCAAAAAGCCAAGCAGGCACAGAAAGCAGCAGATCGTCGCAGAGATTTCAAAACATTTTTCTCATTTGTAAAAGATGTTTGAGGTCCAAAATCATCTTCAATTGGTGGGTGGAACACTTCTTTGAATTGCTCAATCAATATTCTAATGTCCGCAGCAGTGCACGCTACATGTGAATGGAGTTCCACTGAAGCAGGTAGAGAAGTTCAAGTATCTTGGGGCCATGTTCATGAGTGATGGAAGGTAGGAGGCTGAATTAAGTGCAAGAATTGCAAAAGCTAGTGCAGTAATGTGCCAGTTTCAGCATTCAGTAATCAGAAGAAGGGAGGTAGGCATAAAAGCCAAACTTGTTATCTTCAATTCGGTAATCGTGTCAACCTTTACCTATGGTCATGAGTCTTGGGTAATGACTGAAAGAATACGGTCGCGAATACAAGTGGCAGAAATGGGGTTCCTCCAAAGGATCCTTGAAGTAACGTTACTTAACGTCCAATACTATGGGCATGTGGTTAGAATGTCTCAGGAAAGAATAGCTGGACAGATTTTATGAGCAAAACCAACCGGGAGGAGACCCAGTGGTAGGCCCCAAGCAAGATGGTTGGATAACATCCATGAGCTTGAATGGTCTCACTTGGGGATCCAGTCAGGTCAGTTGGAGATGGTTGCTTCTGACAGGACCTGCTGGAAGGAGTGTTTGAGAACTCTGCTCCCATGACCCTCTCAGTGGGTGAAGAAGAAGAAGAAGAAGAAGAAGAAGAAGAAGAAGAAGAAGAAGAAGAAGAAGCCTTGTCTGTCATTGAGTCTCTTGAAAATCTCCGTGATTGATGATATGGCATTAAAACCATCTAGAAATGACATTGGGTTAGCTGTAAAAAGGTTGAACAATAATAAAACTCCTGGAATGGATGGTATAAATGTGGAAGTTCTGAAGTATGGTGGTGAGAAAATTGTGGATGCTTTGCAAATAGTAATAGCTCATTAATGGGAGAATAAGGAGGGGCTGTAAGAGTGGATAGAAGCTGTTTTGGTAACTATTTTTAAGTCTGATGGTAAAGACCAATGTAGTAATATCAGAAGCATCTTACTCTTGTTGGTTGTTGGCAAAGTTCTGGCCCATAAACTTTATTGTTCTGAGAGCTGTGTCAGAGTCTCAATGTGGTTTTCATGAAAAAAGTGGCACTAATGACATGATGATTTTCATAATCAGGCAATTGCAAGAAAAATGTATTAAACAGAATCTCACCCTCTATCATTGCTTTGTCGATATCAGCAAGGCTTTCAATACTGTGAACAGAAATGCTTTGTGGCTGGTTTGGCTCAAATTTCGATGTTTCAAAAATTCGTTAACATTCTAAAAGCCTTGCACTAAGATATGAAAGCCAGAGTTAATTTTTTGAGAACCCTTTCAGAGCCTTTTATAGTAGAAAATGGGGTAAAGCAAGAAGACCTTGATGCAACCACTTTATTTGCAATTTACTCTGCCACAATGTTGTCCAATGCCTTTCTGAACAATGAGGATGGTGTCTCTATAAGGTGTTGCACAAGAAATGTTTTTAATCTAACAATATTGAAATTCAAATCCAAAGTTTTCACTTCATGGCTAGAAATTTGCTGTATGCCAATGATTGTGACCTTGTTAGTTATACAAAGCATGGCTTGCAATTACTTATCTCTTCGTTTGATGCAGCATATGATGTCTTTGACCATACAATCAAGCTGGAGAAAACTGTGGTCATGTGTGAACCTGATTAAAATGTTCAGCAGCCAAAAATATATATCAAAGGAAAACTTCTTGAGGTTATCAAATCGTTTATATACCTTGGTAGTTCTGTAATAAAAACAACTCTCTGGACACAGAAATACCCTTGAGAATTCAAAAGGCTGTGAAATCCTTTAGAAATTTAAAATCTCGTGTGTGGTCACAAAGGTATATTAAAGCCAAGACAAAAGTTTCTGTATACAAATCTTTTGTGTTGTATTCTCTTCTTTATTCTTCTAACATCTGGGGTATGCTATAAACACCATATAAAGTTACTTGAAAGATTTCAACAAAAAGGTTTGTGCAGAATCCTGAAAATCCCATGGACCTCCTTCAGTGGAGACACTGATGTTTTAGCTGCTGCTGATATCCCTTCAATTCAATCTTTAATCAGGAGAAATCAACTCAGATGGCTGGGACTCCATGTACACATGTATGATGAATGTACTCCAAAACAGTTGTTTTATGATGAACTTTTTGTGGGGAAACAAAAACAGTGCAAACCCAGAGTTGATGCAAGGCAACTTGAAGTTTTGCCAGCAGATCGTAATAATTGGCACTCAAAAGTATGAGATGGTATGAAGAGTTTTGAGGAAAACAAAATAAAACAGGCCAATCTAAAACATAAAATCAGAAAAATCTAGGTGATTACTGAACATGAGCATGGTGTTAAGGTTTCGACTTGTGAAATCTGTGGCAAAATATATCTATCTCTTGCCAGTCTTAAATCCCACACCAGATTATACAACAATCAGTCTCAAATTGACTGTAGCAGCTACTTGCCAGTACACAATCAATGCCACATCTACCACAAAATGTGTAAATCACAAGTAGGTTCAAAGAGACAGGTTAAAGTACATCAAATGCAGATACCATACTCTTTGCCAAAACTTACCTGTAATTTGTGTGGTTGACTTTTTGCTTCCATACCTGGTCTAACAAGCCATATAAGACACCATGCTGGAAATGATCTTTATGTGCATTAAGTGGTCAAGCTCTGTATTGAGCAGACAACCAACATATAGGTATATGTGTGTGTGTGTGTGTGTGTGTGTGTGTATATACATACATACATATATACATGATGGCTCCAAACTCTGCTAAGAGTATTGCAATCGCTTGTCAGGTTATAGAGTTTGGTGCACATTTAGGCTACGGCCAACCACACAAACCTGTAACATATCCTGAACAAGCAAAGCCTGTGCTTTGAAGGTTTTTTTAAGTGAGGAAAGGCCTTGCACTCGACCAATCCCACTCTCTGAGCATCGAAAACAGTACCCAAAAAGGAGAACTGGTCAGCATCATCAGATGCTTCTGAAGGTGTTGTGATAACAACTGGGGGCCTTTCACTCCCAGGTGAAAAAAAACTACAAAAAACACACACGCATATATAAATGACTCTGTAACTCGAGCTGATTCTTCGAGGAAACCTTATACAATGTGTACCAAATCTCGCTGAAACCATCTCTTCAAGGATACACTGAGTTCTAACAATATTGTCAGCTCCACCATGAATAGCTGGAAACCAATGTATATATATATATATATATATAGCACCCACGTGAAGCGCCAACCCAGAGACCCTCCCCTACGAGTGTCGACAAATGCCCAAAACTCCGAGTTGGTACCATCAATGTAGGCTCAATGAAAGGAAGAGCAGGAGAAATCGTAGAAATGCTAGAGCGAAAGGAAGTTGATGTATGCTGTGTGCAAGAGACTAGATGGAGAGGAGGGTCTGCTAGAGTCCTTGTAGGAAAAAGCCAGTGCTACAAATTTTTCTGGGTGGGAAATGACGATGGGATGGGTGGTGTAGGTATACTATTAGCTGACAAGTGGGTAGATAAAGTAATCTCAGTGTACAGGGTAAATGCAAGAATCATTAAACTCAGACTAGTCCTGAATAAGACAATTACCACAATAATATCAGCTTACGCACCCCAATTGGGGCTGCCAGACGAACTTAAGGATAGGTTTTACGAGTCCCTAATACACACTACTGCTCTAACAGACGACAAGGACTTCCTAATCATTGCAGGAGATTTTAACGGACACGTAGGTAAACACTGCGACGGCTTCAATAGAGTACATGGAGGCCATGGAGTTGGCACAAGGAATGAGGAAGGATTCAGACTTCTAGAATTCTGCGACGCCAATGACATGTCGATATGTAACACAAACTTTAAAAAACCCGACAACCACCTGATCACCTATAGATCAGGGGAGCACTCTAGTCAGTTAGATTTTATCCTCATCAGAGGACGTGACAGATGGACGGTCGTAAACACAAAAGCCTTCCCTAGTGAGGAATGTACATCCCAACATAGCTTAGTTGTCAGCGACCTCACGGTCAGAACTAGACGAGCCCTGAAACAGAGGCCAACCTGGAGAAGAAAGATCTGGAAGCTGAAAGTCCCCTCAACCAGTAACAGATTTAAAGATATTTTACTCAACGCCTACGACAGTAAAGAAGAACAGATAGAGACATTTAACGTAGAAGAGAACTGGGAGTTCCTAAAAAATAACTTACTAGAGGCGACGGATGAGGTTTGTGGCTGGAGTAAGACCTCAAGCAGGAGGAGAGTGACTTGGTGGTGGAACAATAAGGTAGATGAAGCAGTCAAGGCCAAGAGACAGGCATGGAAAGAATGGAAGAACGGGGGGAGCAGGGTACATTACATAGAGACCAAGAGGGAAGCTAGGCGACAAGTATACTTAGCTAGGAGGGAAGCAGAGGATAGAAAATTCAAGCATGTTTTACAACGTGAGGACCAGAAACAGGAGGTATTCAAGATTGCGAGGCAGTGTGTCAGAGATAGTTGTGATGTCATTGGAGAGAAGTGTATCCGGAATGATAAAGGTGAGCTTGCCCTCACAAGTGCTGAGAAGAAAGATGCATGGAAGAGTCATTATGATAGATTACTAAATGAGGAGAATGCATGGGAAGAAGAGACCCTACCCCACGTAGACCCTATAGAGGGACCAGCAGTACAAGTCAGCGGCAGCGTAGTAAGTAAGGCAATTAGAGATATGAAGATAGGGAAGGCAACCGGTCCATCGGGTATAGCTGCCGAGATGCTGAAGGCATCTGGGTCTGTAGGTCACACTATAACCACACGTATCGTTAACCAGGTAATACTAGAGGGGGCCATACCAAAAGATTGGTGCAGTAGCATCATTGTCAACTGCTACAAAGGTAAAGGCGATGCACTAGATAGAGGAAACTATAGAGGTATAAAGTTGATGGACCAGGTCATGAAAGTAACAGAAAGAGTTATAGCACAGCTGATTAGGGACCGGGTGAATATAGACGAGATGCAATTTGGGTTTGTTCCAGGGAAAGGCACCACTGATGCGCTCTTCCTTGTGAGGCAATTACAGGAAAAGTACCTAGCTAAAAGTAAGCCACTCTACTTGGCATTTGTCGACCTTGAGAAAGCCTTTGACAGAGTTCCACGTGCAGTAATCTGGTGGGCTCTTAGAAAACTAGGAGTAGATGAATGGCTTGTGAAAGCGGTACAAGCCATGTATAGGGGAGCAGTCAGCAAAGTTAGGATTGGCAATGAGTATAGCGAGGAATTTAGCGTACAGGTTGGGGTCCACCAGGGCTCTGTTCTTAGCCCTCTCCTGTTCATCATAGTCCTGCAGGCAATAACGGAGGAGTTTAAGACCGGATGCCCATGGGAACTCCTGTATGCTGATGACCTCGCACTCATAGCTGAATCTATGGTAGAACTAGAGAATAAATTCCAAACCTGGAAGCAGGGACTAGAGAGAAAGGGCCTCAAAGTCAACATGACAAAGACTAAGGTCCTTATAAGTAGACGAGAAAACAGAACCCAGATCCCCTCAGGGAAATGGCCTTGCTCAGTATGTAGGAAAGGTGTAGGTAGGAACTCCATTCTTTGCCCCAAATGCAAACAATGGGTACACAAGAGATGTAGCGGGATCTCAGGAAGCTTAATTAAGAATGTAGGATTCACATGCAGCAGCTGTGCTGAAACAGCAAGCAAACAGCCACAGGAAACAAGTACCACCAATCTCTGGGAGGGCCCTGTAGAAACAGTAGACAGCTTCTGCTACCTAGGTGACCGAATTAGCAACGGAGGTGGGTGCTCAGAAAGTACAATAACTAGGGTAAGAACGGGATGGAAGAAGTTTAGGGAACTACTACCACTGCTAGCTGCAAAAGGCTTCTCCCTCAGAATGAAAGGCAGACTGTATGATGCGTGTATCCGAACAGCGATGTTGCATGGTAGTGAGACCTGGGCGCTGAAGGTGGAAGACTTACGTAGATTAGAGAGAAACGAAGCCTGCATGCTCCGATGGATGTGTAACAGTAATATACGTGAACGACAAAGCATAAATGAATTGAGAGAGAGACTGAGCATAAGAGGAATCAAATGCTGCGTGCAGGAGAGGCGGTTACGCTGGTATGGACATGTGATGCGTATGAAGGATGACAGCTGCATAAAAAGGTGCAGAGCACTAGAAGTTGATGGAAACCGCGGAGTGGGGAGACCCAAGATGACTTGGGATGAGGTGATAAAAGCCGACCTTACCCAACTACACCTCTCAAAGTCAATGACACACGACCGTGACTTCTGGCGTCACGCAGTAATACAGGGTACCCGACCTCCCATGGGTACATGCTGAAGCATATAAACAATATGCCCCCCCCACCGCAAGGTGGTCGTGGAGGTGCCACGGCAAAAAAGCACCCAGCCCACACTGTAAAGTGGACGTGTAGGCGCCACGAAAAAGCACCCAGCACTCACTGTAAATGAGGTTGGTGTTAGGAAGGGCATCCAGCTGTAGAAATCAAGCCAGATCAGTTCCTGTATGAGCAAGGCATGGTCAGCCGACCAGACACTGCCCACAACAGGACAACCCGTCTAACCCATGCTAGCGTGGAAGAACGGACGTAAAACGGTGATGATGATGATGATGATTTATATGTGTGTGTATGTGTGTGTGTGTGTGTATTGGAGATTTACATTGTAAGGGTTGGAAGGGTCTACATAAACTAAATCAGTACTGAAGCGAATCTATTGACCTCCAAGATATGCTGGGGGTGCTCCATCTCGCTTACATTCAAGGGAGCTTGTTACGCCTTTGACAATGACTATAGAGTCATCCCAACACATTGTTTGGCAAGCTTTCTACAGTTGAGTGCCCTTCCTATCATCAACCAATTGTGTACTGGGTGTGTTTATCATGTAGATCCCCAGCACTGGGGAGGCCTTCATGTCCTAGATATGACTGAAGAGTCCTACCAACCCTTGTTTGGAAAGGTTTCTATGGTCAGATGCCCTTTCGTATTACCAACTACTTTACAGAGTGTATTGGGTGTATTTATCATATTAATCATCCACCTTAGAGAGGTTGCCAAACAATGACATGACTGAAGGGTCCTCTCAACTCACCCCTTTTGTTTTTTTCTTCTCTCTCTCATAGAGATGAGAACAGTGAGTGCCAGAAATGAGAGGTGTAGTGATGGAAAGAATAACCAAGGAGTGATAGTGGAGTGGGAATGGGTAAGGTGCAGGGAGTAGCTACTAGAGTGCAGTAGTGAGGGTATCTAAAGATTCTTGTGTGGGGAGACAGCAGCTAAGGAATGAATGCAGAAGGGGGCATGTATATATGAAACAATTGTATTATTATGCTTTTGTACATAAATGCACATTAATATATATTTATTTCCTATATCAAGTGTGAAGATGCATAACTTAGGATCCTTGAATAAGACATTTTATTTCACGTTATTCCAGTGCATGCAGCAAGCAAAAATGAATTGTACCTGTAATTCAAAGGGCCCGTTTTGTCATGCTGAATCTCCTGAGAACTACCTGAAGGTTGAACATGTCTATGGAATTCTCAGCCAATTTCAGGCTATTCCATTGTTCTTATAACTTTAACACTCATCACTCATCGTCAAAACAAACAGAGGTTCAACACAGGATAGATCAGGAGTTTCAAACATGTAATTCTCAAACTACATTTACACACACATGTTACAGGATAGATCAAGGGTCTCAAACACATAGCCCCAACAAACTACATTTACACACTCATATTGCAGGACATATCAAGAGTTTCAAATATGTAACCCTCAAACTATATTTACACACACATATTACAGAATAAATCAGGGATTTCAAACATGTGACCCCTACAAATTACATTCCTATGGGGGTCCATAGCAGAACAATTTCCATGACTAATATTTTCTTAAAACTTGGTAATTTGTCCTTTGCCTCGTCCATACTTTTGCAATTTACCCAGAAAATACAATAAAAAGTAAAAATGTAATCAAAGAAAATTTGAAACATTTTGTACTAATTCCCATATCCCACTTACTATCATATATATAGTCATTTTGATGAAAAATAAAAATAATAAATAGTAGCCTATCAGCTATGTTGTAGATTAGCTTTATAACTGAGGGAAATGATGCCCCTCCCACCCCTTATCCCACTTTTGACCTACTGTGCCTCTCCCCTAGGATGTAATGGCTTTTTTGAGTTCTTGAGTGTGAGACTTTGGGATAGATACCATAACTTTGTAAAAATACTATTGACTTTTCATCTCCAAGCTGTAAGCATATACATATTGTTATGTATATACATATTGTTATGTATATATTATGTATATACATATAGTTGGGGAAGATTATGTATGCAATAGATAACAAAGCAATAGTTAATTATAGAATACTTATAATTACTGCAACCAGGAATGATAGAAAGGAAAAAAGAAAACAGGGGAAAAGAAAGAAAGGAACAAACGAACGAACGAAGGAAAGAAGGGAGGGAGGAAAGAAGGAAGGAAGGAAGGAAGGGAGGGAGGAAGGAAGGAAGGAAGGAAGGAAGGAAGGAAGGAAGGAAGGAAGGAAGGAAGGAAGGAAGGAAGGAAGGAAGGAAGGAAGGAAGGAAGGAAGGAAGGAAGGAAGGAAAGAAAGAAAGAAAGAAAGAAAGAAAGAAAGAAAGAAAGGAGGAAAAAGGCAGGGGGAAAGAAATAAAGAAATAAAGAAATAAAGAAATATAGACGGAAATAAAGAAAAATGAAAGAAAGCATGAAAGCAAGAATGGAATAAAAGTGCTAAAAAATGTGAGAAAGATTGTAAAATTTACCATGTTTTAGGTTCGAAAATAATTTGTTTTGTTTGCGGATCCAGGGTACCAAATCATGACATTCAAAGTCAGTTCTCTGTTCCTGTGGTTTTGATATCACTGCTATAACTTTATCATAGACACTGGGGGCCATTATTCACTGATTTAGTTAGTAGAGAAAAACTAGCTTTAAATATTACCACTGTTGCCTGTTGCTGCTGACAGTTTGTGGTTGCTGTTGTGATTGTTGTTGTTTTCACTCTCGGAGTCCAGTAAATGAGGCTTCTCTCAAACAAATTGTCAGCTTAAATACTTATTACACCTGCTGCTGCACACCAAACATACAGATAAGCAGTCTCTCTCTCTCTCTCTCTCTCCTATATTATTTTCTAACACTATCTAATTCAATCTATTGATTCATCTATCTATCGATCTCGGTCTATCTATCTATCCATTTATCTACCTACCTATCTATCTGTCTGTCTTTTTATCCATCTATCTATCTATCTATCTATCACTTTGATTCCATTCTTTAAGTATCACTTTAGAAGGAGAATCAGGGTGGAGAGAGAGGCACTGCACCCCAGTAAATTTACTGAAAGGTGGGTGAATGAAGCGAAAATGGCCCGAGTGATTGGGCCTTCTCTGTTTATAAGCCTGTAGGTTGAGGAAGAGAGCAAAAGGAAGAAAGGAGCACTTGCACAACACGCTCCTTGAGTTGAGGGTTGTTCTATCGACGGGGTATTAAACAACCCATTTGTGGCGCCTCCCCCCTATTGGGGATTTCGATTGTTGAAATTGTTTGTTTTTATATTTTTTTACACGACTGTATGTAAAATCCCCGGCATGTCTTTGTATTGTCCCCTTTCTTGTTGCGCCCTTGTGGCTAATAAAGAAATCTATCTATCTATCACTTTATTCCAAAACGCCTCCTCCCTATTGAGGACTTTATTGTTCATTTTATATTTATTTGTTTTCTTTACTCGCCTTTTTGTGTAAACTCCCCCCTTGTATCTGTCCCCTTCTTTTGCGCCCTCATGGCAATAAATAGAAATATATCTATCTATCTATCTATCTATCTACCTATTTATCTAAAGCTATCTGTCTATCTACCTACCTATTTATAAATCTAACTTGACTGTAGCTCAGTGAAGAATATGAGTTGTGGAAAGACATGTCACTAGATGTTGGCCACTTCAGCCCAGCCTTGGAGGGAGAGTTTTCTCTGTCTACTTCTAAGAGAGATTGGCTATCCTGTTTGTGAATTCCTCCCAGTTCTTGTGTACCTGGAGGTCCAGTTCAAACCAGACTCCAAGCAATTCAACTAGGTTACTTCAACAGAATTGTCCCAGTTAATACAAGCTCCAGTAACCTGCTGGTATTCTTCCAGTAGGTTACCAACTGCCTCTTTATCTGAAGTGTGTGACACCATGACAGCGATATCATCTATATATGCAGATATGGCTCTGTAAACAGCTTCAAGTGGAGTTCCTTTTGGGACATCCCTGATGGACTGAACATTTGACAAGGGCTGTTTAGTTTGACCACCGGATAGATATCACTGTAGAATGCAGCAATCCAGCTTCTGAAAAAAAAAAAGGTTGAAAACAGCTGCTCACCTAGAATATCCTCCAAGTTGTGATGGTTGACTATATTGAAAGCTTTTGACTGATATAAATTGATCAGTGCCCTGCTAAAGCAAAATCCACTTCAAACCCACTCTATGCTGTGTCTGATGAGGTGCAGGTTGTCATGGATAGATCTACCAGGGCTTGTACAGGTCTGTGCATATTTGAGTGTACTCCCAATAAGAAGTGCCAACCTCATCATAAGCACCTTTGCCAAAACCTTCAGCCCTGTATTCAGTAAAGTCATCTATCACATCTACCTTGTTCAGGTCCTTTCTTAGCAATGTCACTACTTCCTCACTCAGTGTAATGAAATACAGATCTGCCTGTATTCAATCCTCCTATCATCATCCTTCTTTATCATTAGCCATCGAACTCTCCTCATTATTCCTTCTAATATCACTCATTGACATCTCTCTCTCTATATATATATATGTGTGTGTGTGTGTGTGTGTGTTTGTGTGTGCGTGTGCAGGCGTTAATTTGGCAGAGTCGTTAGAACGTCGGATAGAATGCTTTGTAGTATTCCTTTCAGCTCTTTGTTCTCTGAGTTCAAACCCCGCTGAGGTCAACTTTCCCTTTCATCATTCATGGTCGATAAAAAAAGTACCAGTCAAGTACTGGGGTCGATTCTTCATGTATAACTCTTTCTCACTTCTTTTCTCTCACTCTCTATCTTTCTATGGAAGAAATTTACTGTATTCAGACCTGGAGAGGAGATGGGCTCGACCAGGCTAAAAAGAAATGCTCTAGAAACACTGTATGTCAATATGGCTCCCCTACGACTCCCTCATTAGTTATGGGTCCCTACCATATACACATATATATATATATATTGTAACGATAATAATATAGACGTCTGAAAGATATAGGTAGATAGCTAGCCATCATGGTAAATAGCAGAAAGATTAGTAATAAAAGCTATTGTGAAAAATATGGCTGAGGTGTTATTGATACGTGGAAGTAATGTGAAGAAAGAGAGAGAGATAAGAATAAAAAAAAAAAAACGATCTTAACTTTAAGATTTGATGAGGGATGACAAGCTAGACACATATAATGTAGAGGACAACTGGAAATTCTTATGCAACCTTTTGTGAACTACCGGAGAGACTTCTGGTTGGAGTAAAGCACCAGTCAGACAGAGGGTGAGCTGGTGGTGGAACTGCAACCATTGGATGGAGGGATGCCATGCAAGAGACAGGCATAAAAAGACTGGAAAATGGGGGTAACAGAGACCAGTACCAGGTAGCTAAGAAAAAAGCTAGGCAGGAGGTGTACACAGTTCGGTGAGAGGCTGAAGAAAGTAAATTTGCCAATGTCTTGAGACATGAGGATCAGAGGTGTGAAGTGTTCTGTTTTGCAAGGCAGTGTGTTAGTGTGAATCAAGATGTTGTTGAGAAAAAAATTTATTAGAAATGATGCTGGTGCGCTTGGCACCACTGATTCCCAAAAGAAAGGAGCCAACCAAGAAAGACCTGGACATAGATTGTGAGAGCGTACCTCAAATCACTAAGACTGGCAGAGGAGATGACGAAGGAATATGACAAGTGGAGGGATGCCATGCTGAGAAGGACTCATCGAACCCATGCAAGCATAGAAAAGCAGACGTAAAAACAATGATGATATATATATATTTATTAAAATAACAGATTAAAGATGAAAGCAGCGGTTCTTTGCTTAAACTTTAATCTGTTATTTTAATAAATATTTGTTCTTATATATTTGATATATATTTATCCATATTGAACCCTCTTTGGATTTTAATCTTCACATTTATTATTATTACTATATATATATATATATATATATATATATATATATATATATATATATATATATATATCTTGCTCACTACCAACCAACTTTATTGTTATCCATCACTTTCTTCCTCACATAATCACTGTTTTTTCTTCCCCACCACTCTCTTACATCCATTACTCCCTCTACTATCAGCCTATCTCCCTAGTATCTCTTTCTCTCCCTCTATCTCACCACTCATCTTGTTTATCTATTCAATCTCCTCAACAATAAACTGCATGTAGCTGTCTATCACTATCATTGCCACTCTTCCATTACTACCTCCTTTGTCACCATCTTGACCCAGTTCTCTCCTTCAACACTGTCTCCTCTGGTCATCTTCTTGATCACATTGCCAAGAGCAGGGAGTAGAGAGGACTCTTTAATTTGGCTGGGGATAAGGCAATCCTCATATGTTGGTGCCAGAATAAAATGCACTCAGTACATTTTGTAAAGTTATTGGCAATAAGAAGAGCAACTGTAGAAACCATACCAAAAATAGAACAGATGGGCAAGTCCTAATAGGAGGACAGAAACTTCAAATAAGAACTAACTCAGACTATGAGACTATGACACTCTGCAGGATTTGAACTTAGAAGATTGAGATGCATAATACTGCAGGCTATTTTTCTCCAATACATACCAACATCGGTAATTTTGGGGGAAGGTTGGATCAAGCATTTGTGATACAAAATTAGAGGATTAGGATTATAACATTTAATATCATCATCATAATCATCATAGTCATTATCATTTAACGTCCATTTTCCTTTCTAGCAAGGGTTGGACAGGTTGTCTGAGACCAAATCTGTGCTTAATCAGAGCTACTGACCTCTAAGATGAGCTAAGGACCTACATTTCACTTGTGTATGTTCCTGCACTCTTATGGTTAAATAATAAAGGATGTTATACTTATGACACATTTACATGAATTAAATAAATCCATCAAGCACAATAAAGAAAAACAAATAAAACTATGTGATAAAACAATTCTTATTCTTAATCCCATTTTTGTTCCATCCCACTCAACCATGCCAAACTGGCCACACATGGAAGAACATTTATTTTCATTACCCTTATGCTGATAAACATCCTCCAAGTTCTTTTAGAAAAATCTTCATCAGACATCCACACTTTCATTTTCACCCATCATATATCTTTTGCTATTATTGTCAAGAACAGAGAATCAACTTTATCTATATTTACCAAAATATATCATCCAAATTATTTCAACTGTAGCCTTGTTAGTCTCACTCCTCTTTGCTTATTTCCACAAGTTGTGATTGGAAACATTAGGAAATACTTTTCTGATCTATGACGGAACTGCAGAGAATCCTGATGGATGTGTTCAAAATATGGAGAGTTTGTCATCAGTTAAAGGAAACCATCAGAAGAACAGCCGGGCCAAAGATGTATGGATGTTGTCCAGGGAAATAAGAAAGCAACTATAAATGCATTGCTGACAGTAAAACCAAACTAGAAAATATAGCAATGAGTTTATAACAACACACAATTTGCCATTTGTTATTTAACTTTTTATATATACGAGGTGTATCAGAAAAGAAACAGGTCTGGGGTCACAAAAATACTATTTCAAATCTAAACTACAAACTATAAGTTTTGCCCTTCAAAATAACCCCCCTCGAGTCTAACTCACTTTCCCATCCTTTTCTGCTGTCTCCATGCACTCCTGGAAGGATTCTCTGCAGCTCCTGGAAGGATTCTCTGCAGCTCCTGGAAGGATTCTCTGCATCTCCATCCTCTTGATGGCTTCCACATTCGAAAAATGGATCATACTCAAATATCTATGACTCATCACAGGTGAAGACTCTTCCCAGCAGGTGTGGTTCAGTTTTAAGACATTTGAGGATGCCTTGACACTCCTGCATCTGCTGCTCCTTTGGCCCATCGTTTGGCAGCTTCAGTACCATCTTTTCACAGATCTTTTGCATGCCCACATCTTTGGTGATAATCTTCTAAATGCTGTCGCAACTCATGTCCAGCTCACATACAATCAGTCAAACAGTCAGCTGATGAACACTATGCACCACATGCCTAACATGCTCAATGTTGGCCTCAGTCTTGCTTGTTGAAAGACTTCTGCTGCGGGGTTGTCTTCCATGTTCTTGCATCCCACTTTGAACCTTTTGAGCCACTTGAAAATGTGTGGGCATGACATAGTCTAATATCCGTACACTTGCTGCAGTATTCTGAGTGCTTCTGACAGAGTTTTCTCCAGCCATCCAGCCAGACCAGAAACTTCAGGCTAGTTCATTGCTCTGTTTCCATTTCTTAATGGTCTAAAATTGAGGAGCTGTTAACAAAAGCACATGAAAAAACATACAATGTCTACAGAGAGCTGAGATTGCAGTTATATACTCCCTGGATATTTTGTCACACAGAGACAACCTGTTAATCCCTACCATACTCATAGCTCACACAGCACACTAAGACTTGTTACTTTTCTGACACACATTACAACCTTTTGACACAACAGCTACAACTTACCAGCTGTGTAAATCCTTGTCACACAAATAGTGGCTACATTATCATCATCACAGTTTAATGTCTATTTTCTATATTTGCATGGGTTAGATGTGTTATCTTGTACTGAGGCTAGACTGGTCAGGTGACCATGTCTTAAAATTATACACTCCAATTTTGGTTTGGTTTCTAAAACTGGATGCTCTTCCTAATGCCAACAATTTTACAGCACATAATGGGAGATTTTTTATCATGACACTTGAATTATGACCTTACAGAGTGGGCTGGAATTTAGATCTATGAATGAGTAGTTTTAAGATGGTGGTGAACTCCTAGATATCAATATCTGATTTTCAATTGAATTAATTTATTTCAACCACAGCAAATTAAAACAAGTAAACAAAGCAGAGAATAAAACAGTATTTGAGATATAGAGTTTAATTCTCTGTAGCAACTGCAGACCACTTTCTTCTGTCCATAAGAGTATTTTACCCAAATTTTTATGATATTATTTATTGCTATCGATTGGTGTTACAATTATTTTCTGTATTTGGGATTCCCATATTTTCAAATTTCAAATCATCCAGTGCTTTGATAATTCAAATAAAAGATAATATGCCCATATGTCTATGACATTTGAATATATGGATTTCTCTTTAACAGAAAAGATCATTGATATCATGTACCTCTCATCTGCCTGGACTCTACACAGTTTCCATCCAGTTTTATTCCAAAGGATTGTGTCAGTCCAAGACTATTATAAAAATAAACACACCCACACAAGATGCTGTTCAAACCCAGCACCTCATAGTTGCAAAGTGAATTTCTTAATCATTCTTCTATGTGAATACAAGCAGCCGAAATGGGGTTCCTCCAAGGGTATTTGGAGTGATGTTACTCCATAGAGTGCATAGCTCAGAGATCAGAGAGTCACTCCAGGTAGAGCCACTACTACACCAAATTGAGAGATCATCACAGCTCCGATACTAGGGGCATGTGGTTAGAATGTCTCAGGAAAGAATCACTGGACAGATTTTACAGGCAAAACCATCTGCTTGGGGATCCAGATGGATCAGTTGGAGATGGTTGCTTTTCACAGGACCCTGCTGGAACAAGTGTTTGAGGACTCTTCCCCCATGACCCACTCAGGAATAAGTGGGTGAAGAAGAAGAAAATTATTTTATGCTTGTGCATCTTATCTACTTTATATCTATGTATTAATACAACACACATACTTATATTTTAAACATTCATTGTTTGCCTAATGGTTAGGATATTGGACTTCATCATCATCATCATCGTTTAACGTCCATCTTCCACGCTTGCATGGGTTTGGACAGGAGTTTTCCCACTTGAGGCAAGATTTGTTGTCCTGCTCGTATAGGATTGTCTGGCGGGTTTTCTACAGCTGGATGCCCTTCCTAACACCAACCACGTTTACAGTGTGGACTGGGAGGTTTTTACCGTGTTACCTACACGGTCACATTACAGCGTGGACTGTGTGTTTTTTTGTCATGACACCTACATGACCTCATTTGTTTCGGACTGGGTGTTGTGGTACCAACATAACTTATGATCATAATGTCAGTTTGATTCCTGGACAGACTGCTGCATTGTTTTCTTGGGTAAAACACTTTATTTCACGTTGCTACAGTAAACTCAGCTGAAAGTGAGTACCAGTATTCAATTACTGAAGTTTAATATTATCTGGTATGTTATAAGATTTCAGGTCCAAGGTTTAAATTTAAATTTGAACCCTATAATAGAGGCAGTTTGGGGTAGGTTGGTATTTTCACACCAAAGGATAACTTGACCACATGATAATTAGTGATTTAAAAAAAAAGTACCAGAGTAATTACTGGGATTTGTATAGTTGACTAAAACTGCTAAATGGGGAGCCAAAGCATATTATTATCCTAAAGACTGTAACTAGTGTTTCTGTTATTCTCTCAGCTGAGCTGAGTTGCCAACATCTTTATATTTTTCTTTTAGAAACATTTTACTTTACATATGTTGCAAATATATTTGGGAAAGGAAGCTAAATCATTACAACTACCCTTTTCATCCCAATTAATACTTTGAGTTATTGTTTCTTCATTTGCAAAATGATATATTTATATTGCTTTGAATTATATGAAATTAAGTCACTGTAAAAAGCCTAACATACAACCAGATATATCAGGCTGGTTATTTGACACATAATGTCAAAATATACAGTATTAACAATTAGACAACAAATAAACAAACAAGTACAGGATTAAGACTTTCAGCTTGAAGATTTTATTTCACATGAACTTTACAGATTATGAGAAGACTGTACAGCTGGAAACTCGTCGTGCTGAATCACATGATGTTCTCTAAATATGAGTGACCATCACAATATTGAAGTTATTACAGTTGAAAAATAAGGAAGTCACCATACTACCCCCTTCCCTCATATATCATTACCATCTGTAATGCATTCTTATTCCATCATCTTCTTACATTGCTGCTGTGCTTGTTTAGTTGGTTGTTAAAGTGAATATTTATCACTTTGTTCTGGCAGTGGTTATTTAATGGACTGCTAAACTAACACAGCTAGCAGATCAATCGAAATACTACCCACTTTCTCCCTTTCATATATATATATATATATATATTTATATATAATCACAAAGCCGGTACATATTTTATGGGCCTCCTTCATTTTTTTAATCCTTAGAAATATTTCAAAATAAGAGAGAAAAAATATAAACATATGGGAGAGGATAACTCTTAAATGTTTTTTTTTTTTTTTTTTTGGTTTTCATTTCTTTAAAAAAAACCTAGCCATTGTTCTTGTTGGAGTTCCCCTATAACTGTCACTATCAAATAGCTTCATTCTTGTATTTTAAGTAATACAGTAGTATTTTAAGTAATACAGTAGTAACAAGAACATATCATGGGTTTCTTTGGTGTAAGTGTATTCAATGAATGACCAAGATGCTTCCATTTTTATACTATGCAGCCATTAGTTAGCCTGCAAAACAAGTTTGAAAAATTCTAACCAAGAACTTGCTATGTCTAAACTATCTGAGCCATTTTTCAGTATTATTTGCTTCCCCAATATAATGTCAAATTCGAAATACTTATTGACATTCTTAAAATGTTTTATTGATACCATTTATTCTTTTGAAAAACAAATACTTTTGACAGAAATGAAATTATTGTTGTAAATCCCAATATGTAGTAGAAAACGTTTAGTGAAGCCCTATGTTGTTTTATAGACTATATAGATATAAATATGTGTGCATGTGAGAGTGTGAGTGTATTGCCCTATACTTGATTGTAAGCCTTCTATTTAAGTAAGGCACAACCAATGTTGTATACAATTATGTACACTGTTTTCTGGCTAAAACAAGAAAATAAAAATGTATACTGCATGAGAAATAGGTAAACTAAAAACACATTACCTTAGATTTATGTCTAGTAACTGATTAGTATACACACAGCTGATATTGTTGATACTGATGACAATGATAGTAATTTTATAATTAGACATGAAGCTTTAGAATTATGGGTGACAGTCGAGAGAGAAAATGAAAGTGTCTATTACGTGGAAAGGAAATTTAGCGAACCAATTTATTATATAATTAACCAATATGACATAAATGGCCAGCATTAAAATGACTTAACTGAGACAAGCAGTCACAAATTTATATGGTGACATATATGAAGCTACACAAACCAGGTTAAATATTTTAGCCAATGATCCTGTGGTAGGACACAAATTTACAAGGTAACTAGTGTATCCAGTTTTTTTATTCACCACACAGCCATTGTAAGTATCAGAAATAATCCGAATATTTAACTACCCAGTAGTATACTAACAAAGTTCATCTATAGTGTTGCAATGATTTGTTGTTTCATATGGAAAATATATTTACATAAAAAAAACATCATTCAGAAAAAAAAGATTTCCAGCAAATTATGCTAACCTCCCCTGACCAAAGGCACAGACAGAAAACTAAAAGACATCAACGATTGTAAAAATGAAAAAGGAAAAAAAATGAAGACACTGCGTTAATGTTTCACAAAATCCTGAGAAGTTAGTTATACGATCAATATTTTATATCTTCGGCAACAGTCATTACAAAATGTTTAATTCACCATTCGAAAGATACTAATGATCTCCCACATTTCTTGTTCTTTTTAATTCAAGAGCAATAATTAAATTATAATTATGAAATAAGAGGTGAGATTAATTTTGATTGATCCCCTTTACTCTCTGATAGCCAATTTGCTTTTACATAATGAAATCTGGCTTGTATATTTTTGTTGTTTTCTTTAGCAATACATTAGATTATAAAACATTATAGGAGACTAGTCATCACAGGAAGCACACATACAGTTAAAACATGCTAGTTACTACAGATTATTTTCATGTAATTTTTATAATTCTGCTTTGTTTCTTTTTTTTATTTAATAAATTGATATTTTGTTTTCTTTTCTTAAATTATTAAATTGATATTTTGTTTTCAACTAACAACATGAAACGACTTACCAACTAATTAGTTCTCATTTATATGAGAAAATAAACTGTATGAAAAGGATCACAATAAGCTGGTTTTGTCTAAGAAGCTAAATAGCAGAAAAGAATCAATAGAAACTGTAGAAGCTATTGAAGTGTGAAACTGTAAAAAACCACTAAGGTCTGAAACTTGACAACTGGACTTTCCCTGAGTAACAGAACATGACTAGTTCTTTGCCTAAGTTAACCTTTGTAGAGAAATTTTCTGCTGTACATAGCATGTTGCTTAACAACTTATCACAGACAGAAACTGGTGGAAATTGCAGAAAAAATAGACATTAATCATTTACACAGTACTTGAAAATATCACAGCCCAAAATTATCCTTAGAACCATTGACTAGATTATTATTGTATAGCCAGATTTTTTGCTTTTTAGATTTAAAATGCTTGAAAACAAATAAAATATTTGTTTTTAATTTTTTTATGTATTCTTTACAAAAGAAGGAAATTATGGAGATCAGTATCAGTTAGAATATTCCAGATGATTCCACCACAGAAAAAAATTCATTTACAAATTCGTATGAACAGGTTTTTTTTCAAAAATGCCGTCGATTTTTAATAAAGTCGTTATAGAAATAAATAAAAGACAATCTGAAACATCAACTGGAAAGCAACAGATCACAGCTGGATTAAATTACTTCTCAATGGCAAGGTAGACAGTAGGAAATGTAAAATGGGCGATTTTAAAATGAACTTCAAAAAAGACTACACACATTTGAGGCTTGTTTTATGCATTAGTTTCATGATACTTAGAACAAAAATAAAAAGGCTAAGATGAGAAACACGAACTGGCATTCAAGAAAAGGCTGATGTATAAAATACTCATAAAATTAACAAAGAAAATAGGTATAATCTTTTTTTTTTTAAAGTTACAGGAAAAACTCGGCAACATTTCAATTTAATATTTATAAATTAGTCATAACATGGTTTTCAGTTTATCAGCTTAATATGAAAGTCAAACGTGACAATTCTTATGTTTCCATGTAAGAAAAACAAATCACATTTAGATGACGTTTATCTTGCTGAACAATTTCCAGATGATTAATGTCTAAGTGGTATTAAACCATTATTCTCAATCAATTTGAAATTACAACAACTAAAAAAAAATCTTACACATAAATGGTTTGGAGCTTTGTTGATGGAGTTGTAACATAAAAGCAGACCCGAAAATATTTATGATAATGATTTAGATACAAGGCCAACAATATTGAGGAAGGGAAAATCAATTGAATTGAGACCAGTGCATTACTGGTACTTTATTTTATTGATCCCATAAGGATGAAAAAAAAAAGCTAACTGTAGCAAGATTTGAACTCAGAATGTAATGGGATGTAAATATATGCTGCAAAGCGTGTTGTCCGATGCTCTACTAATTACCATCAGTCCAGAGTAATGAAGAGATATGTTCCCAATGAAGTGAGTCCCTGATCTGGTTGAAACCATTTCACTTACTTCATTATATCAAGCCAAAAATCATTTTCAGTATTTACTTAATATGCAGTTATATGAGATCCATGATAAAACTTGAAGTTATAATCAGGAATGTGATATATTAAGCCAAATACCCAGTTCTGGGTGGTATGACAATTTTAATACTGCTAATGCCCTTTAGAAAGACATGAATATTTTACCTTGCACTGGAATATGGAAAGTGCGAAGTGAAATTTACAGCTAAGTAAAGTTACATCTCATAAAAAATTTCTTGAGTATTTTAATTATAAGGGTCCCAGTCCTAAAACCTTGGCCATACACACACACACACATACATATATATACACAATATATATGTATATATATAGTGTCTATATGTGGATACGAATCACAAGTTTGATTTTGAGCCACCATTTTAATAGTTCTACTGCTTACAGGTATGAGTTGAGAATTTGATAGAAACGTAGTGGCAAGCTTAAAATGTGCACAACTTGTATTCAAGGCAAAATAAGTTCATGATCATTAGGTATGTGTACACATACACAAAGACACACACACATATATATATATATATATATATACATATATGTATCTGTGTGTGTGAGTGTATAGAGGGAAAAAAGAATATGGTATAAACTATATTTGTTCATGTTATACACATACATATTTGCAGCTTACATGAAGTAAATAATCATGAATTCCATTATCAAGAAATTACTACTACATGACATAATATGATAAAGAGAGCAGGAACAATTATTTCTACATATGTAGGAGCTTGAAATATTTAGAAGGTAAATAGGCATAATTGACACAAAATCGTTTCTTAAGAGCAATAGTGATATAAAAAGAAAACTATTATTACAAATCAGTATACATTACTGGAAAATAATTAAACATTTTCAATCTTAGTTTATTCATCAAATAAATAGTCTGCTATGACAATTTTTATCAGAAATCTACTGTTGATTTCTTACCAATGTAAAAGGATCAAAATTACAAGAAAAAGTAAAATATGCAGCCCTTTGTACCCTTCTTTTTTTGCCAACAAGAACATGAATGACGTAAGTAAATAAAGATGGTTACGACTAGAAATCAAACTTACGTCTATGGCACCATTTATCATTTAGAACTATTAATAGAACAACAAGGCTGCATAGTTATATCAGGAAAGATAATCAAATAGTTTGAATAATTATAGCATTTTTCTATGAATTCTTCAACCGAGAATCAAAACAGGTTGGTGGACTCAGCACACTGAAACTTTACCTCGTATTTATCACTGCTCACTCTCTTGTGTAGTTGTCAAAGATTTTACATTATTGTTCTTGTGTTATTTTTAATCTTGTGTTATTTTTAATACTTATATATTGTTTTAAGTAGAACTAAAGTGTGTGAGACTAGACAAATTTACATAATAAACATACATTTATAAACAATAAATTTTCTGGAAGTGAGTGAGTGACATGTGCAGAAACTTATAATCAAACTGCTGTATGAAAAAAATGATATTATACAATTAAGTGAAAGAACAAGTGAGGAGAAACATAGAGTTAATCAGTATCACAATGTGCAGCCATTTCATATGACTATGAAAGTAACAGAGCTCTAACAATTTAAAAAATAATATGAAATGCAAAAATTCAGGATACAGCTCAAAACACTCAACTGTCTATGAAAATTTTCACTATGTTTTCTTGTCAGAATTTTTTAAAGAACTAACACATTTGATTAGAGCAACTCCAGAAGTATGAAAGGCAAAGTTAACTTCAGCAGGATTTGATTTCAGAATGTAAAAACCCAGAATAGATGCCACAAGGCATTTGTCCAAAGCTCAGATTATTCTGCCATCCACCATCTGACACCAGCACTCAATTGATACTATATTTTATGGGCCACAGAAAGACAAAAGTCAAATTAAAACTCAGCTAGATTTGAACTTAGATACTCTATTTTATTGGCCACAGAAAGATGAAAGTCAAAGTTGACCTCACCTAGATTTGAACTCAGAACAATAAGATCTGGAAAAAGATAATGTTCTAATGATTCTGTCAATCAACCATCCTATGATTTCTAACTTAGATACAAGGCCACCAATTTTCTGAGTTGATAAGGATAGTCAATTATATCAACTCTAGTATTTGACTGGTCCTTTACTTTGTTGATTTGGATGTAATGGAAGATAAAGTCAGTCCAGGCAGAATTTCAATTCAGAATGTAAACTGATGTCATTAAATACCCCATGATATTTTGCTTCTGCTCTACTGATTCTGCTGAGATGAAGATGATGACAATAATGATGATGAAGATGATTTTTCAACAAGTTTATGCTGCAATAATCCAATGTGCCATAAAAGAAGACAAAACTTTAAAATGTTCTTCATAATTCTGTTTACCAAAAGTATTAAAAAGATCCAACACAAACCAACATTATCTATGTAAATAAAGAAACAAAGATGTTTGTGATGGAGGAAGTGGAGAAGGTGGAGACTGTTAGAAATTACTAAAATATATATATTTTTTTAATATAAAAATATTCACAATAACCTAATAGCATAAAATGCATGTGTGGTATATGTGTTGTGTAGTATATGTGTTTGTAAACTAAATTGTGATTTTTCTTTTAGCTAAATATGTTGCATGGTATTACCAATATTAATATTATTCCAGAGAACATCCATACTGACTTTATTAAACCCCTTCCCTCTTCATTAAAGATATATAAAAATGTGATGATGGGGAGGATAACATACACTAACAAAAAGACTGATTTGAACAAAAGTCTAAGTAAAGAGTGTGTTGTTATTAAAATAAATATTTGATAAAAAAGGAAAGCAATGATATAATAAATATGTCTTCTGTTCTATTATTGCTAAAATCTATGTGTGTGAGTATGTGAAAGAGAGAGAGAGAGAGAGATTTTTATAATTCGTAATGAAGCATTACATGAACAGTTAATTTTTAATTTCAGACATTTCGTGAGAGTTGTAACCTTTAATGGTTTGATGTAGAAGGATTCATATTCTGTGACCCAGATTAAGGGCTCAGAGGGCAATTATGTCATTCTAGTGGAAGTAGGCCAAACAAAACCACCTAAAAATTATTTGTCCTGAGTTTTCATATGAAGATAGAAAATAAATTAACTTGTTCCCATAAAAAAGACAAAAAAAAAATGGCAGTGACTAATGTTCCTTGAATACAGGTTTTCTTAAACTTTTAAAGTCAAAAGATAAGGAAAAACAAGAGTTTGAGAACAAGACTACCTTTAGTTGTAAAGAAAAAAGAAAGAAAAAAAAGCACAAAGAAAAGAAAAACAAATTAGAAATCATTTTACTTGCTGTATTTCTCACAGCTTAAAAACCAATGATAGGACAGAAATATTTTGATTTATTAGTCGATATAGAAGTTCAATAAGTAATTGACTTTAACCCTATAACATCTAAATTATTAATATTCGCACACACAATGTGTTATTGCTCTTTTCCGGCTTATGAAGGACAATATTTGATATAAAAATGTTAAGTTATTTTACACACACATACATAAATTATTCAAATGTCAATAATTTTGTAAAAGCTAGCATAAAACATTTTCTCTAATGTTTGAAATAGAACTTTTGATGCTTAGAGCAAAATATTTTTAATCCAAAGCTACTGCGAGGCAACATTTCAATATTTGCAGCACAAATACAGTGACTGCAGCTTAGAGACACCATATTTTATATTTGCTTGCATACAAAAATGCTGAAATGTAAATAATCCTTAGAGTTTTCCAAGGTCTCAATTTTGTTGCTTTCATCCTGTTAGAACATAGCATTTACAGTGTCAAGAATTATCAACGTATTATAGAAGAAGAATTATTTTGTGTGTTCTTGTTGTTGTATTGTTATGTATTATACAGCAATACTGGGCTGAGTCTAATTAGCAGAGAATAAAAATTATTTATTTATCAATTACTTTTTTTAAAGGCAATTTCAAATTTAGATACATTTGCAGATTCAGACCCCCACACTACTATATTAGTAGATTCATAGCTGGGTATACTTCATATTGTTAACTGATCCTAATGCAGTTTTGGTTAGGTGGGCTGATATATTAGTGTTTGAACAAATGACATAGGAATAGATTGGCTGTGATAAAGAAAGATGCAATATCACAATGAAACTAAATTCAAGAAAGCATCATAAAACTAACCAAATATAACTATTACAAAACTAGTTAAATACAACTAACAAATATAACTATTACAAAACTAGTTAAATACAACTAACAAAATATAATTATTACAAAATTAATTAAATATGAATAACCAAATATAACTATTACAAAACTAAAATAACTCTAACCAAATATAACTATCACAAAAATACATATTCATATGTATGTGTGTTAGTAAATATAAAGAAATGTTTCTAAATTTCCATATTTTAGTTTATTAAACATCTGTTATGCAAATTTCAGAGGTATTAGACAAAAATTATGTATATACATATATCTACATATATATGAATATATTTATAGATATATATATATATATATATATATATATATATATATATATATATATATATATACGGGGTAACAGATTATTGTTATAGGTAGTCCACTTAAGTGTAGTCCAGTTATAGTACTCCGAGTAGTGGATGATATCAACGCTTGGCTAAGTTTGACTCAACAAGGCGTTTCCATAGTGATGCTGCAAGTACGCGGTTATTTCTATGTTGTAAACACTTGGAGTAATGATGAATCAGGAAAGAAGAGTGACACGGTTTGCTATACAAAAAAGGTTTTTAATCTCATTGCTGACAATTGTTTCTCTGAACTGGTAGGTCTAGAGATCGCTACCCGCTTGTTTAAAGCCACCAGCTTATCTTTACACTATATATAATACACCCCATGACAGCTTTTACATGTCAATTTTATACATCTGCCTCATGTCAGCTAGTTTTACACGCTAAAATCGTAGATATACTATACTTCCCACCTAGATTGATGTTGTGATTATTTCAAATAATTTATTGCTAGCATTGTTAGTATTGTTGTTATTGTTCTGATTGAATGCCATTACTACTATATATAGTAGCCATGCCTGTATATTCCTTTCATTCTCGCAAGCTCCGATGAATTGACTGGTTACAACTTTGTATTGGTGATCGAATGACGTGAAAACAAGCGGGTAGCGATCTCTAGACCTACCAGTTCAGAGAAAAAATTGTCAGCAATGACATTAAAAACCTTTTTTGTATAGCAAACCGTGTCACTCTTCTTTCTGATATATATATATATATATATTTATGAATATATATATATATATGGATATATATATATTTCTAATCAATGCACAAGGTGTCAGCCCTTCAATCAATACACAAAATTGGAAGGTCCAATTCTTTGAAGATTGGGTTGGTAACCATCCACAACACATCCCTCTCTTCATCCTAACTAAGACTCATTTCAACAGCTCCCACTTGGATGCCAAAGTGAAGGTGAGGAATTTCACAATCATCCGTGCAGATCATGTCAACAGAAGGAAGAGTGGAACTGCCATTTTTGTTCATGATTCCTTTATGGCAGATGGAAATATCACATTCTTCAATGACTACTGTGAATCAGTCACTGTGCACAACGAAGTCAATGATTTGGTAGTAGTTGGGCTCTATAGGCCACCCCAAATGCCCATACTGTGCTTTAAGGAATGCCTCAACAGTGCTTTATACAACAGTGCCATTCTTCTAACATATTAATAATGGGAGACTTCAATCTACCCTGTGTTGGTCTACAAACAGTTTGAAACCAGGCACTCCCACCTCAACCACTGACAAAGAAGCAGTTGAGTCACTTCTCGACTTTATGAATGACTTTTTCTTTTCCCAACTTGTTCTTGCACCAAAAAGATATCAGAAAAACATTTTGAACCTAGTGTTTAGTAACAACACTAACACTATATATAATATTACAGTGGAAACAACCCTTCTTTCCGACCATGACATGGTTCTCTGTAACCTGAAATTCCACCAGTTGAAAGCTAAACCCAATGACCTCTCTCCAGCCCACATATTTGATAACATGGATCTGTATAATGCCAACTGGGATGCAATCATGAACGAACTATCACATGTTGACTGGTCTTTTACATACACATCTTCATCAACATCAAAACATCCTGGGAGATATTTGTAGACACTGTTATAAACATATGTACAAAAGACACTTCACTAAAATCTGAACAAAACTAAGTGCAGAAACCCCAAAAGAGAAAAAATATTATCAGAAATATAAGGAGAACAAACAAAAAAAAAATCAACAAACTAAAATACTGCAAACAACAATACACACATTCGACTGACATCACACTACTTGAATAAAAAATATATAACCTCCAAAAATGCATGAAGGCCATCATCAATAACCAAAGAACAGCTGAGGAGAAATGGGCCATTGAGGAAATCAAATTCAATCCCCAAAAAACACAAGGTTACTGTCACCACTGTTGGCCTTCTGATTGATTAAAATGGCACTCTCCAAGACAATGCTAAAACCATGGGTGAGATACTGCAGAAACAATACTGTTCTGTTTTCAGCAATCCTGATATGGCTGATCTGGGCTGTATCAGTGATGTTAAATCCTCAACACATTATATCGGACATAACACTTGGTGCCCCGAATGTCTTAGTGGCAATAAACAAAATTAAATGCAATTCAGCAGTAGCCCCTAATAGGTTCCCTGCTTGTGTCCTGAAGATGTGTTGACACCAACTTGCATCTCCTCTTGCTAATCTGTGGAGGAACTCACTGGATGCTAGTTATATATCTGAAAACTTTCTGTTCCGGTCTGTTGTCCCAGTTTTCAAAAAAGGAAACAAGCCCCTTGCAGCAAATTACCGTCGAATCTCACTCACCTCTCATATCATTAAGGTATTTGAGAGAGTGGTGAGATCACGAATACCTCACTTTCTTGAACTCCAACCAGCATGGGTTCCATAATGGAAGGGACTGTCTAACGCAGCTCCTGAATCATTTTGATAACATTTTAAGAGCTTTGAGTGGGCCATAGTGTCCAAATCCTGATTTGAAAGACTTTGCTATGAGATGCTACTAAGTTAGACATGGCTTGGGCCAATACTGATCAAAGCCTATTAAAGTTATAAAGATATATGATTAAATATCGACAGTCGATTGACTTTCATCAAATTGGACCAAGGAAACAATGTTTATGTTCGTCTTTCTAATTGCTAATATTCTCTATCGGTCGCAACTCCAGGTAGAAGAAGCAACGTGAAACAAAGTGTCTTGCCTGGTCCAGGAATTGAACTTACAACCTAACGATTAGGGTCTGCCCTGGGTCTCTTGGTTTTGCCCATAATATCTGTCCAGCGATTCTTTTCTGAGACATTCTAACCACATGCTCACAGTATCGGAGCTGTGATCTCTCAATTGTAGAAGTAATCGCTCTAATTGGATGACTCTCTGATATCCAAGTTATGCACTTTATTGAGTAACATTACTCCAAAGACCCTTCGGAGGAATCCCATTTTTTCCACTTGTATTCGCAATTGTATTCTTTCAGTCATTATCCAAGATTCATGACCATAGGTAAAGGTTAGCACGAAACTGAATTGAAGATAGTGAGTTTGGTTATTACGCCTACCTCCCTTCTTCTGATAACCAGCTTTTGCAATTCTTGCACTTAATTCAGCCTCCTGCCTTCCATCACTCGTGAACATGGGCCAGAGATACTTGACCTTCGCTAACTGCTTCAGTGGAACTCCATTCACATATAGAGTGCACTGTGCAGGCTTCCTTAAGAGGATGAGTGTCTCAGTTTTCGCAGCACTGATTTTCATTCCAGCCATGCGGCACTCGGCATCAAACCTATCAAGTGCAAGTCAAAGATCATCTTTTGTTGAGTTAAGTAACACCAAGTCGTTACTTCCAGCTGACTCATTTTACACCTGCCAGTTATGATACCACTTCCAACCAGTTTGTGTATGTGAATCCTGTT
The DNA here is from genome assembly GCA_964016885.1 of Eledone cirrhosa. Taxonomy (NCBI): domain Eukaryota; kingdom Metazoa; phylum Mollusca; class Cephalopoda; order Octopoda; family Eledonidae; genus Eledone; species Eledone cirrhosa. The sequence goes on along the minus strand of OZ024743.1, from coordinate 369,763,741 downwards.
CATGTAAATTAGGAACAGAAGAGGTGACAGTATGCACCCTTGGCAGAGTCCAACTCCCATCTTGAATGGTTTCGATTTAGCATCATTTATCTGAACACAAATACTTGGGCATTCGTATAGAGACATGAAGGTAGCAAGGAGCTGATCATCGTTCTCATACTCCTGCACAACCTTCCACAGCTGGTTCTGATGAACGTGGTGATATGCCTTCTCAAAGTCGGCAAAACAAGAATATACCTTTTGGCAATGATTCCACGATTTCCCAAATACCTGCCACTGTGTAAATATTTGGTTGGCTGTACAGCATCTGGGGCAAAAACCACACTGTTCATCAACTAGCTTGGACTCGACAATCACGCTGCATCAATTTGCCAGATACTTAACATAGAGTTTACCAAGGAACCATAACAAGGAGATCACTCTGTAATTGGAGCAATCTCTCTTGTCTCCCCTTTTGAAAATTGGGATTATCGTTCCCGGTTCCCATTGCTTAGGTTCCTTTTCGGAGATTCAAGCCACCCGGCACATATGAGTATATATATATATATATATATATGTATGTGTGTGTGTGTATATGAGTACAAGAGTCCCTGCTGGCCCTCACACACAGGCTGTTCATGGAACAAGCAGTACTCCTCCCAACAAGAGGCGAGAATGTCCTGGATCTCTGTTTTACAAACAACGCAGTGCTCATCCACACCAACGATTTTCTTGGATCATAACTTAGTAGAACTAATGATATGTGGTCCGAGAGAGTCAACAGAGACACAACCATTAAGAAGCGCCGGGAACTTATCCAGCCTTAACTTCTACATGGCTAACTGGATCAAGAAAGAAATCCGGAGCGACATCACCACACAAGATACCAACACTTCATGACAACAATACAAACTATATGCCAAAAGTTTGTCCCGGAGAAAAAGGCTAACAGACACAAAAAGCTTATTCCCAGAGACAGGAAAATCCTTATGAGATGTAGAACTAAGCTCTCAAACCAGTTGAATGCACAACAAAAAAACAAAAACAAGAAGGAATCCTATTTGAAACGTGCACTACTTGACATCGAGATTGCACTCAAACTTTCCCATGAAAAGAGAGGGCAAAGAGAGAAATCAGGGCCATAGAAAATGTTAAAACAAACCCTAAGGCCTTTAAATTTGCAAAAGAGACTGCCTCAGTACACTGCAAGATTGGGCCACTCTTCCATAAAGATGGTTCATTAACCGAGAATCCCCAAGAGATAAGTGAAATACTGAACGAACAGTACAAAAGTGTGTTCACATGTCCACTGGGGCACATGCAAATAACGAAGCCAGAGGAGTTCTTTGATGCCACAACACTCCATGAAGAAATGGCGACCATCAACCACATAGACATAATGGAGGAGGATGTAGTAAAAGCCATAGATGAAATTAGAACAAACTCAGCTCCTGAACCTGATGGATTCCCAGCAGTCCTCTTAAAAACATGTAAGCGGGCCTTAGCAACTCCACAAACGACGCTCTTCAGAAGCTCCTTGGCTAGCGGTAGACTACCCAGGGAGCTGAAAGAAGGCACAATATGTCCTATCCATAAATGAGGTAGCAGAGCGGAGGCCAAAAACTATAGGCCAATCTCCCTGACGTCACATATCAGTAAGGTCATGGAGCAAGTCATCAGAAAGAAACTGATCACTTTCCTCGAGGAAAATAACCGCCTGACTAGTACACAGCATGGCTTTAGCCCAGCAAGAAGCTGCTACATCACTAAGACTGGGTACTGAAACATATACCTATACATATATATATATACATATATACATATATATATATACATAGAGAAGAAATTCCAAACTTGGAAGCAGGGACTAGAAAGAAAGGGTCTCAAAGTCAACATGACAAAGACTAAGGTCCTTGTAAGTAGACGAGAAAACAGAACCCAGATCCCAGGGAAATGGCCTTGCTCAGTATGTAGGAAAGGTGTAGGTAGGAACTCCATTCTCTGCCCCAAATGCAAACAATGGGTACACAAGAGATGTAGCGGGATCTCAGGAAGCTTAATTAAGAATGTAGGCTTCACATTCAGCAGCTGTGCTGGGACAGCAAGCAGCAAACTGCCACAGGAAACAAGTACCACCAATCTCTGGGAGGGCTCTGTAGAAACAGTAGACAGCTTCTGCTACCTAGGTAACCGAATTAGCAGCGGAGGTGGGTGTTCAGAAAGTACAATAACTAGGGTAAGAACGGGATGGAAGAAGTTTAGGGAACTACTACCACTGCTAGCTGCAAAAGGCTTCTCCCTCAGAATGAAAGGCAGACTGTATGATGCGTGTATCCGAACAGCGATGTTGCATGGTAGTGAGACCTGGGCGATGAAGGTGGAAGACTTACGTAGATTAGAGAGAAACGAAGCCTGCTCCGATGGATGTGTAATAGTAATATACGTGAACGACAAAGCATAAATGAATTGAGAGAGAGACTAAGCATAAGAGGAAGCAAATGCTGTGTGCAGGAGAGGCGGTTGCGTTCGTATGGACATGTGATGCGTATGAAGGATGACATCTGCATAAAAAGGTGCAGAGCACTAGAAGTCGATGGAAACCGCGGAGTGGGGAGACCCAAGATGACCTGGGATGAGGTGATAAAAGCCGACCTTACCCAATTACACCTCTCAAAGGCGATGACACACGACCGTGACCTCTGGCGTCACGCAGTAATACAGAGACCCGACCTCCCATGGGTACAAGCTGAAGCATATAGACAATATGCCCCCACACCCCCCACTGCAAGGTGGTCGTGGAGGTGCCACGGCAAAAAAGCACCCAGCCCACACTGTAAAGTGGACGTGTAGGCGCCACGAAAAAGCACCCAGCACTCACTTTAAATGAGGTTGGTGTTAGGAAGGGCATCCAGCTGTAGAAATCAAGCCAAATCAGTTCCTGTATGAGCAAGGCATGGTCAGCCGACCAGACACTGCCCACAACAGGACAACCCGTCTAACCCATGCTAGCGTGGAAGAACGGACGTAAAACGGTGATGATGATATATAAATATATGTATATGAATACATATATACATATGTATATGAACATATGTATATATATGTATATGAATATATATATAAATATATGTATATGAATATATATCTTCTCAAGATACGTGGACAACATACTCATTCTCACATCTTCCCTGGAGATGCCGAATGGGATTTACGAGACGTTCAGCATCACAGACGAGAATATTGACTTCAGTGTTGAACACCCCATCGACGATGGGTCCCTTGCCCTCCTCGG